>CM056579.1:77303146-78503146 GCA_029721435.1 Gymnothorax reevesii
TTTTTCTGGCGCTGGAGATTTAAATTATTTTGATTTGTCCTTTGCTTTCCACTGATGACTGTCTGCAAAAGCAAGCAAATAAGGGGTTAAATATGACTGTGAAATGGTTTAAACTGAACTTAACCCTAGTCCTGCCGTTCGCGGATATACAGTGGACCCACACTCGTTCCCCTGTGTGTCGGTTCTCGATACATCATTCCCCGGAGGCTGTTTCCCTGTTTGAAGGTTTACGATGAGCATTAACATAGAAGCAGGACCAGGATTAACAAGAAAATCCTGTTGACATTTTGTTCCTTGTTACAGTTTCACTTTGGAGACTAGATGAGATCATTTCCATACATTTTGTGGAGTCGGTTTTGTTAAAGAAAACCGAGACGAGTGCGTCAGGTTTTGGGTTTGGTTAGAAAGCCTGCACATTCAAATCGAAGTTGGGAGCCTCTGTGCTACCTCCCTAAAATGAACAGACCAGCTGCGAGACCTGAATCCTCCTAAATTCAAAGTGTAATTTTCCTTTGACAGGGGTTTTAATTGGACTGTGCAAGCTAGTTCACTGCTTTTAGGACAAGAGTCAAAATGAATAGGGCTTCATCGGGTTGCTGATATGGCTATTTTTATTTGTGCAGGAGGTTACATGCTGGAAGATGGCACTCATTTTAAATTGTGATTAACCACCCCTGTCTCCTTGCAGAACGATTATTCGTTCAGAGACACAAATCTGCTTGTGGAATAAGGCCTTGTTTTTCTTTTGCACAAACTAATTGGGAGTTTTCAGATTTGTTCTGTCAAATCTGTATTTACTGAAGTCGATGCCACTCTGCTAATAAGCTCTAGTTTCCACATTTGAAAAGGCAATCTAGATTTTTAATAATTTCATTTGAAGGAGAAAAACACAAGTTTAATCTGCTGACCTGGTGAGGGTTTTTGTTTATATGTTCCTCGAGAATTTCGTATGACAAGGTCAAAGTCCGTATGTGTAATATTTGAACTGTGCATGAACCTGCCTGTACGAGGCTACAAATTTAGTTAAATGACATTTATTTTAGTAAGAGAGAAGTTTTATTTTTCTATGGAACAGAGGAGGAATATTGTATACGGCCACATTACTGTTCGGTAAAATGAATTGGTGTGTTTAGGGATCATCGATTACTGACAACTGTTTTGTACCATCATCAGTTTCCCTCAAAATTTTCTATTTCCCCTCATTACCAAAGGTGTAGTTTCAAGTTGAGGGTCTGAGATCTTTCACATTTTCCAGGCATTTCTTAGTGTGATTCTTGAAGGCAGTGTCTGCATTTGACTTTATCTATAGCCTAATCAAACAAATGATGATTATTTGACCCTACGTGCAATTAAACTGCATTGGAAAATACTGATTTATAATTTGATCATTTGAGAGATGGTGCCTCACAAAAGGATGATATTGATGTCATGGCTGAGCTGCATGTGTCTTATTTTACCAGATAGTGTTTGCACAGAAAACTGGCGGAATGCATAAAACGTTAAGTTCAGATTTTCAGAAACAGTATAGCGGTCTCTGGCAACATTTACGCCACACACATTTCCCGACGTTTGGTTGCTAGGAAACATTGTTCTGTGTTAATATTCTTAAGCTTTGCGTTATTCCATGCGGTATTAAATTGGATGTGGAATTTCTTCCCTTCGCTGATCATGCTACTCCAACAAACCCTCCGGCGCCTTTAATCTTTGAGCGAACAGCCTAGCAAACAAGGACCTACTTGATAAATCGATTCACAGAAACTGCTGCTCAGATATGCGTGCTCTGTGCATGCATGGATTGCGAGCGTTTCTGCTTCTACAGGAAACTGTGGGGTCTCCTCTGTCTTACTTAAACCCTTCTATCCCGACATGCTCGTGCACACATTCTTTTTTCCTGACTGCACTTGCTTTCATTGGAATGGATTTGAATATGAACATTTTGTATGTGCGAAGAATGTTGAATGCACTTACCAAAGCTACAACACTTTTTTTTTTTTTTTTTTTAAACAACATAAAAGTATTTGTGGTCATGAGATACAGCGTATGCATTTCACTCTGTTTAATGTGGCATACTTGCTGCTTATTAGGCATGACTTTGGAGCCAGTGTTTGTTGAACCACCTTATTATACAGTCACACATTCAGTGGACAGGTCAGAGCCATCTGTGGAAGTGTCAGTCTTTGCTGCAATTAGTGGCTTCTCTTCCCTTGGTTTGTGACTTGCTACCTGAACCACATCACAGTGCTGACGATGTTACACATATATAGGGCAGCCTTTCCACTGACCCTCCACAAGACCTGCTTCATTTGAGTTTCACCAAATGCGAAAGGATGTTTGAGTGTTGACTTGACCCAGAGCCAATGCTTTCTAGTATATACTCTCTGCAATGAGCAAAGGGCAGTTTCCTTAAGGCTGTTTTTTTTAGTGGTTTTAAGGCACCCATTAGGTTTCTTAATCATTAAGGAACCTGAGACCGTGTACAACACAGCCATTTTGTTCCTTAATAATTGACCTAGTCAATGACGTTTTGAAGGCCCGTATATGGTCTTCGTGTTATGACCTTGTTTGCTTACTTAAGGCCACTTGCCAGGAGATGTGCACCAGTTAGCAAGTACTGCTCTTTCATTGAGGTCTCTGGTCTGACCTTGCAAACGTCCTGCTAAGAATTAATCAGACGACTATCTACTGTTTTTGTGTCCTCACCTTCACTGTCACACTCGGGCCCTTGTAATACTTTGGTGGTCCAAATCCTGAGTCTATATGCGCTCCAAACTACCTTCCGCACATTAGCCAAATTGTTTGATCAGAAATTCAACCATCTATGCCGTGAATATAAGATTATTCTTATGCAAACAAAGCACAACGTTATTTTGTCCCCATACAAAAAAATCGGGGGATATTGTTGATCATAGGTCGTTGCACCACCACCGCTGAGATTTCATCATAATCATCTCAGTCAAATATTTCTCCTGGTAATTTTTAGCTCGCCGGGACGAATGTCCGGAGAGCTATTGTCGTACCCCCGGCGTCCGCGCCCGTCCGCGTTCAGAAAATCTTTAACCTTGCCCCCCGGCGAGCTTTGTTGTCTTCCTGACAACTCTTGTTTTAAATTTGGTTGGGACCTTGCTTATAATGACAGGACAAAACCTAGCAATTTTGGAAAAACTTACATCATTATTTATAATATTCATGATTAAGTATGCCATCTTTCCCAATTTTTTTTTCTGGTAACCATTATCATGATTAATGTTTATTGATATGGGTACGATGAATTAAAGTTACAGATATATGGGGAATACAGCTGCAATCGCAGGCAACCAGTTTTTCTAATTCTCCTGGTCCTTGCTGCGAGTTCCCTCCTGAGATATCAGCACAGCATCAGCATAGATTTGTTCATGTTTTTGTTCACATTTTCCTTGGATTCCCTTATTTTTACCTGGTCTTTTATTGTACTAGCCCATTGAAGTGAATTTGGGTTTTTTAAAAGTGGAGCAATGCTTTTCCCTGAGCATGTACCACACATCCTGCCAATAATGTATATTTATATTTTACTGGGAGTTAGAGGCTGCATATGAGTTAGTTTAACAATATTTTAAAAGACGGGTGAAGATTGTTAAGGTGTTTTTTTTTTTTTTTTTAAGTATTCCTAAAGGCTACAGAAGTTAATCTGGAAAATTCAATTATGGTTTTTGTCGTAAACTGGCTAATTTATAGCTGTTCTACCAATGCCTAGCTACTGCTGATTTAAGTTCCTGGAAATTGTAACCTTGCAGTTCTTGATCTTGTCCCAGTGGCATTCATTATCATTAACTACAATACATCCATCATCCTGTTTGTCCCAGGGGTAATAAGCAAAATCTTCTCCAGCTTCACTCTCTTTATCCTCGGGGGAAGTCTGGCTTGTCCAGCGGGTGCAAATGTAGCATGGCAGATGAAGGGTATTTGTAGTGTATAGGCAAGCGTGGTTGAAGCAGTTTCAAGCTTTTTTTGCTTCTGTGGTCATCGAAGGTCTAAGGTTTCATAGACTGAATGGATGTGGAGCATTCACGTCATGCACTTGGCATTGATTGATAAGCGAAAGCAGTCATTAAATTATTTGAGTTTGCATATAGCTTGGTTTGCTAGAGTCATTTGCTTTGCTCCAATGCCCTGATTCTTAAATCCCAGGCATCAAGAGTGGAGAACTGCAGGTTTACCTCCCTCCCTTCTCTTGGAAGTCAGGTGCCATGACATCTGGCCAGTCTGCTGGACTTTGTGTCCATTTTTATTACCTGCGATGAAGGAAAACCTTGGCAGGATTTGATTTTTGAGGGCCAAGTTTGAGGATCCCTGCTCGAGTGCCTGAGTTACTATTCCTGGAGGGCTTCAGTGTTTACATGGTTTCAGTTAAGCCCAGGCACTGACCAATCTGTTTGGACCTGTAATGGTATTGATGCCTGATTAAGTTTGTATCCCCGACTTACTGTATAAGTGAACTTCACAGGAATTTTGGATTGAGAGATGGGCACGATGCTCATGTTCCTCTGGCATCATTTTTTTGTGTTCATTGTCCACTTCTTATTTGCGCGCACGGTCTACTGGGTTTACGAACATTTGCGCATTCGTCGCAGATGATCTCGCTTGTGCCATCTGTATTGATGGACCGATGGCTTTCTTTCTTTGAACTTCAGGGAATCATGGCTCTTCAAATATTAGTACAGGACACACAGGTCAAGCTAAATACCCCTTTTTCCATCGAGTGTCTCCTTGTGCTGTTCTTTCAACAAGCTGCCTCCATTTTCAATAGGCACCAGGGGAATTGTCCATTGCTGTCCTACAGAAGTGGACAAGCACGGATGGCATATTAATGAGGTAAAGCAATTGAGTGATCTCGTGGGTGTCAGTAAACTGTTTTAACTTGCTTTTAACTTGACTGTTCGAAATATCAGTGTCCCTCATGTTGCATAACCGAACCAGTCGTTTGCATATAGCGGCCAGATCGCACCTGGGGAAAGTGTGCGGTGCTTGTCTTAGAAGATATTTGCAAATATAATTTAGTTTAAAAAACTGGTTATTTAAGTGGCAGACATTTCTAAGTGACATTGATGTTAGAAAATTAAGAATTTCACCTGCTGGTAAACAAATACTTGGCTAATGCACTAGGATTTGTGCTAGGACAAATGTTCCACCCAGGATTTTTTTTATATTTTGTGAAGTATTGGAGAAAATGCCTCTTATGCCTGTCTCCTTCCTTATAATTTTTTCATTCGTTTGAGAACCGGTTGTACACACTTTCCCATAATGCACTTTAAACACTGACGGAGGGAGGAAAGCAGACAAAAAGTACAAGCTGAAAACGAGAATCATTTTTGGGAATGTTGCTATCGGCTCGGTCACAATCAGGGTGCTCAATGGTATGTCACTGTTATGAAAATTATTTCTCTGCCCCAAAAACCTGAAAACACTGATAATGCTTAGCACACACATTTGTGCTACTGACCTCCAAATTTCAGGTGCAAATCTATTGTAGTTTTGCAGAAATCAACATTTAAACATACGCCTGTCAGGGCGTATATTGTATGTCACGGACACTACCATAAGATTAATCATCTTGTTTCACTAGATTTCTTACATGTTGTGTTCTGTTTTATAAAAAAGAACATTGTTCACGAACATTCTTATACACATGGTGTATTAACAGATGTATATATTCCCTACTATAAGGAATGGTATAAGATGGAACTACATTTATGACCAAAAGGTGTATTATCATCTAGCTTGACACAATGTGAAAAGATAACCCCTTGGCATAAATGCTGTTTGCTCCATTATGGTGATGATAACACGTCACAGACACAAGTTTTTTTGGCAGATTGATTGTCTTCCAGCTTGAATGGTTGTGATGAAAACACATGCATTATGCGCATACAAAACTCACTGTACCATTAATGCCAATCCTTTGGTAATCAAAATGAGACATTACCTTGTTGTATAAGGTATTTAAAACAACACTGGGTAATAATGCAGTGATACATGTTGAAATTTGTGAAATTCTATGACAAAATGCACGATTTCCATAAATCCACGCCATTTTGGATATTTCACTCCGATTTTGATGATTTTTTTTTTGCACACATAAAAGACAATATGTAGTTACAAAAATGTTCAAACCATACCAGGTTTACCACACAAAACAAAGAATAAACACACAAAAATAAGCATTAACACCTGGTGACTCGTCATAACGCTAAAATGCCCGATTGCAAGGCACCAGATCCACGCCATCACCCAAAAATGTCTAGCATCAAGTATCAATACACCATTGTGGCGTTCACAAAAAGTATAACCCAACATGCTAATTACATATTAATCATGTTATAAGACTATAACATCCAGTAAAACTGTAATGCACCGTGACTGTGACCGACCCGTATGTATTTTAAGGAACAGGCTATGGATTATATAAAGGCGTGATGCTCGAAAGATGCCCCCTGGCTAGCACATAGGATCTGCATTGCTTTAAATTGTAACAAACTTCACTTTTGTTTTGTTCCTTGCAACATGGCAGTATTGTTGTGAGAATGGTGGGTTTTGGGTGGATGCAAGGGGCCTGTCCTCTGTGCTTATCCAAACAAGTCTTGTTATGGGGGGGTGTTACTAATCTTCATGTTGAGTACACTATACAGCAGAGTTATATTGCTATTTTGTTACATAGAAGAAAATGTAAATAATGTGCAGCCGTGTTGATCTACTGTTATAGTAAAATGTTGCACGTGTATGACTCAGAAATGATGAGTTCCAATAAATTTTATTGCAAGTTTTTCAAAACTGAGTTTGTTTTATTTATTTCTCAGTGTCCACTGGAGGAGTCTGCATGGCAAAATAAAGCCAAAGCATTGTACAGTCAATGGCATTTTTGTTATTCTAAGTTTGTGTTTGTTTGTTTTTTTGTGACGTCATCGTTTCAATTTTTTTTTTCAGTTGGTTCCATACATTTCCTGAAAGCAATGATTACCTTCTCCTGATTTGAAACAAAAATTAAAAAACTTGAAACTCCTCAAATCTCCTACAACAAATGCTGCAGTCAAAATCGTTGGGGCTATTGTTCTGGTGTTGGCTTAGATGCGGTTTAGAGTTCAATGTTTAAACCTGCGTTGTTCCAAAAAAGTCACCTGATCACTTAAACTTCATGGCTGAGTCCTAAGAACCTGCGGATTAATGCTCACCTATGGTTATGTCGAAACCCCATTGCTGTTTACTGTAGAAATCAGAAAACTGCGACCGGAGTCCACTATATCTGAGCTTTAACTTAAACCTACTGAACACATGGTTAAACTGCAGTTTAAGTTAAACCATAACATTGCTGTTGGCTATTTCAGCTATAATAGGCCAAAGATATCCATCAGTAATCCTGCTAACAAACAAACAAACAAACCGCAAATTAAACATAACCTCCTAGGTGGAGGTAATAAAAATATCTACTCTGCAAAAATGAAATCTTACCAAGCATTTTACTTGTATTTGGACCTAAAACACTTATTTCTATTAATGTGATAATCTCAACGTTGAGAATGGTCGCACATCCAAATAAACAAATCAAGACGGCATATAGATATACCTTTATTATCGGCAAACACTAAAAAGCGCTAACGCGTTTCGGCTAAATCAAGCCTTCGTCAGAGCGTAAGAATGAATGAAACATGGCTACAATATATAATTTCCACAATACACAAATTGCAGTTGCAGGCAATTATACAAATTCAGATGGTTCAATCATTCCATTGTTCAATTTGACCATATATAGCAAAGTCACTCAGGCATTGGATACACATGAATACACTTAGAAAAACATTATAATAATCACATAGAAGAGTAGGCTATAATAAGAGTAATGCATTGAATTACAAAAAAACATTTCAGAATAATGTCTTCATTTAGACCACTAGGAGTCATTGATTTTAAAGTGTAAATCCAGTACATTTCTCTTTGAGCTAACTTCCGGAGAATATCTCCTCCTCTTCGACATGGAATGATTCTCTCGATCCCAACGAATCAAAGAGATGAAGGGGAACCATGGTTGGCTTCAATGTAGTGTTTCGCCATTGCATAATCTAAATTGGCCGACCGAATCGCAGTTTTATGTTCAGCAACACGTAATTTTAAACATCTTTTTGTCTGTCCAACATATATCTTACCACAAGGACATGTAAGCATATAGATGACATGAGTTGATTTGCAATTTATAAATTGACGAATAGGAATTTTACGTCCAGTCAGTGGATGATTAAAAGATTTCGCATTGACGGTGTTATTACATTGAGCACAATTGTTGCAACGATACATTCCGACAGGAGAGAGCCACGTAGATTTAACCGCAGCAACTTGTGTCCTCATGACAACATTTTTTAAAGTTCGTGCTCTTCGGAAAGAGAATACTGGAGAAGGTACATCCATCAAAGATGGTTCTACTTTAAGAATGGGCCAGTGTTGACGAATAATTTTCTTAATTTTGCTGGAACAATGATTAACCTCAGTTATAAAACAAATGCGTTTTTGACTACTCGATTTATTCTTATCTGTTAACAGAACATCTCTAGGGGTGTTCCGTGCTCGGTGAAGAGCTTGCATCACACATCGAGAGGTATAACCACGTTCCATAAAGCGAGTCACCATTTCTTGGCTTTCATCCTCAAAGTCATTTAGAACAGAACAATTACGTCTTAATCTCAGAAACTGCGCAAAAGGAATGTTATTCTTCAAATGTTGTGGATGATTGCTCGAAGCATGTAAGAGAGAATTCCGTTCCATCTCTTTACGGTAAATAGTTGAATGTAATTTACCAGTTGGATCCTTAGTAATTTTAAGGTCCAAAAACGTGATCGTGTTACAACTAGACTCACATGTGAACTTTAAAAAAGACGAACTCTGATTAACGTAAAAAACAAAATCAATCAGTTCCTCATGAGTCCCATCCCAAAACAACAGTATGTCATCTATATATCGCTTCCATAATTGTATTTTTGGATGGAAAGGGTTCACGTTTGGATCTAAAATGAAACTTTCTTCCCACTGCCCCACTACTAATCCAGCAACGGAGGGCGCTACGGGAGTACCCATTGCCGTCCCGCTTTCCTGGATGTACCAATGCGAAGCATATTCCATATAATTTCGACTCAGTACAAGATCCAACAACTCCAATATGAAGACTTTAGGAGGATTAATTTTAGAGTCCCAATTGGATAAATAATAGGCAACAGACGACAGCGCACATTCGTGTGGAATACAGCCATATAGATTTATAACATCCATGCTCACAAGAAGACAATTACTATTTAAAACACAGTTGTTAATGCAATTCAAGACTTGTTTAGTATCTCTTAGATAAGACGGCAAGGACTGGACATAAGGCCTTAGGAAAAAATCAACAAATTTGGACAAAGGTTCTGTCAAGGACCCAGTTCCTGAAACAATTGGTCTAAGTGGCGGTGCAGTAGGATGTTTATGGATTTTAGGAAGACCATATATCATAGGAGTAACTGGCCAATAATTCGTAAGGAATTCGTGTTCTTTTTTAGTTATCCAATGAGAATTAAAGGCACAAAGCAATATTTTATCAATTTCCGCTTTGAAATCATTGGTTGGATTTTTCGGCAATTGCTTATATGTTGGGCTATTAAGATGTTCCAACATTTTATTATGATAGTATTCTGTATCAAGTAAAACAATAGCACCGCCCTTATCTGCATAGTTTTATAACTGAGGTTAATCATTGTTCCAGCAAAATTAAGAAAATTATTCGTCAACACTGGCCCATTCTTAAAGTAGAACCATCTTTGATGGATGTACCTTCTCCAGTATTCTCTTTCCGAAGAGCACGAACTTTAAAAAATGTTGTCATGAGGACACAAGTTGCTGTGGTTAAATCTACGTGGCTCTCTCCTGTCGGAATGTATCGTTGCAACAATTGTGCTCAATGTAATAACACCGTCAATGCGAAATCTTTTAATCATCCACTGACTGGACGTAAAATTCCTATTCGTCAATTTATAAATTGCAAATCAACTCATGTCATCTATATACTTACATGTCCTTGTGGTAAGATATATGTTGGACAGACAAAAAGATGTTTAAAATTACGTGTTGCTGAACATAAAACTGCGATTCGGTCGGCCAATTTAGATTATGCAATGGCGAAACACTACATTGAAGCCAACCATGGTTCCCCTTCATCTCTTTCATTCGTTGGGATCGAGAGAATCATTCCATGTCGAAGAGGAGGAGATATTCTCCGGAAGTTAGCTCAAAGAGAAATGTACTGGATTTACACTTTAAAATCAATGACTTCTAGTGGTCTAAATGAAGACTTTAGTCTGAAATGTTTTTTTGTAATTCAATGCATTATTCTTATTATACTCTTCTATGTGATTATTATAATGTTTTTCTAAGTGTATGCATGTGTATCCAATGCCTGAGTGACTTTGCTATATATGGTCAGATTGAACAATGGAATGATTGAACCATCTGAATTTGTATAATTGCCTGCAACTGCAATTTGTGTATTGTGGAAATTATATATTGTAGCCATGTTTCATTCATTCTTACGCTCTGACGAAGGCTTGATTAAGCCGAAACGCGTTAGCGCTCTTTAGTGTTTGCCGATAATAAAGGTATATCTATATGCCGTCTTGATTTGTTTATTTGGATGTGCGACCATTCTCAACGTTGAGATTATCACATTACTTGTTCCTTTTGTGGTCGGCACTCCCTGTGGAACTCCTCTTGTTGCAGGGCAACTTTTTTTCCCCATTCTTTCAAGTTTCACTTATTTCTATTACTTTCAAAAAAATTCTGCCGCTGATGAGATCATTTTAACGCATTTCCAGATTTGTCCATAGGGCAATAATTTATTCATTTACCCCATGGACAATCTAGAAATTAATCAAAATGATCTCACATTAGTGGAATCTAAAAAAAAGTAATGGAATTTTAAAATGCTTGGTCAGATTTTAGTTTTTCTAGTGTAAATTCACGGTAAAAACAACCAAAAAATCTAATATTTTGGATGCTTTACCACAAGCACAGCAGGATGTGTCAGGTTTTCTACATACGAGACAGACAAAAGAGAACCTAAATTAAGCCTTCTACACATACTAAAAGGCCATCCTGCCTTTCATTTCTGTCAAGGTGCATTTTCATGCTTTTCCAGTACCTTACAGCTGTGGTAAGTTACATATTTATGTACATAAATGACAGATTCCTCACAAAGTGTGACCAACAGGTCCCACTGTTCTTAACAGGATGAAATTATAAAGTTAAAAACTCAAACGGTGACAAGATTGTCTGAGCCAATGCCAATAATGGCATGATGAGCAGAGAAAGGGGAAGACACATCAGTGACCAACCCACTAATCCACAATAAGCAGGGCTTTCTTAAGTCCTGAATATCTACTCTTGAACTGTGAAATGAAATGCACTGTTTTTACCCAAGATTATTTTGTGGCAATAAAATTCATACACTGGATAATTAGTCAATCCTGCCCACTCATTTACAAGTTCCTCAACCACCTTGGAGTTCTGAGAGGAAGGAGGGACACTTTTTTGGGCCACCCTGTAGTATGGATGTGCCGACCCCTTTGAGTCAAACCAAGGTTGGCTTGAACCATCCAGGGATTGGAGTGAACTCGACCATATAATAAACGGTGTTCGAACTCTGCTTGCTTGTGAAAATTCAATAACTGATCCGGGTGGGTAACTGCGTGCTTAAATCTGCAGCTCTGTGTCCACTGGCGGACACATCTGCATAAAAGGGTTTAAATACCCTGCCAGCAGCCGCCCAAATCTCATTCACAGCTGTGCTGTATTAAGATTACAGGTTGTTGCTAACGTTATTACTGTGGACGGAAATTTTTACCTTTTTGATGAGGGACACAAATGCGAGTTTGTGAAAGTTCTAGAAGGCCAGGATGTAAACATTTGCTCGTGCATGCATACAGAAATGGAACATGTTATATTGGTTCAATAATAAAAGTTGTCAATTGGTCACACTTTCTGTGGATCTTGCAGCTATAGCAGGGTTTGGAGGGCTTATCGCACAACTTGGACAAGATTCTCGCATAATTTTTCGCGAATCTCGCGCAGCCGGTTTACTTGCAGACGCGCTCGAACACACCCTTAGAGCTTACATTAGGTACCGTTTGGCCGGTGCCCCTCACCCAGGAAGTATATGCATACAGAGAAATCAACCAAATACCATTTGGAACCGATATTTAGGGTCTGTTGACAGGCGCTCACAGACTGAAAGACACGTTTATTTAATTATTATTTGCATTATACAACTACATTATATTTAACATGTTTAAGTAAATTTTCATCTCTTGATATTTGAAGGGGGGCAGTGCCCCAGCACCCTCTACTGGCGGTCCGCCACTGAATCTCAGAATGAATTAAAAGTAGAAATGTGTCTGGGTTTATGCAGAACTCCTGAGGGATAAGGTAAGTTACTTTCTAGCTTTGGTAATGATGCATCTTGTTCTGGTTTTTGTGTGCAAACAATTGAGAAAGAGCAGGAATACCTTTTATTGGAGGAGAAGCCTATTCACGCAAGTGCTTTCTTGCAGGAAAGTTTATCTATCCTACTACACACTGGTGAATATTATAGTGCTCCATTTGTTCTACTGTCCCCTGATTTCAGATGTAATTGTGAGTATTAGCTGGCAAGAAAACACTAAGCAGTGACATTGTCTCTGCTGCCTGGGATATTTATGTTGGATTTTTTCAATTTTATTACTTTCACTGTCTCAGTAAGCTACTTGCAAGCAGTCTGCACAATGCCCGAGTTGCAATTTTATTATTGTTTTCTAAAGAAAATGCCGAAAGCAAACTGAAATGTCGTGGTTTCCATGCAGTCAGCAATACCCTGGTGTAATATTGCTGTACCCTTGGTGAGAACTGACCGAGAGACCTGTTTTTTTTCTGCACCATTTGAACTGACCCCATCAGCTGAGACCTCTGGTTGCCTAGGCAATTGACTGGGGGTGGAGGTGTTTGTATTGGGTAGTGCTGCAGTAATTCAGGAAGCGCTTGCCACCTGGTTCCCTAACTCACTGGCCACTCTGTGGATGGGGCACAAAACACAGCTGTTACTGGGGGTTGCACGGCACTCACTGGGGTGTCGTGGCAAGGGGCAGAACAATGGCCCATGGTTCCACGAGTCACTTTGTCCACCTTGATGATTTCGGAGGTGGGGACTTGTGTGTCTGTAGGATATTAAATACAGCTGCTTGGAACATGCACATCGCACCATTTGGGAGGCAGAAGAAAGAAGAAAAATAATTGACTGAGATTGTGTGTCCTGCAACAACTGAGGGTGCCCATCAGTACTCTTTAATTGCATCCTCGTTTCCCTCACTCATGCCTCTTCCTTGCTCCTTAGTCTCTCCCATGAGGGTGTATGGAGAGACACAAGGAAACCATGCAAGGAGAATAATCGAGGACACGTTGTCAGGATCCTGCTATGTACTTTTATTCTGAATTTTTTTGCTGGTCCCTTTTTTGACTTTTATTTTGACTCTTTTCCCCTGTGCTGAGTATTCATATCCTGTCTTTTGCCTCTCCCTGCCATGTATGGCTTACACCTGTTTTCCATTTCCTCAATAGACCTGCCTATTTAGCTCCCTTGTCTGATTGTACTCATTGTCAGAATGTTGTACCCCTTGTTTGGAGCTCTAGTCTTAGAACTGTTTGCATTTTTGAATTGTGTAGTTTCGTTCTACCTTTTTCAAGTTGGCTGCCCGTGCTTTGGCTTAAAACCTTTTTGTTTCGCCTATGCTTTGCTGTGAGGATTTTTCATTAAATACCTCTTTTCCTGCATTTGGGTCCAAACCTTATTCTGAAGCTTGACACACGTGTTTTACAGAAATGAGACATCATGTGGCAAAGCATCACATGAAGCAACATTTGTTTCTGTTGACGGTGCATCGCTGGATCTGGTGTAATGTACAGATTAACACGCATGTAATCCATGGATTAATTGCAAAATTAAATCATCATAGTGTGAAATACAGTTTAACTTCCTCTGTTGCTTTTTAACTCCAGGAACGCCATGGGGTAAATTTTATGCTTGGCTGTTTTATACATGGCAGATTAATATGTCTTTGTAAAATGTTGAAGTCCTCCATTCTTTGATTCCTCTAAAAACTGTGTTATATTGCACTTACTATTGTTAAATATCGATACCCTCATGCAAAAAGGGTTTAAGTAATATTTTGGGCAAAAAAGTTATTTTTCTCCTTTTAGATACACCCAAGTAGGACCCATCTTCTGGCAAAATTTCTGGTCTGAATTCTAAATTTTAAAGGGGTCAAAAACTTTTTTTAAAAAGTCTGCAAGTAAAATTTTCCCACCAATGTTTCTCATGTGCTAGAAGGGGGTATGTAACCATCCCTATGCTAAATGGGCTAAGTAGAAGTTACGCCCTTTTCACAAATAATATGCATTTTCAGACCAGGCATATCTGCCGATTTTGCCTTTTTTTTTTTTCTTTTTTCTTTTTGCGTTTTGCTAGTCCTAGTTGGTACCATCAAAAACTGTACATATGCCCACAGTTAATGCACACTATATTATCCTTTCTGTTGTTTATGGTTTCACATATCAGTGTCAGACAGCAGAGTGTTGCAGATACTGTATGCCCTTTTTGTTATGATTCTGCCTCGTGTGTTGTCTTTTGCTTGTGCCTTACTTTCGTTTTATTTTTTAGCTTTCATTTTTGCCGTCTGATGATCGATTCCCTTTCTACCAAACTCCAGTGATGTCGCGTGACAGCCTTCAGCATGCCTGCGTCTCGTTGTCCAATCCCGTTTCCTCTTTCGGTTTCGGCTCTGGTATTTCATTCATTGCTTTCCCCTGTGCTTAATTCTGGGTCTCGCTATACTCTGAATGAATGCGTTCTCGGATAGGATAATTACTAACCCATACTAACCAGCACTCATTTGAGAGTGATTGTAAATATTTCGTCACGTAGTATTAACCTTAATTAACTCATTAGCGAGTGCGTGTGTTAAGTAATTCTTGCCTAAGCTTTCCCTGATTAACTGCGTTTAAAGCTGTGCTTTGCTTGTCTCGTGGTGCTTTTTACTCATCATGTTTAGATTAAGGTAATCTAAATTTTATAGTTTGATTGATGGTCCCAGTGTCTTGTCTCTAGTCATTATTGTTAACTTGGTCCTCGTTAATTTGTTTATTAATCCCATGTGTTTCTGTTCCAGTCGAGATTGCCTTTCCAGTCCCCGCCTCCTCTCGTGACTATAAATGTGGCAGAGATGGGAGGAGCCGTCAGACGAAACTTTGCTAGACTCTGCTCCTCACTGTGAAATGTCAACTCCTGTGCCTTCCTGAGTATGTCCTTGTGCTATTATCTGAGACTTGTTTCCCAGTGTTTTCCGTCAGTGTAGTTAGGTCCAGTTTTTGTTTTTACCCCTCAGCCCTCAAGGCTAACGGGGTATTGCTATCCTTCGGCAGTGTTGTGCATGAATGAGACATTCATTATTTTGACGAATGATGAACTGAACGCATGCACCTGCCGAAAACGAACGATTCCCTGAGCGAGTTCATTTTGGTAAGGAATAACGGGCATTCAATATTGTTGCCAAAAATACTTCTCCCAGTAGCCTTGTGATGACGCCTTCAACTGACGCCGCCGCTGCTCTGGCTATGCCAATGAATGTGCATAGAACTGGAGAGGCTGCGGCTTCCTTCTACGAGTGCTGTTAAAGAAACCAGTATGGCGTGAAGTGCACCGCACTTCTGAATTTCCCATGGAGACTATAATGGAGAAATTCCTGCTATTTTCCGCCAAACTAAGAGGTCCTCCGAAGCAATTACAACATAGTTGTGATCGAAAAACATATAAGAATAAAAATTAATGCGCAATTTCACATGACGCTGTTCGAGACGTCGACACGTGTTAATCATAGGAAGCGCAACACTCAGTAGCCACTTATCGAGCTGGCGTGTTAGGTAATCGGGTCGCTGTAGACTGCTATGATCACAAACTTTATCTGTAATTCAGCGAGCTAGATAAACTTAGTTGGCACAATAAACCCAGGTTGCTTACGAAGGGCGATGGCCAGCTAGCTCTCATGCCCATGTAATGTTAGCCAAGTTGCATTTTTGTACATAGAATTAGCCATAGCAAATGACCTGGCAGAAACGTTTGTGTAACGTGTTCATTCCGGATGAATTGTGCAAATAGCAGCATCCTTATCAGGCATCTGCCTATCTAGGGACTATTAAGTGAGCAAGCTGTGAGTTTTGTTTTTAATTATTACGATAATGCAATCCTAGCTTAGGCAGTCGACCAAACTGGCTAGCTTTCTATGATTGCCAGCAAAGATAGCGTTTCAGCATACTGCTCGGCTGTCGGTTCCGTGAAATGAAAACATAGCTCAGTAACCATGGGAGTTCAAACTGCTACCTACAGCAATGTTCTTGCAGACTACTCACTAATGCTATGCGAGTGACCAATCAGAGTCAGATGTGAGTCATACTGACCTAC
This sequence comes from Gymnothorax reevesii, assembly GCA_029721435.1. NCBI lineage: Eukaryota > Metazoa > Chordata > Actinopteri > Anguilliformes > Muraenidae > Gymnothorax > Gymnothorax reevesii. The sequence goes on from CM056579.1 coordinate 77,319,675, forward strand.
CAATGGATTAACCGTTGACTAAAACAAGCTCTTATAACTTCATTCTCGAAAAGTGTTAAGCAAATTGCGCCTCGATTGTTTTTATATCCCCGAACGCCGAATGGCGTTCCGGGGATATTATGTTTTTGGTCCGGCCGCCGCCGCACTAGGTGTTAACGCGATAACTTCAGTAATATTTCAATTACAAATTCCACATTTTGCACATCAGTAAGTATCATAAAGAGAAAGAACTGAATCGATTTTGGACAATTTTTGAAATCTAGATTGGCCACCAGGGGCCAAAAACTGATTTCACTGTTAACGCGATAATTGCAGTAATATTTCAATTAGAAATTCCAAGTTTTGCATATAAGTAAGTATCATAAAGAGGAAGAACTGATTTGATTTTGGACAATTTACAATTTCTAGATTGGCCACCAGGGGCCAAAAACTGAAAAATCACTGTTTTTATCATATCTCTGGAAATATTTGTCCGATTGACCTCAAATCAAGTGCAAATGAAAGGTCATGACCTGAGGATGTGTCCCGCAATGAAATTATACCTGTTTGGTTCAAAATTTTGACAGAAGGTGGAGCTTTGTCACATAAAATTCACCATTTTTGCTATATCTTTGGAACTATTTCTCCAATTGACATGAAACTATGTGCAACTGCAAGGTGGTGACCTCACAATGTGTCACATGAGGACATTATACCTGTATGGTTCAATATTTTGCCACCAGGTGGTGCTTTGTGATGGGAAATTACCATTTTGGCCATATCTTCAGAACCATTTGACTGATTGACCTGAAATTAAGTTCAAATGAAAGTCTATTCAAGGTTTATTCAAGGATTGGGGAATTGGAGGATTGGGGGTGTTTGGGGATATACCCCCAGCCATCGCCTCCGACGGCATAAGCCTAGTTTTATTATGTTATCCAGTCCTACGCAGGAAAGATTTACAATTGTATACCTTTTAAATAACAAAATAATAGCAGGGGTTTTTCCATTATAGTCAGTTGGAAATTCAGAGGTGCGGTGCACTAGACACCTTTTACTCAGTGTTCTTGCCTTCTGTAACATTGTTGGTCTTGGCTTTTGTTTTTGAACTGCATTGGACTGTGATTCATGCAGTTGTAATGCAGGACAATTACATATACAGAAACTTTGCTGGACCTTACTTTCAGCATGTAGTTTGAATCTACTGACATTTTTTCAGTACTATAACTTGTTAAATAAAAGCTGTGATTCCATTTTCGGACATTGTGGCAATGATTGGGAGCTGGGGATGAATAGATGAGAAGAGACTCTAATGAAGAAAAAAAATGCTTGGATGACTGCATTAAAAATGAACTTAAAAAAGAACTAGTTCATTTTTTGGGACTGTGAACTCAGTTCATTTTTTAAAAGAAATATGAACTATGAACTGAACTAGTTCATTTTAAAATCTGTGAACTGAACTTTGAACTAGTTCATATTAATTGTGAACTAACGCAACACTGTCCTTCGAACGGTTGGGCGGGCGAGCGGGCGTCTCCAAAAACTTCGACATCGGGCTGAGGGGTATTCCGTGCATTGCATGCCTATTTTTTATTCAGCCATTCTGAGTGTATACCTTTGTTTCCCCCTGCCTTGGGCAGTGTATCTTAGTTTTTTCCCATTTGTTCAGTGCATGTGCATGGTGTTTTGTTTCTGGCCTGTGTGCCCATTTTCTCCTGTAATGTTGTGTTTCAATAAACACTTCAGTTCCTGCATCTGGTGTTCACCTGTCTACTTCCTAATAATTTTTTTTTTTTTAGGAGGTGCATTTCATATATCAAACTACTCATACTGACTCATGCTAAACGGACTTAAATGAAAATCTGGATTATCTCTTCAGTGGCTAATGATTAGAAATCAATCTTTTTCAGACTTCAACATCATCTAATGACCCGCTCATTCACCATGGAAATTTTAAGCCTAATGGTGGAGGTTTACCTGGATCAGTTTTTTGACTCTCCTGTAGAATGTCCGCAGAAGCCAAATATGGCAATTTATGCATTACCCTATAAAATGCTTTATAATCCAAGATTTGAGCTTCTTGGAGAGGGGGAACATGGCTCAACTGAGACAAGACACTTGAAGCATTAGTATCTCAGTTTATTTGCTTGATTTTGTGGAGAGAGGGGCTGCAAACATAAAAAATCCACATGAATTATGCATTGAAATTATATTTAAAAAAAAAAAAACTGATTGAAAAATGGCTGGAGGTTAAAACAAATTTCTGGGATGATAAACTCCAAGACCACAAGTGAGGAGAACACTCGCAAAGCCTTATAAGTCAAGTTGGTCCATTTTTTTTTTAAATTTTTTTTTTGGGTAGGCATAGAAATTATCTTCCATCAATACCGATTTTCACTATACTCAAACTATTAGCTTTGCAGCCATAATCCATTCATTATTTAGAAATGCCTTTGAAAGTGTTTCAGGTTTTGAAAGTGAAGTGGAAATTTATCCGGTTTTGACAGTGTTTAAACCAGCTCAGCTGCTTAATAGGTGAGGGTATTTGACTCAGGACCCACTCTACATGCAAATCAATGCTACAGACAGCACAGTGGTTGAATAGCTGCTACGACAATGACAACATAAAGATGAGTCCATGGGTTCAAATCCCCTTTCTATGGTATCACTATCATCACACTTTTCTGAACTGCCCATACCCGTTAGAGTTAGAGAAGGCAAAAGCTGAACAGGCTAGAAAAGCCTGCAATTGGTTCCTTCTAGCGAACTAAAATGGAATGATGTTTCCACATTGGCTGATGACTTAGTGTATCGCGTGTATCGAATTTGACAGTTTTCCTCCTTGATTTGGTGGATTTTGACAGACTTTCATCATAAAATTATTATATTTTTAACTCAAATTAACTTTATGACTCATGAAATTCAATATGAACTAATAATTTTCTGGTTGAATTCAGCATGAGTTTATCAATATAAGCACAGCTGGACATCAGTGGTCACCAGTAACCTCTCCAAACCCAAAACATGCCTTTTCTCCATGATTTAGTTCAGAGTTTCACCCATTTTTTTCAGAAAGCCGCATCCACAAACACACGTACTCATTGAAGGAACTGCTTATTTTACGGTCAGTATGTTCACTTAGATGGAAAGCTTGCTGTTCACAATTTCGATCATCCAAATGAAAAGCAATCTTGTAACACCGCTTTTCATACCCTATAAGGAGCAAGTATAAGTCACAGTAATAGTTGTTCACATTTTAAACGAGCAAAAGTCCAAGGCATTCTATTTGGTATGAATTGTAAAATGGATCGCCACATTAAGCAAAATGGCAGCACATTGCAGTATCAACTACTCTTGCTATCCAATGTGACAAACTAGCTCTGTGTTTACGGTGGTAAACCAAAAATAAGAAATAGTTGGTTAGTTAGCTATTAAGCTAAGTAAGATAGCGATACACCATACAAAGACCGTTTTACTCACACTTCTCTCTCCATTCATGAACTGCTTTTCAAAAGTATCAATGCTGTCAGCTCTCCAGTCTGTCCCAGAATAACTGCCATTTTTCCATCTCAGAATTACGTTTCCATCCCGCAAAGATAAGCTCAACACTCCAGGGTCTGATCAGGAAGTCTTTATTTCCATGCAATCACGTCATTCTCAGCTGCGCAAAGTTGAGGGAATACAACCTAATGTCTATTAAGCAAGTGTTTAAATACATTCCTGAAGGTCCAAACAATGTCTTTCAATTACTGAGGAAAGCTTAAACTGTCTGGAATTGGATAAAAATCATGTCAATCAAAAGGTAATTACCGGGAGAGCATTAGTATTATGTATCCATTATTGTGAATTATGTTTCTTGAAATGCCTATGTTATAGCCCCAATTTGCTACGACATAAGACAGCAAGGCATGACAGACAAAATTTTAAAACTAAAAAAGATTTAATTAAACAAAGACCAACACTAACTTAAAATGTATACTACTGACCAAGATTGATAATATACAAGAAAAAAAATATTTACAGTCCCTTGAGATGGAGTTGCTTGGTGATGTTCCGGGTGAGGAAAATGCTCCAACACAGGCAAAAATCCACAGAAAGCTTCACAGGTCTTGAAAAGAGTGACAGGTCTGGTCAAATGTATCCTTCTCCCTGCAATTTCTACTACTACTTCACTGTCTCAATTTTTCTCCTTATATACTCTTTTGCAGCCCCCTCCCACATTTAGACTTTTTTTATTCTCTGGGACTTTCCCCTCTCAGACATGCCCAGGACATGCCAAAACCTAGCTCCAGACTGGGCTTAACAAAAAACGGTCAATACTGCCATTTAGTGGCTTCTTTCCACATTACACCTATAATTTTGCATCTAAAGGAATCGTTTTATTCCATGGATCATCACGAGGGGACAAAATTGATAGTGCTGAGTGTTTTTAGAGTCCAGGTAATGTTAATCAAGAAAAATCATTGAATGTGTAACGCCACGCCTCCAGTGCCCTCAATGACTGGTCCAGCAAGACCTGGCCCACATTCCACACTCCACTTACCGATTTGCATCTGTTACCCCCAAATTCCAGCAGATGCTTGTTTGGTCGGTCGGCGCTGCACCATGGCAGCATAGCTGATAGGATTCACCTCAGTCAATGTGAGTGCTTACACTGGATCGACTGTGTTGCATTTCTCGTCCGACCCAGCTCCAACAAGCAGGAGCCCAGCGCTGCAGATACGCAAGACTTCTATTTTTGCCGGATGTCGCAGCAGAAATGCAGCACTTCAGCACAGCAGATCGATCAGTACACAGACATAACATTTAAAAGGAAACCGGTCTGACCCTGGCAAATACAGTTCCACCACCATCCTCTGTTTCACTTCCAAGGTTTTAGAGAAAACTAAAACATTCATGAGCAGCTTTACAAATACCTAAATAACTTCAAGTTATTGTATAAATTTCAGTCGAGCTTTAAGAAGTCGCACTCTACTGACTATTGTTTACTGTTTATAACAGATTTTATTAGATCAGAGATGAAACCAGACAAGCTTTGTGAAATGATTTTAATTGACCTTCAAAAGGCATTCAATACAGTTGACCACAATTTGCTGTTTAATAAATTGACGGCCCTAGGTATCAGCCCTTCTTGTTTAAAGTGGTTTGTTTCCTATCATTCAGGCAGAGTCCAAAAGACTGACATTCATGGTAGTCTTTCTCCTGCCTTACCAATAATGAGCGGGGTCCCGCAAGGGAGTGTTCTGGGGCCCTTACTTTTCTTAATTTATATAAAAGATCTGCTAGCTGCCTGTAATTTAAACCTTTTCTTGTTCACAGATGACTCTGCTATCCTATCATCTGACAATAATGTGGATAAACTACTGACCATTCTTCGGGATGAATTCACCAGAATCAAGTCTTGGCTCGCTGGCAACAAATTGTCCCTTCATTTGGGCAAGACTGAGTATATTATATTTGGCTCCCAACCTAGGCCACAAAAGCTGATCATACCAAGAATTGACCTTGGGGGCCAGACTTATGCCGCTCAGCCATCAATCTGCTATCTAGGTTGCTACCTGGATAGCAGTTTGAGTGGGGAAACAAGTGGCTCTCAAGACCATGAGCAAGGTGAATTGCAGAACCAAATTTCTGGCCAGAAAAGCTCCTTTTTCAGATCCAGCTAGTCTTCGTCTTGCAGCCAACTCACTTGTTCTTTACTGCTTTGATTATGCAATCTGTTCCTGGTTTAGTGGTCTAACAAGAGTTTAAAAGGAGACACTGCAGGTTTACCAGAACAAATTTATCAGATTAATTTTAGGGCTAAACTCAATAGACCACGTTGGCAAAACTCACTTCAAACAGCTGGGCTGGCTCCCCTTTGAAGCTAGGTTTGTCCGACTCCAGCTCAAATTGGTCCATAACATTTACAACTTCAGGGCCCCTGAGTATCTCCTAAATTTCTTTAGGCGGCCAAGCACGGTGCATGCCTATAACACCAGAGGCAGCATTTCTAATCTCCATGTTTAAAACTAACATAGGTGGGTGCTCCTTCAGATATGGTGGAATTGTGCACGGATCATGCTACCCCTCACCATAAAGAGCAATGGCAGTCATTGTATTTTTAAGAAAAAGGACAAATCACAGCTCTTAAAAAATATTGCAAAATAGCTTAGTTGTTTGCACTATTAATTCTATTTATGCTGTGCTCATCCTGTATTTATACAGTTCTCTGAGGGTTTATTTTTGATACTAATGTTTGTTATTTGTTTTTATTTTTTGTTTGTGCAAGAGTAAGGACTGCAATGGAAATGAGTCTTTGACTTTATTGTGTTTTTCTCCTTGACGCATTGTACTTAGTGAAAAAGATGTATTGCATGCATTTCTTTCTAACATGACGTTAAATAAATCAAATCAAATCAAATTAAAACATCCAGTTAATTTTCAAAATGTAGGCAAATTACAAACCCAACACAAACAGGAAATAAAGAACATTTATGAATAAATTGGCTATTTATCCATGGTAGAAGCACAAAATCTAGAAAAACAAATAGAAGCAAGTCAACCATTCCTCAAACCTTTCAGCAAAGAGGAATTACAAAAGGCTGCTGCCTGTCTGTAGTTGCACTCAATACAACATGTATCATTTACCTGGGGCAATCGCTCTTGATTCTGTAATTACCACGTAATCTCATCAGGCTCACTCATTAGTCACGTTTCTCTAGCTGTCTGGCGTTGGTACGCAGTAAAAACGCAGCCAGTGGGTGTTGACGAACGGCAACGCACGCAGCAAACACACAGCAGGGTGGAGGCGGACCAGACACACATCTGGTATATTCCCGGTGTAAGTCATTTGCTCTGTGTAATTACTTGCTCCATATAAACCAGAGCTTTGCACTTGTTCAGTGTGATTTCTCGTAAGATCTGTGAGCCAGTCGTCTAGTGCTACCTTTTGCGTAAACATTATTGCCATATATTTGCGTATTTCTGAAAGCTCTTTCGTAATACCGCTGTCCTATTGTAAATGTACAGCACAGTATAATTGTCATATTAGGAACAACATTTCCTGTTTGTTTTTGCTTACTAAAAGAGCTGAGACCTCTCTTTTGGTTCAGTGCATGATTGGAGTAAGATTTGGAACCTTGTTATCGATTTGTTTTTGCCTGTGCCTTTTTTGCCTCAGATAAGGCACAATAAAGCGTTTTTCATCTTTGCATCTGAATCCAGTCCCGCACTTTTGATTTTTCTAGTGCTGTAAGGCCATGCCTCCACCAGCGTATTAAGACCGGGACTGCATTCCTCAGTCTGAGCTTATTACCTGCATCTGTTTCTCATCGTCTTTATGTGTTAGCAGTTCCTATTTAAGTCTGAGCTTCACTCTCGTCTTGTAAACCTCACAAGCCTGTGTTTACAGTTTAGTCTTGTTCATACTTGTTTCGACTTACCTCCCGCATTTGCGTGTTTCACTAACTTTAACTTCCGCACTGTTACTATTTATGTTCAGTGCTGTAATTAATATCCGGGAACCTCGATTCCGTATTTCTTTCTATTTGTAATACATAGTAGCTGTAGTCCCAGTTGTATGAATTACTGATATTATCCCGGAACCTTGATTCCGTGTTATTTTGTGTTGTGTTTGGCTGTGCCTTCCTGCTGTGCTGTGGAGGCAATAATGAATACCAGATCCATCTTCGCACCTGAGTCCAGTCCACAATCCTTGATCTCTGTGCACAACATCGGTGCTCAGAAACGGACCCTTCCAAGTGCACTTTACTCAGTGCACTAAAAAAGCCATTACAGAGTGCTGGTTAATCTAATTATTACTTTAAAGCAATGCCTTGTGCCTTCTCTATTTTTGGCTATGCATCAGCTAGAGTTGGAACCAGTTACATTCCACATACTTCTCAAAACTTGGTTTGAATGTTCCAGTTATTCTGAACGCAAATCTTAGTACATACACACACACTACATTGTCTGTTTATTACATTTCTAATTAATAAATGAATCATTAAAAAAAAAAAAAACACACATACACATAATTGTGTGGGTGGGCCAGTGCCGCATACACCCAATCTTGGCTGCGCCCATATACTGTATGAAACAATGAATGTACTCGCCATGATGACATCCATTGATTTCTAAAATGCCAAAATGGAGCCCAGATTTTCTCCTATGCTGCTCCCAGCCATCACCAATTTGGCTGTGCCTGACCCTGCCTAACTCTTGGCTTATTCAAGATTGTGGGAAAAAAAATTGAGTTGGGCAGAAGGGGGTTAGGTTAGTCAACTGTATTTTTCATGATAACCATGATATGGGGAAATTTGTGAAAAGAGAGATAGGCGATGTAAAAGATGTGAGGGTGAGCAGAAGCAGCACTGTCATCAACGAATGTATGAATAAGAAACAAAAGGAAAAGACACATGATCTTAAACCAGTGATTTGCTTTTAAATTGTGTTCACAAGCTACCGTGAAGGGCATGATAAGAGAGGTACGGCTCTGACCTGACTCTTTTTTGGAATGAGAGTTGTGGGATTTTAAAGAGAGTTTGCTGTATTCCTCCGTACTTTAGTAAGTAGAAAAATCAATGCAGGCACGTCTTAGTTGCAAAATGGATAGTTTAATAGAGTAGAGAAACTTGTGGGTCTGTTCCCCAAGTACAGAAGAACAAGAACCAACAACTGAGGGAAAATGTGATCACTTATAGCTGAAAGTTCAAAGGATGCAAAGGAACAAATGGTAATTTGCCTATAGTGATAGGGGGTGGGGGGAGAGACAAACAAGGTGAGGGGAAATTGGGGCGTGGGCTGAGGTGTGATGAGGTTAATAACAGGGCTGAGGGGTGATGGGGTTAACACACAAAGGAAATGATCAAGGAATTATATACAAGAGGCATTGGGGCCAGACAAGGTTGTGTATTGGCCTACCACAATGTGCAAAACTTCAGAGGGTCCATCTGCTATTGGCACCCATGTTTTCCAACAAGAGTGTGTGGAGCAAGACATTTCAAAAGTTATCAAGATGGAAATGTACAAGATAGTCTCGCTGTGATGTTAAAATTTGAAAAAGAGTTGACAGAAAGGGTGTTTTTAGATTAAGTGAGTTACTGGGTGCAGGCTTTTGAAAGGGCCCCACTCTGTTGTTATTGGTGTCAAGAATTCGTACACATAGCAGCAGTATGCAGAAAAAGAGTTTCAGCTGTGGAAGGTGTGGAAAGGAACGATGTAGTGAAGGGGACTGTAAACTACCAAGAGAACAGACTGTCTGTTCCAACTGTGGGAGAAATCATGAAGCAGGGCCAAAGCATTGTCTATGTAGGAAATAAGAAATTGAGGTGGAAAGTGGACACAGGTACAAAATGAAAAGGCATATGTGGAGGCTGTAAAGAAAGTGAAGGTGGAAAAAGTTGCAGTGAGGATAGACTATGGTGTGGTGGAGATGGTGAGGAGCGAACAAAGTGGAGCTGTTAAGGAACACATTGACAAAGTATTGCCAAAAGAAGGCTTTTAGCAACAGTTTTGCGAGTCAGTGATTTCGGACGCAACCCGTAAGTCTCTCTGCCATGACAGCATCTACTCAGCGTCTGCAGTCATGCATTAATTACCAACGACCCTCGTGACTGTTCTCTTGGCAATGGTTGCTGCCACTGATACGGGATTTCGCCCATGAGCAGATATGGGTGATATGGGACTTTGCGCGTGAGCAGATATGGGTGATACAGGATTTTGCCCGCGATCAGATATGGGTGATAAAGGATTTCGCCCACGAGCAGATATGGGTGATATGGGATATTGCCCGCGAGCAGATATGGGTGATATGGGATTTCGCCCGTGAGCAGAAATGGGTGATACGGGATTTTGCCTGTGAGCAGATATGGGTGATATGGGATTTTCCTGTGAGCAGATATGGGTGATACGGGATTTTCCTGTGAGCAGATATGGGTGATACAGGATTTCGCCCGCAAGCAGATATGGGTGTTGCGGGATTTTGCCCGCAAGCATATATGGGTGATACAGGATTTTGCCCGCGAGAAGATATGGGTGATGTGGGATTTCGCCCATAAGCAGATATAGGTGATACGGGATTTCGCCTGCGAGCAGATATGGGTGTTACGGATTTTGCCCGCGAGCAGATATGGGTGATATGGGATTTCGCCCGCGATCGGATATGGTTGATGCGGGATTTCACCCGTGAGCAGATATGGGTGATACGGGATTTCGCCCGCGAGCAGATATGGGTGTTACGGATTTCACGCGCAAGCAGATATGGGTGATATGGGATTTCGCCCGCGAGCAGATATGGGTGATACAGGATTTCGCCCGCGAGTAGATATGGGTGATATGGGATTTCGCCCGTGAGCAGATATGGGTGATATGGGATTTCGGCCGCGAGCAGATATGGGTGTTACGAATTTTGCCCGCGAGAAGATATGGGTGATGTGGGATTTCGCCCGTAAGCAGATATAGGTGATACGGGATTTCGCCTGCGAGCAGATATGGGTGTTACGGATTTTGCCCGCGAGCAGATATGGGTGATATGGGATTTCGCCCGCGAGCGGATATGGTTGATGCGGGATTTCACCCGTGAGCAGATATGGGTGATATGGGATTTCGCCCGCGAGCAGATATGGGTGTTACGGATTTCACGCGCAAGCAGATATGGGTGATATGGGATTTCGCCCGCGAGCAGATATGGGTGATACAGGATTTCGCCCGCGAGTAGATATGGGTGATATGGGATTTCGCCCGTGAGCAGATATGGGTGATATGGGATTTCGGCCGTGAGCAGATATGGGTGTTACGGATTTTGCCCACGAGCAGATATGGGTGATATGGCATTTCGCCCGCGAGCAGATATGGGTGATACAGGATTTCGCCCGCGAGTAGATATGGGTGATATGGGATTTCGGCCGCGAGCAGATATGGGTGTTACGGATTTTGCCCGCGAGCAGATATGGGTGATATGGGATTTCGCCCGCGAGCGGATATGGTTGATGCGGGATTTCACCCGTGAGCAGATATGGGTGATACGGGATTTCGCCCGCGAGCAGATATGGGTGTTACGGATTTCACGCGCAAGCAGATATGGGTGATATGGGATTTCGCCCGCGAGCAGATATGGGTGATACAGGATTTCGCCCGCGAGTAGATATGGGTGATATGGGATTTCGCCCGTGAGCAGATATGGGTGATATGGGATTTCGGCCGCGAGCAGATATGGGTGTTACGGGATTTTGCCCGCGAGCAGTTATGGGTGATACAGGATTTCGCCCGCGAGCAGATATGGGTGATACAGGATTTCACCTGCCAGCAGATATGGGTGATACAGGATTTTGCCCCCGGGCTGATACAGCCTTGTAGCTCGTACTTGTATCATGGTGCAGACTCCCTGTATTTATATGGAAGTGTATGATAAAGTTCATTAACATTTAGATCCTTAAAACATGAATAATTGGAATTTATAACCTGGTTCAATTTTCATCGATGTTATTAACAATAATCTTATAAATTAAATCACTAAATCATTTGGTTAGTTCTACTGGAACATTTATATTGTTAAGTATTTCTCACATGATGGTATTCAGAGTTTCTCAATAAATATATTTTTGAGAATTTTTTAAAGTAGTGTTTGCCAGTCAGGGAGGCCAGTAATTTTGGATTGAACTGAATACCAGCTGAGGACATGTCACAAGCTTCCCATGAATCCTTGATGTCTGAACATGGCTGCAACAAAATTGCAATGTATTCAATTACTCTTATTACCAACAGAGGTCAGTATAAAACCACAGTTTCAATTGTGTTGTTTGTAATTAATTCCTTGTGCTTCCCTTGGCAGTGATCCAATTCTTATTTGTTATTAACCAGATCCAAATCATGCATTCCAACAAGGCTGAATGTATTGTTATGCTATTTATTTTTGGCTTTCAACCGCAAGATGGTAGTGACAATATCTTCCTGGATGGGTTATGCCTACATTTTTTTCCAAGGTCTGCAACTTTCCTGAATTAATCCAGCCAATATCCATCTTAAAAATTTCTTTTTCAACCCCAGGCTGCTCAGTTTGCACAAGATATGATGTTTTTTACAGAGCAAAAATGGTAAAGACCATTGATGGTAATAAAATCAGTCTAATGAAATATTAAAATGTTATACCTATGAAGCAAATAGTGTCTTTGAGTTTGTTGGATTGAATTAGCTCATGCTCTTCTCTGCGGGAAGCCATACTGGTAATCTGTCATGTCAACACCAGTCTAACACCTCGTCAAAAATATGACTTCAGTGCTTCACCTGTGATTTATGCCAGCTAACTTCACGTTCTCCTACCATTACTGCGCACTGGTTGTCTTAGTCATGGACTCAATTAGATCATTAACTACATGCCTTCTTTCAGTTTCATTTCTTCATATGTTTCTGCAACATATGCCTTGAGGAATGAAAAAAACTATTTCCTCCCATCTTAAGGATAACAATGCACTGAACGTGCTGGGGGAGCTTTCTTCCATCGAAAAGAATAATTTTGCAATGTTGCTGAAAGTTCCCCGGAGTTAAATTCCCAGGAGTTTGATATCACAAATTCAATAAAATATTTTGATATTTTATGGAACTCATGGCATAAGCCGTGGGCTATTAAATGCAAAAACTTATGCTGTGCAAAATATAAACTTTACTAAATTCAAACTAAGTCCCATTTTGTATTTACAGAGCTCAACCCAGCAAAATATAACATGGTTCTCTTAATTATCTCCAGGATATTTCCCAGTTGATTACAAATTTCGTCTCAAGAATTATTTTAGTTGCCCTTCTTCATATGTTTTTTCCAGGAACTGCTTTCTTAGATATAATGAATACTGTCACAACCCTCATGTGTCATTAATTGGTTCTTCTCCTGTTCAAACAATGTGTCACATCTTTCCAAATTCATTAAAGTGTCAGAGTGCGCGATAAATTTTCAGGGGTCATTTACCACTAAACCTTCAAGTCTGATTGTGTCTTCTAGTGTTGGGCTAAGCTCTTCTTTTCTGTATTTTCAATAAATAAATGATAAAGAAAAGCGTAATAACCCTTTGGAGTCTTATTAATAGGAACAAGCTCCCAATTCAGTCTCCAGAATCAGGAACGTGTTCTTGTTAATCCATAGTTCCTGCCTGTTCCTCTGAGTCAGTTTCTTAGGAACACCTGCCAAGCCTTCATTGGTCCCACGGATTGGGACTGCGTTCTGCTAAACCCTTCGCTTTTATCCTGAATCTGCTTTTAGTCATGTGACAGTCTGCTGCTGCTGCCTCTCCCTCCACACCCCTTCCACTGCAACTGCTCTCAGCTGAGTCTCGTTACACAGCCAGTATATAAGCCGCTCTGTTTCACTAACTCACTGCCAGATTTTCGTAGCAACATGCACTACTCTCCAGTGTTTACCTTCGGTCTGACTTCCTGGAATCGACACGGCCTGCCTGTGACGACCTCCTCTTGTTCCTACCCCGGTAAACCTGATTGTCTCCTACCTCTGGCTGTGTCTCAATACCAAGAATGCAAAGAACAGACTTGCATTCTTGGGAGGAACATTCCCGCTAGTCGTTCTAAGAGGAGTGCACTTCCAAGGCTACGAGCAGTCGGAACGCTGTCGACGGTTTGAGATGCTGCGTTCTCGTTGGTATTATGCAGTACGCCAGCCAGTGAGCTGCGGCTTCTTCAGGCATCATCCTTTTTTTTTGCAGTAATGTTATCTGTGGGTGAAGAAGGGTCTGTGAACATAAGCTAGTTAAGGTGCTTAGCTTAGCTATGTTTCGCCGGCTGTTCTGGAGTTTCTGGAGCATATTCGACATAAAACATCGTAAAGCAGCCAATATTCCAAATGTACTCAGATAATAGTTCCTCGCCTTAAAATCACCATTAGAGTATTTAGCCAATAAATAGCGAACAAATATTGCAACAACAAAAGACGTAAGCTGCTTCCACACTGGACGCAAAATGAATTTTTCTCACGACAGATTACATTCAAAGTAAATGTGAAAAATTTGTTTCGTGTTCAGTGTGAAAGCAGCTTTACCAATCCTGGCCTTCTCTGATTGTTCTTTGGGGCGTCCTGCTCCTGCTTGGATGCCGAAAAGAATTCTGGGATATGGGTGCTGTCAAGTTTACACAAGTTACCATCTGATGCATCTTCAAAAAAATGGGTGTGTCAAGAACACTTCTAGGACCTGTAACTGTTCTCATCGAAATGCAAACTATAAATCGAGACAGTACGTGGTCTCAGACGGATCACTTTTCTCAAGTTTACAAGAACAGAATGTAACCTGCCTCAGCTCTAACTGCTGATGTTAAAAGACTGGGAGATACAGATATGTATTTCATCAGTGCATCAATGACCTTGTGAACCAGTAGTCAGGAGTTTAGGTCGCTACAGGAGAAAGGGTGCATTAGCAAAATGCATTTGAGGGACTGAGTAATGAACCTCAAACACATCAAAGGTAAGTTTTTAAGTGTGTTTAATTGTATTGAATGGAAAATGACATTAGAGAAAAATATTAAAAAAAAAAAAAAACAGTTTTAGCTTTCCAACACTTCAGACATGAGATATCAACCACAGTTCCCAATAAATCAGTCTCTCTTTTTTTACCCTCTAAATAGCACAGTCTCTGAATAAATCCCAGTCTCTGTCTTTTGGGTTGGCTCACCACGACCATCGAGGTCTTGCTCTACCTTTACAGACAATGGAAGAATCCCCAGTAGAAGATGTCTTGTAGATCAACACAGGAATCCATACTAGGGATAGGAAAAGGAAAAGAAAAAAATAGGCGTGCAATGCACGGAATACCCCTCAGCCCGATGTTGAAGTTTTTGGAGACGCCTGCCCGCCCGCCCGCCCAACCGCACGAAGGATAGCAATACTCCGGGCTTACCCCCCGGGCAAGAGTACCATACACAACCTCACAGAATACCATAACAATACCACAACCTCAACAATTTTAAAAGGAAGGGGTAAAAGCGGCGCGAGTAAAAAAAAATTTTGCGCTACATCCGTTTTACGCATGTGTATTGTTATCTCGTGACTTTCACTCTATGTCCTATCTCTTGAACTACTTATGTTTTTTTTAAGTGTTTTTTTTTCTCCTTTCCATCTATGATGCTGTGAACAAAGGTTTACATGTTAAGTCAGACATTACATTAGTGTCTGCAGGGGGATTCGAACCAGAAACCCTGTGGAGAAGGAAATGTTAATCACACCATTCACTGTGCCCTTAATACGGATAGAGATAGTTTAGTTTGTTTGGTTATAAGTGTGAGCGCGAGTGTGCCGTGCGGCACACGGCGAGTACGGTTGAAAGAGAAGGAGGAGGAGGGGAGACAGGGACACGGGAGTTCAGTAACATGTAACCTTAACAATTTAGCAATGGATGCGGCTAATGACTGGAGCTAGCACCGAGTTAGCGCCGAATGCGAATCAACACAACTCACGTTCTCCTTGCTTCTGTTGCAAAACACACGGTCTGCTCATCTACCCATGACAAAAAAATGGAAAGCTCCGCTCTCTGCTCTGACGATAAAAGTGACTTAGACTTGGATTATCTGGCTCTCTCAGACAAAAATCGGCAGAGTCTGTTGCAGGAGGCTAGAACACAGCTGCCTCGTAGACGATTCGGCAGAGAGAGAGAGAAAGCGGAAGCAGCCAAGGCACGTACGCAATGGTGGCGTCTGATTGGTTACACTATCACATGAACTCCTCAGGTCACCTGAAACTTTTACACTTCGAGAAAAGGCACCTTCGACGCACTTGAAATGAAATAAAATACTGTTATTCAAACAGATAAATGAACTTGTGTCTGTTGATCTTTTTTATCTATTTATTAACATATTTACGATTTTTAACCATAAATTCTATTTATTCATTTTATGCAAGATTGTTGTTTATCTGTCCCATGAAAAAAAAAAATTAATTTATTAATTTATTGGTCTAATTAATTAACTGGTGGACTGGACTGTTCATAAGGCCTGGTAACCTGGGTTACAAGAAGAATGCATATTGAGAAACGGCCTCTGACTCTGAGTTCTGCCTGTGTGCTTTTTGGGACTTATAACTCTCCCACCTGCAGTGTGGGCGACCTGGGTTCGATTTCCACCATCAGAGCCTGCTTCCGCGAGTTACCGGATCCACTGATTCCTGATCCTGTTCTGTACTCTACTACATTCTGGTTGCCTCTGCCTTAAAGCTATAAAAGACCAGTAAACCTTCACTGTTTCTGATTGTGTTGCTTTTGGATCCTACAACTCCCTCTGTCAGGACAATCTGGCCCATCATGGACCCAGTACAAAATCCCACTCCCCTGAACTGACTTGAGAAGATCAAGACCGTCCTCCAGCACCACGAGGCAATGATATCAGCAGCTGCCTTGGACACCAGGCAATCCTCTGCTGCATTAGCTGGCCAACTGAAGCAGCTGACGCAGGGATGGGCAACTCCGGTCCTGGAGGGCCGGTGTGTATGCTGGTTTTTATTTCTATCAATTACCCTGACTAATTGAGTTAATTGGTTGCATGCACAAATATAGATCTGTGCAAAGGTTTGATAAAAGAAAAATGTTTTATGTTGGGAGACAAGAACAGTCTTTGGTGGTCATTCATGATAATTTAAAGAAATGCGTCATAAATGTCAGACGTCATGAATAATTTGGCTAATTTAGATAATCAACTAATTAAAGCCCAGAAGTTGGTGTGAAAACCAGGGACAGATATGGCCCTAATTGCCCATCCCTGAGCTAACGTCTATGGCAGCTCAGCCTGCTGCCCCTCCTGCACCAGTGCTAGCTCTTGATCCCATGCTACTCATTGGGGCCCCGGAACCTCGAGTGGGTACCCCTTAGCGCTACGGTGGAGACCCAGAAACTTGTGGCCCCTTCCTGACGAACTGTTCCCTGCTGTTCTCCCTCCAGCCCTGTACCTATGCTTCAGAACAGGCAAAGGTGGCTTTCACTATCAACCAACTGATGGGCCGGGCTCGTCTGTGGGGCACTGAGGAATGGGGAGACAGTCTCCTGCCTGCATATGCTTTCAGTCCTTTGCCGAGGAACTTTGCAAGGTCTTTGATTTGGGTGGGCTCCAGCTTCAAGGTTGCTCAGGGGCTACTGAGCCTGATGCAAGGGAGCAGGATGGTTGCAGACTACTCCATCAACCTCTGCACCTGAGCCAGCCAGAGCAGATGGAACCCTGCAGCTCAGGTGGACGCCTTCCTCCACGATCTGGCTGACTACCTCAAAGATGAGCTGGTCTCGTACAAGGTTCCCTCCACTCTCGATGGAATCATTGAATTAGCCATCAGAATTGACCACCGCATCCAGGCCCGTAGGCGGGAGAGATGTCTCCAGCTATCCTTAGCTTCTTCGAGATTACACCCACTTTGACTGGGAGACAGGCTCCATCCGTGAGTAGGGAACATCCTGCTATGTCACCTGCCTGAAGCAGGCCTCCTCACCGTTTCACTGTCCCACTACCCATCCTTTACCTGATCTCTCCAGGGTACCAGCAGAATATCATGACCTCCGGCAGGTCTTCAGCAAGGCTAAGGCTACCTTCAGCAAGGCTAAGGCCAAGCCTGGGCACAGGCTTGCTCTGACCTCCATCGCGCTGTTGGGCACTACGCTGCTTCAGCTAACTGGCGGTGTAGGAGCAACAGCTTAAAGAAGGGCATTTAAATGGCTATCACATTTAATTAATAACTAATAAAATAAAAATATTAAAGTTCCTCCCACGAGGCACCAAAATGCGTCGGGTAATTTGCCTTACGATACGTAAAATAGCAAGGATGGATTATTCAGACGTTTCGTCTTAATAATCCTTCTCACAAGATAACCATTTGATTCAGCAGGAAACCTGCAAATGTAGTAACCAGTCTCATAAAATTACTAAAATAACCAAAAATATGGAATTTTAATTAATAATCAAAATAACCAATATGAATGATTGAAGAAAGCAATTTAATTAATCTGAAGGAATTTTGGAGTTCTACATAGGCTATTTTGACTCAGACTCCCACGTGTTACAGCACCAAACACCAGGTTTAATAAATGAATTTATTATAAAAACAAACACAGAATATACATGGGCTAATCTACGGAAGGACTATATATGAACTAGAGAGTAACAATGGTATGTGTGTACGTGGAAGTGTGCATGTGTGTGCTCCTGGCGCGCGTGCAGGACGCACGGGTGTGCGCGATTTTGGAGTGGGCAGGCGCGTGTCCACGCTCGTGGCAGATGCACGTGTGTGCTTGTGGGCACAAGTTCCTTTGTCTTGGAACAAATTCTTTCAGCACGGGGCCTGCTTAGAATTTCTAAATGTAGCTATAGGCGGGCGATGCGCGGCTGGATAACTCCATTTAGATTCAACTAATTGCGAGAAGAGTTTGCTTCAGCTCATACGCAATTTGCATTCCTGATTGAGTTATCTTCCATACTATGGCATGCGTGTTAGTTAATTGCAGCATTAGAAAGTTGGCCAGGAAAAAGATTATGCATGTAAAGACAAACAATGGCTATTTAACTCCATGAAATATAAAATGGACACAATGCGATTATACAATTACATCAGTAATAGACAACTTAAATGCGGTACAGTTTAAGTTGAAAACCGCTAAACTGCATTACTGCCTGGAATGTTCAGCTAGTCTTACTGAAGTTCCAAGCTTGAGATTCCTCTCTGGGTCCATTAAACACCGCAGTTCTGGCGAGGATGTCCCGCGGGGTGCGCAGATCCGAAGTTCTGTGTCCACTTGAGGAATGCATGCAGCTCCGCTTTGTCGGAATGTCCTTACCGATTCGGAAAAGTTCTTTTTCGGAGTTGTTCCGTGTTCAACTAGCAGTAGCACCGGGCATAAGCTAGTTTAATGAGATTTGCAGTCCTGAACTTAAATGGAGATTCGCAGAGATGTGAGCACACTGCAGATAGGCCTAATGAAATTTCGCAGGATGCGTGAATTCCAATGCAAGTGCCGTCTTTTCGCTTGAAAAGGGTCTAGCCTTCCCTTGGGAGAAGATACGTCGAGAGAGCGTGACCTCCTCCGTTGGAAGTGTGCCAAGAAGAGGGCGAATGAACTGGGTGCGGTCCCTAGTTCTAAAAGTTCTGGTTCCCGTTTTATTGCTTTTGGGCTCGTTCTATTGGAAAACGTAAAGGAAGCGGGTGGTGCTGTATAGGATGTTTCCGTTTCCTGTTGACTGCATGGGAAATGTAGTTCTGTGGTCCTTACAGCGGCATTCTCCTGTTCCAGTCAACCAGGTTAGCCAGAAGGTGTGCCTCTCCACCTGAGAAGCTGGCATCCAGATTTGTCGATCTATTCCCCATCTAGAGGGTCATCAGTCCAACTCAAGCTTCCTCGCTGTTTACATGTCCACCCCACCTTCTATGTGTCTAAGGTGAAGCCAGTCCACGAGAGTCCTCTGTTGCCAGGTGTTCCACCTCCTCCTCCACCTCGTCTGATTGATGGGGATCCGGCTTACCCTGCTCGGCGCCTGCTCGGATTTCGTCGTCGTGAGAGGGGACTTCAGTATCTGGTGGACTGAGAGGGCTATAGTCCAGAAGAGAGGTCTTGGGTTCCTGCTTGCCACATTCTCAATCCGAACCTCATCACCGACTTCTACCTTCGCCATCCTGACCAGCCCTCTGGCACCACTGTGCCTTCAGGGGGAATCCCCGCCTGCCAGCCCGAACCTCTTCCCGACCTAATCGCCCTATGGGGGATCCTCATGCTGAGGAGCCATTGGTCAACGGGGACTCTGACCACTCAAGCTACCCTGACGATTCTGCTGAGGAACAATCAGTCAGCATGGACTCTGACCACTCAGGCTTTCCTGACAATCCGGCTGAGGAGATGAATTGGTCTGGCACTGAAGAGCCTGCCTCTGACTACGTCCTCTTGTTCCTGCCCCAGTAAACCTGATTGTGTTCTGCCTCTGACTCTGACTTCTCCCTGTGTGCTTCCTGGTTCCTGTGTGCCATCTTCCAAGCTCCCGTCCAAGCCACCCATCTGGCCACTTCACTGCCTGCCTGTATGGATACGACCTCATCTGCCGAACCTCAAGCCAGCCTGCTCTGGTGGCCGAGTGGTAACTCTCCCACCTTCACTTCGTATAGCCTGGGTTTAATTCCCGCCATCAGCACCTACTCCAGTGAAGAACCTGAAGAACTCTACTCAAGATCTCAGCACTGCATTCTGTTTGCCCCGGAAGAGATGCATATGCATATTATGAACAAATTCAAACTTAACTGTTGACATGAAAAGAGAATATTAAAGAAAAAGAATATAAATAAAAAACTGCGATTTGGAACTGCCCTGCCAAAGTCACAGAAAGGCCAAACTGGTCCCAGATCAGTGTTGCAAGCTGAGCTAGAATCCCGCCACTTAGAAACTGAATGGGCACTGATCTCTAATCAGTTGTTGATCACAACGATGTGCCTTCGTTCTGACATCACGTGCTACAGCACACTGAGCAGCGGGGGAAGCAACCGAGGGGTTGTGCAAATTGGAAAATAGCAGAAGAAAAAAGTATGAAAGATATCCACGCTACCGACTGTACCAGAAATATCTTGCTTTTTTAACATTACTCTCGGCAAAGAAGCTGTCGGTAGAGAGGCAACTGTTCCGCTCTTCAATTCCGTTCCTCCAGCGCTAGCAGCAAGTGCTTACGTTACAAAAGTTAGCAATGTACCTTAGAGGCTAATGCTAACGAGGCAGATTCAGCAGCGCATAACATTCTGTGGTCGCAGTCGGGTTGACGGCAACAGCTGAACTCGGGGACGGAGAACGTCAGCATGATTGCAGAAGCAGACAATAGTAAGTTCACTGCACAAAGCCTTTCCCTTTTTAAAACCCTCTGCCATAAAATTTCAGTTCTTTGTATTTAGTAAATATAAATGTGTAGCTTTTGTCGCCATAAATTTCAATATCCAATTAAGTGCCATTTTAGTGACTGGATGGAAAGTACTCATAATTAAAATTTTGGGCACTGTCCCTGAAGGCAGCAGGGTTGTCACACTTACCTTGAAGGCGCCGTTATTATCACCATTGGCAATCTTCTTTTGAAGGCTTGTTCAGCTGTTGCTTTAGCTGTCATTATTGCTGTATGCCAATTAAGTTGTTAATAAATTAAACGCAAGTATTATCAAAGAGAAGAGTAGCCCATTGTTGTGTTCCATGAGCCATGTAAAATAACTTTCTTGCAGGAGGGGGCATTTCATGATTGGTCACACTGGGACATAGCACTGTGTTAATCCGGCCCTGCCTGCCACTCCCCTTGTTAAGTTACTTGTGTTGATCATGACAGAGTACACTGTGTCACAGGAATGATCTAACAAATGTGGCATAATTGGTCCAACCTGTGAGGCACTCTACACTCAATAGCTTTCACTGAACTTATTTCCCTCATTGCAGCATAATGTGAAGATGCCACTCGTGTTCTCTGACCAGTTACAATTAAATGGCACAAAAGGGGGTCTCGGATCTGTCAGTATATTGAATAATTGGTGAGCAGTTGAAAAAGGTGACATTAGGACTTGACTGAACTTGTCATAGAGCAGGACACAGCATCACCATAGGTTCATCTAGACTTCAACAAATGCCAAAACGAAATGACTCATAGTTTCAAGTATACATCACTGAAAGTACAGTCATAAAGTATTTCAAATCACTTTCTAAGTTAAGAGAAAGACCACTGTGTGGTTTTTTTTTTTTCATTTACAAGATTAGGAAAATCCCTTTTCATGTAGAAATTTTGTGATGGTGATACAAATGTCTTATGTTTTTCAATCAGGTACTTTTTCACCGTGCATGGTGGCAGCTAATGCAGAACATTGAACTCATTGTATTATCTTCGACCTTTTGAATGTCTCCATATAGGCTTACTAACTCAAACAATATTGCACAAGCATATAATCAGTGAAAATGTATCAGTCTGGCTTTATCTGTACAGAATGGCTGTGTTCGATGATTACGCATAGACATGAACAAAATACAATACTGTCACATTCAAAAGGTGCAAAGAGTTGTTGTTGGTTGAATTTTAAAATAAAATTATCTCTAAAACATTTTTATCACCACTACTCAATGAACTGCAAACCAGCATTGTGGACAAACCCATTCATTCGGATATACATTCCGTATACTGTATGGAGTGAAAGTGTCACTTTGTTATCACAAAATTTATATATTTATTTACAAATGTACTTTCATATGATTATCTCCCCAGATTTTCTTGAAAATCCCCTATTTAGTTCTTCCTCGTGGGAGAAAACACCTCTATGTGCGACAAATGACTTCTGACTAAGGAAAATACCTTTCTGTGTGACAATTTCTTCCCAACACAACAAAGTGCCTTTCTACAAGAGTTCTTTTCTGTGGACAGAAAAAACCTCATTACCCTGGCTCTGTGTTTGTAGCTTTAAAATTTTAGAGCACTGTGGCTTGAAAAATATGGACACATACATTTGTGTTACCAAAAATACTGCTATTTCCACAAAATTGTGCATAATTTGGATCATCATTTTTTTTAAATCAATGACTAATTCTAATACGAATAAGATTGTTGCCAAGCAATGTTTGAATGCATCAGACTACAGTATGCAGTGCTACTGACTGGGCAGTTTATCAGTGGTCTGGTTATATGTAAAGTTAAACTGGTGATATTGCGGGGGGTAATCCAAAAAAATATTCTGTCACATGGCTAAAACATATGAGGTACTAAAGGTAACTTTATGTTTTAGAGCAAATTTAGCTTTATATTGATTTTTGGGGGAGGAACAAGCTACTTTCCACTGGCCAATCTAATTTATCTTGTCTGTTGACTTTGGTAGGAATGCAGTATGGCGAGAGTCTTTTGACTAGTGCTGTAGTTCTTTAACTCAGCACTGAAAGATCTGTCATGATCTGCATTTCTGTGTTCTGGTTTTATGTTTTATTCCACTTGGTTCATTAGTTTGTTGATTCCGTTGTATTTCATATTGTAACAAAACGAGTGGTGAGAACAGGCCGTTCAGCCCAACTAGGCTCTCCAGTTTCTTATTACTATAGTGAGTAAATCATTTCTGATACTCAATGACTCAATGGTATCCAGCGCTAAATCAAGCCTTCCCTTCAAAATTTCCAAGATTTGTGCCTCAACAATATGGTCAGGCAAGGTATTCTACATCAAGATTACTCTCTGGGTGAAAAAATATTTCCTAATATCAGTGCTAAATTTACTGTTTGCCAATCTTCATTTGTGACTCAAAATTCTACTCACAAAACTTGGCCAAAGTATAATCCCACATAATTAACTTTGTTAATCCCTTTAACATAGCTAAAGACCTCAATCAGATCACCCCCAAATCTCTTTTTCCTAAGATTAAAGAGATTGAGGATCTTCAGCCTCTTCTCATAGCTTTCATCTATAATTCCAGGAATTAACTTTGTGGCTCTTCTCTAAACTTTTTCTCAAGCCTCTGTATCTTTCTTAAAGCATAGTAGGGATTTTTTAAATTTTATTTGAGACATGATTCTATGCCATTGAAAATCTGGCTCTGCTGCGAACAGCTCAGAGTCTGACCCAAACAGCTGATCACTACAGCGCGCAGTCAACTATGATGCGCCTCGCGCAGGAATATGTCATTTGGTTAGTTCAAGAGCAACTGTGTTTTTTTCCAAGCAGCTGAAGTGCTGCAATTTTTTAAAATATCGCGTACCATTGAAACGGTGTATTATTTTCAGGTAGGACCACTTTTAGGCTGCGAAAATACACTGTTTCTGTGTATCCGTTCACAACAGAGAATCGCCTAAATTTCCACCCAACACTATGCCCTGGTGCGGCTACGTGGAGGAGACCAGAGAGCTTTCTACTGCATCTAATGTAAGTAATGGCAATTTTTAGCTCATACAACCCCACTTCAAATAAAGTGAACTATCCCTTTAAGAGCTTATAACCTTCTACATTATATTCATCTCCATCCTCTTCACAAAGCCATATCTCTGTAATCCCAACTATGTCAAAGCCTTCACTAATCATAACAGCTTCCAGATCTGGGAATTCATTTTTTATACTTCTAGCACTTAAGTAAAAACATTTCAGGCTATTATGGCTGACATTACCTCTCACCTCCCCATTCGCCTGCTGCTCCAAGCCCCTCACTATGCTTTGTTGCTTTGAAAAGATATCATCAATAGTGGGTGTAGCGCTGTCATCTTATTTTATAATCTGCCATATCATTGCCATTTGCCAGTTTCGTGCACATTGATCCCCCTAAGATGTCTTACGTTTCTTTGTTTACAGCTTGCAGAGGTGTAAAGTCTGGGTTCAGAAAGTAAAAATCCTCCCCAGAACATTATTCCAACCACCTGGATTTAGAGGAGATAGGAGATAGAGCCAATATGAGTGATCAGCTCATTCTGTGGGAGGGAGAAAAACCTGGCTGGACTTTAACTTTCTGACCCCTGGTTTTTACACCTCTGACTGCCAGTGCACGCCCCTTTCTGTGAGCTGTCACATTTCGGGTGATTCCGGAGGTTTTCTGGTGTTTCATGATTCACGTCTCATTTGCTTCATTCAACACTAATTACTAATTAAGTACTAATATCACTAACACTCTATGTTTTATGTTTTCTATTTTATCGCCTAAAAATATACTAATTCTGTAAATAATGAACATACTATTAATATGTAATATTATTATCGCACAAACTTCTAACTTAACTAATTGGATCTCTCCGCTTTCCACACTAATCTGTAACTCCACCCTTTTTGCTCCTCCAGTCCTTTGCCTTAGTTTCTGCAGATATTTTGCAGCTATCTCTTATACTAATCTACAATGACGAATTATGGCTTGTGCCAAGTGTGCACGTGCACAGGGGCCCTAAGCCAATGGGGCCCTTAGATTCTCTATTTAAAATAATAATTATACATTTTTTTACTTTTTTTTTTTTGTAAAAATAAATAAATCATATTTGGAGTGTGAACATTGTTTTTAATGTTTTAATATGCCTATTAACCGATTAAAATCAAATCAAGCGATCAATGCCAAATGACGTAGCCTATGACGTTGAGCATGATGAGCGTTGTAGACAGATGACTTTCAAATAAATGCGCCAAATGCCGTTGACGAGATGGAGAAACAGAGGGAGAAGAGTGGTTCCGCAAAACGCAAATTAAAAAAAGAAAGAGAAGCTAAAAATGCTGCTATGGTAAAGCAAATCCCATCCATTTCTTTGTTTTTCAATAAAAAGTGTGAGGATGTTGCCAGGCGGCCCCGGCCTTTGGAAGACAGCGACTACGAGGTAACGTTAATGGAGGGGGCAGACGAACTCATAGACCCGAACCTTGTGGATAGTTCAGCTGGCCCAAGTTCACTTAAAGACGGCGACAGTGATGGAGGACCAGTTGCTGTCAGCGATTCAGGTCCAATTGACCTGGATGTATCGGCGGCAGCGGGCCCAAGTTCTTCACAGCCAGCAGAAAATCGGAGTCGGACTGCGGAAGGCATAAGCGAGAGCGGCTCGAGCGAGACCCTTGCCCAAGTTCAAGTTGCCCCCCCTCACCCCTTTGATGAAGATGGTGTGTCATGGTGGGAAAATGTTAGGGATCCTGCGCTGTGGGGAAATGACCTAACCAAAACCAGTGACAAGGTTGGTTGGCTAGTCTAATCTGTATTCTTAAACTACTGACTGCTGTTAGCGACTGCATTTTTCCTGTAGAATTATGTTAAGGTCGATTTATTTCACCATATCTTATAGGTTAAAACGATTCTTATTGACAGAGGGGCCTCTTCATTTCACAACAGACAAAAGAAATATTCAGCATCGACAATGTGCCTGCTGAGCACAACCTGCATTTAATTCTTATAGCCATTGACGGCTATTAATGCCTATAGCCCTACAAATACGGCATGTGCCGAATCCGTAAAATAAGATGATGATGATAATAATAATAATAATATCCTAAAAAAAAGGGGGGGGGGGCCTTGCGCTTTGGTGCACAGGGTCTATTTTCACTTTAATCCGTCTATGCTAATCTACTTTTCCCATCTCTCCCCACTCAGGCACTCCTTGAATGGAGCTGTTGCTGTTTAAGGATGTCTCGTGAAACCAGTCTTTGTCAATGTTTCCCATTTTGTATTGTTAATTACCTCTTGTGTTTTCCCCTCTCAGTTAAGGTTTAGATTATCCCTCACACCTGTTGCCCCGCCTAGTTCATTACCTCCTTTGTGTATGAGTCCCTCACTTCAGCGCATTCATTGTCTGAACGTTGATCAACATTTCCTGTGCCAAGCTACCTGTACGCCAGTGATCTCTTCTTGAGATAGTGACACCCCTCTGTCCGATTCTGATACCTGTCTGTTCCTGCCAGGATTTGTTTGCTTCCTGTTACCGACCCATTTCTGTGAGACCACGATTCCTGTCTTTTGCTGCCCTGGCTCATGCCCTCAGATTTTGGACTCTCAACTCTCCCTCTGGTTTGCAATTTTGTGCTGTGCTCTGCGCCTTTTTGGTTTTTGTCCTCCTGCCTGTTTTTGGTCCCTGTTTTGTATTACCCTTCTGTACTGTGTCTCTGTGATCACCTGGTTTGGACTGGGACTGTCAATAAAGGCCACGATTTGGCATTCCGGACTACTTGTTATTGGTTCCTTTCTCCAGATGTTACAAGATCCCCTTGTTTGCTGCTTTTTGTTCAGAGTTTGGACAGCAATGGCAATAGCTGAACATTAACAAGGTCTTCAGTCTTTTTTACATGTTACTTTCAGCATGGGTTTAGCTAAATACCTCAACAATGTCAGAAATAGCTTTGGATGGAATGAAATATAACATTTCTGTGGGCATACAGTGCATTTTAGACCATACAGCAAAAAATGCATTGATTTTATTTAAAATGTATAAGATCACATCAATTGGTGAATTATCAACTACTGATCTAATTAAACACTGAGGAGAATTCTCATTTGTGAAACTGTGGACACCAGGGTACCATACCTCAACATTTGGATTATGATGGAGAATTCAAATATGAAGTGAATGATAACAAGACAAACCTACATTGTGTTTAATTTCAAGGAAAGAATTACGACTGGAATCACCACGTATTATTCACCAGCCAGGTGAGGGGCCCTTAACTCAGTCTATGAAGTCTCGCCTCTTTTTACACTATTGTCGGCCACATAGTGAAATTGATAATTTATAAACCAGGGGATTTTTTTCTTTGTGGCACTGAAAAGCTACTCCTGATGAAGATAATTAAGAATGAAAACAATAATTCTAAATATTAAAAGTATGTTGACCTAGTCGAAAAAAATGACCGCTTGTTAAAATTCAGGGAATGCAATAGAGCTTTGAACGGAAACCCGAGTACAGAGTACTGTAGGAGCCACTCTGAGAACCAGTATTTGTAATCTGCTTTAGTTAAGTTCCTTATTCAGAACCCGAGGCATAAAAACGTTAGTAAGCATTGTCCACCCAGAAAGAAGTGGATTGATTGCATTGCCTTTGATGATATGGTACAATTTCAGTTGAATTTCCGATTGTTTGTTGGTAGGTGCATCACGTCAACCCTCCTCAATACTTCAAAGCCTGCCCCAGTATCGCTTGACTCAACTATGCTGAGCTCTGGTCTTGTTGTGACACGGCAGTGCGGTGGCGCTGCTGAGTGGGCTGTGTGATACTGTAAAGGCGAGGATTGGATTGTGTGGGCTTCTAATGCTATGAAAAGTAGGCTACCCTTCGTGGCAGACAGCCTGTCCGATGCGCTACAATGGACGTGGAAGGCAGAGGGGAAGGCTAATACGCCATTACCTTTCACCAATTAATTCTAACTGTAGTATTCTACCATTAATGCAGATCTGTCACACCGGACATCTCCGGCGCAGAATCGGAGAGAGCTCATCCATCGCGCAGCTCCATTGTTGGAATTGTTGTGGATTTTGTTTGCTGTATAGCCGTCGTTCTAATGTTCGCGGTTTATGTTTTTAGATTTTATTTATTCTGTTTTTAAATTCGATAGCTCTTTGTAACATCTCTGTTGCGTCGAGGCTTTTAAAGGTTGGTGACGGAATGTGATAATTGCGTAGATCACTATTTGTAATGGGAATTCGGTGTGGTGTGTACGGCTAGCTTTTGCATGCTGCTAAGGCTAGAAGTTAAATACACGCTTGGCTTATTCCTGCAATTGACCAATGTCTCAGGTCCGATAATCTGCGAGTCTTACTGTTCGTAACGTCAGCAAATATAATGTCATGTGGTAAAGTGAGCTAAATGGCCAATTGTTGGGAAGATGCTGGAATTATGTTTCATGTGCCTAGTCAACAAAGGAGAAGGCGAGTAAACCATTAGCGCGCTAATTCCTTATTGTTCGTCATTACTGGATTCATAACATTGGGCGATGCCTTGAGGTTGCCAACGATAGCTAATCTAACCGCCTTGCAAACAATGCTGAATAGCTGACGTTTATCTCAATGGTGTTTCCCTATTGTCCATGACAGTGGCCAACTCAGGCTAACTTAGCCGCGGCTGTGTCAACGGGGTTTGATGTTCATAACGAAATTGATGTGAAGATGTGGATCAACCCGGAGGAGGTTTTGTTGGCCAGCGCGCTTTGGATCACGGAGAGGGCGAATCCATATTTCATCCTTCAAAAAAGAAAGGGACACGGGGAAGGAGGCGGCGGACTCGCGGGTAAGCACGAGCGACTTCTGTCAATAATGTAGATGAGCCTTCTCATGCATGTAGGTCGCTAATGTCAAAGCGTGAAAAGACACCGTACCATCTGTCACAATACATTTGTTCAGGTAGAATGTCACCATTCGAGGTTGGAGGTAATCTGCGCGGCTCAGGTGACAGTGACGAATGGAATGCCACTCGGCAAGCTTCTGACCATGTCGGGCGTCAAAAGCCACGATTCAAATACTTGTAACTGTTTCCATGTCAAGGAGTTATTGGGCACCACCACTCTAAAAATCTGAGCTGCGCCGAGAAAATCACTGCTAGCTGAAGCAAATCAACACTAATAGTGTGGCATGCACATTTCATTGGCGGTGTGTCGTGTTAGGGGTGGTATTGCTGGGTGCTGCTCAAAGACGAGAAACAATTGTAAATGGCATGCAATCACAGGCCACGTTATGCTGTCCTCCCTTCTCGATCTCAATAAATTAAGATAAAGTGACCATGACTGTTGATGGACAATCAATGTAGAAGTGTTGCTCCAGAGAATTGAACTCCCCTGCAGCATGATTTGTTTTCAAATCTTTAGAATTCCAAACCAAGGCTACTGCAGATGAGGCTGTTACATGTCTGCCTCTTTGTAGTTGCACAGTGTGAGTACCCCACTGTGTTTTATAAGAATATCATGGTCACCATTGTCCGTTGACATGAGAAGACTACATTGCTGCCGAAGACTGATGGATGAAATCCGAACAGCACTGATTAACTTGTGTACTAGTGCAAGTCTTGTCTCATGGTGTAAACGCAGATGATATCGTGTCATCTGTCGTTTAAGGAAAATGATTGCTGAGTTGTTTATCCTTTGTGACTTGCCCCTGGTACGCAGCTATGTGTGAATAGGTTGTTGATCTTGTTCTCATGTCGTGCTTTTCTGCTGAGTTTGCCCTTTCTCTGCCTGAATGAAGACAGAATTGAAGGGTTCAGTCCAATAACTTCATAAATGCCAATCTCATGTTAAGTGGTATTACACAGAATATAATTAAATCATGTACCTTTGTTGCGCTCTGGTCAGAAATCTAATTTTCTCATGATGTATTGTTTCTGAATCTATCTATGGGGAAATTTAACCAAAATATTTTATCTTCTTTTCATATAAAACATGAGATTGGCATTTATCAAGTTATTGCACTGAACCCTTCAGTTGTTCTGCATTGCAGAAACATAATCTTTCACAAACAATTAACATGAAAATAACCAAATCAGGGCTGTTATTAATTTAATTGTTGGTGGCTGAGTTATCTGCAGTTTTGTATTGTTGTGGACTGCATCAAAGGTAACTTGGGACTCTTTGTGTTGGAGACAACCGCCAGAGCTGTTGAATTTTTTAGTGGTCATTTGTTGCAAACTGGTGGAGGAGCCACCTCAGTCGATGAAAGATGAAATTTCTTGTTTGACAAATGCATTTGGTGAGCATGCATGTAAAAGCTAGGGATGGTGACGAGGAGAATGACACAGTGCTGGGGATGATGTAATGTTTATGTAAATGTCGACCAGGCTGTCTGGGTACCGAGCACGGTCCGTTCACTGTGCCAATGTGGGGTGGGTAAGTGAGTGTGAGAGAGAAAGGGAGAGATGAGAGCCGCAGTAGAAGTGGACAGTGTTGTTGTCCAAAGTGTAGAATTGAATTCTGGGAAAATATATATACAGACCTCTTGTTTGGCCCTTAATGAGTCCATGCTGATTGGCGCAGCTGAGTGGGGAAAGTTGATGTAGATCAGCTGTCTCCAAGCCTGTTTCTGGAGAGTTACCATCCTGAAGGTTTTCACTCTTGTCAAAGCAAAGCACTTCTCATTTCTCTGTCAGTGATCTTGATGAGTTGCTAATGCTAATTAGCCCAATCAGGTGTGCTGAATTAGAGTTGTAGTATAAACCTACTGGGTGGTAACTCAGGAGCAGGTGGTACATTCACATTTCCAGGCTGAAGTGCCTCAAATCTGCCTCAAATCTTAATGTGACGTTTCCAGTGTTGTGTGGAGTGGATATGGACATCTGATTTTACAGTCGTGTGCAGTGATGATTATACACGTAACAAAATTAAGATGGATCAGAAACCATGTACTATTCAAGTATTTATTTAGTGTAATCAATAAATGGGTCATATAGCTGAAAATAAGCAAACACGGAACAATATAGAGTAAACACAGAAATAATAGTGTCTGTTTGAAAGGAAAAGTCAGTATTCAGTGTGCCACCCTTTGCTTTGCATTTAATCTTTCAGGCATAGTGTTCTCATTTTTTCTTTTTTCTCATTCGCTTAACCACTCCATATGGTTTGAAGTACATTCCAAAGAGATTCTTTCAATGTCACAACAAATTTGTTTATCTTGGTATTAAGCAAATCCAGATTTGCTCAATTGGATTAAGGTCTGGATTTTGAGCGGGCCAACTCATAATTTTTATGTCACCAATTGACTCTTTCCAACTGAAGCAATTTTCTGTACAACTTAGGAGTGTTGTCTCGGGTCATTACCTTATAGAAAATAAAATAACCGACCCCGGCCAATCAGTCTCTTACCAGATGGCAATGCGTGCCTCACAAGGATGCTGTGATACTTCTTTTGATCCATGATTTTGTCAATTTTTTATGAGATCACAGGCTCCTTTTGAGCGGACTCATGCCCAACCATAATATTACCACCTTCGTGTTTGAGTGAAGGGGTTACACATTAATTTTTGTAATGTTCTCCAACTTTATGGTGCACAAAAGTTCTGTGTTTGGCTGAGAAAATGTTGAATTTTGATTCATCGGTCCAGAGGAATTGTTCCCAGTCCCTTGGTGTCCAATCCTTAAATATCTTGACAAACTCAGGCCTTTTTTGATGTTGCCAGCTAAGTGGTTTTTTAGTAGCAGATTAATTTCACACTAGCATCTGGAAATAGTAGATCAGTATACTTTCCTCTTCTCACCTCAGGTGCTATTTATATCATCATAGAGTTGTCGTGCTGTCAACCCCAATTCTTTTTTTTTTACACCTCTATTGCCAGTTGTTTTCAGTGAACTGGTCTCTTTGAAAGCATGAAGGTGTTTCTTACAGTGCTATGGGAGCATTTTTTGTCTTCAGAAAATTTTCTAAGTGACTAACCGGCATCATGTAAGGCCACAATGCGGCTATGAAAAATCTCAACAAGCTCCTTCCGTCGTGTCATTTTGTTTAACACTGTGACAATGCTCAAAGTTCATGTCACCTTGTATACTGGAACAACTGACCATCAGAAGTAATTTTACAGAGTCGGGGTGCCTCGTACCAGTTTGAATACATTTTTTTGCATCAATAATCATGGAATGAGCCTTCAAACGTGTTCATGCTGTACAAGAGTCAAAAAAGTAAAATTGCGATACCTTTCAATTGTTATAAAAAAAAAAGATGTTTTCAGTGTTTATTACCCATATTTCTGCCGCAGTATACTTGTGGAAATGTTTTTTTTTTTTGCTCTCATTGCCTACAATGGAATTTTTCAATACATTTTCATCAAAAAAGTACAGAGAAGGAATAAATTAGGATCCCTTTCAGACGAAAGTGGTGGTGTCTAATCATCACTGCAGACAGGTGTACATCCGATCTTTAAATCAGAATTAGGCCACTTTCATTTGTGGTCCTATATCTGATACAAATATGATACATGGCCTTGTAACATGAATGAGAATGATCAGATCAGAATCCATACGGTTTTTTTATATCTGCACACATGGCCTCAACGCTCTTAAAAACCAAAAAAGCTAGTCGCCTAGCTTTTTTCACCTTCTCAACCACATCACGTACAGCTGACAAACTGTTTGCCGTCCAAAATCCCATGCATACATTTGCTTCAAAAGTGTCCATTTTCTCAGTTTGAATTTGGTTAAAATACTATTAGCGCTTCCACAAATATGATGGTTTTTATATGCATATTTATTTGACTCATGCAATACCGTATCAAAGTGCGAATGCCTGCCGTTTTGGAGGGCAGATGCGTTCACATTACAGATAGTTACAGATCATTATATAATTATAAATGTGAACCAGTAAGAGGCAAATCTGACCTGAGTGAAAAATTGGAATTGAACAACGAGGCTTGTATTGTAAGCGTTGGGAGGTTTGGAGACTATTTGCATAGATTCATCCTTTGGGCCTTGTAGTGGAAGTGCCACAGTGAGAGTGGTCATTGTTTGGTAAAGAATTAGGCCAAAAATTTTTCTTTCAAGATGATAGCCTAAATTGTCCTGAGCGTTGGAGAGGACTCTTGGACTGACCATCACTTTTATTCCGTTTTTTTTTTTTTTTTTTAACCCAACAGATTACATCTAATTGCCCTTGCAAAAAGGTGGTGTACTTGCAGAAATCTTTGTTGCTGATATCAGGTCTTCACAAATAGGTGAGGCTAAAATCTTGACAGAAGACTGGTTGGCTTGTGATAAGAGCATTGATTGGCTATCATCTCACAACAAAAAGCTAGGGTAATCATTTGCAGGTAGACATGTTTCAGCTGGGAGGGGGTAGAGTTGTGCTGTACTTTTCCGTGGAGTCTGTAACTACAAAAGAATCAGGGACCAATAGCTAAGAAGGCTCAACGATAAATGCTAAACCACAACATTGTTTGAAATTAATAGTAGCTTTATTGACTGCTGCTCTGAGCCCTGTTTCCAGTGCAGAGCCAAGCTGAACCAGAGTTAACTCGTAACTTGTTTCTGGATGTTGCGTTTTCGAGGGGCTAGAGAGGACAAGTGCTATGTGAAGTAAATACTGTGGCTTTATGCCATGAGTTTGACTTCCAAAACAGGAGGACCTGTACACAGTGTCATATGCATGCTTGGTTCTTGACTTGGGGTCAGAGTTTTTTCTGCAGTTGTCATGAAGCATTTCTTTAAAGTGAGGAAGCAAGTATTCAGTCACTTCCTTTTTGCCTGTTTCTTCTCCCGTGATCCCTGGTTGTCATTATTTACAGTGTTTTTTCCCCTCCCTGTTAGTAGGATTATGCAATCAATATGACTGCTTTTAAATGTAATTTCCAAGGTCTTGCTGTGAGGTTTGGCACATCCGCAGTTAATGGAAATTGACTGAACATGTACAGAGTGTTCCCTAGAAATGAAAGTAGCAGGTTAAATTACAAAAAATTAGCCAGTTAACAATTACATGTGCTGCCACGCCGCTGCTCGGCCTGTTGGGGGGTCCTCTGGCAGGGAATATTTTCAGGTTGAAAATTTGCACAGCAATAATTGCTAAACAGACCCTGAAATGCACTCTTTCTAATTTGTATTGCAGTCAATATAGTCCATGAAAACAAAGAGAAGGGTTTATTTTTCCACTTTTAGAGCATTTAATGAAAGAGGCATGTTCAATAAAACAAGTCAACAGATTATTCAGATTGTTAACTCTACCTTGTATTTCAAGAATAAAAAATTATTTGTCATTTACAAATTTGTAATTTGTCATTCCACTTTATTACATGTAACTTAATTTATGGGCTTATTTGTTTTGATTTCTTTATATTTGTGAATTACTTGGGTTGTTACTGACATCTGGTGAAAATTTGATATCAATGGCCCCATTTGAAACACATTTACTGAGAAAAATGTTGTTGCGTTCAATACGTGTATTCCCAGCTGTAGGTGGTCCAGAGTGTAGACAAAAGTATATTTGTTAAAGGTCTATTGTATATCAGGCACCCATTTCGCTGATGGAATGGCTTTTGCCAGGACAGGTGGTGATTAAGGAGGCACAAAGTCCTGCACTTGATATCAAGGTGTCTTGGGTGAATGCAGGAAGTGTGTAGATAATATTCCAGTGAACTGGACGTTGGGCAAAAGTGAGCCCCACTTTCATCTCTTGAGATTCTGTGTCTCTACCAAGCGTCTTTTCGCAAAATGGATTTTGGAGCTCTGTACTGCGAGGACTATGAACTGAAGGAGGTTGAAAGAAGAGCTCCATGTTTCCCCTTCCCATTAGAAGCTGAGGGGTCATTGTGGCGTTCAGAGATGTTTCTGGCGAGAGAGATGACTCATATGTGTAGGGTATGAAAAAGAGGAAGCCGGACATTTTTTGATACGTTTTTATGGAAACCTGGTTCCTCTTCTGGCCCTTTCAGTGAAACAATAGCTGGATCGGATTTTCGGTTCTCAGAAAATTTTGAATCCTGTTGGAGCTGCCTTTATAAGGTTCAGACACTGCTTGTACCCAGTTTCGATTACAGTTATTTTTGGGATTCACAAATGATTCAGAATTAATTCAATCGGTGTAAGTTGAAGAGTAAGCATTTTTGTAAGTTCAGCTCAGCTAATGTGGCCTATCTTCATGTGGGTGTAATTCAGTGCTTACTTTGAAGTAAGTGTTGATGTTTCACATTTGTTTTTTTATTTGGGCATGATGTGTACTGTCAGAGGTCAAGTGTGGGTGTGCTCCCTCTAGGTTTGCCCCATCATTGCAATCTAAGTGTTCTCTGCAGCTAAAGGTCTTTTTGGCTGCTGCTATTTTCCAGATTGACAGAGTGCGGTCGCTGCTCTTCGAGGTTCACGGCTCGCATACCCTTCCTGTTTATGTCCTTGGGCGATTGGTTTGGGTGTGAAATGACGTGTTGGGGGTTCCAAACTTTCCCTTTGAAGGTACTTGTCAGTACGGAAATAGGAGTGGGTTTTATCTTGGGGTGTTGAATAAGCCGCTGAAGTTAGAGCAGTCATCATTTTGGTCTGCGGTGAAACCTGACAGCAGTCCTGTGAGGCCGCGCACCCGTCCCCATACAGTGATTGCTGGTTTTATGCGTGTTAAAAGTAGAGCAGTGTGAGTTTGAGTGCACACACTGTACCAAGCCATGGAAACTCAAAATTGCATAACCTGACAAATGCATCTTGTGCCATGATCGATATTTTAATACCTTTCTACCCAGAGCCTTGGAGGTGTTTGCTTCTGTTCATAGACTTGGGGGGGGGGGGGGATATATCTAATGTTTTACAATATACTGTATGAAGTGTGCTATGCAGGCAAAGTCCTTAAAATCCTTTAATTATCCTCATTTAACAGTCAGTCATGACAGAGGCAAAGCATTGTACCATATGAACTCAACCAAAGTTAAGATGGATGCTGACTCCAATTTGGCTGAAATTTTAGGTTTCAACTCCTAAGGGTTTTTGAGATATGTCCCCCCAAAAAAGGGGGTGGGGGCTAGCCGACTTTTTCGCAAGTGTTAATTTGTGGGGGATTTTGTAGGCCAATATTTTGGAAACGTTTCAGAGCTTTGGGCTGAAAATGGCTACCCAAAGTAATTGGGGCCCAGGCTTTCAGGATCTGCCATCACAGTTGGTCTACCTCTTCTCATTTCAGTGTTATTGGCCTCTCAATCCTGGATCTTTTCGTGGGTAGAAATCAAAAAGTTCAATGTTCAAGGACCCCCTGTCAGTCCAGGATCACCTACTGAGGGTTATTAATGCTGGATCCCTTTTATTTAGGGGCAGGTTTGTCAGCAATAAGAATACTGACTATATTTAAGGCTTGACATGGGAGTTGAGAACCTCTGAAAGGGGTCCGGGCTGGAAAAAATCTTTTTTTTTTTTTTTTTCCTTTTGCCAATTTTTGCTTGACAAGTTCACCATATGGGCAGTTACCCATGGTAATGAAATTTTTTCAAAATAATTGTTTGTATCTTGCGTGTATTTTTAAAAAATGATTAATTAATTTATTTTTTTTAGCTACAGGCCCTATGGGTATTACATCAGGATATGGATAGAATTACATTTGGTCTTACTTTTGAGCATGTATGTCAACATATAAAAATACATTGAAATGCTATCGGACTTCAAATTCAGTTTTGAGACATTTAGTGTAAGAAAGTTCTGTGTGTGTTCTGAAAAACTATTAAATAAATTAAACTATTAATGAAATCACTTAATGTAATGTCCATTTCACATTTCAGGCTCTTTGGGGCGTGGCCTGTATGTCCAGCAGGGACTAAAGGGTCCACTGTGTTGGATGGAGTGTCTGTACACTGCCATTGTGTAACACCTGCAAAAAAGGAAACTACATTGGCAAAAATGGCCCCCATAAATTATGGGTTGTGGTGCGCTTTTCTGATCATATTCGATAACAATTTGAAAACAAAACCGCAGGGACAGACCTTTGACAAACTTGGTATCTACCTCTATCATTTTGCTTCTTTCCAACAGACAATTTTACTTCGCCTTTTGAAAAGTCCGATCCTACAATCCAAGTCGGTCAACCGCAAACACATGGCAAACACAGAATGTTGTTTTTTAGGAAATTGTAGGAATTCTTGAAATGGTCCTGTTTGTGTAAAACCAAAGCAGCTCAATCAATCAATTCTTCATGCAATCAGTCAATAATAAACCATAAATAATGTACATGTAATTGGAAATCATCAAATTTGAACTATACTAACCAAAACTGGAAAAATGGGAAGATGAAACAATGCAAAATCAGAGGCTTTTGTTAAAATTCCACAGGAAGAAAATGACAAGGAATCTAGAGCACATGGCATAGCACTGTCTGTGTCCTGTCTGCGTTAATGATTAGATAATGAGTCCAGCCCATAAACAACTGTACCCTGCACCCAGATAAAGTAAATAAGCATGATGGATACTGTACAGAACTGTATACTACAGCATGTTCTACAACAGTGATTCCCAAAGTGTGGGCCGCGGCCCCCTGGTGGGCCGTGGTGGTACTGCAGGTGGGCCGTGACAGGTCATTAAAAATATTATTCATTTTTGCAAATATGATTTTTTTATGGTGAAATATTTATTGCTCGATCTTAAAAAATATTTAGAAGTAATAACCTATTGGGTGTTATTGACCTCACAATATTTTAGGAACCTTATATAGTTTATGATCGGAACGTTGCTTTCTGGTCATCATGACCGGGGGTCGTAATCGGAGGAGCACGCACTGTGTTCGATAATTAATTCTGTCTTGTGTGTACACCACAGATTGAAAGTTTGGGCTTCCTTTATCCCCCTGCTTTCATTTCAATCCTGAATCTTAATAATAATAATAATAATAATAATAATAATAATAAATAAAAACAACAACAACAATTATTGTTGTTGTTTTTTTATTTATTTTATTTTTTAACAACAACAATTATTGTTGCTGTTAAGTGTTCTGAGAATGCATAATTTCGTCTATGTACTGTTTATAGGACAAAGGTGGGCCGCGGACATTTTTTTTGATTTTCAAGTGGGCCCTGATTTGGAAAAGTTTGGGAACCCCTGTTCTACAACTTTAATAATGTTTTACAAATTTAATAAAAAACTGTTGAGTTTTTACATGTTGAGGATCAGCAGAAGTGTCCATCCTGGAAGAACATCATTGAAGGTGATGAAAAGACTTGTATTTCTCATTTGGTTATCTTGGCTATATATTGCCTATGTACACTGCCCTCCATAATTATTGGGACCCCTGGTTAAGATGTGTTCTTTAGCTTCTAATAAATTAAGTTTTTTTTCTAAATAATATACGACCACAATGGAATAAAAGAGGAAATCCAACCTTTAATTCAAGTGCATTTATTCAGTGGGAAAAAAATTCCCACATTAAGAAATAATTCTTTTACATCAAATCATGTGTGCGCCAATTATTAGCACCCTTGAAGTTAATACTTAGTACAACCCCCTTTTGCCAATGAAACAACACCTAATCTTCTCCTATAATGTTTCACAAAATGGGAGAATACAGAAAGAGGGATGTTCAACCAATCCTCTTTGCACAATCTCTCTAAATCATCCAGTGACCTGGGTCCTCTCCTCTGCACTCTTCAGCTCACTCCACAGGTTTTCAATGGGGTTCAGGTCTGGGGACTGAGATGGCCATGGGAGGAGCTTGATTCTGTGTCTGGTGAGCCATTTCTGTGTAGATTTGGCCACATGTTTGGGGTCATTATCTTGCTGAAAGACCCAGTGAAGATCCATCTTCAGCTTTCGGTCAGGGGCCACCAGATTTTGATTTAAAATGTCCTGGTATTTCAAAGCGTTCATGATGCCATGCACCCTAACAGGGGTTCCCAGGGCCTCTGGAAGAGAAACAGGCTCACAGCATCATCGATCCTCCCCCATACTTCACAGTGGGCATGAGGTGCTTTTCTGCATACTCATCTTTTGTGTTCCGCCAGACCCACTTAAAGTGTTTGTTGCCAAAAAGCTCTATCTTGGTCTCATCTGACCAAAGCACACAGTCCCAGTTGAAGTCCCAGTACCGCTTAGCGAACTCTATACGCTTGCGTTTATGATTGTGAGTGAGAAAAGGTTTTTTCTGTGCATGCCTCCCAAACAGCTTGTTGGCATGTAGATAGTGCCTGATGGTTGTTTTGGAGACTTTGTGACCCCAAGATGCTACCATTTGTTGCAATTCTTTAACAGTGAGCTTTGGAGAACTTTTTATTTCTCTTACCATCCTCCTCACTGTGCGTGGTGGCAAAATAACCTTGCGTCCTTGTCCAGGCTTGTTTACCACTGTTCCAGTTGTTTTAAAATTCTTAATGATTCCTCTGACAGTAGATATGGGCAGGTGCAGGCGAGTGGCTGTTTTCTTTTAGCCATTGCCTGACTTGTGAAGGTCGACACACATCTGTCTTACTTGAATGGTGTGTTCCTTTGTCTTTCCCATGTTGAAGAGTGGATAAGAGAAATGGCCTCTGTGTCACGTCATATTTATACCC
Source organism: Gymnothorax reevesii (assembly GCA_029721435.1). Taxonomy (NCBI): domain Eukaryota; kingdom Metazoa; phylum Chordata; class Actinopteri; order Anguilliformes; family Muraenidae; genus Gymnothorax; species Gymnothorax reevesii. The sequence goes on from CM056579.1 coordinate 77,358,983, forward strand.
CAGGGAAACGGGAAGTGATGAATTACTAATTAAATGTTCCTAGATACTCTGATCAACTTTGTAAACTACTGTAGAAATGACAGAAATACTTCAATTACATTTATTTCCTAGAAATTGTAAGAGGTGCCAATAATTGTGGAACAGGTGATTTTATTAAAATAATTATTTCTTTGTCAGGGATTTTTTTTTCCCGTAAAATTCGCTTGAGTTGAAGTGTACATTTTTCTACAATTTTCAGTGTGAGAGTATGTTTCCGCAATAAAAATTGAATTTATATTTAGGCATATAACACATCTTAACCAGGGTTTGCCAATAATTTTGGAGGGCGCTGTATTTTATGCACATTTTGTGTATATTTCCATACACATGTGGTGGTAAAATCCAAAAAATCCAAAATCCAAAAAATGGGCGAGGCCCATGCGGCAGGGGAGGGTTTAATTGGAACAGACATGGGTGATTTTTCTATTCCAGGCATGGAACATCAAAACTATGAAATATGAACAAATTAGTTGATGGTAAGCTTCCACCCCTGTGCTTATCTTAGAAAAATTGCCTCTTAACTTTAACGTTTGCAAAAAATCAGCATCGCCCCCCCAGATATGGAGAGGCATATCTCGGATACACTTGCGAGTTGAAGCCGAAAATTTTGCATGTGTTCATTACATATATCATACATGTGATTTTTCCAGATTATTCCAGAATTCCGGATTTTCAGACATGAAAATATGACCCTCGTATGACATGCAAATCTGCGGGTTTTTTTGGGGGGTGGGGGTAGGGGGTAGGACCACCAGTAAACCCACGGAACTCCCATAACATGCATAACCATGGTAGTGTAATGTAACCACAAGCCGCAAACACGGTGGTGTCGTTGGAGCGGATACAGCTGTACACCAATTAACTCATGTAACCCATGAACCATGGCTGTGCATAATAGCCTACCACAGCCTGTTTACGTTAATGTAACACTACGTTAAATTAAAATTAATCTGAGCCTACCCTAAGTGAAGTGAAGATAATTTGAGAGGAGCCTGTATTTGACCATGGAATAATAACGTTAAAGTAACTGTACGGAAGCGCGGTAGTTATTGGAGCGGATACAACTGTCACCCCACTTTCTTGTGTCACTGTGCGTGATCAGTTTAAGATGATTGATATTTGGTTGATTCAGGTATGACAATATTGTTTTCATGTACTGGTTGGATGCAGGTGTGCTCTTACGTTATTAGGTGATTAACGTTAGTTAACTACTGATTTTTCGCAAATCTCAATGTTCAAGGTTTGCCGTGGTGGCGTTAATATTGACGAAAGTCAAACGTTTCAGAAGTAGCCAATTATGTTAGTCAATGCTTATGTATCAGGTTAGGATATCTAAAAAGCTACGTTGAAAACGGCACACTATTAGTGCGATTGTCAGTGGCGGAGCTAGAAATGGGAATTGGGGTGGCAGAGACACATCCCTTTATGACAATTAGGATATTCCTGGCTAGTTCTCTATTATTTTTAGCTGCGACCAAGCAGCTCTATGAACGCTTCTCTCTGTCCGTCCGTCTGTCCGTCCGTCCGTCCGTCCGTCCGTCTGTGACACCTTTTTTACCATGTTCCTGTCGTCGTATCATCATGAAATTTTCAGGAGTTATTGACCTTCACCGAAGTGATGTCCATGCACAAGGTTGAGGTCAAAGGTCAAGTTCACAGAGGTCACAACCTTGTTCGCAGGTTTTCGCGCTGTAACTCCAGTTAGAATTCATGGATCGCTATGAAATTTTGGAAATAGCTTCTAGGCATACAGGAGGTGTTCCCTATTGTTTTTTAAGGTCATCCGTCAAATCCCAAGGTCACAAAGGTAAAAAAAAGTGTCAATTTTGCCCGATTTGACGGTTTTCGCACCTTAACTCAAGTTTAATTCAATGAATGGCTATGAAATCTTACAACAAGCTTCTTGGTATAGAGGAGGGGTTCCCTATTGATTTTCAAGGTCATTTGCCAATTTCGACATCACACTTGGTCGAATCCCAAGGTCACACCGGTCAAAAAAGTGTCGATTTTGCCCCAATTTCACAGTTTTCGGACCGTAACTCCACTTTAACTTGATGGATGGCTATTACATCTTAGAACAAGCTTCTTGGTACAGAGGAAGGGTCCCCTATTGATTTTCAACGTCATTTGCCAATTTCGACATCACACTTGTACAAGAAACCACCAGTCATGGACACTAGGCCTCGTGACGGATGCTAGGCGAGGTCGCAGCTATTAGATCCTTCTGATCTACTTGTTCTTTATTGACGCGTTTTCCAATTATCGTAATTGGCAACTGAAGACAGGGTTTCTCTCCATACGCGATCTAACAGCGATGAAATAATGTGTTAAATTCAGTATAACTGAGAATTGGGGTGGACAAAACATCCGATTTAAACAATTATTAGTCCTGACCTGCTCTCAGTCATTTTCATGATTAACAAAAGGTTCACTCCGAGAGCACTCCGCACTTTACAGGTGCTGCTTGTTCTCCCCGATTAGGTAGGATGGTAATTGGTGGCTTGACAATGTCTTTCCCAAATTTTTTTCATATTATAATTTTTGTGGGTCAGATGCACCAGCTGTGATTCTTTTGAGCAGAATGTTGAAGAGACAGTGCAAGTCTCATCCTGTGTGTCATTTAATCTCATTAGAATCTTGGAATTCCTTGTTTGAGCCAGCAGTCAGTTACACTGCGCAGCTCCATGTGTCATTCCTTGTGCGGTACCCCAGTGCCTCTGCACCGAATAAGGTCAGAGCTTGATTAGTCTTCCCGTGTTTGAGTGCTGAGGCGGATTCTGTTACCTACTTCCGAGAGGATGTGAGTTAGAAATAGCATCTCAGCATGACTCATGATATGATGCAGCCGAGATCAAGCCTCATTTGCCGATTTGCTGTGGTCCCCATCGATGGCATCCTGGGAGGGAGACTGGCCATTTTACCCAATCACTATAATGACCATGTGCCAGTATATTCCTGACAGTTCAGTGGATTGGGACCCCTGTAAATGTGAATTCTCTCACTATTGAGCTGCAGGTGAAAAATATTAATATCCAATCAGAATGCTTACTTGTGTCTTCATTACTTATATATTGGTTTAACTGACCTGCATATGAACAGTGCCAAATGCCAGCCTTGGCCAAAGTGAAATTGGTGAAATCCATGTGTATTGAGGAATGCCTCGCAGGTCTCTCCTGTTCTGACACTGATGCTGGATAATCTGCACCATTAGGCTTTTGGATTACTATCAAATTGGCTGGTGTGAATGCTTTTATGAGGTACTTAACTCCTGATTTTAGGCCTCTTTTGCTTTTAATCATCTGAAAGTAACAGGCCTGTTATCTATGGATGGATAGTTCCATCTCAAGGTTAAAATCACAAAATCAGTCTTGGCATTGCTGTAATCATTTCTGCCTTTGATCTGGTTTCACTTGGCTATATACTGGTTTTTATCCTGTAGTTGCATGCTGACACTACTGAGTGCAAATGGGCCAAACTGAGGTTTGCAGTTGAGTGCCCCTAGATTGAGGCTATTAAATTTTTAATGGAGTTTTATTGCACTGGGATGTCATTTTCATTTCTGATCCCAGGGCACGACTGTTATACACAGTTTGGAAATGCCAAATGATGATGTGACTTGAGGATTAGATGCTATCTACCAGTGCATTCAGTCAGTTTGGAATTCTATGCACTAGCCATACATGGGGTGATAGTTGTTGACCTGGGGTCAATAGCCCAAGATCTAAGAGTGTAGAACATCTACACTGTTTGTAATTCCTTTGTGGACCACATGATGTGTCTCTAAATAGCCTCAAGTTAAAGATGAAAATCAACTTTTAAATTTGGGACATCCTGCATTGAATTTAGACATATTGAGAGAACTGTGTAAGATTTACTCTCCTTCAAATTTGTGTCAGGGCTCGAGCATTCACACGCTGTGCTGTATGCTGATACAAGTGCTATCTCTAAGTCTATGGCAATAAACAACGGGGATTGTTGGTAATTGGTCTAACTGTGGTATTTCAATAGGCCCAGTCCTGATTGAGACAATGTTCTTGCAGGTTTGTAGACCTTGTTTGTCACATTTGCTGCGTCAAGGCTTTGTGCACATTTCTGAATTAAAGTCTCGAAGCAGTTTTCCCCATTGTAGCCTCAATAAAACTGGTGCAGCTTGCAGACAGTGTAGCTCTTAAGCTTAGCGCTAATCTCCACATTACTCTGCGGGGATTGATCCCTGCTGTGTCAAATCCACTGTAAGTGACTTGAATGTAATTTTTGTTTCCTTTCCAGGGCTGTTGGTGGGAACTCTGGATGTTGTGCTGGATTCAAGTGCCCGAGTTGCTCCATATAGAATCCTGTACCAGTCCCCTGACTCTTTGGTGTACTGGACCATAGCCCATGGTTGGTATCAAGCCACTGCCCCCGTTCCAAGCATTTTGAAGTTCACTGTGCGCAACCATGTCCTGTGGCTATTTTCGATCTTCATTATTTGCTTTGTCTGCTTGCACGGTCGTGTTGTATGAGAAACCTATTTTCTTGATAGGCATATACTGTAAGGAGGAAATCAATTGTCATGCAGCTGAATTTCATGGCAGTGGTCATATGATCGCCTAATGTTGGGCTGATAATTCTGCTCACATTGTTGTTCTGCTTGTCCTTGGTCTTGGCCATTTTGTAGAAGGGTTTCAGTTCCGCTTAAATGCATATTCAGAAACGTGTTTTTATTGAAACTCATTCCATTGCAGAAAGTTAAGTACTTAAACCTAAATATAGAGTACCAGTTAAAAGTTTGGACACGCCCCTGCTCTTTTTGACAATCAAATACTGTGTGTGTGTGTGTGTGTGTGTGTGTGTGTGTGTGTGTGTGTGTGTACATTAGAAACCTTTCATTAAACCAGGAAAATCTTAAATCCATCAAACCAAACTCCATTTGTCAAAGCAATAGCTGCGCATACTTACATTTTTCACAACAGTTACAGCTGGCTTTCCTTTTACCTTATTTTCCCCAGGAGGTCCCAAACCAGCTTCATTTTAATTTGCTTTTTGGAATATGGAAATAAAGTCTCTCTGTTTAATTTATCAAATATGGCTTCTTTGAAGAGTCCAAAAACTTTGGATACCATTCTGTCGAGTAAATTCTGAATATTTACTTGTTGCCATTTGAGATGATTTGCAGAAGTTAAGCCACTGGCTATTTATGTAACGCCCCATTTTATAGCAAAACTGCACCCCCTACAGTTTCTGCATGCAACACCACTGACGTAAATACAAGTTGTGCCTTGATCCCCCACTCCCTGCCCATCATCTTTCTTGGAGAGTGATAAATGTGCATTACTTGACAAGCTGAAGGATTTACTGTGAGAAAATAAGATGTCAGAGGCCAAGTAACCATGTCAACTGACAAATGGTTACATTGCAGGATTTTGTACAAATGTAACTTTATGCAAAGTTTTATTCATGGGGTCATCGGAAATGATCTCTGACACGCAGTGAATGTGGAATGCGAGTAATCAAATAAAATATTGTTGCCTACGTGCTGCGGGCTACATTGCACATTATACACACTGGAGTAATTTATTACGAACTAGCTGTTAGAGGATTTTTAGGTTGCAGACTTTCAGGGCTTTTTTGGTTTGGGATTGCTAAAGACCGATAGTACATTTTTGACTTCTTTATTTGCATTCGGAAAAACTACAACTCTGCTGGATGGGTTGTAAGTTTATCTGTGTCATCCCCATATCACAATATTTTTAAATAACGTTCGGGATGTGGCTGCTCTCTGCTGTTGGATCTCCGTTTTCCAGATAACTGTGAGGCCTATAGCTGTGCTGCTAACACCAGTCCATAATGTTGAAATACTAACGGATGCTAACAGGCACAAAATTGCTTGTCACCTTAATTAACCCTAGCTACAAACTTGGGTTCCCTCGGCACAAAGTGACGTAAGCATGGGTGGTAAACTAACCAACAGATCTTGCTAGCCAGGAACCGATGCAGGATCACTTAAGGGGTCTTCAGAGTAAAAATTTCTATTTTTTTTTTTGAAAATTTCAATATTTTTGATTTTCGCATAGAAAAATCTATGTTTATCCTCTGCCTCAACTGTTGTGACTCTAAATGCAAATTACTGAAAATCCCAATTTTGAGTGATTTTCAACCTTGTGGCATTAATAAAATCATTAATATTCATGTGATTGACTTGAAATTTGGACTGAAGTTGTACCTGTTGGAGATCTATGACATGACATAGGATTTTCAGGATTGGTGCATCCCTAGGGGATTAATTTTGAAAATGAAGCAAGTTGATGAAAGTGATTTTCGTTATGGTTACGTAACAGAGCTCATTAAATATTCATGTGTTTCAAACAAAAAATGCTATGTCATTTCTATCTTACACCTGTCATATGAGACTGATTTGAGTAAAATCTGACCATGGGTTATTGAAATAGCAGTGCCACAAAATATTTTCAGACTTTGTCATTCAAGTGCCGTTTCCATAGCCTGACTCTGCCAGCCTTCGTACTTCCGCTTAATTTCATTTTGCTTTAGTACTCAGTCTGGTCACTCTGAGCTTTGACTCGTTTACCTCTGCAGAAAATACGCCGGACCAACCAATGAACAGTAGGCGTGGCCAACAGCCATGATCTAGCTTCTGCGCTGAATTTTAAATTGTAGTCTCCAAAATCAACAATAGCCACAGACGTAGATACATGGGAGGCCTTTCGCTCTGTCATGGAGAAAATCCCGGGTATCAGCGTTTGTTTTTTGAAGGGAAATGATGATGTAGCACTATTCCCTACAGATAGTCATATCTACTTAATATCCATCATGAAACATTTGAAGTAGGCACCCTGTTCATCTCTGTGAGAGACAGCCGAACCACCTCAGTTAGCTTGTAGCTTCTAGTGTTACATTACTCGAGAATTTCACACTATTTAAGTTGGCAGCAAACTTTTTAAAAGCCGTGTTTTTTTTTTCATGTCAGAAGACCTTTTCGATGTCTCAGTGTTATGTTGTCAAAATCCATGAATGAAATGGCTGTCTGAGATGGCCAAACGCTTAGAGCCGAACTATGTTACTATAAAGTTAGATGGCGAGCTTGGTATGATGTTGGCACAAGTATGGTTAACGGTTCAGTTTTCGTGTCAACGCAGATTTCATCCTGATGTAAATAATGCATTATTCTCGCCGATTCTGCTATTGGTTTTGGGTCTCTTACATTTTTTTAACAGGAGCAGTATCTGCAGGAAAAACAATAGCTCAACAGTTTGTTTCTTGCAAGGAGAACAGAAAGAGCAGAAATCGTTTCTATATTTGCAAACCACACTTTGTTTGCACGTGAATCATTTTTATATTTGCAAATCACATTGTATTTGTTTGTGAATCGTTGTGCATTTGTAAAACATGTTCGGTTTGTATACTAGGTTTTGGCAGTAATTTAACTCCATACCTTTGGTTCTTTTAAGTGAATGAGTGAAGGCAAAAATTTGATTGATGGGCATATGTATGGATACAGTATTAACTTTAATGTACTAATCAGTTTGTTTTCGCTGCATTCCTGGTATGAAGGACTGTAGTTTCCAGCGGAAGTACTAGGCGGCTGAGCCGGCGCATAACATACATCATCGCCAAACGTTAGTAATTAGATTATGGGTACACCATTTAAACTTCAGACAAGCGCCCGCCCACCAGGAAGTAGACACTTGTCAATGATGACTGTCCTGACTCGATACGAGGCAATCCGAAGTAGCTGAGTCTGGTTTTACCAGGCTACTGTTTCCATGGCAACAATGTAAAGTTTTATCAAAATACTACATTTTATAAGGCTAAAATCATGTTGAGTACATTTATTTCTTAGTTTTTACATTATTATGGTTATTTCCACTCTTTACCCTGAAGACCCCTTAATACCAGTACAGATGTTGGACAGAGGTTTAGCTAGTCATTAAACCTTTTTTGAAATGGGCTTATTTGGCTTATGATCAAAGACTAGTGATTCAACAACCTTGCTAACACAGCCAAACGTGAAGCTAATGCAACAACGTAAGACTTGGCAAGCCAGCTAGTAATACTTACTAGCTAGTCCTGACGCAAGAAGGCAGTTCACGATTTGTCTTATGGCCTTTTATTTTGCGAAGCCCTGACCAAAAGCTAGTCCATGATTTGCTCTTGTCCGACCCCTTGTTTGGCCTCTCCCATTTTTTCCTCTTTTTAGTTTTTGGTAAGATGTCCTCTTCGGCCTTGTCACCCCTGCGATGATATCCATAGCAATACTGGGCTAGCTTCATCTGATAGGTAGTTGATCACTGGGAGTGGGTGGTATGAAGTAGCTTGTGCCGTAAAGCATTAAGCACTCATCGCTTGCGATTGTACTCGATCAGCGAAAGTTACGTAGGGCAAGAACAGGTGTTCTGGGCATGGAGTAGAAATGAAAGATACTCCATTCTTCTAATCTATGTCCCATAAAAATTATTTGTTGCTGGCATTTAAAGGTAAAATAATTGCAGTAGGTGCTTAACTAAAAATGGGACACTATGACTCAAGTAAAGGGTGTCCAAGCTTTGGGTTCTGTCTTAGTAGTTAACTATTGTTTGTTGCCCTGGCTTCTCTCCTTGGGCTTGCATTTCATAGATGCAGATATTGAGACATGCACTGCCATCACAGCAGTGGGGCGTGGGAGCTGCTTTTCCCTTCTGATAATGGAGGCTCTCCTCTCCACAGCAGGGCAGGCGAGCATGGCGAAGGCAGCTGAACACGCTTTATCTCTCTTTGCCAGGCGTGATAGAGGGGGAAACGGAGTACTGCTCGCAGCTCTATCCATCTGCAGTTCACTTCATGTTAGTCCTGTCGACTGAACTGAGGCCCAAAAATTATCCCACAAAAACGCTTCTTTCACTAAAGCCTTACTTAACAACAAAAAGTTACTATCACAACAAAAGTACAGATGAATTTATAGATACCATGTTCAGCATGGGGCTATTTCTCCTAATAAGACCAAGTAGAGTCTTGGTCTTGCAGAAAAGGGCTATCAGATTAATCCACAATGTAGGATTTAGAGACCACACAAATAGACTTTTCTTAAAACTGCAAGCTCTAAAATGTCAAGATCTGATTCAGTCTAAAACAGCACAAATAATGTTCAAAGCAAAAAAATAACTTACTCCCCGACGACATAAATAAACTGCTCTCAGAGAGAGAAGGAGGCTATAATCTAAGATGGGAACTGAACTTAAAAATACATTATGTCAGAACAACCTTAAAAAGCATGTGTGTGTCAATCTCTGGGGTCAAATTATGGAACAGTTTAATAGATGAATTAAGGAAATGTAAACCCATAGGCAAGTTTAAAAGAACATATAAAATAGAAAATTTAAATAAATATAGGATGAGGAGCGGCAGTTTGACCCAGGACGGTAATGGCAGGGTTTAGAAAAATATGGATACATTGTCTTGTAATGCCGCCTTCTGTGTATGCGCAGGGGGTACTATAAGTATAGAAATTCAGTATTATATACAGGTACAATATTCTGTGTATATTTGTATATAAGTAGCTTATTTGAATATTCTAATCAAATATTGTCAGTACCATTGGTTCCTGAATAGACGGTGAATGTTGTAAATATAATAATGGAGAATTTAATTTGATTTAATTTTAATTTACAAAACCCAAAACCAGTGAAGTTGGCACGTTGTGTAAATCGTAAATAAAAACAAAATACAATGATTTGCAAATCCTTTTCAACCTATATTCAATTGAATACACTGCAAAGACAAGTTACTTAATGTTCGAACAGGTAAACTTTGTACTTTTTTGCAAATATTAGCCCATTTGGAATTTGGTGCCTGCAACATGTTTCAAAAAAGCTGGCGCAAGTGGCAAAAAAGACAGAGAGTTAAGAAATGCTCATCAAACACTTATTTGGAACATCCCACAGGTGAACGGGCTAATTGGGAACAGGTGGGTGCCATGATTGGGTATAAAAGCAGCTTCCCTGAAATGCTCAGTCAGTCACAAACAAGGATGGGGCGAGGGTCACCACTTGGTGAACAAATGCGTGAGCTGATAGTCGAACAGTTTAAAAACAACATTCCTCAACAACCTATTGCAAGAAATTTAGGGATTTCATCATCTACGGTCCGTAATATCGTCAAAAGGTTCAGAGAATCTGGAGAAATCACTGCACGTAAGCGACAAGGCCGAAAACCAACATTGAATGCCCGTGACCTTCGATCCCTCAGACGGTACTGCATCAAAAACCGACATCAGTGTGTAAAGGACATCACCACATGGGCTCAGGAACACTTCAGAAAACCACTGTCAGTAACTACAGTTAGTCGCTACATCTGCAAGTGCGGGTTAAAACTCTACAATGCAAAGCGAAAGCCATTTATCAACAGCACCCAGAAACGCCGCCGGCTTCGCTGTGACCAAGCTCATCTAAGATGGACTGATGCAAAGTGGAAAAGTGTTCTGTGGTCTGACGAGTCCACATTTCAAATTGTTTTTGGAAACTGTGGACGTCGTGTCCTCCGGACCAAAGAGGAAAAGAACCATTCGGAACTGTTATAGGCGCAAAGTTTAAAAGCCAGCATCTGTGATGGTATGGGGGTGTATTAGTGCCTAAGGCATGAGCAACTTACACATATGTGAAGGCACCATTAATGCTGAATGGAACATACAGGTTTTGGAGCAACATATGTTGCCATCCAAGCAACGTCTTTTTCATGGACGCCCCTGCTTATTTCAGCAAGACAATGCCAAGCCACATTCTGCTCGTGTTACAACTGCATGGCTCCGTAGTAAAAGAGTGCGGGTACTAGACTGGCCTGCCTGTAGTCCAGACCTGTCTCCCATTGAAAATGTGTGGAGCATTATGAAGCGTAAAATACGACAACGGAGACCCCGGACTGTTGAACAACTTTGCTGTACATCAAGCAAGAATGGGAAAGAGTTCCACCTGAAAAGCTTCAAAAATGGGTCTCCTCATTTCCCAAATGTTTACTGAGGGTCGTTAAAAGGAAAGGCGATGTAACACAGTGGTAAAAAGGCCCCTGTGCCAACTTTTTTGCAATGTGTTGCTGCCTTTAAATTCTAAGTTAATGATTATTTGCAAAAAAATATATAAAGTTTCTCAGTTTCAACATTAAACATCTTGTCTTTGCAGTGTATTCAATTGAATATAAGTTGAAAAGGATTTGCAAATCATTGTATTCTGTTTTTATCTACGATTTACATAACGTGCCAACTTCACTGGTTTTGGGTTTTGTAACTTGACTGAAGAGTGCGGTAATACAAGGGGTAGGATTAAGTAAGTTCTTTCTACTTCATATTCTTTTTCGACCATATAATCTTGCTGCACATGCAAGACAATTGCGAAACCGTTTACCTTTTTGTTTTTGTTTTGGTATAGGCATGTTGACCGTTTGTTTTGGTTATTATCTCTGTTTTATCTTTTTTAGCATGTTTGAAATAAAGCAATCAATCAATCAATTAATTTCTTTCACCCTTTCCTTATTTTGTATTCCAATGCTGGCTGGAAAGCTGCCCCACAGGTTGGCTCTTGGCAGAGTTTCGCTGCTGCATGCGATGCTTAAGTGCAAAAACTGCTCTGTCTGAAATTTGGTGGCTTAAAATGAGACACCAATTTGCATTCACTGCCTTTCTCAAGGGCACAATGGCAGTACTGCATGGTGGGGCTCACCTTACACCTGGTTCTCCTCCTTGATGGCTGTGCCTCTGTGCCTACAGTTGTGCAGAAGCAGGCTGGGGGGGGGGGGCTAATTAGTCACCCGGGAGCTTTCTTCACAACTGTTATTATGGGCTCGTTCTTGTTTCATGTTTGATTTTTTTGTGACTAGTATATATGAAAAGTGCTACACAAATACATTTTTATTAGATTTGAGTTTGGATGGGATATGGGAGGTGGTGGTGGGTGGTACAGTGACAGTTGCAGGCCAGTGGTACCGTGCACTGCATGAACGTGTACTGTTACCGGAGGGGCGCTTCTCTGAAAAAGCTTTGGAACCCCGAGCACTAACTTTGCCAAACATTTTGATCTAGGTGAATTTGTGTTTCCTGCTTCATGCCTGAGATGTTTTGTTTGTCTCTTTGTCTCTTATTCAGGGAGCTCCCGAAAAGAGATCACTGAACACTGGGAATGGCTGGAGCAGAACCTGCTGCAGACGCTTTCCATCTTCGAGAATGAGAACGACATCACTACCTTTGTCAAAGGCAAGATTCAGGTAATGCCCAGCTCCAATTTCTGAGGCAATGTAGGTACAGCGTTGACATTCCTCAGCGTTAATAAGTGCTTCTCTCTCAAGGAATATGGCTTGTGGTTTGATAGTGTTTAGAAAGCTCACTGTAAGTCTTTGTTTAAGCTTGATTCACTCACTGTTTAATATTGTTCAATCCTCTGGAGAGTGTCTGTGAGGAAAGTAATTTGTAACATGTCTTTAAAGGACATTGAAATAAATAAATGTGGGGTGTGTGATCATATAAATCATGTGGATAAAAACATCAATTGTAGTTCTCCAGATTATTATTATTATTAGTATGATCACTGTCATTTTTAGATGGTGTTTCAATGAATTATGATTCTATTCTTTCATTCTTCAAAATAATTATTGTGTTTTCTGGGGTTGTGTACTTTCAATGAATGCTCACTTTTTAAAGCATTTCAGGTGTAGCTGGCAGCTTTCACGTGTCACTTGATAGAGCTAGCGTTTATTCATTGAACAGTCGCTATTGAGTGTGGCCTCCATTCGCTATAGGGTATCATCGCAGAGTACAACAAGAATCACGGCATCAAGGAGGATGACGACACTGACAAGTTCAAAGAGGCCATTGCTAAGTTCCGCAAACTCTTCGGAATGCCTGAGGAGGAGAAGCTGGTGAACTACTACTCCTGCAGTTACTGGAAGGGCAAAGTGCCCCGACAGGGCTGGCTGTACCTCAGCATCAACCACCTGTGTTTCCACTCATTTCTGCTGGGCAAAGAAGGTACTGGACTATATATCCCTGTTCAACCAGTCACCAATTGACTACTCTGTTCAAGCAATCATCTTTCACTATATGCCAACGATGTGCTAAACACCTAAATGCATATACCACAGTCACCCCAATTACCTTGCTGGATGTTTCAGCTGGAGTGCTTGATATGGAAATTTTTCAGTCCATGTCCAACATATATAGTTCATGGATGAATAATTAGTCAATAATACAGAATCAAACCTGATAAATTCAGCTCATTAAAAGCAATTGACTCAGGGAAGATTTTTTACTATGCTTTTGGCTTGTCTAATGAAATTTATAATAAGCGTGCCTTTTACGAGTGCAATTCAGATTATAATAAACTTTAATTTTCTTTACTGGATTTGTGGTTCCTGTATATATGTGTTAAATGTTCAGTGACATGGTCCCTCTAAGACATCTCTAGTTTGTCTTCATTCTCAGAGAAAAGGTCCCAGATCAGTGCACACTCAAGTCAGTGAGAGGGGCTGAGGCATGGGCAACTGAAATGTGTATTATATTTATTCAATATTCTGACTAGAATAGCGTTACTGCACTGTGCTTCTTGCTTGCCATCTCTTTCTTCCTGAATGCAGGTACTAATTTATTTAATTTCTGGCAGTTTGCTAAGTTGCTAGTTCATCTGCTGCCATTTCCCAAACTATGACTAAAATTTAAGGAGTAGCTTGCTACTGTTGCTGAGTTATCCATCATTACAACATTTTGGCTTGATTTTGATGCCTGTGACCAGAAAAGACCACTTGCAGGGCTGTAAGAACCAGCCAGAAAAGAAGATCTCCTCAATGAACAGGCTCTTATTTGGCACTTTATTGTTTTCTTAGCCAAACTGGTGATCCGATGGGCAGATATAACCCAGCTGGAGAAAAACGCAACCATGTTGCTGCCCGACATCATAAAAGTAAGCACCAGGTCGCACGAGCATGTGTTCTCTGTCTTCCTCAACATCAACGAGACCTTCAAGCTAATGGAGCAGTTAGCCAACATCGCCATGAGGCAGCTACTGGACAACAAAGGCTTTGAGCAGGACCGCTCGCTGCCAAAACTCAAGAAGAAGTCCCCCAAGAAGGTGTCCGCTCTCAAAAGGCAGGCCTCCTTCTCTGTTCCATTCCACCTGATGGCATCTTTTTAAATCTATGTTTTGTATCCTGAGGACATCTTGAAATTTATTTACTTGTTTTTTTGTGACTGCAGGGATCTGGATGCCCGGGCAAAGAGTGAACGGTACAGAGCTCTTTTCAGACTGCCCAAGGATGAGAAGTTGGATGGGCACACGGACTGCACCCTGTGGACACCCTTCAACAAGACGCACATCCTCGGTCAGATGTTTGTATCCACCAATTACATATGCTTCACCAGTAAAGAGGAAACCCTGTGCAGCCTCATAATCCCACTGAGAGAGGTGAGTTGCCTGGGATACCACAGTACTCCTCTCTGATTGATCCTGGAAGGCCCATGTGATGCATATGGGCTAGTGGCAAGAATGCACTGTCTTCAGATGCAGATGCAACAACAACAATGCTGTGGTCTTCATTTTGTAAATGTTACATGCAGACTGGAACAAGAAGAAATCCGTAGAATGAGAATTCAGAGCAGCAAGACATGCTCATTTGTCGCAGTCATTGATTATCTCATTTCAAATTGTACTTTTGTTCCTTACAGATTATATTTCCATTTGTATCAAATTATAATGGATCTTATATTATTATCTTTGCACTTTGCATTTGAAAGCACTGTGATGTCTGTTTTGGGTTTTTACAAGGAAAAGTCCCAAACACCTGAATTGTGGGAAGGACCAACAGCTGATTTTAACAGGCAGTTGCTGTTGCATTTAATCTGTTTTAGTCACTGCTGTGGTTGCTAAGAAACGCTCTCGCAGGCCTCCACGGCCATCACAAGTTCCCGATATGAGATCTGTTCACATGGCTTCTCTGATTCAGCATTAGATATAAATATCAGTGTGCTTTACGCAGTGAAATGATCAAAGATGAAATGCTGTGGATTCAGGACCTCAACCTACACACATCTTGGATTTTAAGCTCTGATGACCATTTATTAGTGATATCATTTTAGCATTGAGTGGATTAAAAATGAGGTCTTTTTAACAATGATGAATCAAAGCTTGTCTTGTGCACGGTGTTGCGACGTTTGGTTTTCCTTTGAGTGATACGGTTCTTTTGTTGCAATCGAAAAATGCCCGCATTGCTGTTTTGTTTATTGTCCATTGGACCTTGTCTCTGTCATTCAGGTGACCATTGTGGAGAAAGCAGACAGTTCTAACGTGCTGCCTAGCCCATTGTCGATCAGCACCAAAAACAGAATGACCTTCCTCTTCGCCAACCTTAAAGACCGGGACTTTCTGGTCCAGAGGATCTCCGACTTCCTGCAGCAAACCACGTCCAAGATATACTGTGAAAGAGAGCTTACGGGCAGCTTCAACAGTTCTGATGAAGAGGTGCTTTATAAAATTTGATGAATGAATTGTTCTTTGCATCCTGGAGTCACAGCTGTTCTGATGGCTGACTGCATTAGAGGCTACAGTCATAATATAAATTGCGTTTTGGGAATCATTTGCTAGGAATGTCAATGGCACTGTGGTAAGGGCTGTTTACTTCTCTCACTTCTATATCAGCGTTTTGTTATATAGATTCTGCCATCTTTTTAAATGAATTGCTTACACTACTCAACATTTCAGTTTTTGTGAAATGGAAGTGTTTCTGCCCTGTGCTCATGAGACAGGCTCATGTTTCGTTAATCTACCACAATGCAAGCAGCTTGTTAGCTGTCCAATAGCCTGCTTCTATTCAGACCAGTAATGGTTTAGATTGATGGCACTGGGAGCATCTGTACTTACCCCCAACCCAGCTGTTTGTCTAATCAGGCCGCAGTTAATGGCTAATGCTCCGTATACATTGAATTTGGAACATAGTCAAAAGCTTTTGTGTGGCCTGTGCTGAAGAGATTAGAGAGAGAGTGTTTGGATGGGAGTTACGAGAGCAGCAGTGGTCTGTGTAGTCTTCCCTCCATCGCACCCATGTGTGATTTCTAGTTGTGGGGCCACAAATATGTCAATGGAATATTTCATAGCATATTACTACTGAAATTCTATCCAATTGCGTAACAACAACAGAGAATTGGGTCGCACAAAACTTCTGTTTGGAACAATTATTAGTCCTGACCTGTTCCTAATCGGGGGGAACAAGCCGCACCTGTTAACTGTGGAGTGCTTTCGGAGTGAACCCTCTGTTAATTATGAAAATGACTCAGAACAGGTCAGGAATAATAATTGTTTTAAACGGAAGTTTTGAGTAACCCAATTCTCTGTTCGTGTTTCGCAACTGGACTGAATTTAGCCCATGATTTAATCGCTGTTAGATCGCATACGGAGAGAAAGCGTGTCTTTGGTTGCCAATTACGCTAATTGGAAAACGCGTCAATAAATTAAAATGATTGAGAACTACTAATTGCAGTGTCTCAGCACCCCCGCTGGCTACGCCACTGTTATCAGAAGCTTTTAGGCAACAAAAACCGTGTACACGGTTATTGATTTTTCTAAACTGTTATGATTTGTTATCCGTGTCACCGTTTACACGTGTAGACTTTGACACCCCTAGAAGTAACACAACATAACAAAGTGAAAAGCCAGAACAGGCTATTCAAGCCCAACTTGGCTCACCTTTTTTCAACTTAAGGTTGCCTATCAGTATGGATAGTTCATGATTAGATGGTACCGAGCACTGAATCAAAATCTTCTATTCTTTATAGTATAATAATAATTTTTTTTACAGGGTATATATTGTACAAACCCCAATTCCAATAAAGTTGGGACATTGTGTAAAACATTAATTAAAACAGAATGCAATGATTTGCAAAACTCATAAAGCCACATTTTATTCACAATAGAACATTGACTACATATTAGATGTTGAAAGTGAAAAATGTTACCATTTCATGAAGATGTTAGCTCATTTTGAATTTGATGGCAGCAA
The DNA here is from genome assembly GCA_029721435.1 of Gymnothorax reevesii. Lineage (NCBI taxonomy): Eukaryota > Metazoa > Chordata > Actinopteri > Anguilliformes > Muraenidae > Gymnothorax > Gymnothorax reevesii. The sequence goes on from CM056579.1 coordinate 77,376,020, forward strand.
CACATCTCAAAAAAGTTGGGACAGGGCCCTGTTTACCATTGTGTAGCATACCCTCTTCTTTTAACAACAGTATGTAAATGTCTGAGAAGTGAGGAGACCAATTGCTGGAGTTTTGGAAGAGGGGGGGGATGTCCCACTCTTTTCTGATGAGGGATTCTAGCTGCTCAACAGTCCTGGGTCTTCTAACCCAGATTTTTTGTTTTATGATATGCTAAATTTTTTCTTATGGTGAAGGTCTGGACTGCAGGCAGAACATTTCAGCACCTGGACTCTTCTATAGCAAAGCCATACTGTTGTGATGGATGTAGTATGTGGGCATTGTCTTACTGAAATATGCAAGGTCTTCCCTGAAAGAGACATTGTTGTAAAACCTCGATATACTTTTCAGCATTGTTAATGCCTGTCCAGATGTGCAAGCTGCCCCTGCCATAGGCACTAATGCAACCCCATACCATCAGAGGTGCAAGCTTTTGAATTGAGCACTGATAACAAGCATGATCGTCTCTCTCCTCTTTTGTCCAAACGACACGGCGTCTGTGGTTTTCAAAAAGAATTTAAAATTCTTTTCCAGTGTGCCTCTGTCCATTTTAAATGAGCTTTGGCCCAGTGAAGACAGGAACTTTTCTGCATCGTGTTCACGTATGGCTTCTTCTTTGCATGGTACAGCTTTAACTTGTATTTGTGGATTGCATGGTGTACTTTGCTCACAGACAGTGATTTCTGGAAGTGTCCCTGAGCCCTTTCAGTGAATTCCAGTTATTATGCCTGTTTTTAATGCAGTGCCGCCTGAGGGCCCGAAGATCACAAGCATCCAGTAATGACCTTCGACCTTGTCCCTTGCGTAAAGAGATTTCTGTTGATTTTCTGAATCTTTTGATGATATATGTACTGTAGATGGTGGGATATTCACAATCTTTACAATTTTACATTGAGGAACATTTATTTGAAATTGTTCCGCAATTTTTAGATTCAGTTTTCCCAGACTAGTGAGCTTCTACCCATCTTTTCTTCTGAGAGACACTGCCTCTCTAAAATTCTCTTTTTACACCCAGTCATGTTACTGACCTCAGGGTTTCCTGCAGAAAATTGGTTAGTCAAGGTGGTGCTCGGCCGGGGAGGGGAGGGGAGGGGGGGTGGACAGTCAGCGTTTATTTACTCTTTATAAATTAATAAAGCACTTGAAGTGCAATAACAAAATCAACAGTCTTGTGACTTTATTGATTGACACTGAGATATAATAAAATGCATGTATTATGCTTCTATGGAAGTGAGATCAAAAATTGCGCTATGAATGGTTTTCTGGGTTTCAATGGCGCATTTTTTGCGCTTAACAGTCTGAGTGTAACGCTTGCTTGTACACAGTGTACTTTAGCCTTATTCTAAGACCTGAGCTGGAAATAATGAGATCAAATAAAAACACACAATCTTACCAAAAGTCATGGTACATGCATGAACACAGCCAAAATTATCAAAAAAAAAAAAAAGAAGAAGAAGAATGAAAAGCGCGTAAAATGGGCATAACGTTAAATGAAAATTAATGTAAGAATGGAAAATGTATTTGTTATCTGTTTTGACTTCAATTCCCCAATGCTTTGTGGTTGTGGTTCTGTTTGGGGAGAGGAGAACGGTATTATTTACAGAAGCACATCGCATCCACAGGATAAAAAAATATGCACTTTATCTCGTAATTACGTGATCTAATAATGCGCAGATAGTGAAGTAGGCCAGCTTCTTTGAATAAAGTACCCTGATATTTTTGACTGCTTTTTCCCATCAATTACTGTACACTAGAGAAAACAGAAAGCAAAGCGCAAACACATCGATAACCTTGATAAGAAACTAAACAAATTGCATCTAGCCTATCTTAATGAAACAGAATATGTGGGCAAGCAGTTGATAGGAGACACTATTCAAATATTTAGTTTCGATGAATAATTATCTTGCCTCCACATGTCCTTCCCACGATGATGTCGGGTTATTGTATATCCGGATAATTAGCTTCTTCCCGAAACAAAAAAATAATCGCGATGTGGCCTTATTTTACTGTGTATGCATGCGTGAATGCATAAGATTTTTTTTTATTTTTAGCTGCGACCAAGCAGCTCTATGAACGCTTCTGTCTGTTTGTCTGTCTGTCTGTGACACCTTTTCCACCATGTTCCTGTCGTCGTATCATCATGAAATTTTCTGGAGTTATTGACCTTCACCAAAGTGATGTCCATGCACAAGGTCGAGGTCAAAGGTCAAGTTCACAGAGGTCCCGACCTTGTTTGCAGGTTTTCGCGTTGTAACTCCAGTAAGAATTCATGGATCGCTATGAAATCTTGGAAATAGCTTCTAGGCATACAGGAGGTGTTCCCTATTGTTTTTCAAGGTCATCTGTCAAATCCCAAGGTCACAAAGGTAAAAAAAAGTGTCAATTTTGCCCGATTTGACGGTTTTCGCACCGTAACTCAAGTTTAATTCAATGAATGGCAATGAAATCTTACAACAAGCTTCTTGGTATAGTGGAGGGGTTCCCTATTGATTTTCAAGGTCATCTGTCGAATCCCAAGGTCACACCGGTCAAAAAAGTGTCGATTTTGGCCCGATTTCACAGTTTTCGCACCTTAACTCCACTTTAACTTGATGGATGGCTATTACATCTTAGAACAAGCTTCTTGGTACAGAGGAAGGGTCCCCTATTGATTTTCAAGGTCATTTGCCAATTTCGACATCACACTTGTACAAGAAACCACCAGTCATGGACACTAGGCCTCGTGACGGATGCTAGGCGAGGTCACAGCTATTAGATACTTCTGATCTAATTGTTTCTTTTCGGAGGGATGTAGTTAAGGTGGGGGGCATTTGTTGTCAAGGCGGCCAGCTTAACTATAAAGCGCTGTGGGAAACCCTGTGACCTGTTGCCAATGAACCTAATTGGTTGTTAAATGCTCCTTCAGCTGTTTTTTATTAGTACCTTTTACTTTTCCAGCCTTTAGTTGCCCCTGTCCCAACCTTTTTGAGATGTGCTGCAGCCATTGAATTCAAAATTAGCTAATATTTGTCATGAAATGGTAAAATGTCTCATTTTCAACATCTCATATGTTGTCTTTGTATTATTGCGGATAAAATGTGGGTTTATGAGATTTGCAAATCATTGCATTCTGTTTTTATTCACGTTTTACACAACGTCTGTACTTCAGTGGAATTGGGGTTTGTATAATAACAGTCATACAGGGCTCAATGGTTTAGTTTTTTGACTCCAAAGGTTGTTGGCTCAGTCCCTAGTGTTGCCACTGTATGATTAGTGCATCTGTTGGGCTCTTCAGCGAGATCCTTAACATCTCATTGTTCCAGGAAGTGTGCTCATTTGAATCTCCCTTAAGTTGCTTGGGGTAAAAGTGTCCGGTAAATAGCGGTTATGTTGTATCTTCATCTCCCCCCTTCACCCCAGGCCTACTCGCGCCAGAGCAGCCTCCTGTCCTGCAGTCCTCAGCCCAGCCTGGGATCGGAAGCCGATAGCGAACGCCAGTTCAACCTCAACCATAACAGCGTCCCCACTGCCAGTCAGGCCCTCATGACCATGTACCGCCGAAAGTCGCCAGAGGAGTTCAACCCCAAACTGGTAAAGTGGCATCCCGCGTTGGCCTATCAAGCCATTGTTTTCCCTATGGCCCCTATGGCTTCATACAACAGCCAGAGATACAGGTGAACTGCTAATTTGAAGTATGGTAGGCTAGCTTATAGTTGAAATTAAAACTACTGGATAGTCCATCCGTTTGGAGCAGGGTTGTTTACAGCAGTGTTTCCCAAACTTTTCTCTTGCGGCACTCTTTTTACCATGAAAAAATCTCACGGCACACCACTATGGTATTGTACCGTTCCGCTCGCGCTACCTACCCCGCAGTGCAACCGAATGACGAGACAGCTACTCGAGCTTTCCAACCATGTTTCAGGCTTTTGTACAATCTTAAAATAAATGACTAAAAGACTCATTTTCATTTTTACAGAAGACACACTTAACATCAATATCGCAAATACACAAATGCAACTGGGCAAATATTCAAAATCGAATTTGAATATTGTATAAATGTTAAAAAAAATGTTGCAAATAGTAAAGCAATACGAACGCTGCATGTTTTTGAAGTCTTGTGTTTTTATGTTTGAGAATTTTGTGTACACCTGAACTTTGTACTTATAAACTTGTATGAGATACAGTTTTTTTTCATTGAAAACATATTTTATCCTAGAGCACAAAAACAATCCTGGCCCAAACAACCCCACCGTGATTGGCCAAAACCCACCACTTTGGCAGCCAATCACGGCCATATGCTCCCCAACAAAACCAACCAATGGCTGGCAACAGCAACGCAAAAAGTCAAACACCCCAGTCGCAAAAATATTATGAATGAATGGATGCTATTTCTGTGGTAATACGAAAGACAATTATAATATTACATTAGGCGGAAATATCGAGAAGAAATTGTAAATATATCCAGTAAGTTCAGCCGTGTACATTGTTGAAAAATTGGAAAAAAAAAGCAGTAAGTGGGTTTTCTCGCGATACACTTGGGAAGCTCTCACGGCACGCAGTTTGGGAGACACTGGTTTACAGAATGTGGCGTTTCTCTGGCAGTGAGATGTGTTGCTTGGCTATGGCATTTTGAAAAAAACCCTCCTTGTTTTCCCTTTTAAACCAGCACTCTATGTTAATGTTTTTACATGTTTCATTATTATGCTATGTGGCCTATTGGGTTCATATACAGCGAGAACTGGATAAATTCCAGGGCCCGGCTGTTATTTCTTCTGAATGCTGATGAAAATTGAAAATTCTTAAAAACCTGAAAAACATTTCACCTCATTCCAATTGTATAAACCTGTTTCTCCTGTGTAATGGCATGAACTGGTTTATTATTTGACAATAGTACACGTTGAACTCATTTAGTAACTCATATAAAGCAGGGGCAGGTTTCTGTCCTGCCCTGGCATGAATAACTGAAGATTTTTTTGAACATGACTGATTGAAACCCTTGTGACATTAATTATCAGGCAGTAGATGAGTCAGTTGAGTGCGCATTAATTACTTCCAGCAGTTTTTCCTAGTCAGCAAAGACAAAAGAATTGCAGTATTATGAATGTAAACAGTCAGTTGACTTGCTTGACGCACATCTCTTGTTTACTTACTGAACTGCTTGGATTGTTTTCAAGCTAATGGGTTTAAAATGCATTTTGGTCACATTTTTGCTGAAGGGACTGTGAGACTTAGTGGAAATCCTGTTTGTGGAGCTCAGCAATACCCTCACAGAAAACAACTTCTCTTTATACGTTCTCACTAGTTTAAATGTAATTTTGTAATGTAATTATCGTTGCTTTAGTGGAGCATTTTGCAGTATTTTGGACACATTTGGATTATTTTGGCAGTTGTGAGTCAAGTTTTCTTTTATTTTTAGTAGCATTCATGAAGAAATTTATGATCTCTCTGGTACAACATTTGAAGCGCATTATACTGTGCTGGACTTTTCACCTGCTACATGAATTTGCATTTGTTCTTTTTTTTTTTTTTTTGTCACAGAATGCTTCTTTAATCAAAGCACCAACTCTTCCAGCTCTGCGGCCTCCAAATGGCAGGGTCGTCAAACGTTGTCTTCCTGCTTGCCTACATGCTCTCTCTTTTAAAGCCCACCTCTTTATCTCACTGCACAGGCGAAGGAGTTTCTGAAGGAGCAGGCATGGAGGAACCACTTCACCGAGTACGGTCAGGGTGTGTGCATGTACCGCACGCAGAAGACCAAGGAACTGGTTCTTAAAGGCATCCCAGAGAACATGCGAGGAGAACTTTGGCTGCTCTTCTCAGGTCGGCCTCCCCACTCTCCCAACCTTGCAGCTCATCAGCACCTTGTTATTTCCTCCGCTAAACGAAGTTGGCAGGAGGTTTTGTGATTGGTGCAGTTTTTACCCTTGGCCCGACTTCAGGCCGAAGGGTATCGTCATCAGTTCGTCTGTCTGTCTGTCTGTCCATCCGTGTGTGCACCTCTAAAGTCAGCATCAATAAACTAGTTACTCATGCCAAAACATTTGCGGTAATGTAGGGAATCCAGGCCAGGAAAGACTTTTTCAGATCGGACCATTTTTTGGAGGAAAAATGGCATTTTTGTCGTTTTTGAAGAAAACTTTGTTGTGGACTGATTTTGATGAAGCATTTGAGCTAGGGGGTTTATACCTGGGCAACGATCATATATATGCGGGGCTCTAGATTAGTGAAAAAAATTTGAATTTTCCAAAATTTTTGTGGGACTTTGGGCATTTTTGTATTTGTAAATGTATGTTCTGTGGAATTCTACTTTGGTTATTGTGTAATTGTTCTGGGACACTTCATAAATCAGGCTGAGGGTGTTCAAACGCGGGCGTTTCTTGTTTTGACTGTGTTTGTTTGTCTGTTTGTTTATGTTCAATATAACTCAAGAGTTATTAACTGATATTTATGAAATTTTGTGGGTGGATCGCTATTACATCAGGGATAGACCCTATTGATTTTGACCACGATCAGTCCAACAATATGGCCGCCACGGCAGCCATCTTGAAATCTTCTGACACGCAATAACTGAATTTTGTTCCCACTCACCAAGATTTGGACTGTGCTGCTTTGGTGGCGGTTTGTGCTCTAGGAGTGCCTCTAGTTTAGTTAAATTTAGTGGTGGGTGAGTGTTTGCCATCTTGGGGAATTCAGACGTAGTTGACAATGGAGGAGGAGACATTTTTGATTGTAAACCATGAAGTGAAACCTGGAAGGAGATTCTGCGTAATGGCCCTGTTTAGGAACTCACTGTGCATAAGTGTCTGCCAAACATAATGTAATGTAGCGCAAATGCTATGTAATGCTTTGCAAATTCATGACTTATGCTCTCATTGCATTTTACATTAAATTTAGTGTATATTGAGACCTTGGCTATGATTCAGACCCGAGAGGAACAATCACACGACAACAGGTAGCCCTTAGTATCTGACTTAAAAAAGAAAGTTAGGGGCTGCCGGGTGGCTCACACGGTTAAGGCACTGCGCTACAGTGCAGAAGTGATCACCACGTCGCGGGTTCGAGCCTCGGCGTACTTACCGGCAGGGGTCGGCAGCTTTTTCAGAGTAGCGCACAATTGACTATCGCGCTACAGGGTTACAAATTGGGAAGGGACTGCCGGATTTGGGTATTCGATAACAGCTTTGTTCGTTGCTCCAGCGCCTCCTGTTGGCCAGACGGGCGCTCGTCAGGAAGACTCCGGCTTGGTTCATGTCCGGGTATCCTCCGCCCTCGCTCTGAACTTGCGAAGATTCAACCAGCGAGTGTATAAGAATCAGTGGCTGACAGGCACGTGCTTCGGAGGAGAGCAGTGAACTGTCTTCACTATCCTGAGTTGGCAGCAAGGGGTCGCATACGAGCAAGCTTTGTACATAGTTCCCCAATTGGGCATTCCAAATTCGGGTGGGATTGGAGATGCCAAATTTAAAAAAAAAAAAAAAAAAGAAAAGAAAGTTAGGGTTCCAGTTGGTTGAATTTGCAGGACAGCGAGACTCAAAAATGGGAAGAACAGGGCCTCTCTGAAAAATAGTTTACCATACAGAGTGGTAGGGGTGACTGAAATTGTTTTCGTGTTGGGGTGGAATATGCTGCACAGGAAGTCCGTACACCTCTTCCTGTCCCCTTACCCTTTGCTCAGGTTGGAGAAAAACAAACACTGAAATCACTTCCTGTAAGTTCCACTTGTCAGCTGTTTGTATGAACGTTTCATAAACACATTGCACTAATATAGTGCATGCATTAACGATTATGGATGTTGACACCATAATATTTAAGACTTATTTCTGCCGCTGGCCAGTAAGCAGGCCACTAAACTCTAATGGTTTTTGATTTTTGTAGACAAAGGCCTAGTCAAAATTTCACATTCTGATTAACATGGTGCAGTTGCCAAGCAGTCAGCACAATGCTTGGTCTTTTTCTAGTGGGCCATATGGATTTTAATTTGAACTGCCTCTGACTCTGCATTGAGCTAGTGGAAAGCAATGTCTGCATTTGCGTGTCTGTACAGTTTCAGCGTCAAAACAGCCTTTGCTAATTCATTCATTTGTCAGGTAACCCTCTAAGCCAGAATGTTGCAGTATAACCAAACTGACCTTTTATCATACTCTGTACATCACAATTGACCTATTTTTCTGCAATTTCCTGTCTGATTTTATGCAAAGAAAAAAACATGCTGCATTCCGTCTGTGAAATGTGCCTGTGTGTTGCTGTTTTTAATTTGTTGGGTGTTGCTTGTTGAGCGATACCATCTGTGCGTTCGTGAAGCTGGTGACTGAGGATCGCCCTGCGAATGGCAGCAGTGTCAGTGCTGGTGAAAGCCTTACTGGGCTCAATACGCCTCAGTCTCCGGTTCACATTGCTCTGAAAACCTCCGTCAGTGCTTTGTTTAAAGGAGAAGGGGAATGATTTAACGCCTTTGTTTGCCTCGCACCAGATGAGAAGCGCTGCATGATTAGCGTAGCATGACGGCATCGGTCTTAGAAGAAGTGCAGAAGTGGTGTTTTTGATTAAACTCGAGCCTTCTTTCAGGACTTTGATTATCTTTTCACTCAGGAAATGTTCCTTGCGGGCACTCACGTATATAATTGTTCCCTTGGCAGCTTTGTGTCAATCTTCTGGTTCCCATTCACCTGCTCTTCCCTCTACTGGATAACTTCAGACCTTATCAATATTGGTAATTAATTTGCAGCATGGTTGTGTATTTTGAGATGAGTTTTGGCGGATCATTTGGAGGCATCAAAAATGGGGAAGGCGGTAATAATGGGCAACAAAGAATGGCTTGTGTTTGTGTAAGCGGATTCTGTGAAAGACTGAGCCATTTCTGGATTTTAATACATTTCCTGTAACTTGGCCTTTACAGCAACAGTAATGAATTATATGATTAAACCACCAGTGGAACCTACCAGTAATTTTGGAATGAATATCTGCCTTTTTTTTGACCCATTTCAAAATTGCCAACTTTTGGATGCGCTTTCATTTGGCCCTTGCAAATATAAATGAGCAATTCACCTGGGTATACTCCCTCCCTTGCCATTGACTCTATTGGGATGTTAATCTTTTGAAAAGCATACGGGAGTTATGAAGGATTTCGGAAACTCTAGCCTCAGTTTTATTTTAAATGGTGGTTCCCTTCAAAATTGGCACTGCTGTACCACTTTATTGCATTGCTACTAAAAACTGAACCGTTTGTTCAAACAGTCCATTCGGGAAATATGAGGAATAATTCAGCTGATCACAAGTGGTAGACATGGACTTCATATCCTATTAATCTTCATGAATTTTGAAGTTTTTGGAGAATGAAGCCAGAGAAGTGAATTTTTTTAATTTTTGGCAATCGACCCTTGCTAAACCCATTTAACTGTCAGTCTATTTTTCTTTGGTCAGATCGTTAATCATGGCAAGTGATCTGAAGGTATGGTTAATGTTGTCAACGTACATCTTTCACAGCTGTGGTACGGTCACAATGGTGGTCATCCTGCTGAGATGATGCGGCCGTCATGGCATGGATTTTGAAAGTACGGTCGTTTCATCATGGTCGGTGGCCTTAAGCCAGTTTTTTAGAAAGCGATGACGCTGTTGTGGTGGTCACTGCATTATGTAACGACGATATGATTCTCTCCTGTACTGCTTCTGCAGGCGCCATAAATGAAATGACCACTCATCCGGGCTATTACGAGGACCTTGTGGAGAAGTCGATGGGGAAGTATAACCTGGCCACAGAGGAGATTGAGAGAGATCTTCACCGCTCGCTCCCGGAGCACCCGGCCTTCCAGAACGAGATGGGCATTGCTGCGCTGAGGAGGGTCCTCACCGCATACGCTTTCCGCAACCCGAACATCGGATATTGTCAGGTAAAAAAAGACCAATATTCGGATAAACATCTTGCAGCGGTTAGAATGAATTAAGCAGATATTTAAAACATGTCAGTGGAAAGTCCAGGGGTCAGATTCTAAAATTGCTGCCATGTGTGTCTTCAGTCTGCTGATTTCTTAAATAATTTCTTACTGACTGAAGAATTTATTAGCATTCCTTGTTAGTTTGAGCAAACTACTTCATTCAGCTTGATTATGCTTCAAGCTAGAATTTTCCACCTATGTTTAAATGTATATGGTAGCTAAAGTGTTTCAAGTATAGTTTTTAAATGAGAATGGGTCATGGAGCCTTCAGCTTCTGTGGGCAAACTTCATGAAGGTCCTGGTTTTCCAATTCATGACTACTATCTGATGCACATCACTCAGGTCTCAGCATGGTAACACAGTACCATCTGCAATTGTATTTCAAGTAATGTAATAATTTAAAGATTAATCTTGCCACAAGTTTGATATCTTTCCATTTGTAATGCACTTGGGCTTTTCCTAAACATGGTATTTGGTTGTATTGAGATGGTATTCTGTAGACTGAAGTAATACTTGTTACACGCCAATAATAAAGGGACTCCAAAAATATCCTCTTGTCTGACACGAGTGCTGGTTTTTCCTTATGATGGATGTCACATTTGTAATGGTCGTGTTCTCACCAGGCTATGAACATCGTCACCTCTGTGCTGCTGCTCTATGCCAAAGAGGAAGAGGCTTTCTGGCTGCTGGTGGCCCTTTGCGAGAGGATGCTACCTGACTACTACAACACCAGAGTAGTAGGTCAGTACTGCCTCTATCGCTGGAGGGTTCAGAGTCTGCTCTATTATTGTGTTCTTCATCAACAAATGAAATATTTTGGTGGCTCATCAGTAAATGGTGTGCATGCGCAGTAAAGGTTCGCATCCCACTTTCCTTGCAAATTGCATATTTTTTGAAAACCAAACTTCACATTCTAAAAAACTAAACACACCAACTTAATTGGATTTTGCACATGTACAACCTTAGTTGAGCATGATTTTTAGGTTGAAAATGCATGCCGTTTGGTATAAACACAGATTTAGAAATATGGATGATATTTATAAACCTTTTTTTTGCTTTTTTGAGTGCGGAATATTTCTGTGTGAAATCTAGGCAATTTATTGTGTGAATAAGGCCCCAGGGAAGCTTGATATCAAAAAATATTAGAAATTGGTAGGATTACATGGATATGTGAATTCCAAGTTGTTCCTAATTAAGTGAAAACAGCATGCAATTTTAGCTTACCCATGGTTCTTTAAATTGGGAGCATTTTTGCTTTTCTTTTTTGAGCATATGGAATATGGGGATGAAATCCATGCATATTTTTAGCTCACCTGGTCCATAGGTCCATTGTGCTTTTGCCATGGCCTGGTTTTCTGTTGTTTGTCTTCCTTTGTCGTCTATAAACATGTCTGAAATCACTACACCTAAGACGCTGCAAATTGGCCTGCAAGTTCCTTCCAATTAGGACATAAAACTTCTTGTAAGATTTTCCAATCCGATTTCAAACATGGCTGCGATTAATAATATCATTCGAGCCATATTTCAGGCATTTTGGCAGCCATTGAGCTAAAATTTGGCATATGGGTAGCTTTCAGCAAGCTGCAAAACATTTAAGCTGGTTTTTGTAAAAATTAAACATTTTTTTTTAATTTGACCTCTAGAATTTAGCTATGCCCATAATTTAGGTGTCGAATGTAAATATCTTCTGCTTGGAAACCACTGCACCGATGTAGCTGCAACTTGTCATGCATGCTCCTACCAGTGAGGACACCGAACTTGATATAAGACCTTGCAATCCAAGCAGCAGCAGCAGTTGAGCTGAAGTTTGGCATATCGGTAGCTTTCAGCAAGCCCCAAAACATGTCTGACGGGTTTTGTGAAAATTTCAAATTTGACCTTGATATGACATCTGGACTTAAGCCACACCCACATTTCAGATGTCGGATGTAAACATTTTATCTGAAACCACTGCACTAATGAAGCTGAAACTTGGCAGCCATATTACTATCAATGAGGACACCAAATTTTGTATAAGGCTTTTTGATTTGATTCCAGTATGGCTGCCACGGCAGCCATATTGAAAATTCTATATAGAGATTTTGATTAACTAATTTTGCACTAATTTAGTTGAAATTTGGTATATGGGTAGCTTTCGGCGAGCAATAAAACATTTTTCACTAGTTTTGTGAAATTTTCCAGTCTGACCTTAATTTTACCTCTTTACTTTGGTCACACCCTTATTTTCTGGAGGTAGACATCTTTTTGTCTGAAACCACTGCACCAGTGAAGTGTAAACTTAGAAAACATGTTCCTACCTATGAGGACACCAAACTTCAAATAAGACTTCGCAAACCAACTTCAAACATGGCCACCATGACCTCTGAACTTTGGCCATGCCCGTATTTTCAGTGGCAGATATGTAAAAATGCTTACCATTATATCTTCGAATGTCAGTTATATACTACATACTACCTATCGTCATACTCTGTTTTCGAATGTAAAGAACCTAGGAGGGAATATCAGTCTCTTTATTGTTTGGGATAGCAATTTAGTCATGAATCAGGTTCAGGTTACTTTATTTATACCCATAGCTAGATTTGTTTTGCAGTCAGTGAGACTGCTATAAAATGCTGCTATATTTGCTCATGTTCATTAAACGGGACCTTTTACGCTGATCCTTCTTTTCATACATATTAGTAATGTTATAATGTTGGTTCTCCATGCTCAACCTCTGAAAAGTTTCTATACATAAGATACAGGGGTTTTGCCATAATCCAAGAACGTGATTTTGTGAGTGTGATTTCCTCTCTGAACAGCTCCTCCCGAGATCTTCACGAGATCTGGGCAAAACCTGACATCAGGTTGTGCCGTCCAATTAGTACAGACCTAGCCGGAGCCAATCACTGCACTGGACCTGCCCACACCAGAAACTGTTCTAGGAGGCACTAACAACGGCAGATCATACTATTCCTTAGTAGCGTCTACACTTTTGGAAATACAAAAGAAGAACCACAGATCATTTGAAGTGAACCCTAAGCTGCTTGTCCGTTTACTTTTGGACATGAAGAAAAACAAATTTTTCTCTTCCAAAGGAGGATGCCACCAGAAATCAGTGGGTAGCATTTTTTGTTTGCTGGCAGCAAACAGCCACGGCCAAAGGGAACGTTAGCTGATTGGGCTCAGCATTTCACCAAAGACAGCTTTGTCAATAAAGGATAATTCGGCACGGGATAAGCGTTTCAGCTGCTTCTCAAACCTAAAGCAGTTGCATTGATCAAGCACTCGGAGTAAGCTGTAAATAACCATATAACAGCAAATAATGTAAGTGAAGCTAACATGATACGGGTGGCTGGCAGGACCGCTAGCGATCGCACTAACAACTGGCCTCAAACAAAGGTTTTGTAAAATATCTGAAGATAAAGCCTGCATCGGTCGCGACTGTCCTTGACTCACAGACACAGAAGCTGCAAGTTTCTTTTACTGCATAAGCCAACTTGACGTGATAGCCAGTTGACTGCGGCTGTAGCACAGCGGCTAACGTAGCCAAGTTACTGTTGCTAGTGTTTGTGTCCTAATTATGCACAGGGGAAATTTAGCAGAAGGTGTTGGAACGTAAACCTCATTTGAAGCCAACTTTTAATACCTGTTAGTAATTTGGATGCTTTGTACAACTGTTCACAGTAACAGAACTTGCTGTCTGTAAAACCTGTATTGCAAGGGTTTGTCTCTGTGGTTATGACCGCTTGGTTACCAGCTACTGCATGTTAGTTTGCGTGCCATGCTAATTTAAAATGCTCCTGGTTAACTTCTATTCAGTAATTCTCATCGGTATGCGTGTTACTTCGGCAAGCATCAATGTGGCAGTTTCATCATCAGGTTGCCCGATTGTAGCCACTGCAGTTAGTGATCGCTTCACTTATCCATGACCGCGATCAGCCGGGTACTTCACAAATGTCTGAGCAAGCTCTCTGGTGCTACCGTGAAAGCAATGCGAAACGCAGAAACTCTACCGGTTTACAGATTTCTCTGCACTACCTTGACATAATTTCATCCCCTTTTGGAAATTGTTGTGGCTAATAAAAAGCCAAAAAAGGGAGAGATTAAATTGATAATTCTTTCCTGTAGAGTGATCGATTTGCTAGCTCCACAAAAGCAACTTGTCCGCGCTAATGGAACTTACGGTCTGCAAAACCTGTATTATGTTCATAACATAAACAAGCTCTCTCAAGCTGTCGCGTACTATCCATAAAGCTGATTCACATCGGACACAAAACAAATTTTTCGTAGGACAGATTTGCCTACTTTCAAAGTCAATGCAAAGACGCAAATACAGGCATTATGGGCATGTTAAGCAGCTTTTAAACCGGACACAAAACAAATTTTTCGCGTGACCGATTACATTCAAAGTCATGACCGCTTATCAGCTACTGCTTGTTAGTTCCCGTGCTCTGCTAATTAAAAATGCTCCTGGTTAACTTATATGCAGCAATTATGATCGGCATGCTTGTGTTACTTTGGTAAGCATCAATGTGACCATTTCATCATAACGTTGCCTTATTGTAGCCATGACAGTTGAAGCTAACCGGAGAGGTGCTGTATATGTCTGCTGAGTTGGGCTGCAGTTAGACCAGACGTAGGTTTTACAGAGCTTGGGGTGCGTTTTTTGGATGCTTTTATTTATCCATGACCGGGGTCAGCCTGATACATCTCCAATGTCTAGGTAAGTTCTCTGATGCTACCGGTGATAGCAATAGGGAAGCGCACAGGGCTATAACGTGTCTGGTATAATAAATGAATTCTCTGCATTGCCATCGATTGAATATCAAATTCTTTCCTGTAAAAGTGATCGATTCGCTAGCTCCACATAAGCAACGCTTCGCGCAGACGGAACTTACGGTCTGTAAAACCTGTATTATGTTCATGACATAACCGGAGCTCTATCTAGCTCTCGGCACTATCCACTATCCGCGAGGAAAAGCTGGTCATTCTGAAGCAATAAGCAAACCAATACCACGGGCAATTTCCGAAAAGGCCGTTTAGCCTGGAGCTTTCGCCCCTCCGTCATATACCAGCACGGAAGCTGTTTGTGTCTCCACATTAACAACACACCACAGCTATTTACAAGAACCAGCAGGTCCCAATACACACAGAAGCAGTCCATAAGCTGTTGGTCCACTTTTAGCTGCTCCTCACTGTCCATGTTTCCATATAAACTCAGACCCACCGGATTTCTAAGGTCTCCGGTCTCCACTTGGGCATGTGGACCCGTTCTACAAATGTGTCTGTATGTTGTGGATTCTAGCTTCCCCTGCATCCTAGCTACAGAGTAGAAAAACCGTTGTACACATCAACTGTTGCTGATAGCATATTCCTGCTTGAGCTGCCAGACTTTCGCACTAAGTCCTCCACTTTCGCCATTGCGTTTATTAGAACAAGTTAATTTCATTAGATCTATACACATGTACTGTGTTAGATTGGAGAATATGCCTCTCGATTCCTTCGGAAGACGCCTCAGTTTCACTCTGGAGCCGGACCAGGAAAACTGCGTTCTGCTGCCGCGTCCCGCCTAGATCTGCCCTCCACAGAGCTGGCCAGTCAGAAGAAAGTGGGCACAAGGGGAGTGGGGGCCATAGCGGAAGAGTCACCCCAATAAGGTGTGTCAGGCAGAGACTACTATGGACTACAAAATGGGGTTTTTTGAGGATGGCAGTATGCGCGAAATAAGTACCCTTTTTTTACTTATCAGGAGTACTCAAGGGGAGTCAAAGACCAAAATATAAACTTGGAAAAATAGCATAATAGGTCACCTTTAAATCATCTGGATATTTTTCATGTTGGATAACACATTGTCAGTGTTGTTCCTGTAATCACCATATACACCGTGTCCCGAAAGTTCATGATCCCCAATGGCCAACATGTCTGCCTCCAAAATGGGTTGCACCTGGTCAGCTAGGTGTTGTGAGAATGTTTAATTAGTTCATCTGTTTGTGAGAGACCTATAAATTTCTTGATTGACTAAGGAATCAAGAGAGAACTGTCGCTGAGAGAACCTTTTTGGTAGTGCTGCCACGATGGCCAAGCAAAAACTTGGAAAGGCTGAACCTCAGGTCCTTTCAGAATCTCCTTTTCAGAACCAAGCCATCACCTTGTGCAGGGCAGGGAAAACTTGCAGGGAGGTAGCTCAGTGCCTTGGCAGAAGCATACGATGGGTGAAGTGGTGACAGAGACACCAGAGTTATGACTCCCTTGAAGACGAGCCCCGTGCAGGTCGCCCCTCAGTCCTGAGGTCCAGGGCCAAGGACCTCATCTGAAAGGCCAAGGGAAAGAGACACCAATCCTGCCGCAGACTCAGTCGAAGACTGAAGAATCTTGGGGAAGCAGTCAGTCAGAGTACCATCTATCATTTTCTGACTGAGAAACTGGGTCTGAGAGCATACAGAAGACAGTGGATTCCTCGTCCTACCAAACTGCAAAAGGAGAAGCGGCTGTATTTTACAAAGAAATATGCCACAATGGCCCCAAGACACTGGGAAAACTGGGTTTTCTCTGATGAGTGCCCGCTCTACTTATTTCCAACTCCCAACGGCCAAAAAGACCGTAACTACACCTACAATCGAAAGAAAGTGCCACCCTCTGAAAAAGTCAAGTTCAGCACCCATTGCATGGTTTGGGGGGGCGATGTCATCTTTAGGGCTGTTGGTGTTGCATGTTCTATTTCCATGCTTTCATGTGTGGGTGTCTGCGTGCTTGCAGCTGTTTGTGAAGATGTTGTGTGGGTGGTTTTGTGCGTGTGTGGGCACGTGCGAACACTCATGCATCTGTCTGTATTTCGTCCTGTTTAGGGGCGCTGGTTGACCAGGGTGTGTTTGAGGAGCTTGCCCGGGAATACGTGCCTCAGCTTTATGACTGCATGCAGGACCTGGGTGTCATCTCCACCATATCCCTATCCTGGTTCCTCACCCTGTTCCTCAGCGTCATGCCCTTCGAGAGTGCCGTGGTTGTGGTCGACTGCTTCTTCTACGAGGGCATCAAGGTCATTTTCCAGCTTGCCCTGTCTGTGCTGGACGCCAATATCGAGAAACTGCTCAACTGCAAAGACGATGGCGAGGCCATGACTGTACTGGGCAGGTGAGATCTGCCGCCAGGGTTATTGTTTTTGACGTATCACTTTAAACCTGTGGCTTTCTACCTTGTGCATGAATTTAGGAAGCCTATATCAATGAAAAGTGCTTCACTCACATTATGCTAGTTGGAAATTCAGTCAATGTTAAACTTGTCAATTTCAGTATGCTGAGTAATCTTGAGAGGGCTTTTTGAACAGAAGAAAATTGGCAGCAAAGAATGTGCTGCCACTAAATATCCTAAGTATAATTCCACGGTAATGAGAATGAAAACCTATTTCTATCAAGTAGGAAATATTAGTTTGTTATAAAGTCACTTTTCTGCCCCTGTGCCTAGTTTCAAGCTGTGCACCTTATACAGGCAAAAATATTTATCTTATTTCACCAGATAAAGTAATAGAATTCTTAACACCAAATTTCTTGTTGAAATTGATTGATTTGAAATTGAGCAATACTCTGGCTTCCCATGGAGGAAAGAAGAGCACTGTTTTGCTGCAAATGCTGGCCATGATCATCCGTGGGATTTGCAGTGATTGGTCTTAATTTTTTGTATGGACTGTGGAAAAGTAACGGTGCAACTTTTTGTTGCAGGTACCTAGACAGCGTGTCCAATAAGGACAGCACCTTACCCCCCATCCCCCATCTGCACTCGCTGCTCACAGATGACCATGAGCCCCACCCTGAGGTGGATATCTTCAAACTAGTGCGGAGCTCCTACGAGGTATTCCAGAAATCCCGTTCTGCCCACCACTCCCAGGAAGGTTGGGTTTACAAAAAAGAAAACAATGTCATGGCCAAGCATGCATAGTGGGTGCTCGCATGTTCGGAGAGATTTGTCAGCTGTTCTCAAACAAACGTCTCAAAGGTAGGGCAGTTAGGCACAGTCCTGCCTTAAGTAAATAACATCTTTCCAGAGAGCAGCATGGGGATTGCTATAATAAACTGAGATATAAGCTATCAATTTCTACCAGTGACAGACTGGGGAAAAGTTGGATATTTTTTTCAAATTTATTCAGCATTACTGCAAATGAATCTGTTTCGTTGTAGTGTTCCTTTGAACTCCACCTTCCAACCTTGTGATTCCAGGTTCAGCCTGCTGAGTGTAATGTTACCCTTTTGTCTGTGAGGTGCAAAAAGTTAAATTTCCTCTACCGTGCTGATCACTTGAAGAACTTATCTAGAAGTTGTAGTCTCTCAACCGAGGAACTTGAAAGTTACACTCTCAGTACATAATTGTAGCCCCGGACGAAGTCGGGTGGCTACAATGGATTCCTGTGTCGTCTGTGCTGCCGCCATGTTCGTAGACACTTCTTGTGGAAGATCTACAGGCTGTAATTTGTGACCAATTACTTTCATATGTGGTATGGACATGTGTTACTCTTCACTTATGACACTTATCGATTTTGGGTGCAATGGTGACAGTATTGGCCAAATAATATGCAAATTAGTGGCAGAACGTAGAGATTTCCTTGTGGACGAAGTACTGGCTGCAATTCTTGACCGATTGCTTTCATATTTGGTATGGACATGTGTTATACTTCACTCATGACACCTATTGATTTTGTTTGCCATGGCAACAGTATCGGCTGAATAATGCACCAAAAAGGGGAGAAGTAGGCTTTTGGGGGCTACACCCATGCGGTCGCGGCCGACAGGACTGTCTAGTTTTTGAAGTGAAGAACTGCCCCAAGAACTTCTCTGTAACTGCAGTTTGTTAATTTGCCATGTATCTGAGTTGATTACTGACTGTTTTCTCACTAGTAATTTTCAAAGTCCTTGCAGCACAGCTTGTCTAGAGGCTGTTTTGGTTAAAACAGAGGAATTGATTTAGGGTGCTGATATACATGATATTTTCAGTTATTTACATCAGGTCATTTCGCTTCATGTAGCTCTTGGAAAAGTCACCAGGTGTATGGACTAAATGTCAAAATACAATTAAATAACTTTTGCCTGGACTTGTGCATTATTTTCTGAGCATGACTCAGAATTCTGATAGCTGGAAAAATGCATTTGCAATGAACCAACTAATCATGGCCAAAGTTGTATTTACATGGATACACTGACTGACACACAGAGAGTTTAGATCTTGAGTGATTGACTCAAAAATCTATGTAGTTTTGCATTGAAAAATTATCATGGTTCTCATTGCCTTTTTTTTTTTTTTAATGACCTTAAAAATCTCAGGTCGCCTTTATTCATAGCTATTTATTGTTACTACATTACCGTAGTAATTTACATTACGTAGGATTTACATTATTTCTTTTATTCTGATTTGACTTGACAAATGATTAACAGCTTTTTAATGATGCATCTTAATGCCTTTTAGGAAATATATCGATGTTACAAAGGCTTGCTCCAAAATCTAGACCAGTTGTTCTCAAATCTGTTTCTGAGGGACCACTACAGTCCTGAGCAAACAATTGGGACAGGCCCGAAATGGCAGTGAAGAGTGAACCTATAAATGGTCTACACTAATCTCAGGATACTATCAGGAACTGAGTAGATAAAGTAACTTGGTATGGGATAGCTTTTACATTTTATTTCTTTAAAATTTTGAAGCCTTATGGGGAAACTAGCAGACAGCCTTGCACAGGTGGAAGAGTTGGAAAAATAACATCTGATCAACAACTTTTCAATTGTGCGAAGCAAGTCTGCAACGTTCCTTTGTATCCCGAAGCAAAAGTGACCTCAGAAACTTTAATGAACTAATGGTGGCACAGAAAATCTCAGGAGTGCATTTGATAAATTCAAGCTAATTTTCTGGCCAATGAATTGTTAAATATTAATGGCTTTAACATTCAAAGCTTGGTATTTTGCCATTTTAGGATTGGTTCATTTTTAGCCAGAAGCATATGAAGGGTGAATTTTCTTTAAAACCACAAGCCCAGAATGTAATCAAGCACTTATTTTTTTGTAATTGGGTATTTAGCCCCTAAATGAGCGATTATTTACTTTCTTGAACCACATTTCGATAAAAATGGCATTCCATTAACCATAGAACCGCAATTTCCATACTGCATATTGTTATTTTTCCTTTAAGAAAACTGACAGTATTTTTGGCTAGTCATATTCTAGAATTTACTCTATCAATGAAATGCTAAGTAGGTTTCCAAACACAGGTCTTAAAAAAAAATTGCAAATATAGTATAATGTAAAAGTAGGCTTTTCTTTGAATTTCTCATTCTCTGCTCAGTGGTTAATTTTTTAGCCCGCTTGGCCAACAGGCTCAATCAGGCTTATGCTGTGCTTAGGGTCATTAGTGGTGGTCTGTCATGTGTGCGTGTGTCCACAATTGTTGTTTCAGTATGTTACAGCTTTCAGTTTTCAAGGGATCCTTTTCATATTTTATATGCATTTATATGGGCTCGAGATCTAGCCTGAGTTCGATTTTAGGCATCCTGCAATTCTTGGTTTGGCCACCAGGCGGCTTTTTCTGCAAAACTTAAAACAGCTCTAGCTCCCTCATCCTATGAGGTAAGGTGCTCAAATTTGTACTGTAGGTTGTTCTGCCAAGAGTTCATCATATATTAAATGGGTTTTTGATTTGACCTCATTTTATAGGTTATATAGGACAAGGTCATACACTGTGCCGATTTTGTTTCAGTGCCACAGTACCCTCAGTTCTCAACGGATCCTTTTCCTATTTTATATGCATGTATATGGGCCCAAGATCTAGCCTGAGTACGATTGTGGTGGTACTGTGATTTTCAGTTTGGCCACCAGGAGGCTTTTTCTGCAAAACTTCAAACAGCTCTAGCTCCCTTATTCTAAGAGCTAAGATGCTCAAATTTTGCCTGTGAGGCCAAAAGGCCCAATAGGATTATGCTGCGCTCGGGTCTCGGGTCTATGCTGTGCTTTAGTGGTGGTCTGTCGTGCCTTCATGCGTGCGTGCATAAACCTTTGGCTTGTCTGAGCTCTAGTGTCTTCAATTCTTCACCGATCCTTTTCATATTTCATATGTAGTGTCATAAGGTCTAGTCCAAGTTCAATTTTCGCCCACAGGGGGCGTTCCATTTTGGCCATGTGTGGCCAAGCGGGTGCAGTGGCTTTGCCACTATTTTGTGACCATGTTTTCACAATTTATCCAGTCAGAACCAAATGATTATTTTATTTAATCAATTTTCCCCACTTTTATGCATGTCATTTGCCTAGAAATTCAGTGTGAAAGTGGAACTCTAGCTAATTCCAGCAATCTTACTTAAAAAGGTGAATGTACCCTGTCCACTTGAGCAGTGCAGTTAAAAAAATGTTCAAGGTAAAATTCCTGGAACAAAACCAGCATACACAGCGGTCTCCCTGGACTGGGTTTGAGAACTATTAGTCTAGACCAGGGGTGGCCAACCCTGGCCCTAGAAAGCCGTAGGGTGCGCTGAGTTTGGTTTTCTCCCCCCGATTTAAACGTAAGACAACAGGTGTGATAAGTGAAGTGTGTCATCAACTGCTTTAATTCATCAATCAAGTGCTGAGTAACACTAAAAACCAGCAGACACTGCGGCTCTCCAGGACCAGAGTTGGCCACTCCTGGTCTAGACCATAGTGCTGCTCTCTTCTTGCCATTTCATGAATGGGGTACATGCCATGATCTTTCCAGTCTTATACAATAATGTGCTTTGTTGAACTTTGTTGTGTTTTGAAAAGTCAGGTAATTATCTTATTCACTGCATTGGCTGATGAAACCGCTTCAGGTATACAGGGCTCGCAAAACCGCCTGCCTGACATCTCGGGGCAATAACAAATTTCAATCTGGCAACTGCAGTTTCTTTAGTTACGTCCTAGTAGGCAACCACATTCTATGGCTGATCACGAAGGCTTGATGTGACAATAATAGGAGATCAGGGCTTTGAATTTGCGATTCCCAAACCATAAAGGAATGGGAGAAGTTTTTATAACTCTGATTGGCTGAAAACATGTTTAAAACAAGGCTCATGCAGCCAATAAGCTACCAGAAGCATTTGTTGCTTGAGCAAATGAACAGGGTTAATTTGTTGCTTGAGCATTTTATAGACTCGTACTGATGCGCTTTAATAACCGTCATGCTTTAACAGAAATTCGGCAGCATTCGAGCGGATGTCATCGAACAGATGCGCTTCAAGCAGAGGCTGAGAGTGATCCAGACAATCGAAGACACAACGAAACGCAATGTGGTGAGTGCCAGTACTATCTAACGCTTATCAGGCTGTGAAGATGGGGATATTTCCCATGAACACTTGTATTGACAGCATATTGGTCTGAGGTCATTTACATACAGTGGACAATTGAAAGTATTCAACCACTGAGAGCATAATAGAAAGTGAATTTTAAATGTTCACAATATGTGCATGTAAATGCTTGCAAATGACCGCTCTTCTCAAATCTCTTGGGTATTGTTTTGAAATCAGTTCACCGGAAGAGTGGTGTAGTGGTTCCCGGAGAAGTAGGTATGCCCTATTAGCTAGGTGGGTAGATGACAAGGGACAAACTGGGTATAATTTCCTATATATTGAAATAGCTTTTTAGCCGATAGGTGGGCACAGTGTGCTCTAACAAAATGCAGGGTTAAAAAAATTAAGCAGACATTTTCTTGGTACCTAATTGTGACGAGGCCTCCACCATAATAATAAGCTGAAAATTAAAATATTCTGTTGTAAATATTGAAAATATTGTTGTATGTACAGTTTTTCGTTATCTGTGAGACTTCTGGATACATGTTTTTATCACATGTGAAAAATGGATAGTCTCATGGATATCCTTTGAAATGATCAATTTGGCATGACAAGTTTCAACCACCTGCTCAGAGAATCGACCCAAAGGCCTGTTGTGGTGCATATGAATGCATGTCTAGGTTTCACCTTGGACCCATTGTTCAAGGAAAAGGTGGCCAGATTTGACAGGACATACAAGGATTTGAACATTTCAGTTGCAAGCAAGGTCCACATCATGATTCGCCATGTTCCAGAGTCCACTGGCACCACAACAAGCCTTTGGGTCGATTCTCTGAGCAGGTGGTTGAAACTTGTCACTCCAAATTTGAGAAGTTATTCAATAGCTACCAGATCAAAGACCTATCCCACGCAAGTTACTTCGATAAATTTTACAGAGCTGTGATGCATTTCAATTCTTACCATATCTGAAGATATGAAGCCATAAGTATTATCTAAATGGACGCTTGGTTATAGGGCAGTGTGTTGTATGTAGTGTACATTTACGGAATACGCACTTGAGGTCTGTCATGATTTTGTGGAGAGATAAAGGCTATTATTAATAACAACATTATTATCCCCCGCCAACACAAAGTGGGAGGGGGATATAGGGTTGAGCTCCGTCCGTCCGTCCGTCCGTCCATGCATCTGTCTGAGATAAAGGGGACAGCTTAACTCAGAAACTACTACAGATACAGTAACCAAATTTGATGTGTAGCTTCAGACCATAAAGGCCTTGATGGAGTTCGAAAATAAGAAGCACATGATTGGCGGGGGATGTTGTTGACCATGTCGACTTGTTTTATTTGTCTTGATAATCTATTCCTCAGACTACATTTTAAAGGATATCCATGAGACTATCCATTTTTCACACATGAGATAAAAACATGTATGCAGAAGCCTCACTGATGACAAAAAACTGTGCATGACACAATATTTTCCCAAAAGAAAATTTAAATTTTCAGCTATTATGATGGTGGATGCCTTATCAAAATTTGGTACCAAGGGAATGTCTGCTCAATTTTTAAACCCTGCATTTTGTTAATGCACACTGTCTGGGTATACTGTGATCTGTCAGAATAAGAGGTGGGTATACTCTGTATACGCGAGCTTTCCCTCCACTACACCACTGCACTGGAGCATGGAGCAAAAAACTGAAACTAGGCCACAGTCTAAATACTTAGACCGCACTGTGCATGACAGACAGAATATTTTGGATGTAAGTAACATACTGTTCTTATGTTGCCAGGTGAGAACCATCGTGACTGAAACCGCTTTCAGCATAGATGAGCTGGAAGAGCTTTATGTTCTGTTTAAGGTGAGCGACGGGGGGGAAGGTGGAAGTACTCATACTGATGGTTCAAACCGCTCAGTCCTGACCCATTTTGAGGAATGGCTTGCGTGTACTGGCTGTGGGCAAAATCAAAACTCACCATCTTTCCAGCTCGCTGCTCTGAAAGGCTCTGGTCAGCCTTTCAATGAGCTACCATAGACTAGTAGTAATTTCGAACCAGTCAGAATCATGGTCCAAAATACTTGTTAACTGGATCATTCGTCTTTGAGAATTAGTAATTATTGTTGTTGCTTGTTGTTATTGGTACCACGTTTCTTGATGGCTTTCAAATCCTGGTTTTTTATGGGGTTGTGAAATCTCTGACTGTTCGATGGGTTCTTTGAGAACTTTTGCTTTCTGAAAAAAGACCTCTCTTGCCCGATAGTGTTGCAGCTGTGTGACTGAGTGCGGCCGTGAGTTTTTGTGGATGTGTTGGACATCGAGATCTGGAGTAGAAATAGCGAGGGAAGCTGGGAAGCACTTACTCTGCCAGTACCATCTGTCTCTCCTGAAAGAGGAGAGACGATCGATGTGCTGTGCTTTTACTTCATTAGCAGAGCCAGGGAGCTGACTCTTTCTGCGATCGTATTTCAGCTCACTGTGGCCAAACCTCAGCAGCACTGTATGTACTAGGGCCTCACAGTTGTGCGCCACACTCAGGCTAACGTTGTGCACTGCAGCAACAAGTTACTGTGTGTTACCCTGTCATTTCTGCATTCTCACTAAATTTATAATGCTCGATCCAAGCATTTGTGAATAGTTCTGTCAACAATATTACTGAATTGTGTGCATTTCTGTTGTCAGCAGGTATGGAGAACTTTCATAGTATTTGTATTTTTTAATAATAATGGCAGAGTTGTGTCATTTCATTTAATTTAGCGGGCAATATATAGGTTTTGAAATGCAAAAACCAAAACTAACTTTAAAACGCCAACTCGAATGCTGAAATGCCAATACTTTAAAACTATACACAGTGTTCACTCGCTGCCCTGTATACCCATCCCACCGAGGTGACAATGTAACAAGATAATCAATATTATTCACATGACCTGTCAGTGGTCATAATATTATTGCTGATTTTTGTGTGTGTGTGTATATGTCTGTGTGTGTGTTTGTGTGTGCATGTATTTGTGCATGTGTTATACAAATGTAAAACTAATGATTCAGTCATCCTCTCTTTAATGTACCTGCTTGGTACTTTCTTGAGCAGATGTATGCCTGTCGAAGTAATTGCTATTTTCAGCGTTCTCGTTTTAGACTTGTGGAGTGTTGCCATAGAGATGTCATCTCCTAGCACTCTCTTCACATCGACACTGCCCTATTTTTTTCAAAAGCCGTAGTTGCCGCAAGTTTGTATCCCCCAAGTGAATCAGTCATCTTACCCGTGTTCCCCGCTCCTCTACAGGCAGAGCACCTGACCAGCTGCTACTGGGGAGGAAACAGCAACCCCACGGACCGGCACGATCCCAGCCTTCCTTACCTGGAGCAGTACCGCATTGATCTGGAGCAGTTCAAGGGCTTATTCAGCCTGCTATTCCCCTGGGCCTGCGGGGCCAGCTCAGACACGCTCGCCGTGCGCTTCTTCAGGCTGCTCGACCACAATGGAGACTCGCTTATCAACTTCCGCGAGTTTGTCTCAGGACTCGGTGTGTTCCACTTCCCACAAACCCATGGATGCTGTGTCTTGTTATGCTGCGTTTCCACTGAACGCAAAACAAATTTTTTTTGCACAGACAGATTGCATT
Organism: Gymnothorax reevesii; assembly: GCA_029721435.1. Classification (NCBI taxonomy): domain Eukaryota; kingdom Metazoa; phylum Chordata; class Actinopteri; order Anguilliformes; family Muraenidae; genus Gymnothorax; species Gymnothorax reevesii. Next base: position 77,401,827 of record CM056579.1, read on the forward strand.
CAAATTAAATGCCAAGACACGAATACACGCGAAAAGACTTTAATCGGGGGTAGACGCGATATGGTGAAAGGTGCACGCACACGAAGCAAATTTCACGAAATTCGCATTTCACTCGACTTAAAATATTATAAAATCATTAAAATTAAATTCCACTTAAAATATTAATCTTTTGCAAAAAATTAATGCAAGTAGAAGTGTTCTTAATAGCATCATTGCTACTAGTAGCAACATTGGCTTGCTAGGCTACCTAGCCACAGATTCAAACTGCTGGGACATTGCTTTAGATAATAGGAATACTCGCTAGCTTGCTAGCTTGGAGGCTAGCTGCAGGAACGGAGCAGTGATTTTAGAAATGTGGGGGTTTTAGGGGTGTGATGTGAGCACTGCAACCCCCAGGCTCCAGCCTCCCACTCCAGTCGGCTATAGGCCAAATTAAAATGAAAGCAATACATTCCTAAATTTTCTTCACCACCTAATGGAAACTAGAAATATTAGTTTTCGCAAACGAAAACATACGGTATGCATCCCCCGAGAAGCCCTTCATATGTCACAGCCAATTATGCTGATGCTGTCATAGGGTGACCTTGAAACAACAGGTCAAGGTCAAGGTCACCATACCCAACAAAATCCCCTGGGCCTGATCAGTAGGGGTGGTCAATATGTAATGGCAACTCAAAACCCCCAAAATCCAAATGTAGACAATCTATCAAATGACCTTGAAAAAGTAGGTGAAGGTCACCCATGTTCGAACTTGTCCGAATCCCTCTGTGGTATCTATTTCAAGTGTCTAGCTCAAATCCCTCCAAAGTTAGAGAGTGCACAACCCCAGAATCCCATAATGCCGGATAACTTTGAAAAATCAGGCCAAGGTCAAGGTCACCAACAAAATTCCCCAGGGCTGGTCACTATGGGTGGTCAATACCTAATGGCTGCTCAAAATACTCTTGGAGATATTAGCAAAAACATTTGCGGCGGTGGCTTCACGCTACTGCATACATACATGCTCCCCCTGTCGGGGATGCATAATAATATTGGGCTTTAAATTGGTACAAATTGTACAAAACTGCATATTCCTTTTTGATATTCAGAATTAATCCTTAATCTAAATCTTTCATTTTCCATTTGAGATGTGGGATATGCTGAAATTATTTGAGTTTTAAAGGCCATTCTTTGACCCTGTACTGTGCCCACAGAAATTATAGGCGCCCTTACTGAATATGAGCAAAACAGGCTATGAATAAAATGTCCCTGCTGTTTATCCTCTTGGTCTTTCACTCAAACTATTCAGAAAAATCTTGCCTTGTCATTGAAATAAAACATCGAAAGAAATAAAATTTTGGCATCATATATTTTTCTCAGAAACACGCGTGCCGCAACCAATGGCACCCATACAAAATCCTACGATTAAATTATCACAGAATTATACTTCCATTCAACCTCTAAGTTCATCTGTTTGACTTGGAACTCTTCAGCTGTCAAGCATGACTGCCGGTTTCACAAGGGTATAGCCCAAATATGGCATAACACTGACCGGATTTCCAGTCATTTATCAAAATGGGAAAGAGCGGAAAACAAATTAAGGAAATGCGACGGAATGTAGTTGCGCCAAAGACGGGAAAATGTAGAAGTTGACTAAACAAATTTAAGTGGGTGCTTTCTCATGCCTCAAATCTCAGCTATTTCTGCCCCGATTGAGCGGAAATTATGTCTCCTCCTTCCTGGGGGGGGAGACATATTATTGTTGCCTGAATTCCCGTTGGCGTTGGCGTCGGTGTTCCCATTTGTTTCCGGAGCAAAACTCTGAAACTGCGCGATCGATTCGCACCAAATTAGATATAGTGTCTCTCCATAACATGTTGATGTGCCTTTTCAGGGTTTGAACTGCTTTTGAATTTTATTTTTTCTATTTCCATGGCAACAATTAGGACTTAGGCATATTGAAGGGTGGGACTTGTTTCCGGACCATAACTCTAAAATGTGAAATGGGGGTAGGGGGAGACATCGGTTTTTACGTATAAAAACCATTCTAGTTTGGTATTTGGTAAGCTGTAAGACTCAAAGATGATTATGGCAAGTTTTGTCATTCGGGGCATTTTGATATTGATTTCACCTTTTTCATTACGCTATGCCTGCAAAATTATACAAAAAAGTTGATTCAGAAACCATTGCTCCAAGTCAGCTGAAAGTTGGCATGCATCTTCCTCCTGCCCTTCAAAACACAAAAATTGAGCCGACTAATGACTGCGGAGTCATTTGAACCAAAATTAATGCCAATGGCGCCCTTTTCCACTGAAGGCAAAAGCCAGATGGTGGTGTGCTTTTTAGTGTTTTTAGTTCAGAGTGAGAGGGGTATAATAAACAGTGAGGTGTGTGTGGTTTCAGGTGTGCTGTGTCATGGAGACCTGGCTGAAAAGCTGAAGATCCTTTACAAGATGCACGTCTTGCCTGGTAAGATAATGGTTCACTTGGTGTGAAACATTTGACTGAAACGTGAAACATGCATTCGACTGTATTTGACTCCGAAAAGCAGAAATTTGGTGGGCATTAAGTAAAACTAAGGTTTACTTGAGCATTAATTGGATTGAAATATTTCTTGCTGAGAGGAGTATGAAACTGTGAAAAGACATTAGTCCTGTCACAATCATATTTTCAATGAAAAGTATCCTTCATATTTACAGTGTCCATTGAGGTTTTTCATGTTTATTTGCCTTGAACATCAGATTTTATTAATATGCTAAACCTCACAGGTAGCAGAAGAAACAACTAGCTACTTGTCCATGACTGAATCTTGCCTTTTGGGCCTTTGTTATTCTGTCAGATTCGTTGGGTTTAACACAGATGTGCTAGTGTTGGTCTTCATATTTCCCAGCATGCAGCAAAATAAACCTACAAATACACGAGCACTTAACTTGCACATGTATGCATCTGTATACCGACACTTAAACCCAGATGCAAATAGTCTGTTATTCTTGCCCTCCGACTTCCATGGAATCTCCGTTTGGAATTTCAGAGGTGACACCCGAACAGGACGAGCCCGATTCTGCCTTCGAAGCAACGCAGTACTTCTTTGAGGACATTACCCCGGAGACATCACACGGTGGGTCTTGGGGTCAAAAATGGAAACCCTTAATGTCTAGAAGCTGTTTTTAGGCCCCGCTATCATCAGCTTCTGGTAAAGTAACTAAGAGGGCATTTTTGGTTGGATGTCATCCACGTCATAAACAGGGTATGAATTCCTAGTTCCTAGATTTTTCCATTCTGTTTCCATTCAGGTGAATCAAATTTCTAAGTCTCTTCCTCCTCCTTTGTAGGACTGGATTCCAAGTCGAAGTGTGATAAGGACGATGGTTTTGTCAGAGTGACCTTCAAGACAGAAAAAGGTAAGACACGCTTGTGATCACAGATCCCATTGTGTTAACCCCAAACCTAATTTACTCTCTGGTGGGCATGTTAACAGAAGGTTGTTGATCACCATGCATGGTTTGCTATTTGTGAACTGTCATCTTTGTTTTCCACAGAACCCGTGGTTTCTGTGGTCTGAAGCTGTTTCTCTTAAAAACACAAACATAAATTGTAGTTTATAATGAGAAATATGGAAGGTTCATGATACAATTTTTTTTGTTTTTGTGCCGCAAGGATTTATTTAGCTGACTGTGTACCATAATGATGCTGGAGTGCTAAAATTTGTCATTGAGACCATTGCCCCCTTCTGTAATGAAACCATCTCATTCTGTGAAGCACTGGCCTCCCATGTAAGTTTGGTGCTCTGGCTTTGCTGATCCTGGCCGTATATGTAAATTTGGGGTGTGCAACTAGGTCCAACCTCTGGTCTTTAATGAGTAAGTGGTACAGTCATGTCAAATGATGTGAAAGCCATCAATAACTGCGATTCTGAATGACACACAAAAAAAAAATGTCAAGTAGTGAGTCTAAAGAAATGGTTTAAAAACATTTTCTATTCAAACTTTCTATTCAAAGTCATTAATGCAAAATGTTTCTTTTTCTCTTTCATGAGTGCATGCCTCAGAACACCAGCTATGACTGGCCATGCATTATCAACCTCCTGCCGCAATATTGCAAAGGAGCTTGTCCTTCCTTCTGGCCATTTGGCCGTCCCTCCAACCAGATAAGCTGGGACATGTTTTTCAGTAATTACTTTACCTTGAGGAAAAATTTGTTTATGTATGTTCCAAGTTATGACCTTGATTGAGTTTGAATACGGGATTCAGTGGTGGCGGGGGATATTTATGACCATTTCTTCTTTGATTTGCCTCTTGCCAGGCCAGATCTTTGTGATATTACGCTATGTACAAGACTCTCTCTCTTCTATTAAATCATATCTTGAAGTGACAATTCTATAAGCTAGCAATAGTCACTGATGGCCAGTGTTTTTTTTGCAGTTTGATTTTATTTTGCTCCAGTGCATTATTGTGAAATAGGGTTTTTTGAAAACATCAGAAAACTTTGATAGAACAGGAACCAGCAAGCAGCCAGAATCTGTTGGACAGAAATAGTATTATTTGATGTAAATGTAGTTATGGGTTTAAAATGGTATAGCCGAGAAACCAGTGATCATCAGAACCATGAGGATTTCTTCAGTGTGTGAATGAGTCCTTTGAAACTAATTTGCTGCTTGATTAGTCAAGTCACATAATGTTGGCAAAACAGGCGACGAGTTCAGTCTTACTATGTAGTCAGTTCTTCGTGCAAAACATGATATTTTTCGTTTGGATTGCTTTTATCTGTGGCTTTTTAGTCAAAGAGTAGGCTCTTGGTTAATGAAAGAGCAGTGTCAAATTTGCTGTGTTACTGAATATTCCTTTCATTTCAACGGGCAAGCTTGCTAATGTGGAAATAAACTTGACCATGCTTTCACACCGCGATTGAGCTGTCATAGATTCAATTAACATGAAAATTTGAAGAACTTTATTCTTTTGCGCAGCATGTACTGTAGGTGCCGTAATGGAGCCACTAACCTGAGCAGAACTGTTGCCCTTATTATATTACCTGTTGAGAGAAACGCTTCAGAAAGCATTTGTTGGCAGATATGCAACTTTTTATATTTAGTTTGTCACACTGAAGATGTAGTTACTGCTCTCTTTTGACCATGATTTTGTCAAGTTATGGTATTACCTCTGTGTACATTGATATTTTGGGGCGATACAGCTCCAGGGGCTGACGTCATGCAATCAGAAATTGCCATATTGGCAGTAAAGTGTGTGGTTAAAAACACTGGCAGGCATACGGCAAGCAGCTAATTTGCTGATTATATTCATGAAAAGTGAATAATTTTATGTCTTGGGTAATTTGGACAGTCATTCAAACTTTGATAACGTGGTGACACGAGCTGGTTAACATACTCGTTAAGCAGAGCGAATAGCTAGTTACATTATTCTGCCCTGTTGCTAATGCTAACGTAACTGAGATGAAGAGGCACCTAAGACCTGCGTTCACAGGCAGTGCTTTCAGAGCTGGAAGTGCCCGTGATCACATTTACAGAGCGCTACTCTGTAGCGCTGATTTTTGCTAAAAGTTGCTAAGACTGTCTGAGCATTTCCTCTATGCATCGTTGTAAATGCATCGTTATGCAATGAAATGAAACCGCGAATAACTGTCGCATCTAAGCTAATGAATGTTCATTTCAAAAACTGCAATTGGAACCGAATAAAGTCGAAGATTCCGACTATGTAGCGAAGTTGCTAATGTAGCTCCCAACCATGCTTTGGGAAATCTAGTGACCCAGATTAAAATAAATGGGAACCTAAGCAATCACAGAGTACCAAGCTGGCTGAAGCTGTTGGGGTCTACAGTTGTCATAAACATTAATACTGAATAATTTGTCAGCAAACTTCATGTCCCAAAATGGGGAACAGTATCAAACCTAAACTGTAGCAAGCTAATTGATTAGAAACTCGACTGTGGCAGCAGGAAACGTTTCTCACTATTGATATTGTTAGTGCCTCCCAATTTACGATTATGATTTGTCAGTGAGAGAGAAGGGACATTATGAGCCCGGCGGTGTTCCAAAAGTTAAACTATTTCCAGCCGAGGGGAAAAAGCTGTATGCTGAGGACAGTTTAGTTGCTGAGGACGTTGAGCGCTGTCAATGCTAAACTTCATTGTATTTGCATTAAAAACGGATGCAGCCAGCACAAAGAAGAAGTTTCCTGACACAGGCCCTATTCATCACAAAGCTAAATTGCGTCCATTTGTATCCCTCAAGGCTCTTGTATGCTTTGAGAGACTGTGAAGGGAAAGTTGATCAGGTATTTGTAGTTGCTGGATACTGCAGGTCTGGAGCATTGTCCGAGCCGGCTGAGTCAGTACTTGGGAAAAGCACACCTGAGGCATTATAAGGGTCAATAATGTTTAACCTATTAAGTGCTGAATTTCTTGGCATGTAAAGCGGGCAATGAACTCTGATGGCTTGAAATCAGCACTACCGCCATTCATTTTCGCTTTAGCTTTTCCTGCCAAAATGGTGGCGTTAACAAAAGGAGTCACGTGACATCTGGAGCTCTATTAATTTGCTACATGACACAATTAAGTGAGACAGGTGAGAGCATTTGTGCCCCGTTGATTTTATATAGTTTTGCTATGACAAAGCAAGACAAAATCGCTGAACTGCACTGTGCAATGCATTGTAATACCTTGAACATGCAGCCAAAGAGCATGGGATATAGACACAAACAGAACTTGGAGATATTTCACAAAGCTGGATCAGATCACAGCAGTGCTGATCAGAATACAGAACCACCGTTTTTACCCCAATCCAGGTTCACCATTTCAGAGTTTTGTGCAGTATAGTGATCCAGCTAACTGTAAACCTGCTTTGTGAAACTGGAACTAGGTCTGACATCAGATATCATGGGGTGTTGAAATGAGCAGTACTGGTTATTGCGTTTTAGTTGCGATTAATTTGCCTCCACCGCACACAGAGGGCAGTAAGCAAACTGTATTTTGTCAGTTCATGTATGTCACATACCTTGTATGTGCACTATTTTCTGAAGGACAGGACGAATTTGAACAAAATCTGACAAGGTTACTCCCTACAGAGGGTAGATGAACTTACTAGGCTTTAAGGTCATTGGGTCAAACTTCAAGGTTGCATAAGGTCAACTGTATGCAGTGAGCGAAGATCAACATTTAGGGCGAATGAAGCTATGGCAGATGGAGGCATAGCAATCAACACTTTATGATACTTACAAATTCCAAATTTTGCACATAAGTAAGTATCATAAAGAGGAAGAACTGATTTGATTTTGGACAACTTACGATCGCTAGATTGGCCACCAGGGGCCAAAAACTGATTTCACTGTTAACACGATAACTGCAGTAACATTTCAATTAGAAATTCCAAGTTTTGCATACTACTATTTCTAGACTGGCCACCAGGGGCCAAAAACAGAAAAAATCACTGTTCCGCGATAACTTCAATAATATTTCAATTACAAATTCCAAATTTTGCTCATAAGTAATTGAAATATTACTGAAGTTATCGCATTAACACGTAGTGTGGCGGCGGCGGCCGGACCAAAAACATAATATCCCCAGGAACGCCATTCGGTGTTCGGGGATATAATAATAATAATAATAATATAATAATAATAATAATAATAATATGCTTAAATACTCTGTGCTCTTCCTCAATGCAGTGAAGAAGATGCACACTCCAGACTACCGCACGTACTTGCGCCTATGGAACCAAGAGAACAAGTCAAAGTTGGAGAACATGAAGGAGCTGCCTAAACTCAACCAGGTACATTACTGCTCACTTCAGCCTAGTTCCTCCTCTCCCAAACTCAATCAGGTACATTACTGCTCACATCCTTCCTGTCGCTATTCCCCCGAACTCACCCAGGTACATTACTGCTCATCTCCTTCCTGTCACTATTCCCCCAAACTTTAATCAGGTGCATTACTGCTCACGTCTTTCCTGTTCATAGTCCCCAAACTCACCCTGATACATTACTGCTCACTTCCTTCTTGTTCCTATTCCCCCAAACTCCATCAGGTACATTAATGTTCACTTCAGCCCCGTTCCTCCTCTCCCAAACTCAATCAGGTACATTAATGCTCACCTACCTGCTGTTCCTATTCCCCCCTGACTTCCTATTCCTGTTCCATCTGAGCTGTCATTGGACATTGCTGTGGCTAATCTTATCCTACAATAAATTTAGAAATTTTGTCCAACCTTCTGTCTGAATCCATTTTTCTCCTCAGTTGGTGGGCCAAACATTGTGAAACTGCACATGGACATTGATCATTAGCTTAGGCAGGGATTGACAAAGGTGATTTTTCAGTTCTCCAAAATTGAAAATATTTACAAGCAAATTGGTGTTTACATGCATTTTTTTTTCTGCATGGAGTGGCGAGTGCATCCCTGGGTGTGGACTGGTTCCATCTGATTTGGACATTTTGGTGACTGTTCCTATTTCAGTTGGCCTATTTTTGAACATTACGGTAACTGTTCTTGTTCCAGATGATCTGTCATTGGACATTAGTGACCATCAGTTCATAGTTTCTCACAGTGCCTAGCATGCAGAAAAACTGGAATACTATTGCTGGCATTGAACTATGAGATGGGAAAAGTGTGATTATGTCATGATGATTGGAGATACTGACATGTCCTTTCTGCTCAGGGACTTTTTTTTTTCCCTGCAGTCTCCTAGCACACTCACTTTGCACTTTGCTTTAGAACTGGAGTTGGACTCTGGGTGCAACATTGCACATTTCTGTTTTAGTTTGATCTGTAAAATACAGAGGAGAAACAACCTAATGGGACTCAATAAAGTATAGCTTCTCTGGCCTAAAGTGTAAAAATTAATTTATGCAGTGTGTGAGTCCTACCATATTACGTTAAATTGAATGCTGCGTTCTACAAATTTCTATGAATGTGCATTTGTGCTCGTAGGGCCAGTTCATCGAGCTGTGTAAGACCCTATACAACATGTTCAGCGAGGACCCCAGCGAGCAGGATCTGTACCATGCCACAGCGACCGTCACCAGCCTGCTGTTGGTGATGGGCGATTTAGGCAAGCGCTTCAGCAGCCCCGCCAGCAGGGAGGAGGAGAATGAGGAGGAAGAAGAGGAGGGCCGGGACACCCAAGAGGGCAGTGGCCACAGCAGCCAGAAGAAGGGCCCCCCCTCGTACCCTCAGCAGGGGAGGGGCTCGGGGGAGGAGACTGTAGCCGGGCGAGGGGACCAGATGGAGGATATTAAGCTGGAGGACTCTTCTCCCAAAGACACAGCTGCTTTGTCAGCCATGCTCATCTCGGACGACGAGACCAAGGATGACACGTCTATGTCGTCGTACTCGGTGCTGAGCGCCGAGTCGCAGGAGCCAGACGAGAAGCTGCACTGCGAGGACATCGCCGACGACACGGTGCTTGTGAGGAGCGCCCGCCACGGCCCGCAAGGCTTGCCCCACAGCGCCAGCATCGATAAAGACTGGGCCATTACTTTTGAGCAGTTCCTGGCCTCGGTGCTTACTGAGCAGGCCCTGGTGCTCTACTTCGAGAAGCCTGTGGAGGTGGCAGCTCGCATCACCAATGCCAAGAACGTGCGCAAAGTTGGGCCCCTCATGTCTGCAAGTGACTACGAAATCTCTTCTCTCTCTGGGTGACCAGAGAATGAGCCCTCACCCCCACCCCCACACCTGTGATGCTAAAAGCTGCAACACTGGAACCTGTTGACAGAAGGCTGCGAAAACACTGTCATACGAAACCCTGTCATACACGTGATGCAGGAGGTATTGCAAGATAGATTAATATATCAATGGCCTCGTGCAGGGAGGGCGTAAGTGAGACTTCGGTCAAAAATGACTTTTGGTTGTTTTAGAATAACTGAGACTAGCCCATCTCCTGACCAAGTCTGGAGTCTCAATACCTATCCAAAAGGGGTTAAAATGCCTTTTTAAAAAGTCATATCTGCGGGCAAATTTTCTAACAGGTGGTACAATGGCAGTTTTTTTGGCTCTCCTGTAAACTTTTTAAACTGTCACTTACGCCCGTCTTGCATGAGGCCATCGATCTAAAGTCGGCTATGTTTAAATTTAATTACTAAACTAAAGGATGACTCTACCAAGCCGTTCGACAGAAACTGACTTAATTTGTTATGCCATCTTGTGATAACTTGTATGTCATGCATATGACGGTGGTTTGTCTGCCTTATGCCCATGGATTCAAGTTAAAGGTTGCCTGATATTCTCTCCTATTCCATTTCTTTGTTAGAACTGTACCCATTTTGGCAGTTCATCTCTAAACTGTGCAATTTCTTTGTGTAAACATTCTAATGTTGCATCTCTTTGACCATCTGGTCATATGAGGACTACTGCATCTCTTTAGCCACGTGAAGCTCACTTAAGCGGAATACAAGGTTTAATGCTCTGCTTCATGAAGACTGTAATATAGGTTTACATGTTAGACTGTTCTGTTTGTAATGAAGGACCAACAGTTTGACACATAGCTATAGAGTAGAGAAAGGGTTTGTTGCTGAGGTGGAACAGGAAGTGCAATCCTTTTAAATGTGTCTTCAATATACTAAATGAGCTTGTTCTAATTTATATGGAGTACTGTAAAGTATAATACTGTACTATAATAATAACCTCTTTGATCATGTCAGGCTGTGTATTCTGTCTTTGTGATCTAGAATTACTCAACTACAAATGAAACTGCAATGACATTCACTGCTGCATCTAATATTAAACGTAATTCTGTGATTTAACTACATATCCACTTTGTATAGGTTAATGTATTAGCGGTTGGTTGCAATGTTGTTTTAAAGTGGAGCACCTGCACTTTCAGTTTTTGTCAGAAAAAGGTTTACATTTCTCTCTTTTATTATGCCAATGAAGGAGAATCGCTTGCTTGTACTTTTGATATCAGACTTTTATTTCAAATGTACACTCATCGTGAAATCAGCTGGTCTTTTTTTGCTGTGTTTTAAACTGCTGTGTTCAGTTCATTGTGAATATTTTAAACATGTTTATGGTTTCAAGAACACTTCAGCTAATAAAAACAATTTAGGGGGAATGAGTCAATGATGCATCTAAAATGGCAATCATTATCCTTTCCTTCTTAAAGTTTTCTTTCAAGCATTTTCATTCATTGAAACATTTATTAAGTCATGTTCATTCCTGTGAGTGTATGCAGTGACAAGACATAAACAGCAAACTTTGTCCTGGGACTATGCATACCCCTATTCCAATTAAGTTGGGACGTTGTGTAAAACGTGAATGAAAACAGAATACAATGATTCGCAAATCCTTTCTGACCTATATTCAATCGAGTACACTACAAAGACGAGATATTAATGTTCCAACTGATAACCTTTTTTTTCGGAAATATTCACTCACTTTGAATTTGATACTGCAAGTCGATCCAAAAAACCTGGGACAGGGGCATGTTTACCACTGTGTTACATCACTTTTCCTTTTAACAACACTCAAGAAGCATTTGGGAACTGAGGACACTAATTGTTGAAGCTTTGTAGGAGGAATTCTTTCCCATTCTTGCGTGATGTACGACTTCAGTTACTCAACAGTCCAGGGTCTCCGTTGTCGTATTTTGCTTTATAGTGCGCCACACATTTTCATTGGGAGATGGGTCTGAACTGCGGGAAGGCCAGTCTATTACCCGAACTCTTTTACTACGAAGCCACGCTGTTGTAACAGGTGCAGAATGTGGCTTGGCATTGTCTTGCTGAAATGAGCAAGGACGTCCCGGAAAAAGACGTTGCTTGGATAACAGCACATGTTGCTCCAAAACCTGTATGTACCTTCCAACATTAATGGTGCCTTCACAGATGTGCAAGATACCCATGCCATGGGCACTAACTATCCCCATGCCATCACCGATGCTGGCCTTTGAACTTTGCACTGATAACAATCTGGATGGTCCTTTTCCTTTTAGGGCCAAAGGACATTATGTCCATGATTTCCAAAAACAATTTGAAATGTGGACTCGTCTGACCACAGCACACTTTTCCACTTTGCGTCAGTCCATCTCAGATGAGCTCAGGCCCAGAGAAGCCGGCGATGTTTCTGGGTGTTGTTGATATATGTCTTTCGCTTTGCATGGTAGAGTTTTTACTTGCACTTGTAGATGTAGCGATGAACTACGTGAACTGACAATGGTTGTCCGAAGTGTTCCTGAGCCCACATGGTAATATCCTTTATAGAATAATGTCGGTTTTTAATGCAGTGCCCCCTGAGGGACGGATGGTCATGGACATTTAGTGTTGGTTTTCAGCCTTTCCACTGACGTGTAGAGATTTCCCCAGATTCTCTGAATCTTTTGATGATATTGTGGACTGTAGATGATGAAATCCCTAAATTCCATACAACTGCCCCTTGAGAAACAAACTTAAACTTTTGGACTATTTGCTCATGCAGTTGTTCACAAAGTGGTGAACCTCGCAACCTCCATGCTTGTGAACGACTGAGTCTTTCAAGGATGATCCTTTCATACCTAATCATGACACTCTCCTGTTTCCAATTAACCTGCTCACCTGTGGAATGTTCCAAACAGGTGTTTTTAGAGTATTCCTCGACTTTCCCAGTCTTTTGTGGCCCCTGTTTTTTCCTGTTGGAAAGAAATATGTCTCAGTCTAGTAGTGCTCACTGTTTACTTTTATTAGCATGTTTTTGTAATTTGATTTTTCAAAATGTTTTCTTCATTGTTATGTTTTGGTCATTTCAGCATAATGTATAACAGGGTTAAGGTAATTACAACTGGCTTCCGTGTTTTAGCCGCTAGTTTTATTTTTGCTGAGAAAGCTTTGTTTGATTGCATTAATTGCAAGGGGTAAGGGGTAAAGTGCACTGGAAGTGCACATACACACCTGTGTTTTTACCGCATGAATGGATAGGAGGAGCATGAACAGAAAAATTAGCTCCTGCTGAATTGACAGTTCATATGAGTCGATACTGTAATTCATGCAAACATTTAACAAATAAGTTCTCATTCTTTTGGTGTATTGTTTTGGATATTCAAAGCTTTGAAAGGATGGGCACTTCGCTGTGGGCCTTCACAGCACTTGCCACAACCTGTTTTAAACTGAGGTACACCATTCTCAGGGAGAAAAAATTCACTGGATGGTCATAAAATTGATAAAAATGTATAGTTGAACAGAAGTGGAATCCTGTTTTCTCTGTCCGAGTGTATATTATACCTTTGGAAACAAAATAAGCAAAAATTATAAGGCTATTAACATTTTGAACCAGTTTCACAGACACAAGTTAAGCCTCAAGCTGAGATGAAGTTTGCATGGTCATAATAAGTACAAAACTCTTTTGTTCATGACTTGTTTTAAGCTATGTCTGAGAAGCCTGTCTTTAGAGTACAGGAAGTATTAAAGTAGGAAATTATGCCATTTCATGTATTTGCAGATATTGAATCACATTTTGTATATAAGCTCAATGGAAATAAGTGCATGTTTAAAATGTCAATATGTCAATGGAAAACTTGACTGAGGATAGTTTGGACTGTGTGGGTATCCGTCATGAGCTGCACAATATGGAAGAATCTACACGTGATTGGAGATTGGCCCCCTCTCTGTGCAGGGGGAGAACTCGTCCCAAAGTGTCTTCCTTCTGCAAATTTGTGGCTGATGATTAAGCTTGCCAATGCATCTACCACCTGAAACAGAAAGAGACCTCAGAGACAAGCACAGTGGCTGTGTCAGGAAACACCCTCTACTTTCAACTAGCTTGGCGAAAAGTAGCCAAAAGTTGCAAGTAGTATACTGAGACTAAAATGAAATTTGCTAGTATGCAGAGGATAACCGCACGACATTTTACATTGGCTAAATCCTACTGTAAACTGCCGGAGCCATCTTTGTGGTATACTGTGTCCCACAATGCAACACGGTTAAGTGTATTGTTCCATTGAGACCCAAGTGACATTAATCGCTTGGTGTTCATTGGCTACACAACATGGCATTTGTATAAACTGGCTAATACACTGTATACAACTATGAAGAGTAGCATGCCGTATCCAGTACAGTATATGCTTAGCCTGGTAAAACCAGACTCTGCTACTTGGCTTTGCTTCGTACACAGAGTCTGGGTAGTCGTCATTGACAATTCTTTACTTCCTGGTTGGTGGGCACTTGTCAGAAGTTTAAAATCACAGAGATATAAGAAAACTAGAGTGGACAATCCTGTTACTTCCGAGGCGGCATTCCGCCGCCATCTTGGGTATGTATATCGGAGCAGTCTTTGGCATAAGTGTTGGTGTGACCATGCTCGCTTTACTGGTATGTGACGAAGTAGGTCCTTTGTAGGACTTGTATTTATTATAGAACTGCTTTTGTTTAGAATGGCTTAAAACAGTAGGGTGATTTAAGAGAGTGTAGATTACAGCCATTGGCATTTTTAAAGTTAAAACTGTATGTCCTCTGACTGTACAAAAGTGAGATGTGTTTCTCATGTATTTATTATTACGTGCATGTACAGTTCGAAATATACCACTACAACTACCTCTGCTACTACTACTACACATTGTCATGTATCTAATTTTGTAATTCAATTAAAGTCTGCTGTCATTATACCGCCCACTACGGCACCAAGGTCCAGCTGGCGGTTCAGCGAAAATGGCGTTAGCTACAACGGTTTGTGTACAGTATGTGCACGACGGCATTCTACGATATCGATAACTGCAAACTCACCACAGTTTAAAATTTTCAGCTTCCATTTCTAAGTAAGCTAGGCATTGTGCGATGCTCTGACCCAGCTAGCAAGCACCTCTGCTCCGGATCTGCCCCGGCTCCTGCTAATCCGGCTCAGAGCCGGGGCAGATCCAGTGCGGAGGAGCTTGCTATCTTGGGAGCCTTCGAAAGTTGTTCGATGCTTTGGCATTGCCTAAAGATGATACGGCCAGTATGTAGAATACGAAGGCCATCCAGTCACCAGATCTACGATTTATCCTGGGATATACAGTATATTTCGCAATTGAAAACACGGTGGTAACATTACATAGTTTTACTCGAATAAGCTGGTGGTACAGCGTTTGGAAAATATATCGGTTTAACGATACTGGTACAAAGGGAGGCACATGGCGGAAGCGAATGCATTGGGGATTCTTATGCAGGTGGTCCAGCTGGCATTTAGCAAATATGGCATAAAGGTGGGAGGCATGGTGGGATGTATATCGAGAGATGACTTTATTTTTTTTAACAGAAGACATGCCCACTGAGTCCACGCAAATGTTTATAAATAAGGCCCCAGGTATCAAGTGATCGTCCTATATTGATCTCCATCTGCAACCTAATTAAAATATAGTGCACTGAAAAATGTCGAGAATACCTTCCAAATGTCACTCACGTACCGCAAGAATCACCCGAATGCTTTTTCTTTGAATGAAACAAAAACATGGGTAACTGAGCGAATATAAAGGGTAAGGTAATAATTCTTTAGCTTTGCCAAGTAATGGAGCAATTGTTGTTCACAATGTAAAAATTGTTGTTCAATCACAATTCTTTATTCATGTCATTTTTAAGTATGAAAAGATATAAAAAGAATACGGAAAAAGTCTCCACCCCCCTTAAAGGAGAAAAAAAAAGTCTACACCCACGTTCAGCTTACTGTTTACATGTGTCTCATCGGACATTTATACATACCCAAGATGGCGGAGCTATTCTTCCGTCAGCGCTTTGGCCCAGCCCCCGCGGCGTCCACTCTAGTTTTCTTATAACTCTGTGTTTAGTTTACCGGTACACCTAGGATTTTAATCAGGTTTGGCGATGACGTATGTTATGCGCCGGCTCAGCCGCCTAGTACTTCTGCTGGAAACTACAGTCCTTCACAACAGGAATGCAGTGAAAACAAACTGATCAGTACATTAAAGTTAATACTGCACCCATACATATGCCCATCTACCAAATTTTAGCCTTCATTCATTCAATTAAAAGAACCAAAAGTGTTCTTTTTGTACTCCTTACAAGAAACAAACTGTTGAGCTATTTTTATTCCTGCAGATACTGCTGCTATTAAAAAAAAAAAAAACCGTCAGAGACCCGAAACCAACAGCAGAATCGGCGAGAATAACACATTATTTACATTAGGACGAAATATGCGTTGACACGAAAACTAAATCGTCAACCAAACTTGCGCTAACATAATACCCAGCTGGCTATCTAACTTTATAGCAACACAGTTTGGCTCTAAGAGTTTGGCTGTCTCAGATAGCCATTTCATTCATGGATAATGACAACATAACACTGAGACAGCGGATAGGTGTGACATGAACAAAAACACGACTTTTAAAAAGTTTGCTGCAAAAAAAGCGTGTGAAATTGGCAGGCAATGTAACACTAGAAGCTACAAGCTAGCTGAGGAGGAGATGAACGGGGTGCCTATTTCATGATGGCTATTCAGTAGATTTGACACTCTGTAGGGAGTAGCGCTACAACATCATTTCCATTCAAAAAACTAACCAAACATTCATCTTGTTGTGGCTATAAGTTGCTGATACCCGGGATTTTCTCCACGACAGAGCGAATGGCCTCCAGTGTATCCATGTCTGTGGCCATTGTTGATTTCGGAGACAACAATTTCAAAGTAATTCAAACTCGGCGCAGCGGCTACATCATGGCTCTCGGCCACGCCTTCTGTTTGTTGGTTGGTCCGGCGTATTTTCTGCGGATGGTAGACGAGGCAGAGCTCCAAGTGATCAGACTGAGTACTGAAGTGAAATGAAATTAAGCGGAAGTATGAAAGCTGGCGGAGTCAGGCTAGTATATGCTGGCGCATCATGCGGTTTGTATTACACCAGAGTGTGATTCTAAAATCAGCCAAGGTCTATGTATCTGAACAGCGGCAGTGTCATTATCACTGTTGCCAGAATTCAGACTAGAGGACTGCACTGACTTCAAGATTAGAAAGCACCCTGCATTCACTATATGTAGCATTTATTAAAAACATGTCTTAATGGAAATATTAGCCAAAATTAGCCAAAGTACAAAATTAGCTGGATAATGATTCAGAGATGCCAAATAATGGCCAGCATGTACTTGTTTGACCTTACCTTGTGTGGCATGTCCTCATGAACAGCATGGCCACAAGGGGGCAACACCAACATCATGAATTTCCATCCGTCCATTTTCTATACCCGCTTATTCCCCACTAGGGTCGCAGGGCGAGCTGGAGCCTATCCCAGCTGACTACAGGCAAAGGCAGGGATCCACCCTGAACGGCTTGCCAATCGCAGGGCGCACACACCATTCACAGACCATTCACTCTCACACTCATACCTATGGGCAATTTAGTGTCTCCAATTAACCTGATATGCATGTATTTGGACTGTGGGAGGAAACCGGAGTGCCCGGAGAAAACCCATGCGAACACGGAGAGAACATGCAAACTCCACACAGAAAGGCCCCAGGCCGGATTCGAACCCATGACCTCATGAATTTCCAAAAAAAAAAAAATAAGAGCAATCCGAGATTTCTGACCTCCGCCAAGGGATGACGTTGCGTCAAAAGTTGATGATGGACTAAGAATTATCACTACTGAAATTCATGAAGATCTGTCCAGTAGTTTCTGCAGAGTGATGTCCATACATAGACAACACTAACACTATCTGCGTCTCCGAAATTTTGAAGATGGAACATCCAGAAGATTGGATGGGCATTTGTTTGTGAAAATACATTATTCATCCTAACGTGTCCCAGGGGAGTCATAAGATCACAATTTCTGTCAGATCTCGTAAGCATTCATGACTGGCTTTCACATGCTGTATTACTCGATAATATAATGAAAGTTTCCGCAACTTCAAAATTTTACCTCAGAGTCCAATTTGTTGATCTGGATCTGGATCGGGACCCTTGAGAATGGAAGTCATTACTGATCTTTTAAGAATCTTTCATTACCATGTCAATATTTTTGGTATTCATTTGGTAGAAATGCTGCAGTTGTTATGGAGAATTGCCTAATTGAAAATCAGAAAATATTGATCCGGATCTGGATCCAGATTCAAAATCTTGAGCCACTTGATCTTCATACTTATATAAACAATTGCCCAAGATCTACATTCAGAGTAAATTTCATCAAAATCCGTTTTTTTGGTTTGGAGAAATGTCTCTTAGTTTGTAAAAAAATGATCCGGATCCAAAATCCGTATCCAGATCCGGATCATCATGAAAATTTAATGGAGTCATCCATAGATCAAGGTCTACCTCTGGTGAAAATTTCATGAAGATCCGTCCAGTAGTTCCCGAGAAATCCTGTCCACAGACAAACAAACAAACAAACAAACAGAGGGACAAATAAATAAACCGACTCGATCGCAAAACCTGTTTGGCGGAGGTAACAAGCAAACCAATCAGGCTCTTGTGAACACGTGATTGTTGAAAGCTATGAACACAAATGCTTCCCAAGTAACATCTTCATCAGTATTACACAGTCTACAAACGCCATTCGTATTTATCACGACTTTTGCTGTAATAAATGTCAGTGATCGCATAATTCCTTTTTAACTCAGCTTGGCATGATTAGAATGTTATTACTGCCAATTACAGTATGGAACATTTATTTTTGTCACATCTTTTATCAGCATTTACAACCACGTTGTCCTTTAGCAGTATGACACTTCTGAAAGACACATGTCTGAAGGAAGAATGTAGAAGTTTGTATTACACATGTGCATGACCCTGCAGTGTTCTGTCACTGACAAACACAGGATGTGCAGAGCCAGTAGAAAGACTACGCTAAACCCCACAGATTCTCGGCTGTCATCTCCAGTGTTTTGGACAGACTGTGGGTCTAGGAAACAGAGATACATAGTGCGTCATCAGGAACAAGGACTACTAACTGACAAGGCCAGATGACCTCAGAGATCGTCTCAGTGTGCTGCAGTAACAGCCCTCAGTGGGGCAGCATACACAGCTGCTCCCGCTCAGTATGGCCTATACGCTACAGAATAGCCTAGCAATCAAAATGTCTTACCTTGCCAATTGTCAGGTCTCTGTCTAGGCAGTCAATGCCTGAAATTACACTATTTTTTGATTGCTTAAACACTATTCCTGAGCCTATTAACTTAACATACCAAAACCAAAATGCCATTTCCCAAAAGATGCAGCCATTTCCCAAAACTCTAAATACTACTCCTTGTTTTCATACATGATCCAGATTTGTTGAATTTCTTTTGCAAAACTCTTTACACAAATCCATGAATTTACCATTGGCTTCACCATGTGCTCATTTAGGAAGCACTGGCATTCAATATCATTAGCTCAAGTCATCACATCTCAAACCCAGTTAACACTCAGTTCCCCAGCTAGAAACAAAGCGAGTCAAAATCATTCACCCACCAATTAGAACCTCAGGACGGATAGATAAAAGGATTATGGGTCAGTTCACATGGTTTGGAACAGTGAAAGCAGCAAGATGTGAAGGAGGAGAAAGATCCTGAGGATAAGGAGGAGACAGAGGAAGGGGAGAGGGAAGGGCAAGGAGACAGATAATGTCAAATGAAATCTATGCAGCTCTTGTTGACCTTGTCTTCATCCATGGAATGTCAGTCTCTGTCCTACATTTTCCAACCATTTCTCGTAATATTTTTTTCAGAACTCAGAGACAGCCACCAAACAGAGGATCGAGTAAGAGCAATTATCAATATGATCCCAGTGAATGATCTTATTCACTTGCAGGAGATCCAAAGTAGAATTGTTGTGGATCAGGAAATATTTCAAGGTATCAGTCAACAAACTCAGTCAACATCCCAACAATTGACCGCAGACTTCGACTGAATGGGATGAGGATGAAACAGGCTTATCGTGTTCCTTTCAAAAAGAACTCAGGGTCAAAGACCAGCACTTGGAATATGTTCAAGTCAGTCTAATCATACTGTTGAGTACCAAGTATTTTTGAGCACTGTTATGCATTTTAGCTGCATATACTGTAGCACAGGCCATATGATGCACTGCTTGTGTACTAGAGCCATCTGTTTCACAGTAGTTATTTCATGTATTTTATCCCTTTTGCCGAGAATATTTGACAGTGATTCCAGAGAAACTCGTCACAAACTCACCTTTGTTCATGAGACTGTATTTGCTCTTGCCAGGAGAAGGGGGAGGAACATTGGCCAGAGTGAATGCCCCTTGGCAGCTAGGAGGGAACACGACTGTGTGCTGCCATCAGCACACCGCAGGGTCCTCTAACGCCATGCCACCATTGGTCCAAACAAAACCATGCATCTGCTAACTTTCCTTGATGGTCTGCGAGATTTTATATCAACTTGATTAGAGGGAGCCAGCACAACCAGAGCAACCACAATATGTTGTCATTTGGGACTATGTACCTTTCCACCAGGCTGATTTGGTTTGTGACTAGTTCACTTACCATCCAAGATTCCAGAACATATCTTTACCCGCATATTCACCTTTCCTAAATCTCAGAAGAGTTTCTTGGCGGTGGAAGGTCTATGACTGAGACCCTCAGAGCCATGGAGGAGGCTTGTTTGGACATCACATTTGAGGCTTGTCAGGGATGGATTCAGCATGCAATGGGTTTTTTCTCCCGCTGCTTTCCTAGGGCCCATACTGCTGCTGATGTTGTGAGTCTCTGGCCTGACCCCAACCACAGACGTCTACTGAGGCATAATACACATATTTTTCATGAACAAACTTTTTTCTCCTCTCTTCCCATTTGTTGCTAAATGCATGGAAATATCACCGTCTTCTACATTTACCTGTTGCCATTTCTTTCAGTTATTTTTTCACTCTTTCAGTTTGTGTCACAGTAGATTGAGGAGTTATAATTTTTGAAAATGTACAGATGAGCAAGACACTTTTCCAATGGGTGGTGTGTAATGATCATTTTGTAGTGTATAAGTATGTGATGGCTTTTGTGTGATGCCTGAAAGCAAAGTTTCGTTTAAGTTGTAAGATTTTATGGTTTTCAGTGCGGAGTTTAGTTTTGTCATGGAAGTTTGGAGTTTGTGGAGATTTTGAAATTGTGTTCAGAGTTTTGGGAAATGAAGCATAATTTTAAGAAATGTTTCTTAGCAATCAAAAAAACTGTGATAAAATCAGACTGATTTTCATAGAAAATCTTTACCTTAAAAAATATATTTAAGAGATAGTCAATATGCCTTGCAGTGCTGGCCACTTTCCTACTGTCCCACTATTAGCATACCATGAACAAATGGCAAAAAGTAACAGAATCCATAAAATTTGGGAAATATTTATAACATCAGTACAAATGAGTAATCATCAGCGTGTTATTTGTCATTGAGGATTTTTATTGGATAGGATGTCTCTTTAAGCTGAAGGAATCCTCCTTACATCTGCCATTTCATTGGGGTGCATTGAGAAAAATATGGTGAGGAACAATAGGTTATATTCTCAGGTAATGTTACCCTGAGGTCCTTAAAATAAAAAATTAAAAGTGTTTGAGTTGACACCCAGGTAACCAATGTAAGGACATAGTATGTCACAAATGGTCCTCCATAATTGGAGCAAAGTTCATGCATCTTTGTTGGTGAGTGGTAGTTAATCAGTAGCTGTGTATTATGAATAACAACAGCCTGTCATTACATGCTATGGAGAAAAATATTGGAGAGATGGATGTGAAGATACATACCTGCAAATAATAAAATCTTAAGGATGTTTAAACTGAGGAAGAGGTGTGAGTCCCCTCTAAACCAACCATCCCAGTACTTCTCAGCTTTAGAGAGGTCTATCCTCCAGCTATAATGAATAGGCGACTGCAATTGCCACCGTATTTAAAATCATCACATCTCAACTTAAACACCTTCCTGTGAGTCAGTTTACCTCAGATAGCTATACTTCCCATTAAAATGGAAGCACAAGACATGAGTCCAATCCAGTCAATTAGTGACTTCATCCTTAATATGAGATGTTTTCACTTCATTGGCCAGTTTTACAGACACTCTTTTAAGCTTTGTCCTGGACTTACTTGGGTTTAATTGGGAGAAACTGCATTAAAATTGCGATTTCATTTGAGACTATACTGAGTCAAAAAAGTAGCTTCACATTCATACATTTGTAAATATTTTCTTGAAACTTTTAATAATAAAGTTTTTATTATCACTTGGGGTAAATGCATGGTCAAAGACATCATGACACACATCAACTCTGACGTGCACAGGTACGTAGCACGTGCGAGTGTACTTAAAGCTAAAACCAACGTTTTCTCGTGTTCCTAGTCACTTGACCATATGAGAGATGTGCAACTGAGCTCACGTTAGCACGTTAGAGTGATATCTCGAAAAACAAGTTTTTAAAGTTAATTATTTGTTGATTTTCAATGCCATGGCTGTCAAACATTCAGCGTGAACGTGCCATTGGCATGCTGAATACGGAATCATCCGTCACTGACGTTGCAAGGGTTGTGGGATGCCGCCGACGGACTATCCATGATCTTCGAACACAGCTCCGACAAACTGGCACCACAGCTGACCAACCTCGTTCTGGTAGCCCACGTGTGACGTGAAAAGCAGAAGACCGACAAATTGTCTTGCGTCATTTGCATAATCGATTTGTCACTGCAACGTCCACTAGGAATGAATGGTTTAGAGATCATGTGACTGCCCAAACCTTACGTAATTGATTGCGCACTGCTCTTATTCAAGTTGTAACTTACCATTTTTACTCTTGGACATTTCCGTAGTATTTCCGGTGGAACTGGTTACATTATGGACATTATTTTTATGATACAACATCTTTAATGAGTACAGAATTAAATAAAATCATTATTTAAAACCTCATTTCTTCTTTGTTCAACTTATCGACCTCCAAACGAGTGTGAAGTTTTTATTTTGGCTGAATATAGATTGAAACTTTATTTGTGGAACTGGTCTACATGAGATCAAATTTAAACTTGTGAAAAAATAAGCTGAGAGGATAAACTGTGTTTGAACATTTTATGTCAGACTGAAACATGAACGATGCACTTGTTTTCTTTTTCATTTTTTGTACGAGTCCTTTGCTCATATATTTTTCCGGCAGATACAGTTGATAAAACATGTTTTCCAGATCAAGAGCGGGAAGGTCAGCGAATAACCCTTCCAAAACATGCCAGTCGCTAGTTTCCACTCAGAGTGCACCTAATGTATTGGAGAACAAATTGGTGCTGTTTGACTGCTCCTCTCACTTAACCAGAGGGGTCACTGTCGAGCAGAAAGGTATGCCTCACTTCCTCCAGATGTCAGATTTTGCACTATTAGCTTTGTCAGTGGCATGAATCAGGCTGTAAAATTCCGTTTCCCTCAGCAACCACGTCTCCAGCTGGAATGACCTGCTCAGAGGAGTCCCTCTGCTCTTCCTTGAACCTGCAAGGCTGCACTTAGGGACTCATTTTGAAGCCAAAAAATGTTGCATACATTTTATATTAATACCTTGCATACGTATAATAGAAAAAAAAAGTGACGTATGGTCAAAAATTGACCGACCTATAACAAAGCGATTATGCTAGACTACATGCAGTTTTTACTTATGAAGCATAATCAAACCTTGATTTTACATCAACTTTGTTTTTATAAATACAAACTCTGCAGGGAAAAAGGGATATGCATAGACATAGTGCATAGACACTATTTTTAAATGAAAAACGCATCACCCTTCCATGATTCCTGTCCATTGAAACTATAATTAAATTCTGTGCATCCTGGTAACCAAACACACACATACAGTGGGCTCCAGAATTTCAAGTAACCCTGACTAAAATTACACTACAATACTGTAAAAAATAATAATAATATTTAAGCGATAAACACAAATGCCGCCATGTGAGAAATAAAGCATTTTGTTAAATATTTGAATGAAACCAACCAAGTATAATCATTTATTTATTTAAAAATCAATTAAATCCTAATCCAAGTTTCACAATTGACTGCGCCCCTGGTTTAAAACTTGGTGCAGCCACTGATGGGAGGGATAACAGTATGGAGTCTGTTTGATGAGTTTAAGACACACACTGTCATTGCCTCGCAAGAAATTCCACTGGTGGCTCAGTCTCAGGTTTCTGGTAGAGGCCACTATATTTTCAGCCATAATCGCCTGACACTTGATTGAATTTTTTTATGCCATTGATCATAACCAGTGCCCCTGGACTTCTGAAATTCAGTGGAATTCTGGAATTCGCTACCTTAATTCAGAGTAGGTATGAGATGTTTTTCCTTGTATGCAACTCCATTTCAGCGCTAAACATGGCAATGCTGTATCTGTCCAAAACCTTCAATTTTTAGTCTCATCTGACTACAGCATCGTGTGGTGAGATGATTGTCCTTCATTGTCGAATGGCCCAAAATTCCTCCAATTGTTTGCATTAATCTTTTCAAACAGTACAGGGAAATACTGGATGTTATCCATACCAGAGGTCATTGCACCAAGGATTAAATCAGGAGTGCAGTTAATTCTGAAACCTGGAGCAAACTGATTTTTAAATACATTAATGAATAATTTTGAGTATCTCTATTTTGTTATTACGAGTACTTTCTTGCTCCTGCCATGAAATGGAGCGGCATATTGCAGCTGAGCTCATCCATTCGTTCGTCTGTCCATCCGGATAAGTGGGGACAAGTTTCTTCAGAAACCACTGCACCTAGATAAATTAAATTTTGTTTGTGTGTGCCCCTAGTCGTGACCTTGATTGGGTTTGAAAATGGGGCTCCATGGTTGCGAGGAATATTTATGTCAATTTCTTTTTGTTTATTGTATTTTAAGAGCATCATCTAGTCAGGGATGTCAATAATTCTGGAGCCATTAATGACAGTGTGAAAATTTTGGGTTGACTGACAAGGCCATGTTTTAAAACTTCTCATGGATTTGTGATGTAAAATCATTCTCCATAAATCTTTGCTGAGATAGCACCAACATGCGTAACTAATTGAAAAAAATCATCTTAAATTGCACTTTTTTAATGTCTCTGAACCCCAAGAATGAGAAGCTGATGACTCAAATGCTAAAATTGCATGCAAGTATCTAAATCAGTCAACGTACATGGAGTAAACATCCTACCTTCACACCTGGCCAACCACAGACACCTTCGCTTGGCACAAGGTTTCTGACTTGTCCGCTTTTGACACTACTAATATAAAACAAACAAACAAACAAACAAAAAAGCCGCCCGAACAGGCATTACATCATTGAGGGTAGCCTGTGCACACCTCCACACCATGGCATGGTCAATTGATTTGAAGGTCTTTGGCCTTCCTCTGGGAAAGCTTTGCATGCTGTGGACTACATTGATGGCACTTCCCGTAAAAAAGAAAAGATTGACCATTATACACATGCAGAACAGGCAGTCCAAAAGCCCTAGAGCTGTAGACACGTTCCGCCAATTGATAACACAAACCAAATTTGCTGTGTAGCTTGATGGTAATGTGTGAGGGGTAAGGCAAACAATATCGTACAATACTATTTTGCATCACCACTATACTGCATACCAAGAAAGATGACTGAACAAAACTAATTTACATAGTCGTTACAACTTGCTTGTTTTTATCCTAATTTCCCAATTTCAAAAAAATACAAGTAGACTTACACAGCGATTAATAATTGCTTTTTATAGTTTTTATAAAGTTGACTGTGCAGCCAGTGTTTTCAATTGTAATTGCATGTTGGTTGAAAATTTTTTTATCCACAAATATCTGTGCTTCTGTTTTAGAATTTAGTGAGTGTGTGTTTGTGATCGAAGATGTACAGTCCAGGGGTCAGAAAGTGATTCAGTCCAGCCAGTGTTTGTTCCATTCATGAACTTTGCCAGACGTTGCCTTTTTGCCAAATCATTGCACTTAACTATCAAATCCTGGAATTTTACCTTCTGGAACACTTTACTGCCATGTAATTTTTATTCCAGGATTAACAAGATAATGCTCATCCTAGAGTAACATTATACGTAGTACACCAATGAATAGCAGCAGCTCTGCTATGATGACATCATGATAAAACCACAAAGCCTTCACAATTCTGCAGTGCACGGGGCTAGCAAGGCAGTTACAACCAGCTAAAGCTAAAAAGCTTAGTATTTTTAGAGCGAATGTGATGTAATTTTATAAAAATTCACAAGGCAGAGACAATTTTCTCTTTTTTTTTTGATAACTTGCATTTCTGCAAATTTCTGCTCATCTGCATGGGACCTTTGCAAACATTAGCTTGCTAACTTTAGACAAAGGACATGCATTACATTTCTAAGCACACCACTGGGACATCAGAGTTGGTGTACTATCTTACTCTCGAAGGAGAATTTGTCATGGTTATGGTTTTTGGTCGTGTTTATGTTCAAGTTCAGAGTTCATGATTTTGTCTTTCATTTATTCTTTTTGGTTATGGTAATTCTCAGGTTTTTAGTTCATTCCATTTCTCAGTTCCATTGCACTTGTCTCCCCTGTCTTGTGATCTAATTGGTTCAGTCCGTCTTCCCGGTTTGCGTGCTCACTTACTTCGGGTGATTTAAATGAATTCCGGTATTTAATATATTCCTTCGATTCTCGTTTACTTCCTTCGTCTTACTGTTCTAATTACTAACAAAACTACCATTTGTATTTTGTATCATAGTCTACTAACACAACTCATCCATGTATGTAGATTACTAACTTACTAACGAGCACTCTATTTAAATCTGTAAAGTTGCACCACTACTAATTTATACTAATTCCCTCTCAGCAATCGCCCTGTTCTAGTCTCCGCCTCTTGCTCAGCTGTACCTGTCTCCCCCAGCATTTTTGAAAGATCTCTCACATGTGCTTAATTACCTTTCCTGCACTTGTTATCTGTGCACTTATAACTCCTTGACCGGAGCTGTTTAAATGTCATAGGCTGTCTACGTGATTCCCATCCGTGTCTTGGCTTTCGCCACTTTTTGTGGTTAGGGATGCCCTCATGTGATTCTCCCATTGTAATTAGTCTGATCCAGCTCACCTGCTCCCTGCATAGCATGTGACTTTCCTCCCGTCTATTGAAGCAGACTTTTCACAGCTATTGGCCATCAGTCAGATAATAAATGGCTACGCTAATGTTAACAATAACGGTAACGTAAGCAAGCGATGAAAGCTGAGACTTTTAACTGGGTCTGTAAAGTATTACAACCCAAATTACGAAATAGTTGGGACGAAGTGTAAATTGTGAATAAAATGAAAATGCTTTGACTTTCGGATCACATGAGCCAATATGTTATTTACAATAGAACGTAGATAACATCTCAAATCTTGAAACTGAGACATTTTACATTTTAATCCACAAAATGAGCTTATTTCAAATTTTCTGGCTGCAACAGGTCGCAAAAAAGTTGGGACACAGGCAAAAAAGGGCTGAAAAGCAATTAGTATATATAAGAGAATCAGCTGAAAGAACATTTAGCAAGTAATTAAGCTAACTAGCATCAGGTGTGTAACATGATTGGCTATAAAAGAGATGTCTTAGAAAGGCTGTGTTGTGATCCTGCATTTTCTGTCTTTGCCATGCCCATGCACCATGTCTAGTTCAAGTTCTGTGCCTGGCCTAGTGCCACGATAGATTCTGTTTAGTGACCACTGACTTTGTCTGACCATTCTTGGATTATGTATTGTGTATTTGGTATTTAGGATTTCTTGTTTTATTATTTTCATGTTTTAGTTATCATAGTCTCCATGCCATGTTTTCATTTTCATAGCCATGTTTATTTTCCATGCTTTGCACTTTGTCTACCCCTGTCTTGTCATGTGTGTGTCTTCACTCACAGTCTTCACTTGCGTGCCACTCATTCGAGTGATTTATTGGTTTATGGGTTTCAATCTTCTTCCATTATCTCGTGTTCTTCCTTCCTCTCTCTTTTACTGTCTTACTAACACATACTAACAGTTTGTTGTTTTTGCTAATTACAAACCAACACTAACATTGTATATTTTGTCTAACTTACTAACAAGCACTCGGGATTGTATAGCTGCACTTACTAATTGACTAACGATCTCTCAGCAGTCGCCCTATTCTAGTCTCCGCCTCCTTGCCTTTCCCTAATTATCTTTGCTGCGATTTTCTGTGGGTCTCCACAAATGCTTTGTGCTTTCCTTTCTCGAAACTATGCACTTTTAGTACTCCGTGACTGGAGCTGTTTGTCTGTCCATGGGTTTGTCTTGTTATCCCTGTCTGCGTTTTGGCTTTGGCCAAATTCATGTAATTAGTTTATTTCTAATGTGTCACTCCTTAATTATTGTTCCATTGTTTGCACCTGTCTTCCCTGATCATGTGTTCTCCAAGATGTGTATATAAGATGTCTGTTTCATTCACTTCCTTGTCAGATCGTTCTTCCTTGTTTCCTGTACCACGCTTCTCTCGCCTTGATTCATAGTGATTTATCTTTCTGACTGGACCGCCCTGGACACCGAGTTTTGCCGATTCCCTGTACTTTTGCCGCATTCTTGTTTTTTGACCTCTTTTTGTTTGACTACAATTTTGTGATTGGTGCCCTGTGTATGACTCTGGATTTTGCCCACAGGACTCTGATTTTGGATTGCGGACATTGAACTGTTGCCAGCTCAGTTGGGGGGTTTCTCCCCTCAGAAATAAAGCCTCCTTTTTGTATTCTACTGGTTGTCGCTTTTGGTTCATTTCGTACAACCCAACTGGCTGAGTCTCTCATAAGAAAACATGACCAGAGGCTCTTTAACCTGAGAAGGCTTGCGTAAAAAAAAAATTGTGCAATTCTTTGAAAACAATTTTTCTCAATGTCAAATTGCAAAGGCTATGAAGGTCTCATCGACAGTGCATAGCATCATCAAAAGATTCAGAGAAACTGGAGAAATTTCTTTGCGTCCAGGACAAGGCCGAAGACCTTTACTGGATGCCCGTGGTCTACAGGCCCTCAGACGCCACTGCATCACTCACCGGCATGATTCTGTCATTGACATAACTGAATGGGCCCAGGAATATTTCAAGAAACCACTGTCTATAATCACAGTCTCTATCATACAAAAAGGAAGCCATTGTTGACCATGATCCAGAAGCGCCGCCATGTTTTGTGGGCTAAGGCTCATTTAAAATGGACAGTGGCAAAGTGTCCTGTGGTCAGACGATTCCAAATTTGACATTCTTCGTGGAAATCATGGGCATTGTATCCTTCAGGCTAAAGAGGAGAAATACCACCCCTCTTGTGATCAGCATTCAGTTCAAAATTCCTTTAGCAAAATTAGCGAGAAAGAGCCATTGTCATGCTTGCTGGTGGAATGTCACAGAGACGTGTTGCTGTGGTTCTGAGTGTCCATGTGTGGACCATTTTGCTTCACCGGTCACGGTTCCATGACTCAAGAAACACAAACGACCGTCCACATGCTGCCAGGTCACCTGTAACCACCCCTCAACAGGACCGACATATTCGTCTCCAGCACCTCGGTAATCGGTTCCGACTAGCCACAGTTACTGCTGCTCAGACCAGAGGTCATCACTAGAACAGGATCAGCGACCAAACTGTACCCAATCGCTTGCGTGAAGCTGGACTGAACAACCAACGTCCACATCGTGGTCTGGTGCTGCCTCCTGCTCATCGTCATGCATGTCTGCAGTGGGCAAGGGCACATTTGGGCTGGACTGCACTCAGGTGGAGCAGGGTCTTGTTTTTAGATCAATCCCAGTTCAAACTGAGCGTGGGTGACGGTCGAGTACGTGTTTGGCGTAGGTGAGGGGAACGTTATGCCGATGTCAATGTCTTAGAGCATGACTAATGGGGTGGACTAAGTGTCATGGTGTGGGCTGGAATAAGTGCCCGACACAAAACAGAGCTGGTTATCATCGATGGAAACCTGAATGCAGCCCATTACAGCGACAACATATCAGCCCCTGTGGCTGTTCCTCTTGAAACTCACTACCGCTTGACATTATAACAGGACAGCGCGAGACCACATTAGGCAGCACAATGTACATTGTCTTGATTGGCCTGCATTTTCCCCAGATTTGAACCCAATCTTGCACTTTTGGGACATCCTGGGTCATCGGTTGAGAAGGCATGATCCAGAATCCTCAACCCTTCTACAGTTACGTCGGGCTCTCACTGAGGAATGGGACCGTATCACACGGGGGGAAATATGGAACCTGAAGACTCCATGTACAGGAGAATTCAGTCTGTGTGTGACGCTAGAGGTGGGCACACCAGATACTGACTTCGGCGATCCGGTATACCCATTCAAAGTGACTTAGCAAACTGGAACTGGGACTGTGCTATTCCTCACTAATTGTTCTAAAACATGGCATTAAACTGAAACTTGCAGGCACATTTGAGAATGTAACTTTCCTTATAATAAACTAGCTTGTATTAAAACAAACCTGAGCGTTGCATTGGAAGTTTTGGTCAGTGTATGAGCCACACATTTTCAATGGGAGACAGGTCTGGACTGTAGGCAGGCCAGTCTATTACATGTACTTTTTACTACAAAGCCATGCTGTTGTAACAGGTGCAGAATGTGGCTTGGCATTCTCTTGCTGAAGTAAGCAGGGACGTCCCTGAAAAGGACATTGCTTGGATAGTAGCATATGTTGCTCCAAAACCTGCATGTACCTTTCAGCATTAATGGTGCCTTCACAGATGTGCAAGTTACCCATGCCATGGGCACTAACACATCCCCATACCATCACAGATGCTAGCTTTTGAACTTTGTGCTGATAACAGTCTTGATGGTCCTTTTCCTCTTTAGACCGGAGGACACAATGTCGATGATTTCCAAAAACAATTTGAAATGTGGACTCGTCAGACCACAGCACACTTTCCCACTTTGCGTCAGTCCATCTCAGATGAGCTTGGGCCCAGAGAAGCCAGCGGCGTTTATGGGTGTTGTCGATATATGGTTTTTGCTTTGCTTGGTAGAGTTCTAACTCACACTTGTAGATGTAGCGACGAACTGTGTTAACTGACAATGGTTTTCCGAAGTGTTCCTGAGCCTACATGGTAATATCCTTTGCAGAAAGATACCAGTTTTTAATGCAGTGCCACCTGAGGGACTGACAATCGCGGGCATTCAATGCTGGTTTGCAGCCTTGGCGATTATGTGTAGAGATTATTCCAGATTCTCTCAATCTTTTTATGATATTATGGACTGTAGATGATGAAATCCATAAATTCCTTGCAATTACACATTGAGAAATGTTGTTCTTAACCCCTTTCTGCAGATGTAGACACTCGCCTCTGTGGAACTGCAAATTTAAGCATGCACTGTAATGTTAAGCATGTTACTGTACTTGATCACAAGATGACACCCCCGGATCAGTTATTGAATATCCACAAGCAAGCAGACCTCAAACGCGGTTTTGAATATGGGGAAGTTCACTCCACTCCCTGTTTTTCAAGAGTTGCATGAATTAAACTCCTCAGCTAAGCCTGATGTACAAACTGCTCAATATCTTTGCCCATAGTATCGATACAGCAGTTTAAAAAAATAATCTCTTGTGACAGAAAAAATCTTTGTCCTGTGCAGCAACCACTTTAGCTACAGTGAGCCAATGGTATTCTCTCACATTCTATTGTCAATTACAGTAATCACATACAAAAATGTGTAGTTCCCTACTGTGGATTTATGTGTAGATTCTGTCATTGACAAATTCAGCACTTTGTTATACCCACCCAAGTACTGGTGTTGATAGTCAATCACTCAATTAACACTCAAACTCTACTGTGTAACTGCACAGTTATAATTCATGCCCTTGTGAAAGTTCCCCGGTAATTGATTGGCTCATCTCTTATCCAATTCCCGAGTGTTTATATCCCGAGTGCCTATGCGTATCAGCAGGCTCGGTTCTATCCTGTGTATGTTGCACACATTGCGCGGCAGAAATGGATGCAATTTATAGAAAAAAAGACTTGCAAAGCTGGCCTTGAAGTGTTCAGTTACATTTAGAGGATTTAAATGAGATAAGGACATGGTCAATGGGAATTATTTTGAATGAAACAGGACCGGAAGTTCCTTTTACTGGATACACCGGTCTCTGGAGGAGGGATTCATGAAAAAGGCTGCGTGGATCCCCTGGTACGTTCTTTGCACCGTTCTGTTGAATCTAGGGAGGCATATATTGTGTGATCTTCCCTGAAAGTGGAAGGTCTGTTCTGTTAAAATAAGGTATATTTTCAGAATTACTTAAGAGTTTGTGAGTTGCACTTGTTCCTTATAAGTGTTGAAATGAGTTTGTGAGCTCTGAAGTGGGAACTGGTAGCTTCCATCGCAGGGTCAATGTTCTGACCGTTTAATCAGCAGTTTATTTAATGAGTATTTGTGCTGGCGTGTGGGAAAAATGGACAAAATTCTAAACTTTATTATGGAGAAAAGGCATGTTTTGTGTTTGGAGAGGTTACTGGTGACCACTGATGTTCAACTGCACCGATGTAGATAAATTCATGCTAAACTCAACCAGAAAATCATGAGTTCATATTAAATTTCATGCCTCAAAACTTTATTTGTGTTAAATACATGATTATTTTATGATTTGACAGTGCACCATTTTGAGAGATCTCAGACTTTGGGGAGCCACATGGATAGCTGTATAATTTGGCTAATAGCATGTAGGTAATCTAGAATGTAATGTTGAAGATGAATTCTCCTTGTGGTCAAGGAGTTTATGATCCCAGAAATGTATAAATTTAAGCTCCAGCAGTTTTTCAATTCTCAGTATTATTATTATTATTTTTTTTGCTATTGCAGTGGTGAATTCTCATGAAGATTTTTTTTATGTTTGCAGCCCATTTTCTCTACCAAAATCATGAAAATAAACTGAAATACAATGTAATTCTAAATGCTGTAAGTGTTTTTTCTGAGTTGAGCCACATTTTTCCTCTTTATGAAGCTTAAATCTTGAATTATAAAGCATTAAATTGGGTAACCCATAAATAGCCACTTTTGGCTTCTGCGCAAAGGGATTAAACTTGGACTATTTGCTCATGCAGTTGTCCACAAAATGGTGAACCATGCCCCATCCTTGTTTACTTTTCAAAGATGCTCCTTTTATTCCTATTCATAAACTCACCTGTTTCCAATTAACCTGTTCACCTGTGGAATGTTCTAAACAGGAGTTTTTGAGCATTCCTCAACTTTCCCAGTCATTTGTTGCCTCTGTCCCAGCTTTATTGCAATGTGTTACAGATATCAAATTCAAAATGAGTGAATTTTCCCCAAAAAAAAAGTTTATCAGTTTGAACATTAAATATCTTGTCTTTGTAGGGTACTCAACTGAATATAGAATATAGGTGGAAATGGATTTGCAGATTATTAACCTCCGCCGAGGAGGTTTATGTTTTTGGTGCCGTTTGTTTGTTGGTTTGTTTGTTTGTGTACAAGATAACTCAAAAACCAATGGCCGGATTTCTATGAAATTTAATGAAATGAAATTCAGGGTAGGTGGGTATTAAGTCAAGGAAGAGGTGATTAAATTTTGGCATATCTAGGCCAAAGTACTGCTGAGATATACTCCAAAGTTCAAGATTTCAAGTCTTTCCAATGGGTCAGAGTTCCAATTGCTGTGCTTTTGGCTTTGCTGCCCCCTGGCGGCGGAGGTTCTGCGCTCTCTGAGTGCTCTTCTAGTTACCTTCGCCAGCGACTTCGCTGACGAAGGTAATGTTTTTATCCCCGTGTATTTATTTGTTTGTGTGTCTGTCTGTATGTGTATCGAATAACTCAAAAAGTACCAAACGGAATTTCATAAAATTTGGTGGGTTGATTTGGCATGACCTGAGGATCAATCGATTAGATTTTGGGAGTGATCGGGTCAAAGGTCAAGGTCAAGGCCACGAAAAGGTCAAAACCGACTTTCGGCCATATCTCGGTCAATTTTTATCCGATCGGCATGAAACCAATGCCAGTGGCGAGGGATTCAGTGGCGTCGGCGAAGGTATGCGCTCTACCGAGTGCCCGTTCTAGTTGTATTCTGTTTTTATTCACGTTTTATGCAATGCCCCAACTTAATTGGAAGTGGGGTTTCTACATTGTCAGTGTAGCCCCCCAGTGATCTGTCATTTTTTCATACTCTCTTAATAATCACAGGTTTATAAATTGGTCTTGATTATTCAGTAAATAAATTGAGTGATTATTAATCAAGAGATGTCTGCTCACTAGTTTCTGTAATAAAAGGAATATGCTAATAGGGGTAGTAGTATCAGCAAAGAAGTGGTGTTTACCAGGCAAAGTATGCAGTCATTTGACCGAGTTGTGTAACATGCTTTGAGCAATCAGTTTTTGTCATGGTTTGTGAGGTGTGCATGTGGTTTGGACTTTTCTTTGCGGCTCTTGTCCCAGGATGATATCGAATTCCTTGGCTATCGAACTCTTTACCCAGCTGGCCGACTGAGCTGGGGCTGCGCCTTCCTAGACTCTGTATAAGCAGGTCCAGCAGGCCCCCCTTTGCTAGAGTGTCTGTGTTTTGCTTTGCACTATAGCCAAAGTTATCTGTAGTCAGGTTTTGTGTGACTTTCTATTTTCTGATTATTGGAGTTTCTTCTCCCTTTTTTCTTTCTTGCTTTGCTTCCGTATTTTGGACTATTATACATCCTATAGAGGCGCGAGTACTTTCGTTTGGTCTGTATTATTCTTTGTGTTTGTACTGTGTTCGTGGTGTTCACTCTCTCTCTGGTCATTGCACTCGGCCTCCTAATTCTACCAGCCAATACAGAACACTCTAGCTAGCATGGAGTCGTCAGCAACGGCTGTGTTTGAGAAAGTTGTGGCTAATCAACAAGCTGTTCTGTCTGGATATGGCAAGGGTCTTTCTAACGTGAACAATCAGCTGGCAGAGTTGGTGGAGAGAGTCCGCCTTCAGGCAAATACCATGGAGAGGCAAGAGAACATTCTGTTAACTCTCACTGAGAGTATTAGAGCCCTGTCCACTTAGATCACACAAAATGTTGCACAAGCACAATCCGTACACCTTCCCCAAGAGCCAAAACTCCAGTTACCCCCAAGATATGGAGGCGAAGCAGGAAGATGTAAAGATTTCATTGCCCAATGTGAAATATTTTTTGAAGCGCAGCCTTCACGGTTCGTGAATGAAGAGTCTCGGGTTTCATTTATTTTATCCATGTTGACCGACACAGCACTCACTTGGTTCGGTCCTGTAAGATCTCATAATGTATCAATGACGCATAATGTAACAAAAAATGTAATAAAATACTCATAATGTAATAACTAGTCAATAATGCAAGAAAAATGCTGAGCGCATAACGTAACAACTTTTTGTGCATAATGTAAGAACTTATTACATTATGCGTCTGTTATTACATTATGAAGCAAGCAAAATATTTTTCTCCTAATAGTGTAATAACTTCATTACATTTTAGAGTGAGTGAATAATTTATGGATTAACATGGTAATTGCTTCTCCTAACATTTAACTGCTTCTCCTAATATTATAAAAAAAATATTATGCAACTTCAAATGTATGCTACCTGTGGACTAACCTATTATGACCCTGCATCTGTTGTATTTTTATATTTTATTATTACAATTGCTGCTGCGAGTTTGAAAACACTGTTTAGCTTTAATAAATCCACTTTGGGAGCTATTATTATCGTGCCCTTCTCTCCTCAGTATTGTTTATTGGTCAGGCACCTGTTTTACTTGCATGCCCTTCCATGCATTTCTCCATTGCATTGCTGTAACACATACCTCAGTTAATTGCTAAAATGTTATATGTAGGATACCTTATGTAATATATACTCAGCGCCAAATGTACAGGTGATGTATGTACTGTATTTGCGGCAAATTGAAGAATCGATTGATTTTTATTGCTTTTCCAGTGAGGCACGAGAGGAAATAAAGAAAAGCATGTGGTATTGTAATCCTGACGCGCACCATGTGCAAGCGCCAAGCACTTCAGTAATACTAAACATTGAGCTGTTCGTAATGTGTACAGTGACACTTGACTTGTTCTTTTTGGTGTGGTCTATAGCCTACATAAAGCCAACAAAAAAAAAAGAAAAAAGAAAAATTTAGAATGGTTCGTGACACAGGAGAGAGAAAAAGAGCCTTTGGCATGTTACAGAGAGATCTCAGCCACCGAGAGGCGATGCGTCGTTTGTACTGTCACCGTTCAACAATCAGTCGGCTGACTATCCAAGAATGGGACACAGGCACTGTCACTGACCGATTTCGCTTAGGGCAGCCACGAGTGACGATGGAAGCTCAAGCGCGCCAAGTTTGGTTACAGCCTGTACATGACAGATTCCGGACAGCAACCAAAACTGATCATGAGATGAGGGGTCAGAGATGATTGAGGGTGAGTGCAAGTACCATTTCACGCTATCTACATGAGTAAAACATGCCTGCATGCAGCCCCTACAGAAAAAAACATTTTTTACCCATCAACAGGAGTAGGAACTCTTCACCTCTGACTGTGGGCACCTGCCTCTGTGTAATTTTTTGCCACTTTATTTCCCTGTTTCTGTCTGAGAATGAAAAACAAGGACTGTCGCTGACCAACCACGGTAAGGGCAGCCATGCGTAAATGGGCAAACATGGGGTTTTCTGTAGGGCCCGTGTGCACGCATACGTGTGTTGCTCTCATAGATGGCGTCAACGGTACTTGTGCTCACCCACATCACGCTCATGGCCCTAGTATTGTCTCCCAATCACTGTTACCCATTGCCCTTCCTCCCTCACCCATCTGTCTAAATATATTGAATGAGATTAATGCAAACACAAAATATAGTACAATCTAGGGATGGGGAGATTAACCAATATGCATTGATACACTGACATGCACAGGCGAGATGCAAGTGCATCGGTAGAACAGCTGTGAAAGAATGCAATTTTTGCAAAAAAAAAAAAAAAAGTAAGATGCGTCAGTTTTTAAAAGTTTCTATCAGTAACATTTGATATTTCCTGCATTAAGTGGTGTATCAAGATGCGTATCATATCGACCTCATGCCAGAGATGACCAATCTATACAGACCGGTAACACTATTTGTGTTTAGATGAAGCTTAGCAGAAGTTCAGTCAGGGAGACTCTCTCTCTCGCGCACGTCAACTCTGTTTATTTTATTAACGCATGTTCATTCGTAAATCTCCGCAGTCACTGTTTGGGGCTGTCAATTGAGCTGTCAACTAGCTGATCTCTTCTATCTAACCGGGGCACACATCAGTCGCGTCGCTAGCCAACCGTTCTGCTGCTGTCTTTTCAAAAAATGTCATTCTCTGTACCCTAGTTCACCCATGCTGCTGTTCGCTGACCCTCCTCCTCCCCATCGCCACCCTACTCGTCGGACCTCCCGTACAACTGCTTCAGCTCCACCAGCCTTCAGCCACCACCACCAACAGTGTCTGGACTCTTCGAGGATTTCCTGCTGCTGCTCTGAGCCGTGCTCCTGCCCTGCGAGTCTTCCCGAAGAGTCCAAGCGCCAAACACTTGTTTGATTCAAAGCATGTTACTCCTTTATGCTCAAATCATTATAAATATTTTCTGATTTCACTCAAGTCTCTCCTGATTGAAATACAGCAGTCCATGGTACAGAAGCCCAAGTTAGGGAACTAGCCAGCTAGAACCAGCTAGCTAAGACCAACTGTTGTGGAGGGAAAATAATCTTAAATACTGTAAAAATCAAAGTATTTCTATAATCACAGTTCAAGAGAACATAGCCAGGTTCATATGGCCCTTTGAAATTACTGAAAGGGAGTTTGGAGCAGAGAAGAGGCAATGACATCATATACTTGGATTTTCAGAAAGCATTCGATACAGTACCGCATAAGAGACTAATTTTTAAAATGAGCTCCATCGGAGTTACAGGAGGTATTCTGAAGTGGATTAAAACTGGTTAGAGGACAGAACACAAAGAGTTGTGGTCAGTGGTATCTCATCTGAGCTAGGTATGGTGGGGAGTGGCGTCCCCCAGGGATCGGTGTTGGGACCCCTGCTGTTCCTCATCTACATAAATGACCTTGATAGGAATATTGAGAGCAGATTGGTTAAATTTGCAGATGATGCTAAATTGGGGGGTTTGGCAAATAGTTTAGGAATCCAGAATTGGGCAGAAATGTGGCAAATGAAATTTAATCTAGCAAAATGTAAAGTTGTACATGTAGGTAATAAAAACATTAGACGGGATTACTTCATGAGAGGTTTAAAACTGGAATGTGCTGCACAAAAGAAAGATCTGGGAGTGATTGTTGACCAAACCCTCACAGGTTCTAGCCATTGGGAGCTTGGTGTGGGCTTGGTCAGTACTTGGATGGGAGACCACAGAGGAAAACCAGGTTGCTGCTGGAAGAGGTGTTGGTGGGCCAGTAGGTGGCGATCTTTCCTCTGGCGGGATAATCCCCAATTCCCCAGTGCAGTGACGGGGACACTGTACTGAAGGAGACGCCGTCTTTCGGATGAGATGTTAAACCGAGGTCCTGACTCACAGTGGTCATTAAAGATCCTATGATACTCTTCGATAAGAGTAGGGGGTTCCCCGGTGTCATGGCTAAAGTCCCAACTTGGCTCTTTCGATCTGCCGCCTAATCATCCCCTGATCTAATTGGGCGTGCAATTCCGCTGTCCCTCCCCACCTCTTCCCCCAGGGCTCCCTTGAAAAAGAGATTTCAATCTCAATGGGACTTCCCTGGTTAAATAAGGGTTAAATTAAAAAAAAAAAATTGTGCCGTAGCAGTTAAAAAAGCTAATTGGATGCTGGGATACATTGTCAAAAGTATTGAGTACAAATCAAAGGAGGTGATGCTTCTTTTGTACTTTGTACAACACGTTCGTTAGACCACATCTGGAGTATTGTGCGCAGTTCTGGGGACCATACTTTAAGAAAGATATAGAAGCTCTAGAGAAAGTTCAGGGAAGAGCCACTAAGCTTATTCCAGGTATAAAAGATGAAAGTAACGAGAAGAGGCTGAAGATCCTTAATCTCTTTAGTCTTAGGAAAAGAAGACTCAGGGGTGATTTGATTGAGGTCTTTAAATATGTTAAGGGGATTAACAAAGTGAATTATGAAGGATTCCTTCAACCAAGTGTTGAGAGTAGAACTCGGAGTCACAAATGGAAGTTGACCAAAGGTAAATTTACCACTGATATTTCGGAAATATTTCTTCACCCAAAGAGTAATTTCAATGTGAAATAGCTTGCCTGACCATATTGTAGAGGCAGAGACCTTGAGAGTTTTCAAGAGCAGGCTTGACTTAAAGCTAGATACCATTGAGTCATTGAGTATCTGAAGGGATATATTCACAATAGTATAAAGAAACTGGCGAGCTTAGTAGGGCTGAAAGGCCTGTTCTTGCCATTCATGTTATGTTATTAAAAACTCACAAATCTGTCAAAAAAAACCTGATAAAGATTCTTTCGCAGAACCCTCAAGGCCGGCCTAATGAGCTAACGTTCCAAAATGACCATATCGGTAAGCCTGGTCCCACTACCTGAGCGTGCGCTCCTGAGTGTTCTGGAACCATCCATATCCTCAGATAACTTACTAAACTTAAAGTGAACCCAAGATTTGGGAGACTTAGGAGTGGTCTTCGAGCATCCCTGATGGCCGAAAATGAAGGTACAAACTTGTTACTAAGGTTGGAGGGTTGCTATGGGACAACGTACCAATCACAGTTAATAATATTAGATAAGGTAGAGGGAGTCACGTTTAATCCCACCCAAAGGAACGCGCCAAAAGGCTAATAAATATGAGGGTTCGGACTACCGGAGGTCAGTCGGCGTGGGGTGATTGATGAAGAATGAATTCTGTCTAATTTGCGCAGACCAGCCTGGGTTTTTTTGTGCTTGATCAGGATGGATTTACAATAAACCCAATTGCATCAGACTCTGGAGAATGCTTCCATTTTTTTGGAGATCAGGGTCAGTGGAACACTTTATCCACTTGCTTGGACTAAGCTTTTTCCTAGGGCAGTGTATAAACTGGAAGATGAGCAAACATTTAGTTACTAGTACGTTTAAAGATTATAACCAGACTAATATCCAGAATGCATAACACAGTTACTTGTTTACATAGTCTATTAGCTCAATATTCCTAAACACAGTAACCTGTGGCTCTAGTACAGAAGTTTAACGGGCGCAATGGCAAGACCTTTCCTTGTCCAGCTGTTATATTAAGAAACGAGTAGAGATTGCTACAAATGTTATTTTTCATCAATACACTACACTTAAACATCCAGTAACTATTGTTCTAGACTAGCTAAAATATTTAGAATAGTGAAATAGACAGCTATGGCACGTTAAATCAAATCTCTCATCTTTTCGGAGAAGTGTCAAGGTCATATCCTCCCACAGTCTATATAAGAGATTATTTGGCTTAAATCTTGATGATGAAGGTGACAGTTGTATCAGCATTATGAAGATAAATCCTGAGGCAAGTCAAGTGGTCTTGCTATACGGACTGTATATTTTTTTGGTCAAAACCCACGTTGGTTGAGCGCATGGATTGGGCTCAGACGCACAGCATTTGGGCACTACAAGGTTATTCACATGTTCTGGAAAAAAATATTATAAATAAAGTATTGTTTCCATTCACTGAGGAGTGTTTAGACTTTTTTTTGTATAAAAATTTTTCAGTTTCAATTCATTCTACCAGACGTGTTATCTGTTAAACTGTTGCAGCATGTAGCCTAAAATCAGGAAATGTAATTTATTTTTTCCCGTGCACAATAACATTTCAGTTTCTTACAAATGATTAATACTGTACAATACAGTGTAATTATCATTATTTTCCATTATTGATTGAAGCTCTTGCATTTAAGTTGATTACAGTTGTTTAATTGTTAAGATTTTTGATTAAAACTGTGATATTGATGTGTGACTGTGATGTTTTGTTATAGTACTTCACAAAATTTTGTGTTAGTATCTCTT
Source organism: Gymnothorax reevesii (assembly GCA_029721435.1). Taxonomy (NCBI): domain Eukaryota; kingdom Metazoa; phylum Chordata; class Actinopteri; order Anguilliformes; family Muraenidae; genus Gymnothorax; species Gymnothorax reevesii. The sequence goes on from CM056579.1 coordinate 77,442,569, forward strand.
CACATGTACATGAGCATATACGTGCACACAGGCCAAGGAAGGGGTGGGGGTTGTTTGAGAACATTTTGAGCCTTAAAGTAAAACCTATTCAAAAGAGTGTTTCTAGTGCAGACTAGCCTCGATGCTGAGGCAATTACCATGTTGATCCATAAATTATTCACTCAGTCTATAATGTAATAAAGTTATTACACAATTAGGAGAAAAATATTTTGCTTGCTTCATAAAGTAATAACAGACGCAGAAAGTAATAAGTTATCACATTATGCACAAAAAGTTTCAACCAAGCAGGTCTTGGCCCGACGTTTTTGGTGGCCCAGCATGATTGAGGAAATCTGGGAGTTTTTAGTGGTGTGCTGTATCTGCACTAGGAACGAGACTTCCCATCTCCCCCCTCTGGTCTGCTGCGGCCGTTGCCCGTCCCTAAGCGCCCATGGGGCCATATCGCTCTTGATTTTGTTACTGGACTGCCTGTTTCTGCAGGCAACACAGTCATCTTGGTCGTGGTCGACTGTTTTTCTAAGGCCACCCACTTTATCGCGCTGCCCAAGCTGCCTTCGGCGCGGCAGACGGCCCTTCTTGTTGTGGACCATGTTTTCCGGCTGCATGACCTCCGTCAAGATGTGGTTTCTGACTGGGGCGCTCAATTTACAGCCAAATTCTGGCGTGTGTTTTGCAACCAGTCGGGGGCCACTGTGAGCCTTTCCTCTGGTTTCCATCCAGAGACTAACGGACAGAGCAAACCAACTAGTCATTGGAGAGTACTCTTCGATGTTTAGCGGCTGACATCCCATGTTCGTGGAGTCGATTTTTAGCATGGGCCAAATATTCCCACTATTCACTGGGTAACTCCACCACAGGCCTTTCCCTGTTTGAGGCTCAGTTGGGTAATCAGCCTGAGACTGACTGGGATTCAGTGGTTCCTTCGGTCAATTGCTCTGTTCGGAGTTGTCGTCAGTTTGGGCCAGGGTCCGTTCCTCTTTTTTGTGCTCTGGACAGAAACAAAAGACGCCGCTGATAGAAGGTGCCATTCGGCCCCATCTTATTGAGTTGGCTAAAAAGTCTGGCAGGACCTGCCTTTGAGAGTGGAGTCACGGAAGTTGGCTCCCCGCTTCATTGGTCCCTTTAAGATTTTGTGAAGGATCAATTCTGTCACAGTCTGATTGAAGCTCCCTAGATCCTTATGGATCCACCCCTCTTTTCATGTCCTCAGGCTCAAACCTGTTAGCACTTGCGTTAGGTGATTTAAATGAAGTCCGGTGTTTAAAATATTCCTTCGTATCTCGTCCTCTTCCTTCACCCTTCTGTTCTGATTACTAACATTTGTATTTTGTATTATAGTCTACTAACACAACTAACCATGTATATATATTCGATTACTAAATTACTAATGAGCACTCCAGTTTAAGTTGTAAAGCTGCACCGCTACTAATAGACTAATTACCTCTCCGCTATCGCCCTGTTCTATTTTCCACCCCTTGTCTATCGCTTTCCTCTCCCTGAGTTTCAGCGAGAATCTCTCGCACGTGCTTAATTACTTTCCTGCTCTTGTTATCTGTGCACGTAGAACTCCTGGACTGGATCTGTTTAAATGTCATAGGCTGTTTGTGTGATTCCCGTTCGTATTTTGTCTCTCACCAATTTTCGTGGTTAGGGTTTCCATAATGTGATTCTCCCGATGTAATTAGCCTCATTCCCCACAGCTGATCTCTGTATAGCATGTGATCTTTCCTGTGTGTATATTAGGAGTCTTTTTACTCGCAACTCTTGTCAGAACGTTGATCAATATTTGTTTGTGCAGAGCTCCTCGTATGCTATAGGTTATTGTTTTACTTCTACTGGATAGTCCGACCTTGATTCTTGCCATTGCGCTTTTTGTAATGTTTTAGTCTTTCTGGATTTCAACCGATTTTTGTATGACCACAAGTTTTGTGTTTGGGTGCCCTGTGTATGACCATTGGCTTTGCCCATCGACGACTTTTTGCCTCTGTTTTTGTCGTTTTTGTACCTCTGCCCATCTGTCTTACTGGTTTTGACCCCTGCCTGTCAAGTCGACACTGTTTTTGGATTTCGTATTGGCAATTCCTGTGTTTTCTGGCTTTGACTCAGACTCCATTAAAGGCATACGTTTTTTGGATTTCTGTCTCTCGCGTGTGGTTCCTGAACTATACCTCACACACATCATGGCGCAGTATGGAAACGTGTCATTCAAACGGTCAGGAGCATTCTCAGTTCTGTTTTGCATTGGCAAACTCTGGATGATGATGGTCTTCAAACAGTTTTGTGTGAAGTTGAGGCGATATTAAATGATTGACCCATCACCAAACATTAAAATGACCCAATATGACCAATCATATTCTTCTAATGAAGGGTAAATCTGTCTTACTACCAGGAATATTCATGAAAAAAGGTCTGTATGTAAAAAGGAGAGGGAAACAAGTTCAGTATATTGCCAATCTTTTCTGGAAAAGAGGGGCACAGGAGTACCTTCCTTATCTCCAAGAATGACAAAAATGGAACCAAGAAAGCAGTTTTGTTCCCGGAGACGTCATTGTAGTGAAGCTCCTCATAGCTCTTGGCTGCTTGGTAGAGTTCTGGAAACCTTCCCAGATAAGAAAGCCTTAGTAAGCTCTGTGTGTCTCTAATCAAAGACAAGCATTTTATAAAGACCTGCGACAAAGCTTCTTGCAGAGGGGAAAAAGCTCTTAGAATTAACAGTGAAATATTGACATTTGACTCAAAAAAGGTTATGTTTATACATGGTCTTTTTTGTCGCAATACAGTTATATTCATGATATGTATGCTATGGCTTTGTGTTTGAATTTGAATATAATTGTAATGTCTACCTGCCAGTATCAATTAGGGGCTGGAGTGTTGAAGTCATTATTGTATTGTTTTCATTGTATCTTTATGAAGTTTGTGTTCATTGTAGTTCCGTTTTCTCACTAGGTGATTTCTTTAATAAGGGCAATATACTAATAGGGGTAGTTGTATCACTGAAGGAGTGGTGTTTAATTGGGAAAGCATGCAGTTTTTTGACTGTGTTGTGTAGCGTACCATTGAGCAATCGGTTTGTTTACATACAAGTTGTGTTTTGATATCAGTGCGTGTGCGCTATTGTCATGTCAATGGATGGACATGATGTACAAACAAATACACTAAAGTATGGCTGTACTGATGTTGGAATCTTGAATTATTTTACCAGCAGACAATATGAATTAGGCATCTACTTGTAAGTGGCCCTGCAGTGTCTTGGAGGTTTTTGATCAAGTCAAGTCACTATATTTAATAACTAGGCTTATGCCGTCGGAGGTGACGGCTGGGGGTATATCCCCGAACGCCCCCAATCCTCCAATTCCCCAATCCTTTAATAGACCTTGAATAGACTTTCATTTGAACTTAATTTCAGGTCAATCGGACAAATGGTTCTGAAGATATGGCCAAAATGGTAATTTTCCATCACAAAGTGCCACCTGGTGGCAAACTACTGAACCATACAGGTATGATGTCATCATGTGACACGTTGTGAGGTCATGACCATGCAGTTGCACATAGTTTCATGTCAATTGGAGAAATACTTCCAAAGATATAGCAAAAATGGTGAATTTTATGTGACAAAGCTCCATCTTGTGTCAAAATTTTGAACCAAACAGGTAAAATGTCATCGTGTGACACATCCTCAGGTCACAACCTTTCATTTACACTTGATTTGAGGTCAATTGGACAAATATTTCCAGAGATATGATAAAAAGAGTGATTTTTTTCCCGTTTTTGGCCCCTGGTGGCCAATCTAGAAATTGTAAATAGTCCAAAATCGAATCAGTTCTTCTTCTTTATGATAATAACTTATATGCAAGACTTGGAATTTCTAGGGCGGCACAGTGGTTAGCATTGCTGCCTCACAGCAAGAAGGTCGTGGGTTCGAGTCCGGCCTGGGGCCTTTCTGTGTGGAGTTTGCATGTTCTCCCCGTGCTGCGTGGGTTTTCGCCGGGTACTCCGGGTTTCCTCCCACAGTCCAAAAACATGCATATCAGGCTAATTGGAGACACGAAATTGCCCATAGGTATGAGTGTGAGAGCGAATGGTGTGTGAATGGTGCGTGCGCCCTGCGATGGATTGGCAAGCTGTTCAGGGTGGGTCCCTGCCTTTGCCCGTAGTCAGCTGGGATAGGCTCCAGCTCGCCCCGTGACCCTAGTGAGGAATAAGCGGGTATAGAAAATGGATGGATGGATGGAATTTCTAATTGACATATTATTGCAGTTATCACGTTAACATGTAAATCAGTTTTTGGCCCCTGGTGGCCAATCTAGAGATCGCAAATTGTCCAAAATCTTTGTTTTCTTTCGTTTCTTGTTTCTTCCTCTTTATGATACTTACTTATGTGCAAAACTTGAAATTTGTAATTGAAATATTACTGAAGTTATCGCGGAACAGTGATTTTTTCAGTTTTTGGCCCCTGGTGGCCAATCTAGACATCGTAAATTGGCCAAAATCGAATAAGCTCTTCCTCTTTATGATACTTACTTATGAGCAAAATTTGGAATTTGTAATTGAAATATTACTGAAATTATCGCGTTTACACTTAGTGCTGCGGCGGCCGGACCAAAAACATATTACTAACTAGAACGGGCACTCGGTAGAGCGCATACCTTCGCCGACGCCACTGAATCCCTCGCCACATAACTTTGAGGACCAATTTTTATTTTTTTAAATGATCGATGAATGACAAGAGTACGATATATTTTTTTTTACATCAATACGCCTTTAAGTTCGAAAGGTAATGACCCCCCTGACCTTTGACCCCCAACTGCTAAGAAGGGTATTGACCCCATTGTACCGTGTTTCACATCACAGGATCGGGTATATAATTCTGCACATTTTGGCGTTGGTTTTATGCCGATCGGATAAAAATTGACCGAGATATGGCCGAAAGTCGGTTTTGACCTTTTCGTGGCCTTGACCTTGACCTTTGACCCGATCACTCCCAAAATCTAATCGATTGATCCTCAGGTCATGCCAAATCAACTCACCAAATTTTATGAAATTCCGTTTGGTACTTTTTGAGTTATTCGATACACATACATACACACAGACAGACAGGCACACAAACAAATAAATACACGGGGATCAAAACATTACCTTCGTCAGCGAAGTCGCTAGCGAAGGTAATTACTTTAGTAACATGTGCCACCCAGCTCTAAGTGTGATATCTATTCCAGGGAAGGCCTTGTGTATTTCAACTGGACAATGCAAAAACACCTACTGCAGCTGTTACAACAGCATGGCTTCGTGGCAGAAGAGTCCTTGTGCTGAACTGGCCTTCCTGCAGTCCTGATCTTTCACCAATTGAGAACATTTGGCGCATAATTAAATGAAAAGTTTGTTAAAGGAGACCCAAAACTATCCAGCAGCTGGAAGCCTGTATTAAACTAGAGTGGGATCGAATTCCAATGGCTGAATTCAAGAAACTTGTCTCCTCAATGCCCAGACGCCTCCATTCTGTGTTAAAAAAAAGAGGGGATGCTACACCATGGTAAACAGGCCCCTGCCCCAAATTTTTTGAAACCTGTAGGAGCCATCAAATTAGAAATGAGCTCATTTTGTGGATAAAATTGTAAAATTTTTCAGTTTCAACATTTGCTATGTTATCTCCGTTCTATTGTGAATAAAATACTGACTGGTGTCATTTGAAAGTCAGTACGTTTTGATTTTATTAACAATTTACACTTTCACTTCTCCTATTTCGGAATTTGTAACTATTCCGGAATTGGGGTTGTATATTCTCCTTATTGTATTTCCCTGTTGTCTCCCATTACTTTTCCTGTTTTTTTACCCGTTCCTCCGAAGTTTGGATATACTTCAGTAATTATATTAAAAAATATTTCAAGCTCAGCTTACCTACACAAGCTCACCATTCGTTACATTTTTGCTGGGGATGTAATGGACCTCTAAAAATCACACATAATGTGGTGATATATTTTTAATTGCACCACCTTTTTGAAAGATGTTGAAATGCCCATCCAGTGATCTTGCCAATATGTTGTTTGTCCAAGTAAGGGGTCAGACCCTCAACGGCCAATCGATCAGTTCGTCTCAGCTGACCAGCATTATGCAATCCGGTACACTTTGTTGTGCTGCTACTCTTTTTCTCGTGGGGAGGAAACATATGTGAGAATAACCAACCAATACGAAGTGGTTGAAGCCTTTCCAGTGGCTTTGTTTATATGAGCAGAGTTTTACCTGCATGCCCTGTCACCTGCTCTAAAAGGAACAGCACATTACTGAGTGCACATTAATGCTAACATTTAAACAGAAACACATTTACGTCTACGTTTACAAAACGTAAACTGATTTGTGATTTACGAACATGTGGAATATTGTGGGGTTTTCTTGTGGTTGACTTAAACGTAAAGATTAAATTTTACACAAGAACTGCCTCATGGCAATTGAAGCACCTATTACTAAAACCCCACAAGTCACACTACACTTGACTTGACTTGTGGGGTTTTAGTAATCAGTGCTTCAATTTTATCTGTTCAGGCTAACATGATTTCTTTTCACTTACGCACCACGTAGCAGCTCGGATTTTACTTTTGACTAAGGATGGCTCTAGAAATGAATGGACTGAGAAGGACTAAAACTTTTCTTGGGGATTCGTTGGGGGCTGGTGGTGTAGTTTGTTCTTACCCAGCTGTTGATGATTTCAGCTACAAATGCACATTACTTCTGGCACCCCAGGCATTTTAAGGGAGCTCTCAAAAGAAAAGCCCAGCTTGGCCCTTGATTTTGACCATCACCTGCCTCGACTTAAAGGGCACTGATCTGGGTGAACACTTCAAGTGCTTATCAAATGGCCTTGTAAGGCTGTGCACCAGTCTCAATCAAAACAATGAAATACCTTCATTCATAATCATACCAGTTGGTGATTTATAATCTAACACACCCGGGTGCAGAAAATGCAATCAGTAGATCGATGTCTAATGCAGGCTTGAGTTGGCCGCACATGCCAGAACACGACACGTCTAGCTGGTAACATGACTGATATCACTTATCTTGATGTATTTTTGACAATTCATGATGTTCACTGTACTCTATTACACAACCCATAGTTTATAGGTCATACTGAGAGGACGCTGCACATTATCATATTTGTCGGCGTAGTGCTCGGGCCAGAAGGATTTTTTGCATTTGATCAGGCAGTTTGATCAAAAGACAACCAGACATGCTCTTCCCTGATGCACAGTCTGTGTAAAGAAGCTGAATTTGATTATACAAGTGACCAGAGTAGTAGGTAGGAGGAGTATATGTACGTAATTCTGTCTATTGCTCATTGTATATCTATATGGCCAAATTGACTCCTACCATTTTCCAGTACATATCCAGTCAGTTTGCTCCCTATCTTTCTCCATTTTTAACCCTCCCCCACTCTGTGGGCATGTTTGCTCTGTTTTCCTGACAACTTCCTCCTCAAAAAATTCTCCCTTCAACCCTCAGATACAAGGACCTGTCACCCCTATAATTTGCTCCGAAAACTCAACAGTGTGCTGTACTTGCCCAACTATCATTTTTTTCTCAGTCAGACCACCCTCCTTGACCCTCACCACTACAGCTTTCATGCTGGCCTCTCTGCTGAGACTGCTCATTCGTTATGGGTGGACTGGTGGACACAGTCGCCCAACAACTCCTGATTTCCTCTCTGGCTTAAACGGTTCATTTCAGAATCTTTTCCCTCATTTTGCTTCATATCTATCAGGTAAATCTTACCAGTTTTTGTGGATGAGGTTGATCTCTGCAGTCTCCCCACCACCAAGTCCTCATACCAAGTATTTTGGCTGTGTTATCTCCTCCCATTGCTTCTACTACCACACATAAGTTGATGGAACACAATTTTTCTGCTCATTCCCTCCTTCTGCCCAACTCATCTTCATCCTTCCCAAGTTCTTGCATTACTCCACTACTTAATTGTCTGCTCCGAGCTGCAGCCTGGGTCAGATTCAAAGTCCTGACACTGGCTTACGATAGAAATAATTAGACAGCCTCTTCCTACCTGCTGCTAGTAATTATTCCAAAGAGACCTGCTACTCTATTATTCCTTTAGAACATCCGCTCTGCTTTGCGTCAGCTGGCTAACTAGATTCTCCTTCCCTCCTTGTGAATGGCTGACGTTCTTCCTAACCATAGAGCCTCTCCATCTTGGCTCCCCATTGGTGGAATGACTTCAGGGAAAAAATATTTTGAATATTGTTTTAACTTGGCAAAAACTGAAAAATGTAATTTTTTGCCATATAGTAGTTCTTATTTTCTATCCATGGGCAAAACATAACTTAAATTGCACACTCCAGCACACACACTTTTTGCTGGTCTCAACAGAAACCTTATCCATCTCCTCTGTTAGAAGCATGAGGAGTATGTGCCAGCAGATAAGCCTGGCCCTGTGGGATGATCAGTGTTTGAGTTGATCTGATCTGCTGCTGTCATGAGTGAAGCTCCACTGGATCCAGGTTTCTATTCATTGGTCATGACGCAAGGAGAAAAACAACAGAACAGAATTAATCGAACATGTGTATTTAAACATTGGCCTCAAGGGCAAAGGTGGATTATGAGAAAAGCAATTAGTCCCTCTGTGCTTTTCACTGGCAAATGTTTAATTTGTCAAAAACAGAATTGAATCGGACTTTTGTGCATTCATTTTATGGGGTCAATAGCGTCTGCATTATCATATTGAAAATTAACCAGTTATATATTTTTTTGAGAAATTATACAAGATTTAAAGTTTTTTTTTTCCTGCAATTTGGCAGAAGATAACGAAGTTGGGCTGCTTCTTCCTCTGACCGCCAGACATCATATTGGCATTGCGTAATGTGCAGAGGTCTATTCTGTGGCAATACTGTTATCAGTGCTCTTTTGAACTTCAGCCATAAACACCATGAACTTATTTAAAATGAGGTGGCATCAGCAGCTAAAGCAAGTACTCATTTATGGCTTCAGTCTAATGAGCAATACCCCTTGTACCCCCAAAATTTAATGGCCTCAATTTTACAGTCACTTAATTGAAGCATTGACCTCTTCCAGGACTGAGGCCTGAGTTCTATAGAATGCTTTCTTTGAGTTTGTCTTAATGGCCTGCAATGATTTTATTCCAGTGAATCTAAACTCATTTCAGCAGTCTTATTTGCATTATTTTACACATCCAGGTATAGTTTAAAATGATTACAAAATATTAACACAAATGGAATTATTTGTTATGTTACCAGAAAAATTAGCAATCGATTATCAGACTGCAGAAAGGTTTTAGAATGTGTTTATTCAAGAACAATCATATACAAGGTACAATACTATTTTTGTAACTGCGCTTGGTTCATAAACTTGCACAGGGCTCCCTTGCACCAAGTATGAGAACCGCTGCTCTAACTCTAGGTTCGCAGAAAGAAGAAATCATAGATCAAGTGGCTTGACAACTTTTATCTAAGCATCTTGGATCATTAGGTCAGTAAATTTTCTTCAATCGTCACTGTGCTAGTGTACCACAGGAATTGGACTGCATGTATTTATTCGCAATAGTTGAGTCAGCATCCTTCCATCCATTCATTCATACATTATCTAAACTGTTGAGGGAGGGCAGTTGCTGCTTGTCTAGAGCCTTTACCAACTTACCGTGGGCAAGAGGCGGGAACATTTCCAAGACGGATTGGCGACCAATAATCCCTGGATTCACTCCCACATTTTTGCCATATGCAATGTCAGGCCCTAGTCATCTGAACCTTCATGTTTTTGGACTGTGAAAGTACAGTACCCGTCAAAAGTTTGGACACGCTTTGCTAATGTCACAGCACTTGGTTTTTAGAGAAATTTAAAGGCTTAACTTTTCTATATAATCTCAAATGGAATTTTGTAAAAGGTAAACAGTCAGAAGAAAGAAGAGAATAATTTACTTGTTTGAATAGTGTCCATTCATTCATTCATTCATTTCCTCCCTAGGATCGCGGGGACGAGCTGGAGCCTATCCCAGCTGATTACGGGCAAAGTCAGGGACTCACCCTACCAATCCATTGTGGGGCGCACACACCATTCACAGACCATTCACTCTCACACTCATACCTTAAGGCAATTTAGTGTCTCCAATTAACCTGATATGCATGTCTTTGGACTGTGGGAGGAAACCAGAGTACCCGGAGAAAACCCACGCAAACACTGGGAGAACATCCAAACTCACACACAGAAAGGCCCCAGGCCAGATTCAAACCCACAACCTTCTTGCTATGAGGCAGCAATGCTAACCATTTTGGAATTCTTGCAAAGTAAACTCCTTCTATTTTCCAGCAGCTGAATTAAAGTCAGGTGGTGTTTGGGCGAAAAAAGGTTGATGAAAAGCCACCTCAAGTGCCGCAGGTCTTTGGGATGTTAGACAGCCGTGCAGCTGCAAATTCACTATAGTCATATGACCGCCCTTGTTCAAAAAAAGTGAGAATGGACTGCGAATATGACAACAAATGGTGGTTACTTCGAAGGATTTAAGAAAAATGGGTGGGTCCAAACTCTTGAAAGGTACTGTAAATTGGAGTACCTGGGGGAAACCACATGCAAATTGCTTAAAAAAAGGCACTGGCTTGAACAATGGAGCTCAAAAGCTTCTTGCTATGATCCCACTGTATAACACACCAGGCTATTGTGTTGCACTGCCTCCAAAACATACCGTTCGGCACATATGTGTATGGAATTAATTACTTTATATGAAAAACCTATAGGATGATAAATATACAGCAAAATAATTGGCACGGCATTAAAATAAACAAGATGTATTTGGGCATTTTTGTTCATGGAACATAGCTCAGTTAATTTATAATTAAAATTAATTCATTTCAGACACAGTGCAGTAGGAACTATGTTATAAATATAACAGCATGATGTTCTATTGCTCTTTAGTGAAGCCCAAAAATTAAGGGGCCCTCTTAATTCCAATGCCTGGCTACCTGCCCTTTCCTAATTATTCAACTATCCTCAGCTCTTATCAGTCAATGATTGTCTTCTGTTTCCTTATAGTTTATTATCATCCCCTTTTCTATTTAAAGCTTAGTTTTTCCCGTCACGGGCTGGTAGTCATAATCAGTTCCCCCTTTTTGTTTAGTGCACTCCCTTTCTATTCTCCTTCTTGTCATCTTAATGGCCCTGTAGGCCGATAAGCTATTGTTGTGGCTTGGCGTCTGTCAGCCGGAACATTTTTTAATCTTTTTTTTTGTGTAAATTTGCCATAATATACCACTCGACCATGTCTCTGGAGGTTTTTTTTTCAGATTTTTTATTTAATTATGTTGTCCATTTTATAGGGCCTTTAAATTTTGGCATCAATGTTTAAGATAGGACTTAAAAATTTTTTAAAAATTATTTCTCCAAAACTGCCTGGTAACTGCCCGGAAATCAACTTTTGTTGCTACCCTCAATGTGCTGTGCGAGCACCATTTAGACTGAAATCTTTGATTGAATCAACGGTCTAGTGGGGGTGCTGTACTTTAACATTGAGTCTTAGAGAGAATATGCAAAATGGCCTGTGGAGGCCAGATGGTTGCAGATAGAGATGAAGTTTGTTTTATCGACATATAGGGAGTCATATATCACCTATATTTCGGCTATGTTAAAGTTGAAGTCTGACGACCTTGAAAGGTCAAACTTGAGGTCTGTAGCGTAACATAATTGTAATTTGTCCCAGTAAAAACATTTTTTGCCCCCCCCCCCAAACACAAGTGCGCGCTTGTGCTCGCACACCAGCAGACAATAACTATGTCACCATGGAGAGGCTCACCATGTAAATCTCATTCTGCAACCCTGCCTTTAATAAGCATCACAGACAGCAAAGGAAGCGCCAAAGTAATCAACACTAACAGCCTGCATTGGACTCAAAATTCCACAGTCTGATTTCTCCATGTGCCACTTATCCGAAATAGCTTTAGCCAGCCTACTCTAACAAATTAACACGAAAGTAACAGACACAGTATGTCGATAAGCATGGAACAAACAGCCATCGAGAAATGCACGGTGGCTCATTACATGCTGACACAGTAGAGATGCACCCAGTAGTTATATCTGCGGACACCACGGATAATCCGCACATCAGGCGGACTGCGTTATAAAAATGTAAAATTTTGATTAATTCCAGATGGGTTGTGGTTAGTCAAATAATACATTATTAATGAGGAAATAAGAGCATATCTTAAGCGTATATACCTGCAGCGATCCCTAGGAGGTCCCACGGAGGCGCGCGAGGCACAGCAGTGTAACTAAACTGATGATTCATATCTCCAGGCACGCCAACATGATAGGTCAGGATCTACTATCAATTAATTTTCTACATTCATATAAGCAGTAACAATTACACTGTTTTTGCCCGACTCCGGCCCAGCTGCAGCGCACTGCCCAACTCCGGCCCAGGTGCAGCACACTGCCTGACTCCGTCTTAGCTGCAGCGCACTGCCCGACTCCGGCCTAGGTGCAGCGCACTGCCCGACTCCGGCCCAGCTGCAGCTCACTGCCCGACTCCGGTCCAGCTGCAGCGCACTTCCCCAACTTGGGCCCAGCTGCAGCGCACTGCCCGACTCCGGCTTAGCTGCAGCGCACTATCCAACTTCTGCCCTGCTCCAGCGCACAGACCGGCTTAGGCACAGCTGCAGTGCACACGCCTGACTCCAGCGTAGCTGCAGTGCACAAGCCCGGCTCTGGTCTCGCTGCAGTGCACACCCCCGGCTCTGGTCCAGTTGCAGTGCACACGTCCAGCTCTGGTCCAGCTGCAGACTTGTCTGGAAGCCGTGCCTTGGGGGGGTATCGTAATGCCCCACCCCTTTGGCATTCCAATGCCTGGCGACCTGCCCTTACCTAATTATTATATCCCCAAAATACGAGTTTCAGGGATATCATGGTTTCACCCCACCCGCCGTCGCCGCGTCCACAGATTTTAACTAGTGCGATAACTCACAAAATACTTTACATTGGCTTCTCATTTTTAGCATATGGGTAGATATAGTAGGGAGGATGAACTGATTAGATTTTGGGCAAGTATGCACGCCTAGGTTTGCTACCAGGTGGCACTATATATTGAAAAAATCAGTTTTTTAACCATATCTCTGGAACAATTACTTACACAGACCTCAAATTTGCCTCATATTGTAGGTCTAGTAAACGGGCATCTACAAAACCCAAAACCAGTGAAGTTGGCACGTTGTGTAAATCGTAAATAAAAACAGAATACAATGATTTGCAAATCCTTTTCAACCTATATTCAACTGAATACACTGCAAAGACAAGTTACTAAATGTTCGACCAGGTAAACTTTTTTACAAATATTAGCTCATTTGGAATTTGATGCCTGCAACATGTTTCAAAAAAGCTGGCACAAATGGCAAAAAAGACTGAGAGAGTTGAGGACTGCTCATCAAACACTTAATTGGAACATCCCACAGGTGAACGGGCTAATTGGGTGCAGGTGGATGCCATGATTGGGCATAAAAGCAGCTTCCCTGAAATGCTCAGTCATTCACAAACAAGGGTCACCACTTAGTGAACAAATGCGTGAGCTGATTGTCGAACAGTTTAAAAACAACATACCTCAACGAGCTATTGCAAGAAATTTAGGGATTTCATCATCTACGGTCCGTAATATCGTCAAAAAGTTCAGAGAATCTGGAGAAATCACTGCACGTAAACGACAAGGCCGAAAACCAATATTGAGTGCCCGTGACCTTCGATCCCTCAGGCGGTACTTCATCAAAAACCGACATCAGTGTGTAAAAGACATCACCACATGGGCTCAGGAACACTTCAGAAAACCACTGTCAGTAACTACAGTTCGCCGCTACATCTGCAAGTGCAAGTTAAAACTCTACAATGCAAAGCGAAGGCCATTTATCAACAGCACCCAGAAACGCCGCCGGCTTCGCTGGGCCCAAGCTCATCTAAGATGGACTGATGCACAGTGGAAAAGTGTTCTGTGGTCTGACGAGTCCCATTTCAAACTGTTTTTGGAAACTATGGATGTCGTGTCCTCCGGACCAATGAGGAAAAGAACCATCCGGACTGTTATAGGCGCAAAGTTCAAAAGCCAGCATCTGTGATGGTATGGGGGTGTATTAGTGCCCAAGGCATGGGCAACTTACACATATGTGAAGGCACCATTAATGCTGAAAGGTACATACAGGTTTTGGAGCAACATATGTTGCCATCCAAGCAACGTCTTTTTCATGGACGCCCCTGCTTATGCCAAGCCATATTCTGCACGTGTTACAACAGCATGGCTCCATAGTAAAAGAGTGCGGGTACTAGACTGGCCTGCCTGTAGTCCAGACCTGTCTCCCATTGAAAATATGTGGCGCATTATGAAGCGTAAAATACGACAACAGAGACCCCGGACTGTTGAACAACTTAAGCTGTACATCAAGCAAGAATGAGAAAAAGTTCGACCTGAAAAGCTTCAAAAATTAGTCTCCTCAGTTCCCAAACGTTTACTGAGTGTCGATAAAAGGAAAAGCGATGTAACACAGTGGTAAAAAGGCCCATGTGCCAACTTTTTTGCAATGTGTTGCTGCCATTAAATTCTAAGTTAATGATTATTTCCAAAAATTAAAAATAAAGTTTCTCAGTTTGAACATTAAACATCTTGTCTTTGCAGTGTATTCAATTGAATATAAGTTGAAAAGGATTCGCAAATCATTGTATTCTGTTTTTATCTACGATTTACATAATGTGCCAACTTCACTAGTTTTGGGTTTTGTAATAAAAGGGGCAGAGCGCCTCGTATGCCATTGATTATTGTTTCACTTTTACCGGATAGTCCGACCTTGATTCTTGCCATTGCCCTTTTTGTACTGTTTTGTCTTTCTGGATTTCGACCTATTACGAGTTTTGTGTTTGGATGCCCTGTGTATGACCATTGGCTTTGCCCATCGACTACGACTTTTTGCCTATCGTTTTTATATCTCTGCCCATCTGTCTTACTGGTTCTGACCCCGGCCTGTCTAGTTGATACTGTTTTTGGATTTCGTATAGTGGCTTGGCAATTCCTGTTTTTTCTGGCTTTGACTCGGACCCCAATAAAGGCATACATTTTTTGGATTCCTGTCTCTCACGAGTGGTTCCTGAAAGCTTTGTGAAAGAACCCACTATCAGCTTAACGTAGTTAACAAAGGTCAACAAGGATGTCTACATTTGTTCCAAGCTAAGTCAACATCGTGTTCAAGGCAACATCTTATCACTTCGCTGGTGATAAATGTAAAGTTATCTTTTACATCATTATGTTAGCTAACGTTAGCTAAAGTTAGTAAACTCTATAGCTAACTTCAGTGCTGACGAACGTTGGCTTAACGTGAGCTCCTGGGTACGTTGTTCAACATGTCATCTTGTTTACTTAGAAGGAGTTCAGTCATGTCCGGTTAGATTGCTTCAATTCGGTAGCTAGCAGTAATAATTCGTAAATTTAACTTATTACCCTGCGGTGCATGAACAATGCTGATCCTCTATCTTGTTGTGTGAGATGGTGACATAAACGAGATGCGTTTGATCGTGTTTGCACTGAGACCTGCACATTTTAGCTTCTAATATAAACTTTTCATTGACCTTCTCGCACAACCACAAATATTTTACTGCACACCACAACATAAAGGGACCACACTGTAGTAGAAAGCATGCTAAATTAGTTTTGCAAAGTACCTAAAAGTACACTGTAAAAAAACTAAAGTTGTCTCAACTGAAAAAAAGTTAGTGTCCTGGCTGCCTTAAAATTTTAAGCTCATTGAACTTGAGATGACAAGTTGAGGTAATATTCAACATATAATCTTGAATTCAGTTCACTTGACATTTTGAGGCAGCCTGGACACTAACTTTTTTCAGTTGAGACAACTTTTTCTTTTTTACAGTGTACCTTTGAAGTATCCACTGTACGTCATTATCAGAAATTGAACATCAGCATTGTCCCATAGTGTATCATTAAATGCTCCACTTAGAATATATTAAGGTGTCATAAAGTGCTCAACCAAAAATCACAAAAAGCTCTAAAAATCAAGCTCCGAGTTATCTCACAGTAGCAATGCTCCTTAAACCTTAAAGTAATAAAATTACCCTAGTCACTCCTAAAAAGTGTAGCATAAAGGCAATTCAATAGGCTATTATATTGTTATTCAATCTGATTACATTATCAAGCAAAAAATGGTCACCAGACTGTTGCATTGTCAATGGCACTGGGCCAATCCTCCACTGCACTCATTCTGCTTTAAATGGATAAAGAACACACCTCCAGTTCTATTGGCTGTTATGTGACAAGCCCCTTTTACCTCATCATATTATAGCAGAATCTGCAAAATTCTGCAAAAAACGTTTTCAGCTCAGCTCAATGATTAGACATATTGGCAAAAGCAGAGATTATGCCACGTTTGATTCTCATAAGTTTGAATGGAGTATACTTTTTTGTTATTGCTACACACAGTAAGACTTCCCAAACTACTGTTCGAGGCTAATATATAATAAACAAACTGCTGATTTGTCTCTCCATTTTTCCTGAAATCTGAAAGAAGCACCTCACTTTTTATGTCATTTATTTTAAAAGATGGATTTTACTACAGATATGTCAGTAAATATCACTTTTCAATGAATGATTTATAGGAATCTATTTTCATTTTTTTGAAGTATTAAGTGGATTTTGCATGCTTAAAGGGTTAAAAAGTAAAGAGACTCTATAATATCTTTTAATTTACTTCATTATTCATGTGAGTTTAATGTATATAGGCAACATTATGTATGTGAATGTAATGTTTTGCTAAATCTGTTCCTCTAGTTACAAAGCTTCACACAGTTTTTCATGGTGCATGACCATATTGTTTAACAGATCCATGGAGAAGTCCCCTGAAAATCTGACATTTACAATTTAGAATCTGACATTATCTGACATTAATTAATGACATAAATCAGTACATAGGGCATAATTAGAAAAATGCGACCATGATACTCTAAAATCTCTTTTCAGCATTAGTTGTTGAACTGACGCCGTTTTATTAAAGTGATTTCATTGCCTAAATCTTCCAACAGGAGCAGTGCAATTTGGCACTGTTAAACTCATGTGAGTTTGGTGGTGGTGAATGAAACAAAATACATTTCTTACTAAGTCTGCTTTCGAGGGATTCAAAACCAGTTCATAGAAGTCATACAGCTAAATGTCAGAGCTAAATGCCTTCACTCCCTATGCAGGGATTTAGAATGGACTTTGCCTCAGTCTGTGATAGTGCGCGTGGTACCGCCTCATTTGAGAAGGCTTGTCAGGCACATATTATATAAAGGAGGATAAGAATTAACTGATCCTCCTCTAAGTATTGTCTAGCAAAGGACTATAAACACTTATTTTTTTCCACCCGTGGAACTGTAAGGGGGATTTTTTTCACCATTCACAAAGTAAGTTCCGATTTCATTAATCGCGTTCTTACTTGATGTAATTTTACATGTACGTCAAAATGTGAATATTTGGCATCTGGGTCCTATTGCTTTTTAAAAGTGCTTGATTTAAATCATGACAAATGAGATGCTTTTTTGATGCAATTTTCCCATCTCAAGTTGAGAAAGAACACCTCAAAATTTTTCGGCATCATTTGTTGCATGTCAGCACCTTCAAATGATGATACACTTTGGAGGTTTGGAAAAAAAAAACATTCCACCACCAACAGCGAAAGCTTCAAACAGGACAAATGGCTGTTATGTACTGTACTCAGAACTACTGTAACTTACAATTGAGCTGTCATACTTTCCCATAATTAAATGCTACATTTGATAATAAACCTGCCTACAGCAGAACTTCGTGTTGCTTTTCCAAAAGGTGCCTAGCCGATTAATGGTCATTTTATTTACACAGTGTGGTAAATGTACCCTTATGTAGCTTACATTATCATCATTTTACTTGCTGCTAACATCGTTTTAGGTTGTAGCTGTTGCCTGATGCTCATTTTCATTGGAGGCAGCACAAACTGCTTTCAGTTTCATGAAACTTGGAAACTCAGATAGTAGACTAACGAAAGGCCCTACTCTCTGCTTTCCTCAGTAGTGAAGATGGTGGGGCTGAAGCCGTCCGATGTTCCCCCCTCCTTGGGAGTAAAGGTCCTCAGTGCTGGGACAGCAGCTTGTATAGCAGACCTGGTCACCTTCCCCTTAGACACAGCTAAAGTCAGATTACAGGTACTGCAGATAAATGACTCCATGGTCATCAATAACCTTTAAAAAAAAAAAAACAGTGTTTACACAGACAGTAATATTGTTAAGAATTCAGAGAGTCTCTGAGAATTTCGCAAGGTAATCATTCCTGCATGTGTTTCATGCAATATGGATGTTTGTCCTTTAATTTGAGGCTACTTACATTTGCATTCATGCGATAAGGAATGTTCCTTCTATGAATTATAGCCCTAGAAAACTGTGAAACTGTCCAAATGACCTCATTATGAATTATTAGACAATCTCCTGAGCACCCTAATTCTGCTCCAGTAGATCTACTTTCTGGTAGGTTTTTAGTTGACACACATAGTGCCTTTCAGTCAACGATGAGAGATCTTGCTCAATTCTTAAACTGTCAAATAAGCGGAGTCAAATTTGCGCTGAAGTGAGAATGGAGTTCCTGGGCCAGTGATGTGCTTGGCTTATATCTGTCTTTAAATAAAGTAATAAAGTGAAATTGTCCTCCTTAAACAACCATACAACACACACCAGTCTCAGCTGTCTTTAGTTCTCTGTCGTTGGCGCTCAGTACAAAGAAAAACCAGGTACTAAGTGCCTCCCCTCTGATCTCAGTGTTTTACACACCTCAGATTCAAGGTGAGAAGAAGGTAGCAGATGCAGCCAAAGACATCAGGTACAGGGGTGTATTTGGGACCATCAGCACCATGGTCAGGACCGAGGGGCCCAGATCACTCTACAATGGGCTGGTAGCTGGACTCCAGAGGCAGATGGCATTCGCGTCTATACGGATTGGCCTCTATGACAACGTCAAGAATTTCTACACCAGGGGAAAAACAGACAGTAAGTTTGACTCCAATTCTCTGATGCCTTAGCAATGATAGTAGTGCATAAGACTATCAAAAACAGCAGAAAAAGCAGAGAGCACTTGTTTTTTGTCCCTACCACATACAGTGAGCACTGTAATCAGATTGTGGCACATTTTTAATTTTAATTCTATGCAAGCAATTTGCGCTAAGTATGGAATGACAATGAGCTTGAAGTGGAGAATATCAGCTTTAATTTGTGTGTGTCTTCATCCTTGCAGGATGAATCATTTAGAAATGACATCACCTTTTGTACATAGCCACCTCAGAACCAAATTTTTGGGCACATAAAAAAAATACACAATGTATGATAGGGAGAACATTTCTTACAATTGCATATTCTTTGCATTAAATGACTTTGAAGTCTGTGACGCATAAGTATCAATGCTAGTGATGCTCTGCCTGGGCTGTACTGCAGTCATCTTCACTATCTGCTTGCCTCTTGGATTTTTTGCCCTCAGTCCTCTCTTTATTACGTATGCACAGTGCATTGTACATGCATTGACTCGGCCAACAGGATTCAAACAAAAATGAATTATGGTGCTCAATGTATTTCTGCTCAGGCCCAGGAGTGGGAATACGGATCCTGGCTGGATGCACCACAGGGGCAATGGCGGTTTCGTTGGCCCAGCCCACAGATGTGGTGAAGGTCCGTTTTCAGGCTCAGATGAACCTAAGTGGCATCCAACGCAGGTACAGTGGGACACTACAGGCCTACAGGCAGATATTCCACCAAGAGGGCCTGAGAGGCCTGTGGAAAGGTGAGCACTCTCCTCTCATTAAGCATTTTAACTACCACTGTTTACTAATAATTTATGTTAATCACTCAAGCTATTACTGGTCACTGTGATGTGCTATATTTAATGAATTTCATTCACATTATGTAGCTGCCCAGCTGGTTAAGTGAGCTCCATGGTGTTATAAGCACTTAAAGTTGAACAGCGGAGTGGCCAACGTGTATAGTCAGCTGGTTCAACACTTTCATTGCCTGCTCTCCCAGAGACCAGCTTAAACCAGATGCGGACCAGCTTTGACAAACTAGGAATGTTTGTATATTATATGCTCTCTTGTACATAGAGCACTATTCAGTCTCAGTGAACAACTGGATCAGTTTCTTCCAAAAAGAAGAATTTCTGAATAATTGTAAAGTTTTGGATGGTGCTGAATCAATAGTTTTAATATGATTCACAGATTGAATATGCAGATTTATATTTATTTGTTTGAACATTTAAGATTAAAGCAGCATTTTCATTTTTAAGGCACACTACCTAACATCACCAGAAATGCTCTGGTCAACTGCACAGAACTTGTGACCTATGACCTTATCAAGGAGGCAATTCTCAATCACAAGCTTATGTCAGGTGAGTGAATCATTGAGAGTTTATGCAGAGGCAGTCAACATATGAAGACTTTGGCTTTTTTTGTGTTTCATGGAGCAAAATACAGCAGACAAAAAATCACCTGACAGAGGCACTCAAATATTCTAATTGGTCTACATGCAAATATAACATTTCTGTACAGATTTTAAATATAATATAAAGAATAACAGAACAATTAAATTTTTATTTCAGTAGTGAATATGTTCTGTCATACATTACATTTACCCTGCTACCAGCATTAAAAAATTTAAATATCTTTAATTTTTTTACTGTAAGAGATTTTTAATGGGTGACATTTCAAAAAAAAAAATCAGAAATTTTTACATTTTATGTAAAAATATATCATTTTTATGAAATGTCACTGTATTATAGGTTTCTACATCACAGAATTTTATTATTTTTTTGAATGATCAGAGACTGCTGTGTCATGCTGGATTACAATTAATTGCCTAAGTTTAAGGTGATGTTTCTATGCGATAAGAATCTAGATTCAGGACAGTTCCACCTATATTGTATCTCCTCTTTCCCATCCGAGTTTAAAGAGGATTTTCTGCACACTGTTAAGCTTCTCCCTATTTTCTCTGGAATGCAGATAACCTGCCATGCCATTTTGTGTCAGCGTTTGGGGCTGGGTTCTGCACCACAGTCATCGCTTCGCCAGTTGATGTAGTGAAGACACGGTACATGAACTCCCCTCCAGGACAGTACACGAGTGCTGTCAATTGTGCCTGGACCATGATGACGAAAGAGGGACCTACAGCCTTTTACAAAGGGTGAGCAAATAAAAAAATGACACTGAAAGATGTGTGTAACACACATACAACCCAGACAGAGAATGACCCATCAAACTCAAAATCACAGACAAAGGACAATCTAACTAACAACAGCAGACAAAGACAGATATTACCAAAAACATTTTTTCATCATTAGGGGACGAAAAGTCAGGGACAAAAAGTCCTCAGAGATGAAAAGTCTAGGGATGAAAAGTCCAGGGACAAAAAATTCGGGGACGAAAAATCCAGGGATGAGGAGTCCTGTAATCCTCAAAAATTCAGAGACCCATCTAACTCGTATAGATAGAGAAAGACTGGTCCCACTCACAAACTCACAGAAAGATCCATCTAAGTCATGAACCCAGAAGAAAACCCGACTAGCTCTCAAAGACAAAGACCCATCTGACTCATGAACTGAGACCAAGACAGTACTGATGTTGAAACAGCACCCATATAGAAAGACCAATCTAATATTTAAACTCCGTTTTGCAAAAACAGCACAGACACAGTAAGAGCCCTTTCACACACAAACAAGGCCACAAAAAATTAATCTGACCTATTTAATGAAATATGCCATAGACATAGAAAGGCCTGTCTTGCACAATAAACAGTGCATATACACACAGAAAGGCCCATCTTACTCACAAATACACAAGCTCTGCCTAAAACTTCAACAGCCCAGATACAAAAAGGCCCACTTAATGGAGAAACAGCACAGAGATAGACAAGATAAAGAAACGCATGGAAACTTGCAAGCTCCATGGATGCAAAAGCAACTTCTTCAACAAACAAACTCTTTGGTGCCAACAATGACATCATATGAAAACATTTCTGGTTCTTATTGCGCACATATCTTGGAAAATAGCAACTGTCTTCATAATCAAGCTTTCAGTTGTGGTTCTTCCTGCCACTGCATATTTGATTTGGTACTGCCTTGTCTTCATCACCAAGTGAAATCACACATATATAGGAAGAGAAATAAGTTTTTAAATGAGAAGTGTTCATGACATCCCACTTTGAGCCTCTCACAATGCTGTGGAGCCCACAAAGATTCTCCTCTTAAATCTTTTTCGCTAGTAAGCCATGCAAAACAGGCTTCAAAACTTAGTGCTGGTTCCCTGAAATGCTGTGTTCGCCAACTGCAGAGCACACACAGTGTTCGTGCGACTACAAGGTTGTACAGCATCGTTTCATGCATGGGCAGCAGGGAGTACATCTCGGTCTGTTGGAATGGCACAACTCCCAAACATAGTGCAAATCAGCGGTAAAAAGCCAGTAAAAAGCATTAATCTATCATCACTCACCTATTAGAGTCACCTTGTAATGCCCAGTTCATTCTGTCCCTTCTGATCCAGACAAAATAGCATTCGTATTTTATTGTCCTTGCTGAAGCAGTCATCAACAATGTGGCAGAATTAAGCTGAATTTTAAAACTTGTCATTTTTTTAAATTAAGCCCTTTCACTATATGAACTAAACAGAGGCAGTTCAGCTTACTCATGATGTTCTCACTGTAAGTTGGTTTGCTGTATATCATACAATCATTACAAGCCAGCACGCTAAGTTAGCTAATGTAATGTAGCTTGGTTTCATTGATCTATGGTCAAAACTGAGTAACACTGGGTGAAGTAGATATGAGTGATTTGAATTTTCAGATAGTTTAAGTGACCTCATTCCTGAATGCACTGTTGATTTTGGAAATATACACTGTGATATGGAATCAGTGACACCAGATGCGGGAAAAGGGAATGAGGATTTATTTATAAACAAAAACAAAACAGGCACGAGGGCCAACAAAAAACTTGGCCCAAAGGGTTGCAAAAAACAAACTGAGGTAAGCTACACAGAGCTATAAACAATAAATGCAAAAAGGCAAAAAACAAAAGGCACTGGAAACTCCAGGCGAGAAGATCAAGAAAAATAAATAACAAGACTAAATATATATATATACAAAACAAGAGGCTAGGACAAATACTGGGGAACTTGACAAGAACTTGGCTAAACGAGACGCGAGAAACAAAACTTGAGACACTGTCTGCCAGCCAACTTCCACCGCATCCAGATAAAGGCTTGAAAATAATGACATGAGGGGTAACACCTGGAGGGAGAGAAACAAGAGGCATGGCAAGATCAAGACATGGACTGAGATTGGATGACATGACCTGCTCATTAAGAGAATGAGCGTGCTCAGCTTAAGTACCAATTAAGTATGCAGTTTGGAAGCAAGCATGAATGTTAAGAACAGAAAAGCACAGCAAGATCTTGAAATAGCAAAGCAGGAATCATGACAATAAACTCCCTGTCTAAATTAGTAATATTAGTAATGTGCCTATCTAAGAATTACACCACCCAGTGAGTGTTAGTAAATGTTAGTAACTTAAAAACAGTTAATTGTCAATTAAGCTTAGAAAGGCCCGAATCCAGCACAGCACAGAAGGAAGGGGAAATACCAAAGCCAACCATAGCTCAGAAATGTGCAACAACGAAGGCACGGGGCGGAACGCAGACAATGGGTGGAGTGGCATGGCAGACCTGGCAAGAACAAAAACATGGAAAAGTAAAAACATGGACATGGAACATGGATGATGAAATACTATGACTGAACATGAACTATGGAACTATGAACTATGAAATCTTGAACATGAAACTGTTAAAACCATTAATACTGTTCTGGCCAAAGGCCAGAACCCTGGAACACAACAGTACCCCCCCCTTACAAAAGCGGCACCTGACGCGGACAAAAAACACCAATAACTAAAATACATGAAGCCGCACAAAACTAAATACAAATCCCACAAGACAAATAACTAACGAGAATACTAAAGACAAAAAACCCTATGACACAAAAACACCTAACCAAGAAACAGTACCACAAGAAACACTAAACATAAACAAGATTACTAGAGGTCTCCAGCAAGCTGGGGCTAAGGCTTGGGCTATGGGAATGGGGTGATGGTTATGGCTTGAGGCTATGGTTTGGGGCTATGGTAATGGGCTATGGGCTATGGGGTTGGGGCTGTGGCTATGGCTTGGCTTGAGGCTATGGCTAGGAACTATGGCTTGGCTTGGGACTGTGGCTATGGGCTATGGCTTGGGGTTGGAACTATGGCTATGGCTTGGGGTGTGACTGATGGTAATCACGGATGAGAGATTTGTCTAAGATGTGCCTGGCCGGGACCCAGGAACGCTCTTCTGGGCCGTACCCCTCCCAATCCACGAGGTACTGGAGGCCCCGGCCCCTCCGACGGCAATCCAGCAGGGTCTTGACTGTGTAGGCCTCCCCTCCGTCGATGAGCCGAGGAGGAGGCGGAGGCTCAGGTGGGGGCATGAGGGGGGAGGTGGCAACAGGCCTCAGGCGTGAGACGTGGAATACTGGGTGGAGACGTCGCATGGTGGATGGGAGCTTGAGCCGGACAGCAGTGGGGCTGATGATCCTTTGGATGGGGAAAGGACCCAGGAAGCGAGGAGCCAGCTTGCGGCTTTCCACCCGGAGTGGGATGTCTTGTGCCGCCAACCAGACCTTCTGGCCGACCCGATAGTGAGGGGCTGGGCGCCGACGCTTGTCTGCCGTGGTCTTCATCGTCTTACCCGCCCGAACCAAGGCGCGGCGAGCAGACAGCCACACACGGCGACACCGCCGGATGAATGCCCCGGCCGAAGGCACCCCGACTTCCTCCTCCTGGCTGGGGAACAATGGAGGCTGGTAGCCCATACAGCACTCGAAGGGGGAGAGGCCGGAGGCAGAGGCGGCGTGGGAGTTTACGGCGTACTCAACCCAGGGTAGCATGGTAGACCAGGATCTTGGGTTGGTCGAGCACACGCATCGGAGGACCGTCTCCAGGGTTTGGTTGGCCCGCTCAGTCTGTCCATTGGTCTGTGGGTGGTATCCGGAGCTGAGGCTGAAGGAGGTGCCAAGGGATGTGCAGAATGCTTTCCAGAACTGGGAGGTGAATTGGGGACCACGATCTGATACTATATCCACAGGAATGCCATGGGGACGGACAACATGCTGGATAAGTAGATCAGCTGTGGTTTTAGCAGAGGGGAGCTTGGGAAGGGGCACGAAGTGGGCAGATTTGGAGAACCGGTCAACTATGGTGAGGACAGTGGTGTTTCCATGGGAGACGGGCAGGCCAGTGACGAAGTCCAGGGCTATGTGGGACCAGGGACGGTGAGGAATGGGCAGTGGTTGGAGCAGACCAGAGGGAGGTGCGTGGGAGGACTTGGCGCGGGAACAGACTGAGCAGGCAGAAACGAACCCCCGGATCTCTGCTGCCATCTTGGGCCACCAGAAACGGCGCTGGATAAACCGCAGGGTCCGGCCGACCCCAGGATGGCACGACAGGTTGGAGGAGTGGCCCCACTGGAGAACGTCAGACCGGGCAGCTGCAGGGACGTACAGGCAGTTGGCAGGGCAGACACTGGGCGTAGCTGCGCCGTTCTGAGCGTTGCGGACCAGCTCCTCGATCCGGAGGCACACGTTGTTAACGAAGCAGGTCCTTGGCAGGATGGAGCTGGGCTCTCCCTTGGACGAGGAAGCGTCGAAACGCCTGGAGAGCGCGTCAGCCTTGGTATTCTTGGACCCCGGCCTGTAGGCCAGGGAGAAGTTGAACCGGTCGAAAAAGAGGGCCCATCTGGCTTGTCTGGGTGTCAACCTCTTAGCAGAACGGAGGTACTCTAGGTTTTTATGGTCCGTCCAGACCAGGAACGGAACCCTTGCCCCCTCAAGCCAGTGCCTCCATTCCTCCAGGGCCAGTTTCACCGCCAGCAGCTCCCGGTTCCCGACGTCGTAGTTGGACTCCGCAGGCGTCAGCCGGTGGGAGTAGAACGCGCACGGGTGTACCTTCTGATCATTGCTGGATCTTTGAGATAGCACCGCACCAACCCCGACATTGGAGGCATCCACCTCCACAATGAACTGCTTGGCGGGGTCGGGGGTGGTGAGGATGGGCGCGGTGGTGAAGCGCCTCTTCAGCTCACAGAAGGTCACCTCGGCTTGCGGAGTCCAACGGAATGGCACCTTGGAGGTAAGGGCCGTTAGGGGAGCTGCCACGGTGCTGTAGTTCCTGACGAATCGCCTATAGAAATTGGCGAATCCCAGGAAGCTCTGTAGGGCCTTGCGGTCCTTGGGTGCGGGCCAGTCCACCACAGCCTTGACCTTCTCCTCGTCCATGCCCAGGTGGTTAGGGGAGATGACGTGCCCCAGGAAGGAGGTAGTGGTGGTGCTGAACTCGCATTTCTCAGCCTTGACAAAGAGGCGGTTCTCGAGGAGGCGGCGGAGCACCTGGCGAACATAGTTTGTGTGCTCCGTCTTGTCCCGGGAGAAGATCAGGATGTCGTCAAGGTAGACATAGACGAACCTCCCGATCATGTCGCCGAGCACATCATTCACCAAGTTCTGGAACACTGCGGGCGCGTTGGTCAGGCCGAATGGAACCACCAGGTACTCCCAGTGGCCGCTAGGGGTGTTGAAAGCGGTCTTCCATTCGTCGCCCTCCCTGATGCGCAGGAGGTGGTAGGCATTCCGCAGGTCCAGCTTGGTGAATATGGCCGCCCCCTGGATGACATCAAACGCCGAGGACATCAGTGGAAGCGGGTAGCGGTTCCTGACCGTGATCTTATTGAGCCCTCGGTAATCGATGCAGGGGCGCAGGGAGCCATCCTTCTTCTTGACAAAGAAGAAGCCTGCCCCCGCGGGAGAGGAGGATGGACGGATGATGCCAGCTGCAAGGGACTCCCGGATGTACTTGTCCATGGCCCCCCTCTCTGGCTCAGACAAGGCGAAGACACGCCCCCTAGGGGGTGCTGTACCAGGCTGGAGGTCAATAGCACAGTCATAAGGGCGGTGCGGGGGCAGAGACACCGCACGGGACTTGCTAAAGACAGCCGCCAGGTCATGGTATTCAGGGGGCACTCTGGAGACATCTGGCTTCCCCTCGGAAGCTGGTCCACCCGCCGAACAGGAGGGTCGGGAGTCGAGGAGGCAGCTGGCCGAACAGGAGGGACTCCACTCCCGCACCTCATGGCGGGCCCAGTCGATCACCGGCCCATGTAACGCCAACCACGGATGACCCAGGACAATGGGAGAGCGGGGTGTCTCGGTCACGAACAGCCGGACCTGTTCGTGATGATTGCCTGACGCCAGCAGCTGGATGGCAATGGTCTGGTAGCACACCTTAGCAAGGGGTTGCCCACCCAGCCCTGAGATGGACAATGGGCTGGGAAGTTGGGAGAGGGGAACCCCCCACTCGGCGGCAGCTCTGGCGTCAATGAAGCTCTCCTCAGCTCCTGAGTCAATGAGGGCGGTGGTCTTGCGGGAGCAGCCCTCCCAGGTCAGGGTCACCGGGATGCAGGTCCGGCGGTAGGAGGAGGTTTCCTTGGCTGAAGCACCCACTAGTACTCCTCCAGACGCTAGTGGGCGTTGTCTTGGACAGCCTCGGACCGCATGACCCTGCTGGCCGCAGTAAAAACACGCCCCCGACCTCCTTCTCCGTTGGCGCTCCTCCTGGGTGAGCCGGGACCTCCTGATCTCCAGGGGAGATGCCTCTCCAGGAGAGAGTGTGGTGGCGTCCCCCCTCGGCTGGTCCTGAGGCGACGCGCGATCAGGGCACGGGGGTTGGATCTGGCCAGAGGGGGTAGAGCGTCGGCCAGGGCCAAGGGTGAGCGCCCTCTCCTCCAGGCGGCTGTCGATGCGCAGGGCCAGGTCTATAAGGGCCTCTGGAGACTCAGGGATCTCACAGAAGAGCAGTCGGTCTTTGACTGGTTCGGACAGCCCCTGGAGGAACACGTCACACAGCGCCTCCCTGCTCCAGCCCGACGTGGCTGCCACCGTCTGAAAATCGATGGCGTAGTCCGCCACCGATCTCCTCCCCTGCCTCATCCTCAGCAGCTCCCGTCCTGCGGCTCTCCCCTGCTTGGAGCGGTCGAAGACACGCAGTAGCTCCTCCGCCAAGGCCCGGTAGGTGGTAGTGCAGGGCTGCCGAGCCTGCCATGCGGCAGTTCCCCACAAGCGAGCCCGCCCCGTCAGCTGGGAGAGGACGAAGGCGACTCGGGCCGGCTCTGAGGCGAAGGTGGAGGGCTGCAGAGCGAAACACATCTCACAGGAGGTGAGAAAAGCCCTGCAGAACCCTGGTTCTCCACCGTACCTTTCGGGCGGCGGAAGGCAGGGCTCAGGACCAGGGTGGACAGCTGGCTGCAGCTGAGGTGCTTCTGCGCCGGGCTGGCGCACAGGGGTGATGGGTGGCTGGTGTGCTGCAGGAGCCCGGGGCTGGACAGCTGGCATGATGGGGCCCTGGCTGGGACCTGCCCGGGGAAGGCTGGCCTTCAGTGTCGCCAGCGCAGCTGTCAGCTCCTGGATCTGCTGCCGTTGATGCAGCAGCTCAGCCTCTCGCTGGGCGATCCTGCACTCCATCCCGCTGGTGTCAGGGAGACAGTGTCTACTGATATGGAATCAGTGACACCAGATGCGGGAAAAGGGAATGAGGATTTATTTATAAACAAAAACAAAACAGGCACGAGGGCCAACAAAAAACTTGGCCCAAAGGGTTGCAAAAAACAAACTGAGGTAAGCTACACAGAGCTATAAACAATAAATGCAAAAAGGCAAAAAACAAAAGGCACTGGAAACTCCAGGCGAGAAGATCAAGAAAAATAAATAACAAGACTAAATATATATATATACAAAACAAGAGGCTAGGACAAATACTGGGGAACTTGACAAGAACTTGGCTAAACGAGACGCGAGAAACAAAACTTGAGACACTGTCTGCCAGCCAACTTCCACCGCATCCAGATAAAGGCTTGAAAATAATGACATGAGGGGTAACACCTGGAGGGAGAGAAACAAGAGGCATGGCAAGATCAAGACATGGACTGAGATTGGATGACATGACCTGCTCATTAAGAGAATGAGCGTGCTCAGCTTAAGTACCAATTAAGTATGCAGTTTGGAAGCAAGCATGAATGTTAAGAACAGAAAAGCACAGCAAGATCTTGAAATAGCAAAGCAGGAATCATGACAATAAACTCCCTGTCTAAATTAGTAATATTAGTAATGTGCCTATCTAAGAATTACACCACCCAGTGAGTGTTAGTAAATGTTAGTAACTTAAAAACAGTTAATTGTCAATTAAGCTTAGAAAGGCCCGAATCCAGCACAGCACAGAAGGAAGGGGAAATACCAAAGCCAACCATAGCTCAGAAATGTGCAACAACGAAGGCACGGGGCGGAACGCAGACAATGGGTGGAGTGGCATGGCAGACCTGGCAAGAACAAAAACATGGAAAAGTAAAAACATGGACATGGAACATGGATGATGAAATACTATGACTGAACATGAACTATGGAACTATGAACTATGAAATCTTGAACATGAAACTGTTAAAACCATTAATACTGTTCTGGCCAAAGGCCAGAACCCTGGAACACAACACACTGGTGCCAAAAACAATGTATTTGGGATTCTTGAAAAATTAGATTTGCCTATATTTGGCCCTACTTCCTACTTCATCCAGTATCATCTAATGGCTACCAATGGGGTTGTAAGTGATGTTAACGTTGCTTGGCAGGGATATTTAGAAGCAGCATACTGATATCATCGTCAAGACAATAGATCTAGCTCATTGGATAACTTATTTTCTCTGCGCTTCAACAGCATCAGCAAGAAGATGTGATCTGATAAGAGGAGTCACCACTTATGCTGCTGCTCAGAAATTTTTACAAGGGCAAACCATCACCTGTAATGCTATGGCCTTGGCCAAGGAGGTCATTTTTTATCTTACGCTTGTTGGCAAGTGTGTTTGTAAGTTTGTTAGCAACTTTAAAGAAGAAGTTATGCGCAGATTTTTATGAAATTTTTATCAGGGGTGTGTCTTGGCCCAGCTCAGTCTCAAGTGATGTCATTTTGGGGGTACCCCGGATTAAATTCTTGATCCACAAATTTTTTATTTACTTGTGTGGTCATACATAATTACGCTACTCATGTGTACCACATACAGGTTTTGGCCAAGGTATGCACTCTCTGAGTGCTCTTAGCAAATAAAAGCCAATTGATTTGTGAGACAAACAAGTCAATGAAATTTGCCTCTCTTTTTCTTCTCTACAGATTTGTTCCCTCTTTCCTGAGATTGGGCTCTTGGAATGTGGTGATGTTTGTATCATTCGAGCAGCTGAAGAGGGCGATGATGATATCCAAACAGAGATTAGAAGCCACAGCATAATTTAAACGATCTCATAGTAACATCCAAAACAAAAAAATATGCTCCCATTTATGAGTAATTGACCCAAAGCAACTCTTAAAACTGAGAAGAAACTGTTCTGAAGATCCTTGTTAATATGGCATTTTGAGAGATATTTATTCTGTTGGGCTCTTCAAATGCAGACTAGCAATGTTTTTCCCTGCAAAAAATTGTAAATAAATACGGGAATCAAGGCCCTGGCCCTTTTGAATTATGCAAACTAAGAGCAATGACAGTGTTGCCATAGTGCCATATTAGGATGCGATAGAGAAACCCCTGGATTGACAGTGAAGCATTCTGTTTTATTAATATTTATTTTAACATTTCTTCCTTTATACTGGGCTCCATTTTCCCAAACACCTCTAGCAGCATAACAGCTGTTTTTCTACCTTATTTTGATTTAATTTTTTTTTTTTTTTCCAGGCACCCAATACAGCTGCACCCTAACATGAACAAACTTAAGAAATGTATAGCTGAATTGAAAGGCACTTAATTTGAGGTTATTTGCAGCAGAAAATGTTTATGTCTTAAGTTGTGTTCAGATGTAGTAAGTGGATACAAGTGTATCCTGTACTTTTCGTTGTTCTATTTTTTTTATGCTGCTTAAAACCAAAAGTATGTACATAGATAAAAATAAAATAAATGTTTCTATCTGCAATACTGTTGTTTTTATGACATGAAAGTATTTTATTTATGGCCCCATTTTATTCACCTCACTGTAGCTGGCTGTTGGGTTACAGAGCTACATGAACCATTAGACAAAGCATGCGATTGAGAGTGTTGCTTTGTAAATCATTCACCAATTTTACCCAATCACCATTCCTCCTGGGGACGCAATGAGGTCAGAAACAGTCCATGGATTTAGTTGCATTTGCTTGTGGAAAAAAAATAATAAATCTGTTGTGTCAGACTGCATGGTTGTGTGAGAACAGGGGACAAAGGTGGCATGATACCAGAGGTAATTCTGTGCCTAGTTACAGCTGCAGCAACTTTCTCATAAAAATATCTGCAAAAGATCCACTATGTAGTCACCAAAAACTGAGACTGCCTTCAGAAAGTGAAAAGAAAATCCTAAAACGTAATGCTAACTTTTAATCTTTCAAATAAATCATTGTTCATCCAAAATTAAGGAGTAACTTTTTTCAAACCCTTTTTTTTTGTGATAAAAAAAATAGGTGTGCTTTATTACCTCAGCAAAGGGTTAGGATAATCATTCCTATCTCAAGTCTGTCACGACTAGCAGTATGACTAATCTGAAGTAGCAGCTTTTTTTTCCCAACAGATTGAAAGGAATATGAAAATCCTGGATTCAACTAAAGCTAAAAAAATGTAATGTAATTATTAACAAGGCATCCGCAAAGTGTATAAATAACCAGATTTTTGAACAGTAAGCAAGATACTCCTTTCACGGTATTGTTTAGAAGCAAGATGAAGACATCAACGGTCAAAATTAGGTCAAATCAAAAATTCATTCAATGTGTTGAAGAGTCACTGCACATACCTACCATAAAAATCTGATCATCCTAGCCCATGGCATATGGATGTAATTGCCATTTTTCACTAAAAGCCCTCTGGTGGCCAAATCATGAACTGAATCATGCTGTATTTAGAAAGGAAACAGCAAGTATCACCATGACACATGTCCATACCAAGTTGCAGCCATGAGAAAACATGGCGCCATTTTCAACAATCGGCTAACCTGACGCCATTTGACCTAGATGGCCTGTTCAATATACTGGGTATCAATGAGACAAGATGGAAAAGCAGTGGTCAATTTCTCATTGACAACTACAGGATGGTACACGCTGGTGGTGATCAGCACAAGAGGGAAGTTAGTCTATTACTTGGGTTTTGGCCTCTGAATGAGAGAGTCCTCTTAGTCAAGCTCGAGGGACAACCTTTTTTTTTTATGATTCAACCATTATTGAGTTTTTAGAATTTTTACAAGGCCAAACTGAAAAACTGTAATAAAAAAATAAATAAATAAATACATAAATAAAAGAGATAAGGCAGAATTAAGATACGCAGTCTTATTTTGACAATAAACCATAAATTAAAAACACAGTTAAAACAATAATAAAACAAGTACATAAGACGTCCAAAACATTTAATTAGTCCATGCTCAATATCTTCACCAGTCGAGTTAACAGGAGACAACTACCACACTATACATAGCCATACATAGTCCGAAGTGAAATTCACTGTCTACAGATAGTCTTCCAATATACAGATCCCTGTATCACACCCAGTCCACCTCCATCTTCATTACCATTCCAGCCCCCCAGAACCATCTACAATGATCCGTCTATGCAGTTACATTTTAGCTACCCTGTAGGGAGTAAAGTCTCAAAAGCATTCCCCATTTCTCATTATATTTATCAATATCATTTGTTATACTATAAGATATCCTTTCAAAGGCAGCTACTCTGCCTAACTCTGTGATCCATTCTTGGAACACCGGCCCCTCTGCATCTTTCCACTTTCTCATTACCATCTGTTTACCAATCATGATACTTGTCTGAATCCAGTTGGTTAAGGGTTTTACAATATGGGCCAGGGGTTTAGGGTTACCTAATATGTAAAGACTGGGACAGAACTCAAAATCCACTCTTATGACCTCTGTGATAAACTCATGCACCCTTTCCCAAAATGACTGAATCTTTGGGCATGCCCATAGAGCATGTAATAGGGTACCCAACTCGCCCACACATCTCCAACAGTCCGGTGTTTCTTTCAACCCTAGTCTGAATAACCTACTTGGGTACCAATA
This sequence comes from Gymnothorax reevesii, assembly GCA_029721435.1. Lineage (NCBI taxonomy): Eukaryota > Metazoa > Chordata > Actinopteri > Anguilliformes > Muraenidae > Gymnothorax > Gymnothorax reevesii. The sequence continues at coordinate 77,475,776 of CM056579.1, forward strand.
GAATCGATGAAGGATTTTAAATTGAATTAACCTTATTTTGATATCCCTGGAGACTTGTTTAGTGATTCCAACAATTGTATCCCAGTCATTTTCTGTAAATGTTATGTTCAGATCCCTTTCCCATAAGGTTTTCAGAACCGTATTGGATGGATAACCAGAGTTACTCATAAGCATAGAATAATAACGGGAGGCCCCATGCCTACTCTCTGCGACCCGTAAAATCTCTTTAATGAGGTCCATGCCCTGGGGTGGTGTTTGTGTAGAACCAAAAGTGGTGACAATGAGGTGTCTCAGCTGAAGATATCTCCAAAATTGATTTCTGGATACCTTAAATTGTTCCACCACATTGTCAAATGATTTAAGGACACCAGCTTCATACAGATCATACAGAGTGTTTACCCCCTTAATCACCCATTCCTTCCATATAGGAGATGATTTACCAATAAGGAGTTTTGGATTGTCCCATAGACCCGAAGATAGACTTAAAAAGGGGTTAATCTTAAATATACGAGACACCTTTCTCCATAGTCCCTGTAAATGACAGATAATAGGATGGGATCGAGCATCTGGCGGCATTCTGGCAGACAAGAACAGCAATGGAGGTATTGAAACACACAGTGACTGCTCTATTGCATACCAAGGTGGCGCTCTCTCCAGGGGTAACGCCCAATGTATCAACTGCTTCAGATTGAATGCATAATAATAGAACAAAAGATTTGGCATTCCCAGGCCACCCTTCATTACCGGCTTCTGCAATTTACGCAGATGTATTCTTGGCCTTTTACCATTCCAAAAAAACTTGTTACACATAGCATCAAATTGTTTGAAGTATTTTACAGGGATATACAGTGGGAGAGACTGAAGTAAATAATTAACTCTAGCAGAGCAGTTCGTCTTTATAATATTGACTTTTCCCCATCACGAGAGATAAAGTGGCGACCACCTTTCCAAATCTGTGTAAATTTTGTCTAAGAGAGGTTCAAAATTACAGTGCACTATTTTGTCTAATTGCCTAGGAAATAATATTCCTAAATATTTTATTCCCTTAGTGGGCCACTGAAATGATCCGGCTTGAAATAATGTTTTTGGGCAATATGTTGTCAAAGGAAGAGCCTCAGACTTAGCCCAATTGACTCTATAGCCTGAAAAACTAGAAAAAGATCTTATAACTTTAAGCAACGCGGGAATAGATTTGTCTGGGTCCGTGATGAATATTAAAATGTCATCAGCATATAGCATAAGCTTGTGTGTGGTCCCCGCAATAGGGACTCCAGGGATATTAGGGTCTTTCCGAATCGCTATAGCCAGAGGCTCTAGTGCTAGACGAAACAGTAGTGGAGAGAGAGGAGAGCCTTGTCGGGTTCCACGACCTAGCTTGAAATATGAAGAAATTATGCCATTAGTCTGTACAGCTGCTTGAGGCTCATTATATAACAGTTTCACCCACTTTAGAAATGTCTGCCCAAAACCATGACTCTCCAGCACTTGAAAAAGGTATTGCCACTCTACGCAATCAAATGCTTTTTCAGCATCGAGTGAGATGGCTGCAGTAGGTGCATTGTTGTTCCTAACCATCCACATAATATTAATCAGACGTCGAATATTATCCGAAGCAAACCTATTACATATAAACCCAACCTGATCTGTATGTATTAGCGTAGTTATAACAGCGTTGAGACGATCTGCAAGGATTTTGGAAAGTATTTTAGTGTCTATTGGTATTAAAGAAATTGGACGATAATTTTTACAGTCGGTGGGCTCTTTGCCTTTCTTTAAAATCAAAGATATTAGAGCCTGAGACAAAGTGGGGGGTAACACTCCTCTTTCAAAAGCTTCATTATACATTTGTATCAAAAGTGGAGTGAGCTCACCCATAAAACTTTGATAGAATTCTGCAGTCAGCCCGTCAGGTCCGGGTGATTTACCAATACGCAGCTTTCGGATAGCTGCCTTTATTTCTTCTGCCGTGATTGCAGCATCCAGCATCTCGCTGTGTTCTATACTCAAAGCTGGAAGGTCTAACCCTGCTAAAAATGAAAGAATATCTTCCTTTCGGCAAGAGGACGTGGAAGTGTATAGTTCCCCGTAAAATTTTCTAAAGGCTTCATTTATATCTGATGATTTTGTCACAAGACCCCCACTTTGGGACCGGACAGCAGATATTGTTGCCATAGACTCCTGTTGCTTAATATATCGTGCCAAAAGTTTCCCGGCTTTGTCCCCGGACTCAAAATACCTATGTCTCGCTCTAAAGAGTCCAAACTCAACCTTCTGTGATATTATCCGATTATATTCATATTTAAGCTGTGTGACAGTTTTTAAATTATGTGGGGAATAGTTTTGCTTTAATTTGTCTTCTGCCTCTCTCACTTTTTTCTCCAAGTCTGCAAGTTTCCTTGTGTTTTGTTTTTTCCTGTGCGATGAGAATTGAATAACATGGCCCCTTACAAAGGCTTTCAAGGCTTCCCAAACTATGCCTACTGATGAGACTGAGGCAATGTTTGTCTTGATAAATAACTATTTGTATTTTCAGCATAGCCTTAAAGGCATCATCTTGCAAGAGGGAGGAGTTGAATCTCCATCTTGGGGATTTCATCATATCGTTAATAGGGACCAGATCAAGCGTTACTATTGCATGGTATGATATTAGTATATTGCCAAGTACACATGTCAGTATAGATGGAAGTATTTCTTTTGAGATAAAAAAATAATCGATTCTGGTGAATACACCACGAACTGCTGAAAAAAAGGTATAATCCCTCCCAGTGGGATTAAGCAGACGCCACACATCCACAAGGCCTAGTGCTGAGCATAGTTTCTTAATTGTAAGAAGTGACTTTGGGGGTCTAGTCTTACTAGGGACACTTCTGTCTAAAATTGCATCCATAGCAATATTCATGTCCCCAGCCCAGATAACAGGATAACCTCCCATGTCAGTCAATTTACATTCAAGGTTAGCAAAAAACAAAGGGTCATCAGCATTAGGAGCATAAGAATTAGCCAGTATTAACTTTCTCCCTTGAACTTCAGCTAAAATAATAAGACACCGCCCCTCTTCATCCTTCACCTCTTTTATGCATTTAAACTGTAAATGCTTATTCACTGAAGTGATAACACCTCTGCTTCGGCTCATTCCAGGACTACAGAAAACATATCCCACCCATCCTTTCCGTAATCTTTTTGAGTCTCTCACAGACATATGACATTCTTGCAAAAAAACTACATCATACCTGGTTGATTTCAAACTGAAAAGGACCTTATTCCTCTTGATGAGGTTTCCCAAACCATTGACATTCCAGGTGGCTAGGCGCAAATTATTATTATGAGTAGACATTGTTATATTGCATAGGAATGTAACTGAGGTAGTGAGCAGGTTCCATGTCTTGTTTTCAGGACTGAGACTGTCTTGGACGTACAAAAAAAAAAACAAAACCCAGACGAAAATAATAATAATGGCAATAATCACCAATAAAACTGAGGTACATAACCAGTAACAAACGGCGCAAACCCTAACCCTGCGCACTGTGAATCCTAATAGTCCGCAACTGTCAGTAAAGCTGCTGACAAAACTAAGTCGAACCGTAGCCACCTACCAAAATAAGTGTCACTGAGATATATGTAGGCGCCTTGAGTATGAACTGAACAGATACCCATTATTTTTATACAGACGGTACCATCTGGTGAGTGCACAATGTGCACTAAACTAAATGTAAACAAGAAATACTACTTCAAGTCCTTTTCAAATCTCAATGGAATGTGCATCCTGCAGGGGGATCAATGATCAAGTAGTCATTTAACTCACGTTAGTCGATGCACGGAGAAGGAAAAGGAGAAAACGGGAGCATCAATTCCCGCAGAAACAAAGCGGGAAGGTGCCGGATTACTCCGTGTCCTCAGCCAACTGGGATAGTTCACTTCTAATGAAGTTCATAGCTGTCTTGGGATTGTCGAAGCGGCGGAGTCCCCCTTTTGCGTCGATGCGGAGCGTGGCTGGATACTGCAGGGAAAACTTCACTCCACGCTGATGCAGGACTCTCTTGCACTCTCTGAATGCGTCTCGTTTGGCCACAGTGCCCCTGGAGAAGTTTGGAAAAATCATGACTCGCTTCCCATTCCACCGAAGCTCTCCTTTCCCTTGGGACGCACGCAGGATGCTGTCTCTGACCCCCGACCGCATAAACCTCGCAATCAGTGTCCGGCCGCTACGCCTCTCTTCCGTAGCTCGGGGGCCGAGTCTGTGGGCTCGCTCGATAAACCATCCATTCTCGGGTGGGGGTATTTCCAGTATTTCGGGTATAACCTTCTCCAAAAACATGATCGGGTTACTTGACTCGCAGCCCTCAGGAAAGCCAACAAAGCGCAAATTATTTCGTCTACTCCGATCCTCCATGTCATCAAGCCTCTAAGAGAGAGCCGGCACCTCGGCTTTGGTAGCTGGGGGGTTAGCCTTTAGCTGGTTATCGGATTCCTCCAGAAAGCCGAGTCTCCCCTCCACCTCACTGATCTGTGTCACCAGAGTTGTTAGCTTCGCCTCCATCGATGAAGTGGCCTTACGAATTTCCCCCAGGCTCTGCAGCTCTCCGGATATTTGATTCAGGACGGAGAAAATCTTTGCAATACCCTCCGCGACTTTACCTGGTGCACGGTCACCGACTTCCTCCTGGCCCGCTGGTAAATTACCATTGCTGCTAACATGGGCGGCTGGTGTATCGTTACCAGTGTTTTTAGGATTCAGTCGCCCGGAGCTTTTAGGCTTGTTCGACATGTTTCCCAAGCGCTTTATCTAAAGTCTGGGTAGATTCTAGTAAATAGACGCCTACTGTTATAATATTAACGGATAAATGAGTAAGTTGCCACGGCGGAGCTACTTAGCTAAGCAGCCATCTTCTTCACCGCGTCACGTGACTCGCCTCAGGGACAACCTTTTGACATCTCAATCATTGTTGTATATGCTCCCACGGCAGATGGCTCCGATGAAGCGATTGACACATTTTATGAATCTTTAGAAGAGGCGAAAAGACAGTGCAAGTCTAATGAGATTACAATCATCATGGGGGACCTAAATGCCAAAGTGGGAACAGGGCAGGAAGGCAAGACAGTTGAAGATTTTGGACTTAGTGAGAGGAACGACCGTGGAGACAAGTGGGTACAATGGTGCGAGCAGGAGGGCATGGTGATTATGAATACATGGTTCAAGCTACATCCTCGCCGGTTATACACATGGAAAAGCCCATGTGATATCACTAGGAATCAGATTGATTTTATTACAATCAATGAAAGATTAGATTAGATTTAGAAGGGCTGTTAAACATACCACAACATATCCTGGAGCTGACTGTGGAAGTGACCATATGCCTGTAGTGTGTACATTGCAGTGTAATCTGAGGAACCTGAAGAAGGTAAAGGCTGAGCAGAAACTGGATTTCGATCAATTGGACCAGAGGTGCGCACTGAGTATGCTGTTCAAGTCAAGAACAGGTTTGACCTCCTCTCTGGAGAAGAGGAAGCTGCTAACTGGGAGGTAGTAAGAAACATTCTGGTAGAAGCTGCACAAGAGTGAGTTCCAAAGAAGGAAAGGCGAAAAAGATGCAAATGGATCACAGAAGAGATTCTATCCAAGATGAGTGACAGACAAAAGATCAAAAATCGAGACAGTAATGAATACAAGACCTTGGATAAACAAATCAGAAGAATGTGTCGGGATGCTAAAGAATGTTGGTTGAACAGGCAATGCTCAGATATAGAGAAAGAGCTACACTCAGATAATAAACTATAAAAAAGGATTGATGAGATCAGTGGGAGGAAGTCAGGGTGCTAAACCTCTGGATGTATCCGGCCAAAGATGGGTCTATGCTGGTGGAAAAAGGTGACATCCTAAATCGCTGGGTAGAATACATTGGAGACTTGTTCGATGATGTAACAGAAGAAATGCCAGTTATACACAATATGACTGACGGACCCAGAATCCTGCCCTCAGAAGTACAGGCAGCGATCGAAAGGATGAAGAGAAACAAGGCAGCTGGACCCGATGGTGTTGTGGCAGAGATGTTCAAAGCCTTAGAGGAATATGGGGTGGAGAGGCTCACTGCAGTCATCAATAAGATCTATGATGATGGGAAGTTTCCTGACGATTTGAGCAAGTCAATTTTCATTGCCCTCCCCAAAAAACCGGGTGCTGTAGAATGTGAAAAACACATAACCATCAGCCTCATGAGCCATGTCTGCAAGATCATCCTTAAGAGTCTTACTATCAAGAGCTCGAAGTAGGATTACACCAGAAATTGGTTCTCAGCAGTTTGGTTTCATTGAAGATGCGGGGACAAGAAATGCCATTTTCACTCTGAGAATGATTACCGAACGGGCTCTGGAGATGCAAAGAGATGTCTTTATGTGCTTTATTGATTACAGCAAAGCATTTGATAAAGTAAGACATGGTGAACTGTTTGAAGATCTACAGAAGCTTGATTTACATGGAAAAGACCTGCAGCTTCTGCAGGACCTCTACTGGAATCAGTCTGCCTGCGTCAGAATAGAAGGCGAATGTAGCGAGTACACACAGGTGAAGAGAGGTGTCCGACAGGGCTGTGTCTTCTCTCTTGACTTGTTCAACTACTACAGTGAACTAATTCTGAGACATCTGGATTCAGAGAGGGGTTTCTGCGTAGGAGGTGTGAACATTACTGACATCAGATACGCGGATGACACAGTACTGATCGCAGAGTCTGCGCAGGACCTGCAGAGACTTTTGGATGTTGCGGTCCGTGAAAGTGAGAAGAAAGACTTGAGTGTCAACTGTGGGAACACAGAGTCTCTTATAGTCTCAAAGAGAAAAAGTCCAGAATGTGTACTACGGGTGCACGGTGAAACCATCAAACAAGTATCCTCTTTCAAATATTTGGGCAGTGTGATATCTGATGATGCTAGGTGTGTGAAGGAGATCAAGAAGAGAATAGCCCTAGCAAAGTCTGCCTTCACTAAACTTGAGAAGATTCTGAAGAACACAGAACCATTTCTATGGCCACCCGCATGCGCGTGCTCAACTGCTATGTGTACCCAGTGCTGACATACGGAAGCGAGGCTTGGACCTTAACAGCAGAATTGATAAGAACCCTGGAGAGCTGTGAGGTTTGGTTTCTACGAAGAATGCTTAAGATCTCGTGGATAGAGAAAGTCCACAATGAAGAGGTGCTCAGAAGAGCAGGAGTAGGAAGAAGGTTAATAAATGACATCCGAGTGAGACAATTAAGATTCTTGGGACATGTAATAAGGAAAGGCGGTCTGGAAAACCTCGCCCTCACTGGCAAAATAGACAGGAAAAGAGGCAGAGGTGGGAGGAGAATGAGGTGGAGCGATAGTCTGCATTTGTGGCTAGAAGAGAAAGGACTACATCATGATGGAACAGAGCTGGTACAGATGACGCAAAACAGGAGAAAGTGGCAGGAAATGATATCCTACGTCCTAATTGGATCTGGCACCTAGAGAGAGAGACCTGTGCATTTTCAAAGTTCTCAGTGCCTCGTTTTAAATGTCAGGGCCCTCGGAATTCTACCAATGAAGTGCGGAGCTACTTTGAGCCTTGTTAATGATCAAGAAATAGCGATTTCTTTGCATGGCAACGCTATTCCCCTGTCACGACTATTGTAAGCCTGTTAAGAGATGCGGCTAAAAAGCCATGTATTTCAAAATGTTGCGTGTGTATGGAGGTGGGGTATTCGACAAATGTTAGTACTCGTTATCATGTTTCAATGCACCACAAGTCAATTTCACACTGGAATTCTTCTTTAAGGTCCAGTTTCATGAAACACATTGCCAGGGGAGAAAAAGATTATTCACGAGGGGGTGGGGGGTGGGGGACTGTGATAGTTGCCCCCCTCGCATAGCCAGAGACCTGCTTATTGTTCCCTGCCGTCATCAAGCCTCCAGTCCCTCACAGACACACAGCTATAAACACATTCTGCTTCCCTGTACTCCAGCTGAGCAAACATTTCTGGGGAGTGAACGGCCCACTCATCCAGAGGAAGTCAGAACAACTTGACATATTTCAGGACTCCTGAGTTCTCTGAAGTGCAGGACAAGTCTCAGTCCCTGGGCTTCCCCATTTGCCAACCTTTTGCGACATCCCAGCTCGATCCCCGTCTTACATTAACCACAGTGAAATGCTCAAATAGATGTGGGGATGAAAAAGAATTTTGAAAGGCATGTTTACTTGAATGTTTTATTTTGTTATTTTTGTATTATTTTGTTACATTTAGACTAAGGACTTGAGCCTTATTCATCTAGAAACTGCATTACAGACAAGATAGAAAACATTGCATTTGGTGGATGTAGCAGTGTAGTGTATAACCTTTCAGTGGATGTGTATGAGCTGTAATGATGTGAATCCAATTTTATCTAATGTGGTGAATCTGGCAGTGACTTAAACTTGAAAAAATGCTTAATTGATGAAATAAACATAATCAAACCATTTTGTTTTTTATAAATTTCCTTCTCTTCCACAATACACAACTCAGTCTTCATAGAATGGACATAAGTATGGTCAAGAAAGAATTGATGGCCTTGTTATTGTAAATGTTTCAGGAAAAAATGTAACAAATAGTATATTTGTGTTGATATCAGAGCTTTTTGTCTCCTCTCACTTCCCATAGTTAATAATGACTGGTTTACACATAACATGCCGTTGTCACATGTCAACATGTATTTAGGATCAAATGTGATGCCAATTTCACGTGTTCATAGCCGATTAATAAGTTATTGCATGCAATTCATTATTTCTGTAAGGGACTTTCGACAAATGTGCAGATATTACCTTGAGAAAAAAATATGAGTTAGGCGTCAAGTCAGTTGCAAAAGTGAGATATGAGCTATACAATAGGTATGACAAACAGAACCTGCCACTGGGTATATGAGCTATATAGGAGACATATACCTTGTATGTACATATAGGGCTTATATGTAGATATAAAGAAGCAATATATGAGACCTATATGCCCTGTATAAGCACATATATGCACCTGAATTTGGCCTATATGCAAATATAAGCGGCATGTAGGTTGCATATATGCGCATATATTTTCATATAGATTCTTTCAATGTGGGTTTGGTGGCACATAACAAATTCAGCCTCCCTTTCCCATCCCCAGAGATACAGAGACTCGCGGGATGTTCAAAGATTAACAAGGTATTTATTAACTCCCAAATCCACAGTTTAAATCTTTGAGCTTCTGGCTCCAGAATGGGCAATGCCAAAATAACAAACAAAGGAGATCTAAGAAAAACAAAATTTCTAACCTAACCAATACAAAAGACAATCAATTTACCTCCCTAATGACAAACCAGGAGAAAACAACTAAAACAAAACGGCTCCCACTCCTACCTCTGCACAGTTTTCACCAAATTATACAAAGTATACAATTATCGCAACAAGCTTATTAAATGTACAAGGCACACAGACCTTGACACAAGTTCACCAAATACACATTGAGGCATATGAAGACACAAGCCACTCAGGTCTTGACAAGTTCGCCAAATATACATTGTAGCTAACTAGAGATATGTCACACAGGCTTAGTGAAAAAAGTAGCCAACATTCACAATTCACATTAACTCCTTAACGCAGGTATATACACCTGAATCCATAAATACCGAAATGTAATGGCAATTACATTTAATTACATCTAAATTAATTCTGTAATTGAATTTTTGAATGTTTTACTTCAACTGAACCATTTTGGCCAGTATCTGCTATACAAATACTGAGTGATGAAGCATTAAATAAGCTCTTGCACAACAGGGGAAAAAAACTCCTTTATTTGTATTATGCATAAAGGGGAACATTTGAGCTCATAGATATATAAAAATAAAATAAAAAATAATAAGATGGCAAATGTGAATTTAATCTTAAAAAAAACAGTCAATATGCAATAATTTCATAGAAATATTCCAATGAGAAATTTAATAAATTACTTAAATCACTTTAAAGAAAGGTTTAATAAATAATTAAATTATCATATAATTTAAGAAAATGGCTCTGTAAATAATTGCATTAAGTAGTTAACAATGTACAGTATATGAAATTATATAACAACATTCAATACATAGTCCAATTAATAATTAAAAATATTGTCCTTTATTGTCGCCTCTTTTTTGAGGGAGGTGACCAGCGGGAGGACTTCCGCCAATGAAGGTCATCGCTGGAGAGCCTTATCAGTCTCCCGGGAGAGAACGACGATGGATGGGGGAAGTCGATAGAGATGCTGGTGTTTGTGTACTGGCTGGCCTGTGGAACGTCTTACCGAGTCGTGCCAGAGGCCTTTGACATTCCCCGCACCACATGCCATGACATGATCCACCGGATAAGTAAGGGCAATCAGGGGTTTTCAGGAGGCTCATCCGCCTCCCCACCCCCCAAAGAGCTGGAGGAGATTGGAGCCGGGTTCCAGCAACTGTCTGCTTCCCCAGCTTTAGGGCGGGTGGCAGGGAGCATTGATGGCTGCCATGGACGCATTGTTCCACCTGGGCGGTTTGCAGTGGACTGTTACAACAGGAAGCTGTTCCACCCGGTCCAGTTCCAGGCCATCTGCGACCACAAGGGTCGATTTCTGAATGTGATGGTGAGCTTCCCTAGCTGCGTCCATGATGCTCGAGTCCTGAGGGGCAGCCCCTTCTATGTCCACCAACTGTACCCACCTCCTCGATGGTTTCTGCTGGGCGATGGGGGATACCCGTGCTTGGCAGAGCCCATCTGCCTGATGACGCCATTCCGGGAGCCTGTCCGGAATCCTGTGGAAAGCAGGTACAACACCAGGCTGTCCAGGGCACAGTGCGTGGTGGAGAGGGAATTTGGGGTCCTCAAGACCAGGTGGCGCTCCATTTTCCTGAAGGCACTGGGGGCGAAAATAGAGTTTGTGCCTGAGGTCATATGTGCCTGCCTTTTCCTGCACAACGTCTGCCTCGGGAACGGGGACGTCTTGGAGCCTGAGGTCAAAGAGGAGGATGATGGCGATGATACGAATGATGTTGATGCCCACGAACCACTCCAGCTGTCCGGGGACACCCTCAGGGGCAGACTTGCAGCATTGGTGTTTGCTCCTGATGTTCCCATTGCAGTGCTGCAAGAACATGAATTTTTTTTTTTTTTTGGTTTGTGTTACTCTGCCCAGGGAGTTCTTTGTTCCTGATTTATCTCAAATGTTAAGAGTGATTCACCCCTGGTGTACGTAGTTGTATTACAGTTCTTTTATTATTGCCTCTTAAAAATCCAACTCCTCGTCCGAGTTGTAAGAGGTGGAAACAGATAAAGTACAGGACTGCCAGGCAGGGAGAAGTTTAGTGGGAAGTTTAACCACCTGGGCCAATACAGTAACCACGAAGGCCTGTCTTGATCTGCCTGGAAACGCACTGGCTAACGGGGCTCTGGTAAAACTATGTGAACCAATCACCGCTAAGCGGATGAGTTATGATTACAGAAACATTGCTGGAAGACCTATAGCTAAGTGTAGAAGTCGAAGGTCTCTCCCTCAAACATGGTGCTGGATCATGAAAGCTAAAAAGTTGCTCGATTCATGTATGATCGTTGCCACCTGAAAAAGAGGGGTTTTTCCTAAAGTTAGTCAACTGGTTGATATTTGACTTTTATGTTCCCTTGCAATATTTAGTACATTTTTGCAGAACAAAAACCAGACAAAACACCTTCCATTATTATTTAGTTTCTCTCAGGCAATGCAATTTGTGTGTGTATTCCATGGTATTCGACAGTTTTTTCTCTCGTGCTAGGTTGTTATGCATCATCAGACCAAAGCAATGTAAAAGTATTTGAAAATCCACAACGCAATAAACCATCTGGTCACAACTCTAATATCACTTGTTGTCTCTTACATTTCCATGGTCTCTTGAAAGTCAACAACGCTGCCTTTTTCCCTCAACTTTATTAACTTTTCCCAATTCAGAACAGAATTCTACAAAAAGCATTTTTTGTTTACATTTTGATTAAGCTCACAATCCCCATCATCATCTTGTTTCTTTTGTGTTTATTGTAGTGCATATGATTTTTCAACTTACTTCATATTTCTGTTTGAAGTTCTCCCATTTCTGTTTTATCCACTCTGGCTCCACCTTGCCCTCCAGGCCATGTTCCTTTATGAACATTCTACACAAACATAACATCGATGACATTGACATAACTAAATATAAGCATTTACTAATGTTGCAATACTCCGAGAAAATGATTTATGTCCTGAAATCCTCTGACCGCCGCATTGAGCCCCACTGCGAAGAACGCCTCATTGCCGGCTCTCCAGGAGATGAGGCGCCCAGTATCTTCATCTGCCCCCATAAGAAACGAACAAAAAAGCAAGATGTGCGTCGTTAGATCTAACATTTTACCCGGATTAATCATCGGAAGTCCTAACTTATACACCAGTAACAACTGCGGTCTTATAAGCCCATTTTAGCTACATTGGCTCACGACCCGATTTATGTATGCTGATGCTGACAGTATATAAACAGGCGGAAGTGTTCTTTACAACTCTGAAATAATAAATTCAATACACCTTCAGCTGAATATTATTTTACCATATATAACCCGTATTACAAGATTAAACATTTTACTCACATTTGTATTGACGCTGCTCCTGGCTGGTGCCGTGTCGCCTCCCACAGGTTCTGCCATTTTGCAGTTAAAGTGGCTTCTTATCAGGCTTGGCTCCAGGGCAAAACCATAAGAGGGGCATTATGAATAATAGGGGGGGAAGAGATTCTAAGATGGGAAATCACCAATCAGACCACCGTCAGATGTACTCATTAAATGGCCTTTCGCTATAGAAGTATACAATACTTATTACATATACTCAGCAACAAAAGTTTCTGTGACACCATTTATGTGTATGTTATAAATGACACGCAAAGATCTCAATGCAATCAATATGTTTATTTAACAGGAGAAACACTGACTTTTCAGTGCCAACGTCACTCAAAACGAAAAATGTCATTTTCATGCGTCATGAAGCACTTGTCTGACGTCTAACCAATTGTGACCTTCACACTTCAATACCGGGTGTGACTTCCTCGTGCCATGATGCAAGCAACGCATCTCCGGCGCATGGACCGAATCAGATGTGCCAGAAATTGCTGTGGGATGTCATTCCAAATCTGACGTAGATGTTGTCGCAATTCCTGGAGTGTAGCTGGCGGGTTATCCAACCGCCGCAAACGTCGATCCATCTCGTCCCAAAGATGCTCGATTGGGGACATGTCTGGGGATCTGGCTGGCCATGGCAGGACATTGACATGTTGTTGCATCAGATACTGCTGTACAATCCTTGCAACGTGTGGTCTGGCGTTATCATGTTGCAGCGTTATTCCGGGACCATGTTGCATCAAAAACGGTACCACCAATGGCCGTAGCACTTCATCGCGATATCTTTGACCTGTCAGATTTCCATCAATAACAAGCAAATCTGTTCTGTTTCTAGCCGTGATCCCTCCCCAAATCATGACACTACCACCTCCAAAACGATCAAATTCCTGAACACAGTTGTTGGCATAACGTTCTCCACGTCGACGGTATACACGTAAACGACCATCACATCGGTTAAGCATGAATCTTGATTCATCAGTGAAGAGTACAAGATCCCACTGACGTTGGATCCACCGTCGATGTTGTTGTGCCCACTGTAGACGCAGTCGTCGGTGTTGTACTGTGAGTATTGGACGTCTTGCTGGCCGATGTGGGACAATGCCAAAATGACGGAGACGGCGACGGATTGTCTGTGCAGACAGTCGCCTCAAACCAGGTATTGTTCTTGCAGTTATGGTTGCAGGTTGGAATCGATTTCGGAGATGGGTTGTTCGAATCCAGTTGTCCTGTCTGGGAGTGGTTACTCGAGGACGGTCTCTGACGTGTCTTGTCTGCTGATGACGCTGCCATAAGTTCCAAATGGTGTTTCGGTGGACATTCAGGCGATGAGCAACTTCCCTCTGCGAGGTTTCGGATTCAATCATCCCAATGGCCCTCCACCGATCATTTTCAGACAGTCTTGGCATTTAGAGGGTAGAGTTCCTGATCCGAAATGGCTGTGTTTTCGATAAGTGATGCTTCCGTCGTTCATCAGGCACAATGTGAACATTCCAAAAATTCTCCTCTTTTATTGCCATCCACAAGCATGATTTACGCACATTTTCACGTGCAAAGTCATTTTCTCGCATTTTCATGATTTCCATTTCAATGTTGTGTTTACGTAGACTGTTTCAGTCTGATATCACCATGTATGACAATTTCATAATTGCGTTATGAAAAATAATTAACAATATTGGTGTCACAGAAACTTTTGTTGCTGAGTATATAAAGTAAACATATGCTTTAGGACTGCAGTTTTGTTGCTGTAGTCTATTTACCCAACGAAAAATCTTGGTCAACAGAAATCATACCAAATTTTAAACTTATCAATTGGTCGCCTTCAGACGGAAAAAAAAATCTTGTGTTCTGCAAATTAACTAACTTCTTTCATTCACAATAGTGATGGTAGGTATTTAATTTAACTGAAATATGACAGACTCACATAACTTTAAAATGACAACAGATAATAATGAATTTGCCTGTCAGTAGAGTTGTAGGCGGCGATTCCGCTGAGAATTGAATCTCCTCAGCACAGCGTCTTTCCACTCATGTTGAAATCTTTGCGTCAAGTCCGTTTCGAATGACAACTGATCCAAATGCGCTTTTCAGTCGTGCAACATAGCCAGTCTTTTGTCCGTAAAAACGTTTTTCAGTGTCGAGAAAGAATTCTCGCACATGGCGGCTGACGCGCCGAAAGTGAGTGCATGCTTGTTTGCCATAACAACAGTGGGCATTGTTCTGGCCCCAATTTGTTGTGGCACATAAGACAGCAAGGGATGGCAGACAAAATTTTAAAACTTAAACAGATTTAATTAAACAAAGACAGACAACTAACCTACAATTTATACTACTGACCAAGATTGACATATACAAGAAAAAAAATATTTACAGTCCCTTGAGATGGGGTTGCTTGGTGATGTCCTGGGACAGGAAAATGCTCAAACACAGGCAAAAATCCAAAAAAAAAAATACTTCACAGGTCTTGAAAAGAGTGACAGGTCTGGTCAAATGTATCCTTCTCCTTGCAATTTCTCCTACAACTTTACTCTCTCAATTTTTCTCCTTATATACTCTTTTGCAGCCTCCTCCCACCTTCTAGACTTTTTTTTTTCAATTCTATGGGACTTCCCCTCTCAGACATGCCCAGGACATGCCCAAAACCTAGCTCCAGACTGGGCTTAACATAAAAAATGTCAATACTGCCATCTAGTGGCTTTTTTTCCCTCCACTTTACAGCACTGACTTCAAGGTAGTGTGGAAGGTGCGGAGAATGCTGGAGATTGTCCAGTTCTCAACGCTGATGCTTTCTTTAAGAAATTCACGAGCAACCTTAAACTGGGATTCTTTAGCATCAATTCCAGATAAAGTCAAGATTGGCTGTACCAGCATGGCATCAAGAAAATTTTCACCACGTGGGTCAAGTGCTGTTAATGCCTTGATCAATTCACCGTTCCTTGCACTGAACCTTCTGTCTATTTCTGTTAATACCATATCGATAGTGCTATAAAACAACCTCCTGAGTTCAATATCTTGGCCTTCTTCGTCATCACTTTCTTTCTGTCCAATTCCTGCTTCAACCAAAAAGCCCTCTAGATTTCTGTTCTGCACTTTTCTCCGTGTTTGTGCCCTTTCAGCATCGCGTGCGTGGCACCGTTCCAGAATGGTGCTGAATTCACTCTTGCAGCGAAGTTTTGCTACGCATTCCTCTGCCGCACTTCCGACGAGTGCTAGACCAGAGAGGAGATCTGTGCTTTGTGCTTGTAATTGTGTGTTGGGAGGATCAAGCAAATCGAGTATTGTGTGAAGCATTCGTGCAATGAACTCAAAGCTGCGGGTAGTGACGGTCTTAAGTAAACCCGTCGCCTCAATGCGCAATTCAGCTCCGTATTTGTTGCTGCTGTCAATTTCAGTCAATAAGGAACAAATATCATCATAGGATCGGAGCACAGCAGTTACAGTGGCTAAATGCTCTGTCCAACGCTGTTCAAAGAGCCACTTCAGTTTTTCACCTTTAAGCCGTTTTCACATAGCACGCGGTTTGGATGGCGCTCTGCGCTGGGTACGGCGCAGACGATTTCACATAGCACGTGGCTTGGACGGCGCAGAGATGGCACCGAGCAGTGCGCACGCATGTGGCGCTGTTTGCTATGCGAACGATCAAGAAAGATAACTACAACGATAACAATAAAGATATAGTTTTAAAAATCGTTCCAACTCACGTAGATGGCGAAGTCCACACCACAACTATAACGGCAACGATAATGGCAAACGATATCGCTGTGATCATTTTCAGAGCAATTTTATGAACGATGGAAAAATTGACCGCCCATCAAATCCATCGGAATTTATAGGGCTTCACTTCAACATGTCATGTTCATTCAACATGGCAGATAACATCGCAGAGAAACACATTACATAACATTAATCTAAGTCCATAAGGATACCTTGTATTACGTTAACTCGTCAGATGTATTCGCTGAATAGCAGCCACGAAGCTAGGCCAATCCGCCAATTTTTTTTCCGATTCCAATATTCTCTCCTATTGGATGCGCCCAGGTGGGCGCTGCGCCCAAGTTCAATATTTTGAACTTGGGCGCAGCGCCCTATCCAGCGGCAGCGCCCTGTCCAGCGGCGGAGCCAGCCTCTCGCTGCTCCCTCCTCGGCGCAAAATGGTGCACTCTCGCGCCCAGCGATCACATAGACAATGAATGGCTGCGGTGGCCGAGATCTGCGCCATGCGCGTGCTATGTGAAAACAGCTTTAAAGTGAACTGCTACAGTGGGTTTCTTAATAATTTATGCAGTGAGCCACATACCGCCAGAAGATTTTAGATTTCTATTTCATCTGACATACTCTTCATGACTACAAAATGGAACTGGTGGTTGTAACAGTGTACGTATGGGATCTCTCTCCCCAGACTGTCCTGTAGAACCTGTGGCACACCTCCGTGCTTTTATTTCCCGACATAACGGATGCACCGTCATACACTTGGTTTAGTATCTTAGATGGATCGAGTCCAACTCTCTATAACTCAGAATAATATTTGCTACAGTCTGTGCATCACCAGTCTCTGCGCTGGCTAAGGCTAGCAGCCGTTCTCTCACTTCATAATTATCTGAGGCAAATCGAAGAACTGTTGAAATATTCACTACCCCCGTGGGGTCCCTTGTGCCGTCCGCTTTAATAGTGTACCAGGACTCACCAATTTCTTTCACAATTTCCTCAGCTACTATGTCACTCATTATGCGGATCAACTCGTTGTGTATCGTTTTGTATCATGTGTGAAGTATATCGCGCATTTTCTGGTATTGTCATCTATATGTTCTTTAATTCTGGATCTATCCTTACAGTGTATTCAAACAAAGAGGAAAAAAGACCACAGCTGTCCCCCTCTCGCGACTGAAATGCGTCTTTGCTACCACGAAGGGCTAACTGGTTTGACGCTAAAAATTCAACCATGTCAATGATCGCAGAAAGATAATAGCGGTTTTTCGCTAACTGGTCTATGTTAGCCATTGTCGACACTTCTTTGCCAGTGTTCGCTCGTCTCTCTCTCTCTTTCCATCTAGTCATATTCTCCTTGTGTTCTCTCGATGCAGCATGTTTGTTCAGGCTTCTGTCTCTTTCGATTGCATGCTTCCAGTGAGAGAATCCCATTTTGGTGAACACGAACCCAGAGTCACCTTCGAACTTATGGCAAGCGAAACAAAAAACAGCATCTGCCTTGATACTGTGCTCCAACCACTCCCTGGCGCTGTACCACTAGCTCACGAAAGACCGTTTCTGACCATTAAACAAACTAACAGGGAACTTGCCCAAGGTGAGCTGAGCAGGCCAGTCAACTCCCAAATCGTTCGGTGCAAAGCTGCAAACTGCAGCGTGACTACTACTATTGCTACTTGCCGCACTGTTAGCTGTGGCTAGTCGTGGCTGCTGCTCCTCGCTCCATTTCACAGTTAAGGCGGCGTTATACTTTGCGCATCCGCAAACGCATTTGTGCGCACTCGGACGCAGACGCGTACTCTGCCAAATATAGTTAAGCGCATTGAGCGCTCATGTATGTGGGTAGAACATGGACCTATAAGGAGATCTGGATGCACAACTCGGGTCGACCACATACGCCTCCATGGTCCTAGCGGCGAATGTGATATTGCAGGTCACGTGATGCCATGGGGGCCAAAAAGAAATTTCTCCATAGGGAATAATTGAAAAAGACACGCTGATAAATCCGTGAATAATTTTTTTTGACAGCCACAAATTATCGATACCGAAACGGTTTATTTTTCTCTTTTAAATCATTAATCCCTCGTTTCTCGGCAAAGACAAAATCTTTTATTTATATTCAGGCTATGCGAACACCAACGGGTCCTCATATGTAAGCGCGTTCCCGCTCCTCCGAATTTAGCACTGCAGCGGATGTGAGTGGGTGGAGCAATGGGCTTTCCTTGCCGTCTGTCTGTTCAACATTACAGACTTAGCCAAATCGGTGAAGTGAGCTGGCCAGTTACGGAGCATATGTATTGAGCGACAAAAGAAACGCATGTTAAATAAAGGCAAACCGGAAAATAAGTTTGCGCGTAATTATTTAAAATCAAATTTATTACTAGCGTGGGCGCATTTACACTCGTTTTATCAAACTTTTCTTTGTTTTGCGATAACTATGAGTACCCAGATAGCAAGCTCCTCCGCTCCGGATTTGCCCCGGCTCTGGAGCCAAGGCAGATCCGGAGCGGAGGTGCTTGCTATCTGGGTAACCATAAGAGCACATTAAC
This sequence comes from Gymnothorax reevesii, assembly GCA_029721435.1. Taxonomy (NCBI): domain Eukaryota; kingdom Metazoa; phylum Chordata; class Actinopteri; order Anguilliformes; family Muraenidae; genus Gymnothorax; species Gymnothorax reevesii. The sequence continues at coordinate 77,494,661 of CM056579.1, forward strand.
TAACTAAGTTAGCTAACTTGCTTTTCTTTTGTTGCTCAGTAAATTTTTGCTATTTTAATTGCTGAATGGCCGTAATACGTAATAATATGTAACTTAGCACCTCGATTGCTGCACTTCATGCAGCGCGAGAAAATGTACAGTAAGCTAAGGCCACTGTTGTGACATCTTAGAACCATGTACGCAGGCAACACTCACCTTACTTATTCAAATTAAAATGAAATGGTTAAATCCATGAATTGCATTGTGTATTGCCAGTACTTTGAATAGCACCAATTCGCATCACTCTATTCTGATGCGTTATGCTTAACGGGTCAGCTGAGTAGCATCTACCGCAACGTAATGTGCGTTTATAGCAGTATATAAATTCATTTCGAACACTGCTTAGCGATCCATTTATCAGCCTAACCATTCTTCGTTGTTAAATTACTTACCGACCTTCATACATGATGACGAAAGATCCAAAATGAACTATTTTTTGTTCATGATCCGAACCAAGTGGGTGGAACGCGCATTCCTTGCCGTCCGTCTGTGATGAACATTCTTTATGTGGCCAAGTCAATCAAGCGAGCCGGCGTTACGGTGCAAATATTTTATCCATTTTATTTTAATTGATGAATGGCCGTAATATACTCGATCGCCACACTCCATTATGTAGTGCCACAAAATGTACAGTAAGCTAAGGCCGCTGTTGTGATATCCTCGAAGCATGTATAAGCAGCTAACACTCACCTCACCTTTTCATTGTTCATGGTTATCATTGTAATGAGTTGTATATTTCCATTACTTTGAATAACACCAATTCACATTTCTGTATTTTGATTTGCGAACTGGTGATATCTTGACCGCAGTCATCAACTGTCAGCTGTGTAGCATCTAACGTAATGTCCATATGAGTGCATTTATTGCAATACATAAATTCAGTTCGAACACTGCCTAGCAAACCATTTATTAACCATTCTTCAGTCTAAAATTAATTACTGACTTTCATACTCGACGACGAAACTTTTCAGCAACTTGACAGATGACATCCAAAATGTTGATTTTTTGTGCATGATCCGAATATCCATGAAAGCACTGAACATGCATAAGTTACACATTTTTTGCGGTACAGCCTTTATTAGATCGAAGTTTTGGGTTGGTGGAAACGTCAGAGTATACTGAATCTGAACATCTAATATTCGTGAGCAGCATCTGAGATCAACCGGAGTGATGCAGGTAGATTCGAAGGTGTGGCTGATTTTCATCTGAACGAAAATAAATACGAGACCTAAAAGAATGCAACAGTTGGTAGCGTAAATATGCACATTCTGTACCCCATGTCGGATGTAGCTGTCACCATCCATCCGCTCACCCCCACCACCTGTCATATTTGTCACCACCAAGGCATTATTTACATATATATATATATATATTAAAAATGTTTTCAAATAGATTTATTTGTGTTTTGTCAGTTTTTGATTTTTTTTGCCAGCTCTGCGTAACATTTGAAGATGAACTCAAGTCCTCAAAATCAAAAGGGGTTTAATGCTTAACTTTCGCAGAGCCGGCCATTATCATAAAATCTACCACAAATACAATCGATGTTAACTCGCACTTAGAAATGAAACGTAGAGACGGTATTAAAATTATAACCGAGAAAGACTTTATTGGAAAGGGCTTTGGGGATGGATAGAAAGGCACGGCCTCTGGTTCGCTGACATGCAGAAATTCATGGATGAACTGTCCAGTGCACTCCAAGAGGCTCAGATATCTGGGGAAGGACAGAAAAAAGGAGCTTTAAGGGAAAAATAACGCAGTACAACGTTCGTAACATTTCACGGTAGACCCATTTTATTATACTCCACGGAATGGTTATAAGTTACGTAAGCTAAAAGTAAATTAGCTTACCAGAATTGACAAAAGTTTAAAGCTCAGGAAGTTAGCATCTGTGACTTCGGGAAGCGCACCCCTGAGCAATGTCATATTGAAGTTACGCAACAGCAAGTCAACTATTTTGCCGAGATTTTTCAGTTGAAATCAATAGTATTACTTCCCTGTCAAAGTCGTTTTTCACATTTGTTATTGCATTTGTGTTTTAAAATAGAATCTCAAACCATAATTAAACCTTTATCGGCGGCTATGCTTTGTGTTCCGTACATCAGGGTGCAGTCTGCAGTGGTCAGACTTCCATTTCCGGTGAAAAGTGATCGTGAACACGCACCCTAAGTCGGAGTTCCACGAGCCCGAGCCGTTGTCATGGACACCTCGGAAACCAGCGCGTTCATAAGCCCCACACTACGCATGTGTGAGCAAAAATCACACAGCGCATGTCCGCGTGGCTCCGGAAGCTTGGTCCCCATGTCGGCACGCTGTGCCACTGAGCAATTTCCATTGAAATGAATGGGCGGCCATTTTTCCAATTGTATATCCAGTGAAATATAAAACATCCTTGGGGTAGAAAAGCAACGAAAAGCATCCGTGTTTGTTTGCTAGAGCATGCGCAGTCGGTGTTTTGATCAGGCGTTCCTGTGCGCTCCTGTATGTTCCTGTACGCGCGGTCAGAAAATTTTAGCGGGTACACGGTCGACCGCGGAGAGCTTCGCGCACACTGTTTGATGACGAAAATTGCGTCAACGCGCTCTAGCACCCAACAGCGCACACGCGCACACGTAAAGTATAATTCCGGCCTTAGTTTGGATGCAGTTGCATATTCAGGCCTACCAAAGAAAACGTAGTCTCAGCACACAAAAACTTTGAAATGCCTACATTAATCGCGGAAATGGCAACTGAAAAATAATACCCCGCTACCGAAACTGCAAAAACCGCAACATAAACTGTTGACTCGTAGCATAAGACTATGAAACTGCAACATCTTCTTTCGCATCCGTCTTTGCCATTTACTGCGCTTGCGCGTACCGGCCCAGGCTGCTTTCAGAGATAGCGGAATCAGGTGTGTCTCCTTCGGTTGGAAAGTAAAACTTCCAAATATGACGTTATTGTTAATGCAGATGTTTAACAATGAATTGTAAGACGTAGCTGTTATATCCACATTCTCGTAAATTCGCTTATTTTAGCATGTCACCCTGCCGAAAATGAACGATGCACTGTCGATTTCGCTATAGTCTTAGAGTTGCCAATTTGACGACTTTCTCAAGACGTATACATACATCTTGAATGGACAAACAATCCCGATTTGGAAAGTCGCCAGATTAAGCGAGAAAGTTTACATGTCTGGTTTACATGCATGGTTTACAGTCTGAAAAAACTTGGTATATCTTTGTTTTTACCCATTTATACCTGAATTTTCTTTAAGTTTTTATGTTATTATACTTCAAAATACCACTCTAATAGTCATTCAAACAGCACACTTTTTCTTAACAGTCCTCATGTGAGGACGCTAGGCATAAATGGGTTAATGTTACCTTAGTAGTTGGGCAATGACCTTTGGGTCGAGAGCACTTGATGTTGAATCGCGGAACTCCCGGTGATTATGTATTGCAACGTTTAGTATTGGACGAAATTACCGAATGCAGAGCTCCGTGCTCAATTTGCGACCCCGCTGGGAGAACCGCTGTTGTTGCTGCTACTGCCGCTGTGTTGTGGCCTGGCAGCACGATGTTGGAGGGGATCACCAGCTGCTGAGCTACATGCTCTGGGCGCGACCCCGCTGGGAGAGCCGCTGTTGTTGCTGCTACTGCCGCTGTGTTATGGTATGAAAATACAATGTTGGAGGGGATCACCAGCTGCTGAGCTACATGCTCTAGGCCCGACCCTGCTGGGAGAGCCGCTGTCGTTGCTGCTACTGCCGCTGTGTTGTGGCCTGGCAGCACGATGTTGGAGGGGATCACCAGCTGCTGAGCTACAAGCTCTAGGCGCGACCCCGCTGGGAGAGCCGCTGTCGTTGGAGCTACTGTCGCTGTATTGTGGCCAGGTAGTACGATGTTGGAGGGGATCACCAGCTGCTGAGCTACATGCTCTAGGCCACCACTCTTTATGTTCTGTCCTTTAACCAGTTTTGAATCCACTCCAGAATACCTCCTGTAACTCCAATGGAGCTCAATTTAAAAATTAGTCTCTTATGCGGAACTGTATCGAATGCTTTCTGAAAATCCAAGTATATGATGTCATAAGCCCTGCTCTGGTCAAGTCTTGGTGGTCTCTTCAAAAAATTCCAGAAGGTTTATCGGGCATGACCTTCCCCTACGAAAACCATGTTGGCTATCCCTCAAGATACTGTTCTGTTCAAGAAATAAGTCCAGCTCTTCTTTTATGATAGTTTCCAATATTTTGCACGCAATGCAAGTTATACTGACTAGCCTGTAATTTCCTGGCTAGGTACGGTCCCCTTTCTTATATATTGCAACAATATTGCCCTGTTTCCAATCATTTGGTATTTCTCCAGTTTCTAAAGACCGCCTGAAGATAGTGGATAGCGGCTTAAAGATGATCTCACCAACTTCCCCGAACTCTAGGATATAAGCCGTCAGGACCCACCGCCCTATTTGCCTTTAGTTTATGCAACTTGTCTAATACTTCATTATCCCGAACCTCAATTTCTGCTGAATAATCTTGAGCATTTAACATGCCCTCTGGCCAAATAAAGACCCCCTCTGAGGTAAAATTCTCAACAAAGTAACTGTTTAAGGCATCAGCAATATCCTTGTTATCAAATAGCAGCGATCCGTTTTTATTCTTTATGCACTTAACCTGCTCTTTAACTTTCCTTTTTCTGCTACAGTACTGAACGACGCACTTAGGGTTAGTTTTTGCCCCCTCTGCAATTTGTCTTTCATTCAGTCTTCTAGCATTCCTCAGCTCTTTTTTGACCAAAGCCCGCATTTTACAGTATTCAGCCTTAGTGTTCTCATTGTTATCCTTTATGTAAATCTTATAAAGATTCCTCTTTTCCCTCAAAATCCTACGATTACTTTTGGTCATCCACTGAGGATTTTGCTTGTTCAGCTTACTTTTGGGCAACTTTGGAATGAATCACAATGCAAAGTAAAACCCCCTTAAATCTTTCCCACATCTCATTTATGGACTCACAGTCCAGGAGTTTTCCCATTTTATTTCACTTAGATATGAGCACATCCTGTCAAAGTTTGCTCGCCTAAAATTGAACATTTTTGTTTTTGAATACACCTTTTTAACTTCCCATGAAACATCAAAATTAACAGCAGAGTGATCACTTGTCCCAAGTGGCTCCAGTACCTCAAAATTGCTAATTCTATCTGGGTCATTACAGAGCACCAAGTCTAAAATTGCCTTCTCTCTTGTAGTTTTATTAACATTCTGCACCAAGAAATTATCATTTATAACATCTAGAAATTCCTCCTCCCCCCTACTCTGTCCTTTCACCATTTCCCAATTGATACCAGGATAATTTAAGTCTCCCATAATAATAGTCCCTCCACCTCTACAAGCTTGCGTAAAAGTTTCTTTGACTCTACTGTCCAAAGCTGGTGGTCGATAGCATATTCCTGTTTAAAACTGTCTTGTGTTTGCCAATGAGCCTGACCCAGATATCTTCACAGGGCAAGGAATGTTCAATTTCGGGAATTTCCTGTACATTTATGTTTTCGTTCACATAGAGTGCTACGCCCCCTCCTCGCCTATTACAACTATCCTTCCTAAAGAGCTTATAACCTTCTATATTATATTCATCTCCATTCTCTTCACTAAGCCATGTCTCCGTAATCCCAACTATGTCATTGCCCTCACTAATTATAACAGCCTCAAGCTCAAAAAATTTATTTTTTATGCTTCTTGCATTTAAGTAAAAACATTTCAGGTTATTACAAATGCTCTTCCCCCTTGATTTCCCATGTGGCCGCTGCTCCAAGGCCACATGCTTTGTTACTTTTAAAGTATATTATCAGTAGTGCATGTAATGCCGTCAGCCTCCATCGGGGCAGTCTGCATTTCCCTATGTGTAGCACTCACTAACCTCCCTGCCCCCCAAGTCCCTAGTTTAAATAATCCCTTGCTACCCTCAACATACGCTAACCGAGTGCAAAGGTACCCCTCCCGTTCAGGTGCAGCCCGTTAGGCTTGAACAGGTCACCCCTGTCCCAGAAAACGTTCCGGTGCCCCATAAACCTATACCCCTCTTTCCTACACCAGGTTCGTAGCCACATGTTAAACCTCCAGATAATATTCTGCTTTCCTCCGCTTGCACGTGGTACCGGTAGAATCCTGGAGAAAACTACCGTTGAGGATCTGCTCCTAAGCTTCTCAGCTAATTCCACAAATTTGCCTAGCAGAACTTCAAACCTGCCCTCACCTATGTCATTTGTCCCAACATGGACTATGACAACTGGAACCCTCCCCGCTCTGGCCAGGAGCTTGTCCGCACGCTCCAGGAGGTCTCCTACCTAGGCACAAGGCAGGCAACATACCGTACGAGACTCCTTGTCGCGTGAACAGACTAAGCTATCTATTCCTCTAAGTATTGAGTCCCCCACTATCACTAACTCTCTTTTCTGAGGGGTACAGGCCAACAGGGTGCCCTGCTGCTCATCAGTCCCCTCACTCTCAGGGTCAGGGGCCAAGTCAAGTTCCTGCAAGGGTCGGAATCGGTTGGACCCCTCAACCACTGGAGGAGCTGTCGCTGTACTGCCTGCACGCCCTTTCCTGCGCTGTCGACCTACAGTCACCCAACTTTCTCTCCCTGCCTGCTCTGGGATCCCAGTATCACCCTGCTTCGGCGTACACACCATTTCTCTAAACGACATACTACTTAGTTCCTCTAGGAACTCTACTGATTGCGAACTATGTCGTGCCGCCAACTGGCCCTGAGGATCAAGGATCTTGCGCTCCAGATGCTCAATTAGCTGGCACTGGTGGCAGACAAACCCACCCTGGAAATCTGTTTCCAAAAGTGCGATCATCCTGCAACCATCACATAGTTTTGGCCACATTTTGAACCCCCTACCTAATGACCTCCCTCATCCTTGATAAAAGTAAATTACTAATGCTGCGACAGAAGCTGAGGAACCTCAATTTATTAATTTATTAACCTAAGAAGCCTTAAGCCTTAAGTGTTGTGGCCTAGCAGTACGATGCTAGAGGGGATCACCAGCTGCTGAGCGCAGTGCTCTAGGCGCGACCCTGCTGGGAGAGCCAGTGTTATAGCCGCCACTGCCATCGGCGCGTTACTGCCCGGCAGTGAGGAATCGGAGGGGGTCACAAGCTGCTGAGCACTGCGCTCTAAGCGCGGCCCTGCTGGGAAAGCCAGTTTTGTATCAGCCACTGCCGCATCACAGCCCGGCAGCGAAAGATTGTAGGGGGTCACCAGCTGCTGAGCGCCGTGCTCTAGGCGCGACCCGGCTGGGAGAACAGCTGTTATAGCCGCTGCTGCCTCCAACGCTCCACTGTCACCCAGTAATGAGGAATTAGAAGGAATCACCAGCTGCTGAGGCCCATACTTTAGGCAGGACCAAGCTGGAAAAGCTGTAGCTGGCCATACTTGCTGTTTTACGGTCTGAGGTGGTAACTATACAAACCGCCCTGTTAGCTGAGGTGGTAGCCATGCTAACTGCCCTGTTAGCTGTGGTGATAGCCATGCTAACTGTCCCGTTTGCTGTGGTGGTGGCCAGGCCAACGCTAGCTCTGTTAGTAGGCTTAGCCTAACCATTAGTAAAAGGTCCAGGCTTGTTATGTTCAATGGCGAGGGACCCGGGTTCGTTTCCACGTCGCCAGCAAGAAGCAGAATGGCTGCGAGATATACAAGTCCCCGAAAGCGAGTTGCCGGCAGCTCATGTTTTTGTTGTCTCTGGCGGTATTCTGGCTCGTCAATTATCCGTGAAGCCCAAACACAAAAGGTACTGGCTTCCTTTAGCTTGATTATACAGTTGGTTTTTGAAAGGAAATATGGACGTATCACACAAAAAAGCAAATAAAAGATCAAAACAGCTGTAAAACAGTAGTTTCGCTGTAGAAATAGACACTTTTTTAAATTGAAACTTGTTTTCGATAGTTTAAAATTAAAATCTGATTGACCCAATCTATATCGTGTTCGCCCAACGGCAGCTATGTTTTTGCATTAAAGTTTCCGTTTCACTTGCGTAAAGGTGCACCTCATCACAAGTAACATGGAAAGCGATTCTGGCATTGGAAACAATGCATGTATTTTGTGATTGTTTTAATTGTGTAAATGAAATGAGACCATTTGAAACGTTTTTATGCAATTCTGTTGCTTTCAATCCCTCAGTAAAGACAAGCCTGAGAATTCCTGAGTCATAATCGATTTCCGTGTCATTGGTGGGGAAATACACCGCACATGAAACTGATTAACTTGATGCACAATGACTTAAAATCCGCGAGTGAATTTCTTCAGTGCCCGCGGACTGAATAGTTGCTGACTTCGGCACAGGAATGTGAATACCACTAAGAGGAGAGATTCATGCCTAAGGCCTACAATATACCTGCTGCAGCCATGATGCATAAGTGCACACGTCGCGAGCAGCAAGTATATTCCAGGCCTAAGGCGTGAGACTTGGCATCTCTGCTCAACGATTGGTTGACTAACGATAAGTTGGCTGGCTGGCCCGGCGTTTGTCACTCGTATCTCGTGCGGGGTAGCCTATACTACGAAGCAAGTTCAACATACACAAGCTACATTTGAATGAGCCAGCTCAATAAACCCTGAACTCGCAATCAGAGATCATTGGTACCACAATGGTGGTTGCAATCTTTCTTTGATAATCGCCTTTTTGTGCTTCAAACACTGTACGCACTCTCAACAGAGAAGCGTCTCATGTGTTATTAGTCCCTATTTCCGTTTACAAACTGACCGATTATGCTGTACATTCCGTAAAGATATTATCCCTGATCCAGAATCAATGACACTGCAGGTTATTTCCCCCCGCCGCATTTGGGGGCGCCACAAACAGCTTAGTGGGAGACAGACAGGTAGTAATGGTGTCATAGACATAATATACGTAGAAGCCTCATAGACTGATGCTGCCTCTTGGAGCTGACGTTCCAGCGCGCCGCCATTTTGGATGGGTCCCCCATACGCACCCAGTGCATTTATTTCTATGGAGGAAAGTGTATATTAGTGAGGGAGAATCGTGAAATAATTGTGCATTTAGTGGTAAAAGCACCAAATTTGGCACAGTTGAGGTATTTCATATACTAAACAAAATGAGATAAAGTGCCAAGCTTAATTTTACGCGTGGTGCTCTGAAAATCCAAGATGGCTGCCGTGCGAATCATAAAAATCTATTAAACGTTGTATCTTTCTTAATTTTTATTGTAAAGACATGAATGACGGGTCGTTTCCTGTGTTGTCAGACACAAGGAAGCCAATGGCACCACTGGTTTTTCACATATTTGCATCCTAGTACCAATAAATTGATAATAGTGGTAAGTAAAATGCAATCGATAGCAGTGTATATGGGTCACTACTTCAATGTAACCCAAATGCATACAGATTGCTATATTTGGATGGGTATAAAATCAGAATACATTGACAGCAGTGTTTGTTCATAATTAGACATGAGAAATAACCTATTTTCCTTTGTTGCAGATGACTGGTATGGGAAGAAATTAGAAGTATAAAAATGTCCACAAAGAAGCGATGTAAGCTCATACAGGACCATTTGCAACCGTCCGCATCAGCAGCTGTCCATCCACCTGTAGACTGGAACCTCTGTGTGTTATGTCAAGAACATTCATCAGAACAACTCCACTGGCCAGCAAAATCGAAGAGATCAGATGTTGGAGCTGGATATCACACTCTGGGTGAGAAACTAAGGCTAGGTTTACATGATGACGGTGTGAACAGAAGACGCAAAAGTGGCGTCACGTCTTCACTTTTTATTTCGCGTTCAGACGAGCGTTCTCGGGAGGAAATCTGTGTGCGCAAAAAGTGTGTAGAAATCGTTTGGGTATGCACGCCAGACGGCTAGGTGGTGCTGTGATACACTCACACAAACACCGCCATGCCTACGCGCATGCGTAGAATCTTCCTTCTCGTCACTGTGCCGCGAAATCAAACTAGCTAGCTAGCTATTTGGCTAGCCTATCTAGTGATACTTACGCTAGCGAACCACCTAGCTAGCTAGCTTGTGAGCTAATTGCATCTTATGAACATAACGTTACCTAAACCGAAAGAAACAGTAAATCGTTAGTTTACCGTCACTTACTGTTATTCAGTAAGCTAGCTAGCATGACTATTCAATAAATATCACTAGCTAAGCTAGCTAAATAGCTAGCGAGCTAGCTGAGTGAATAATGCTGCATTCGGTAACACTAGTAAACACAAGTCCTGTCCTGAATTAATGTTGCAGGTACGAGGAAGGATCATTCGGACAGTGAGGTCAAAAGAACGGAATTCACCAGCTAGCCGCGAAGGCTGCGTCCTTCGAAGGATGCAGCCGCTAAAATGGGACACAGCCTACATATATTATATCCATGGATGGTGTGATGAGGCCCATTTGGGAATACTGACATCTGCTGGTCATTTGATATACAGCAGTGCTACCGTGATGTTCACATATGGGCTACATCTGCAGACACATCTCTCTCTTTCTCTCTCTGTGCTTTAAGTCTGTCTTTATTGTCAAGTATTGTGCCAAAAATTGGCAAAGTTTGTCAATTTCATCAATATTTGCAAAGGAAAATCCATTGAGAGGTTAATTATCCCATCCCGAATAGAGTGATTATTCACTGAACAGTTTTACCGACCTTCATTCTAGCCCAGGTCCAGTCCATGGTAGGAATTCGAACAAAATCCATTGGCCTCGCAGGTTATCACTTTTCACAGATTTTGCATGGTCTATCTAAATCAGTTTGAGAAGGTCTGCTATCTACATTGCTGGCGGTGCACCAGGTTTGTTGGAGTCGGGGTAGCTTGTCATGTCACGCACACACCGGAGCTCTTGTGTGCTCAGAGGTTAATATATTGTTTTTCACACTGCTGAGTGCAGTACCAGCACTGGTGTCTACATTCTAGCATGAATGGCTTATATTAGTCCCCTCAGGAATCTGCGGAGAAAAAGTGTTGATGTTGAAGTGTTGAAAAGTGTTGCGGAGAACATTCCTGATTCTGCGGAGAGCAATTCTTGATTCCGCGGCTTGAAAGTTGATTTTCCGCGGGCATTAAAAAAAACCTAAAATGACCAGTTATAAAGCAAATTTATGTAATCATGAAGCAAAAATTCTCTTATGAAATTATTTGCAATACCAAAACACTGCAAAACATTGTAGTTATAAAATAAGCAGCATCAATATTCTTTTTGTCCCTCTTGAGCAGATTTATTTGCATAACTTATAAAGTGCAAAACATTTCACCAAACTATGGGTGAACGAGGCTTAGTAACTGAACAAGTGCCAAAGATCAAAGTAAAGATTTAAACAAAGTGTACACTATTCACTGTATGCTCAGGATATTGTAAACGTTACTGCATACCATAGACTGTATAAAAAGATGCATGGAGCTACCGTGATGTCATCCACTGGTTCGAAGATGAAGAAGTGAATCGAAGATCCGGGGAGGAACGTGGCTCTGGATCTGACCGTATCGAACGAGGACCAGAGGATAGCGACGCCCCAGAAGCATATTCTGGCTTTATACTTTATTCTAGTTTATATGGGACCATAATTCACGAAAATGAATGTCATGATATTTCGAAGGAGACCTGAAACTTGCTATAGCTAACATAAAATGATGTGAAAAATCATTATTTAAATTAAAAATCAGGTCGGAAAGTAGGATCATTTTCTCATAGACTTCCATCTTTTTATATAGTTTATGCTGCATACAGCAGAAAAAAATCAGTTTCCGTAACCGGCAGCACCAGCTGTGCGTCTTAGATCCTGTTTATCTGACCGCAAAATCTAGCGGCCGGGATGAAAAATACATGTGAAATATAAAATTCTGCACCTCGCCCTATATTCCGCGGACTGCTGAGGGCTTTGAAATCTGCGGTAAATTCCGCGATCGCGGAATCGCGGATTCCTGGGGGGACTATTACATGATAGTTGTCAGTATTACAAAAAAAAAAAACAATAGATTATCAGTTGAAATAAGACTTGGAGAACCTACCTGTTCTATCTGTAACTGATGCTGTCATTTCTCTAGCCTAGCTGAGTTGACAGGCACTTGGTATTTAGGACCTGCCAGTGACTCAATTCTGCAGGCACGGCTTCATCTTTCAAGATCTTCTGATATTTACTGGATGATTCAATTCCATATTTTGTGTAAAAGTGCTCCTTGAAACAACTGGGCAAAAAGTTGTAATGGCTGGCAACTGAAAGTGATAGGGCGAAATTAGAGAGGAAAGGAGCTCACGTTTCTGAATAAACGAAAGGCTTAAATGCCAGAAACAAAGGGAGCAACCAGATAGAAAAAGAAATCTCAATAAAAGAGAAAACTAACAAGGCACCTTACAATAGTGCCAAATAACCGAAAGAAGCAAAGCTTCCCAGCAACAAAAAATATACAACCCAAAACCAGTGAAGTCGGCACGTTGTGTAAATCGTAAATAAAAACAGAATACAATGATTTGCAAATCCTTTTCAACCTATATTCAACTGAATACACTGCAAAGACAAGTTACTCAATGTTCGAACAGGTAAACTTTGTAATTTTTTGCAAATATTAGCTCATTTGGAATTTGATGCCTGCAACATGTTTCAAAAAAGCTGGCACAAGTGGCAAAAAAGACTGAGAGAGTTGAAGAATGCTCATCAAACACTTATTTGGAACATCCCACAGGTGAACGAGCTAATTGGGAACAGGTGGGTGCTATGATTGAGTATAAAAGCAGCTTCCCTGAAATGCTCAGTCATTCACAAACAAGGATGGGGCGAGGGTCACCACTTGGTGAACAAATGCGTGAGCTGATTGTCGAACAGTTTAAAAACAACATTCCTCAACGAGCTATTGCAAGAAATTAAAGGATTTCATCATCTACTGTCCGTAATATCATCAAAAGGTTCAGAGAATCTGGAGAAATCACTGCACGTAAGCGACAAGGCCGAAAACCAACATTGAATGCCCGTGACCTTCGATCCCTCAAGCGGTACTGCATCAAAAACCGACATCAGTGTGTAAAGGACATCACCACATGGGCTCAGGAACACTTCAGAAAACCATTGTCAGTAACTACAGTTCGTCGCTACATCTGCAAGTGCAAGTTAAAACTCTACAATGCAAAGCGAAGGCCATTTATCAACAGCACCCAGAAACGCCGCCGGCTTCGCTGGGCCCTTGCTCATCTAAGATGGACTGATGCAAAGTGGAAAAGTGTTCTGTGGTCTGACGAGTCCACATTTCAAATTGTTTTTGGAAACTGTGGACGTTGAGTCCTCCGGACCAAAGAGGAAAAGAACCATCCGGACTGTTATAGACGCAAAGTTCAAAAGCCAGCATCTGTGATGGTATGGGGGTGTATTAGTGCCCAAGGCATGGGCAACTTGCACAAATGTGAACGCACCATTAATGCCGAAAGGTACATTCAGGTTTTGGAGCAACATATGTTGCCATCCAAGCAACGTCTTTTTCATGGACGCCCCTGCTTATTTCTTCAAGACAATGCCAAGCCACATTCTGCACGTGTTACAACAGCATGGCTCTGTAGTAAAAGAGTACGGGTACTAGACTGGCCTGCCTGTAGTCTAGACCTGCCTCCCATTGAAAATGTGTGGCGCATTATGAAGCGTAAAATACGACAACGGAGACCCCGGACTGTTGAACAACTTAAGCTGTACATCAAGCAAGAATGGGAAAGAGTTCCACCTGAAAAGCTTCAAAAATTGGTCTCCTCAGTTCCCAAACGTTTACTGAGTGTCGTTAAATGGAAAGGCGATGCAACACGGTGGTAAAAAGGCCCCAGTGCCAACTTTTTTACAATGTGTTGCTGCCTTTAAATTCTAAGTGAACGATTATTTGCAAAAAAAAAAAAAGTTTCTCAGTTTGAACATTAAACATCTTGTCTTGTCATCTTGTCAGTGTATTCAATTGAAAATAAGTTGAAAAGGATTTGCAAATCATCGTATTCTGTTTTTATCTACGATTTACATAACGTGCCAACTCTACTGGTTTTGGGTTTTGTATATAAATAGGCAAACCCCTGACTAAAGATATATCGAGTCGAAGTGAGCAAAGTCATATCAGACACTCCAGCGAAAGAGGAGTGGCGACCTCCGGCTTAAATAGACTCCGGGGAAGGACCACCCAGGAATAATCAGCCAGCTGGGTAAAAAATCCGATGTGGAAAGGAAACGATGTCGTCAGGGACGAGAGTAACAAAGAAAGCAAAAAGCACATTGACAAACCATGACAGGAGCACCCTCTCTAACAAAGAACCCCTTGCAGGGAACTCAGAAATAAGGGCAGGGTCCAGGATATCCCGAGCAGGGACCCAACAATGCTCCTCCGCCACCATACGACGTACAGTGTATGCCGGGCCCCCCTCAATCATCTGCAGCGGGGGCGGGGATATCTCGGCAGGTTCCAGGAGGCTGGTGCTAACAGGTTTAAGCCTGGACACATGAAAGATGGGATGGATCCGTAAAGGGAGCTTAAGACGCACAGTGACAGGGTTAATCTTCTGCACATCTTCTGCATCTTCTGCATCTCAAACGGGCCAATAAAGCGAGGGGCTAATTTCCAAGATTCCACTTTCAAGGGGGGATCCCGAGTGGAAAGCCAAACTCTCTGGCCCACTCGATAAGATGGGGCCAAACAGCACTTTCTGTCAGCAGCAGATTTCTGACTAGCTCCAGCCCGCAACAAGGAGGAACGGACCTTAGTCCAAACAGGGCGGCAGCGTCAAATGAAGTGTTCAACAGAGGGCACTTCTGACTCCTTCTCTGTCTCCGGAAATAGAGGAGGTTGATAACCCAACTGGGCCTTGAAAGGAAAAAGACCCATAGAGGAGTTACATAATGAGTTATGGGAGTATTCAGCCCATGCCAAAAAACGACACCAGGACGCAGGATTATCGGCCGCTGAGCACCGAAGAGTGTTCTGTAGGTACTGATTAGTGCTCTCAGTCTCCCCGTTAGTCTCAGGATGAAATGCTGACAACAGGCTTACAGTGGCCCCCAACTGTTTACAAAAGGCATGCCAAAATTTGGCTGCAAACTGAGGACCCCTGTCAGAAAGCACATCAAGGGGGAGACCATGCAACCAGAACACGTGATTAACAACTAAGATGACTGTCTCCCGTGCAGAAGGCGGTTTAGGCAGCGTGATAAAATGAGCGGCCTTGGAAAAACGGTCGACCACGATCAGGATAACTGTATTTCCATCAGAGACGGGCCGGCCTGTGATAAAATTGAGCGCAATATGGCTCCAAGGGCGTTTGGGTACAGGCAAGGGGCGCAACAGGCCAGCGGGGGGGGGGACACACCTTATTCCTGGCACAAGTGCTGCATGCTGCCACAAATTCCCGAATGTCCTTCATCATACTGGGCCACCAAAATCACCGGGCCAAGGACTGCTTAGTTCAATGGGCCCCAGGGGGCCCTGCCAGACAGGAAGAGTGTCCCTACTGAAGAACCTGTGAACAATCCGCAACGGGAACAAATAGACAACCGGGCGGTTCCCGACTAGGACCGGGATCGATTCTTAAGGCCTCCAGTACTAAAAGTTCCACGTCCCACTGTACGGGTGCCAAAATCTGATCAACCGGAATGACCGGCTCCGGCATCGGATCATGGTCGGAACGATCGTAAATCTGCGATAAGGCATCTCAATATTTTTTGAGCCAGGGCAGCATATTAACGTGAAGTTAAAACAGTCAAAAAACAACGACCACCGCGGCTGCAGGGAATTACGTCGCTTCGTCTGCTGAATACACTGGAGATTTTTATGATCAGTCCAGACCATAAATGGATTTTCAGACCCCTCCAGCCAATGGCGCCTCTCCACTAATGCCAGCTTAACGGCTAACAACTCCCTGTCACCGATGCTGTAATTTTGCTCAGCAGCAGACAGAGAAGTAGGCGTATGAGTGTAGCTTATTGTCCCAAAGGGGGCGCTGGGACAAGATAGCACCCATTCCGACCTCCGAGGCATCAACCTCCACCACAAATGGGAGGGAGGTGTCGGGCAAAACCAGAGTAGGTTCTGAGCAAACAATTTCTTTAGCTCTTGAAAGGCAGCCTTGGCTGCTGGCGACCAGGCGAAAGAAGGGGAGGTCTTTCTCTTAGTGAGGGCAATAATGGGAGCAGCTATCCCACTAAAATTGCATATAAACCTCTTGTAAAAATTAGCAAATCCCAAGAAACGTTGGACCTCTTTGACATTTTGGGGGCAGGCCTATTCCTGACGGCTGCCACCTTGTCAGGGTCCATGCGGACCAACCCCTTAAAAACAATAAAACCTAGGAATGAGACCGTCTTGGCGTGAAAAATGCATTTCTCGGCTTTAACAAAAAGCTTAGTTTAGAGAAGAGCCTCCAGTACCTCTCTGACGTGTTGTATGTGCTCGGAGAGAGTTGAAGAAAAAATTAAAATGTCGTCAAGATAAACAAAGAAGAATTTCTCCAACATCTCTCGGAGGACATCATTATCGAGTGCCTGGAATACAAAGGGGGCATTAACCAATCCAAACAGCATAACCAAATATTCGTAGTACCCGTCATGCGTATTAAACGCTGTCTTCGACTCGTCACCATCTCGTATCCAACCCAAGTTATACGCATTCCGCAGGTCCAGCTTAGTAAAAAACAACGCCTCCTGCAAGCATTTGAATGCGGAATTCATCAGAGGAAGTGGGTATCAGTTTTTAATAGTAATATTATTCAGGCCCCTGTCATCAATACAAGGTCTAAGGCTACCATCCTTCTTTTCCACAAAAAAGAACCCCGCCCCGGTGGGGGAAGTGGAGGGTCGAATAAAACCATTAGCCAGGGCCTCCAGAATATATTCCCGCATGGCCTTCCGTTCTGGACCTGACAGTGAGCACAATGACCCCCTAGGGGGAGTAGTGCTAGGGTGGAGATTGATCTCGCAATCATAAGGGCGATGAGGAGGTAAAGTAGGGACCCCTTGTTTACTAAAAGCCTCCGCAAGATCAGTATAAGCAGTAGGCACATTATGAGGCAAACAAAAATTCAAAGCAGCCCCTAAATTCTCAACCTGTTCGTACTCTACCGCAACAATGACAGTCTCTAGATCGGAGCCATACTCGGAATAACAATCATCCTCTGGCTGTCGCCAGTCGAATTAAGGGTCCCACTCCAACCCCTCCTCGGCCCTCTTCTCCAGATTGGGAGGGTCGTGTGGGATAATCTCCCCAGAATCGCCCCAGCCGTCCCTTTCTCTCATGGATTGACGTCCAGGCCAACACATAGAGCTATCCATGCAGTGGGATCTATTCCGGGGCTAATATCCCTCCTTTTATTGAAGACAAGTGTTTGCCACTAACATGGCAATATCCCCCGCCGCCTCAATTTTATGTGTCCGTACGGACGGAGCCCAATGCTATATCCCCGCTTCGCGCTAATCGCGCGGCGAGGGATAATAATTAGTCCTGGCAAATTCCTTCATTCACACGTTTTCCAATTCAATAATAATCAAGCGGCAGTTGAAGACATGGCTTATCTCCCCCATGCAATCTAAAAGCGACAAAATAATAGGCTACATTCAGTACCGAAAAATAATTAGATTATAATTAGGTCTATGCACCATCACTCGGTGATGGCATTTCATAACTCTTCAGCGAATGAAGGTAATTTCGGCGACAAGTACATACACCTGTTTTTGCGGCACGGTCGCTCAATTCGTATAAAAAAAAATAGACATTTGTCCGATTGGAAAATGTAAACGGACGAAACCACTTACTAGTCTGAAATGCCGTCGCCGAGTGCAGGTGCATAGACATTATTATAATTAAATTATTTTTCTGTCCTGAATGCAGCCCATTATTTTGTCACTTTTAGATTGCATGAGGAAAAGAAGCCGTGTCTTCTATTGCCACTTGATTATTCGTGAATTGAAAAACGTGTTAATAACGGAAACCCATCTAGAATTAGCCAGGATTAATTATTTTTTTAAAAATCAGGGTTATTAGCCCCGGATTTTTCAAGTCCAACGACACGCCTGCCGACAAACGAGCAGAAATAAATCATGTCGACATGAAAAGTAATCTACAGCAGTATGTATTCATTAAAAACCCAGCACACACTTATTTCAGGAAGTTACCCGTTTTTTGAGGACAGAAACTGTTGTGAATCCAGCTGAATGGCCAGTAACTCATGTATGTCAGCATTTAGCTGTGAGAGCACAGAAACGTTGCACATATTTATAAGGACAACAACACAACTGATAAGACTGCCAGGTCACTTCATAAAGAGATTTTCTGCTGCTTTCTAATAAAAAAACGCCAGTGACGTTAGCCCTAGCATCCGAAACAAGCTAACATTAGTTCGACTGCAACATCACAGTAACATCACATGCACTGCGGAGTACTGTAACAATTACAAGACTGTGGCTATTCGAACATTGACTGTGCTTGTAAGTGACGTTCACTCGCTTATTTGCAGAGCAAAAATAAATTGATGCTGGTTAGGGCTGGGGTTAGTTTGGTGATCATGTCAGCAACGCCAACTCGCTTATTTGCAAAGCAAAAATGAACCAACAAATAAAGCAGGGGTTTACCTGTCAAGGAGAAAAGTCGCAAACTCTGCGTCAGTTTTTAATCCTTTCAGATCACAGAGTTCCTTCCACTTTTAAAAATCCACTCTGATGTTCACTCTGGTTTTATCCTGGCTTTTGTTAAATTCTTTCTTTTGTGCTTTTTTTTCTTCTGGCTTCATTTTTTACTTGTCTTAGCCGTGTGAGCTGTTGCCGGTACCAGAGGTATCGGTATTTTTTTCCTCACTGATGGCTCTAAGCTCCCGAACCCGCTCTCGGAGATTTGAACTTGACTGAGCACTGGCGTTAACTGAGGAGGAAGGGGAGGGGGCTGTCTGCAGCGTGTGCATGTGCACTGTTTGGCGGCTGTCAGACACCATCCTGGCTCTAATTGGTTCTTTTAGTCGGTCCGAACGATTCTTTTAAATTGCAGTAGGAGCATTAGGTGGGTTTAAATGAGCCTTTTTTTAATTACAGAGTACTAGTTATTTGTAATACTGTCTGTACACAGTGACAGTTTTAGCAAAAATGACGAAAAGTTACTTTTCTAAAACTTCAGACTGCAGCTTTAAGTGCAAGAAACGAAGCGAGCAACTAGATAGAATAAGAAATCTCAATAAAAGAGAAAACTAACAAGGCACCTTACAATAGTGCCAAATAACCTAAAGAAGCAAAGCTTCCCAGCAACAAAGAATATATATATATGCGCAAAGTTATATCAGACACTCCAGCGAAACAGGCCTGGCGACCTCCGGCTTAAATAGACTCCGGGGAAGGACCGCCCAGGAATAATCAGCCAGCTGGGTAAAAAATCCGATGTGGAAAGAAAACAATGTTGTCAGGGATGAGAGTAACAAAGAAAGCAAAAAGCTCATTCACAAACCATGACAAAAGTATGCAGAACTTTACTGGAGACTCTTTCTTAGTAGGTCTGAGTTTCTCGTTTTGTAGGAGCAATCAACAATGGCATACAGTGACACTTTTGCAGATTTTGCTTCTCAGCTTCTGAAAATGATAGATAATATTGAGCCTTCATTTTTCTGTGTAACATTCAGCCTCTGCATGAGTGGTAATCAAGACTAATTTGTTCTCACATCATATAGATCAGCTATAGATCAATGGGGTCCATTCATGTCATAACATCTGGGACATTGCCGCAAGTAGTTGTTGATTGGCTAAGATACATGGAATGGCAGCATTTATGAACTTGTGCTGATTAATTGTATTTCAGAGGTTTGAGTTTTGATTATTTGGTGCATAAACATCGTGAAAATTCACAAAAATATTGATGGAACAACAAGAACGTACTTTTATTGGACAACAGCAGAAACAAATGTTTTCTTTGCCTTTAATTCACTCCCGCCTGAAGGCCTGTGGATGATAGCCATTCAATATTGGTTTTTGCCCATGTCATAAACAAAGATTTCCCCAGATTCTCTTGAACTTTCAATGATGTTATGTATGGAAGAGGATTAAATCCCGAAGTCTTTACAATTTTACATTGAGAAATGTTATTCTTACATTTTTGAACTATTTTCCCTTGCAGTTTTTCACAAAGTGGTGAGGCCCTCGCCATCTTTAATTCTGAAGGACTCAACCTCTCTAGGATGCTCATTTTATGCCCAATCATTTTACTGACCTGTTGCTAATAAACATAATTAGCTGTGAGATGTTCCATCAGGTGTATTTTTTTAACATCATACAATTTTTCCAGTCTTTTGTTGCCCCTGTCCCAACTTTTCTGACATATCAAATGAAAAATGACCAGATATCTTTCAAAAACTAAAAATTCTCAGTTTCAACATTTGATATATTGTCTGTGCACTTTTTACCCTCGGCCCGACTTCAGGCTGAAGGGTATTGTCATCAGTTCGTCATCTGTCTGTTCATCTGTCCGTGTGTGCACCGTCAGGCCGAGGGTGTTCAAACACGGGCGTTTCTAGTTTCAATTACAAATAGGGTTTAAATGATTTCCAAATAAAATTTGCAAATTACATGGTTTTCATTTACATTTTACATAGTGTCTGAACTTGTTTGGAAACAACATTGTGTTGTGGTCCTGCATTTTCTGTCTTTGCCATGCCCATGTCCCATGCTTCAAGTTTAAGTTCTGTGCCTGGCCTTGCGCCATGTTTAGATTGCCTCGTGTTTTTGTGAGCGCTGCTTCGTCTGACCATCCCTAGATCATGTATTGTATTATTGGTAATTAGATTTCATGTTTTATTATTTTTCATGTTTTAGTTTCTTAGTCTCCTAGCCATGTTTTCAGTTCATAGCCATGTTTCATAGTTTCTATGTCATGTTTATTTTTCCATGCCTTGCACTTCGTCTTTCCCCCGTCTTGTCATGAGTGTATCTTTGCTCACAGTCCCTTGTCTAGCGTGCCACTCATTCGGGTGATTTATTGGCTTCTGGGTTTCAATCTTCTTTCATTATCTCGTGTTCTTCCTTCCCCTTACTTTTACTATCTTACTAACACAGACTAACAGTTTATTATTTTCGCTAATTACTAACCAACACTAACCCTGTATATTTAGACTAACTTACTAACAAGCACTCGGGATTGTATAGCTGCACTTACTAATTGACTAACGATCTCTCAGCAGTCACCCTATTCTAGTCTCCGCCTCCTTGCCTTTCCCTATTATCTCTGCTGCGATTTTCTGTGGGTCTCCACAAATGCTTTGTGCTTTCCTTTCTCTAAACTATGCACTTTTAGTACTCCCTGACTGGAGCTGTTTGTCTGTCCATAGGTTTGTCTTGTTATCCCTGTCTGCTTTTTGGCTTCGGCCAAATTCATGTGATTAGTTTATTCCTAATGTGTCACTCCATGATTATTGTTCCATTGATTGCACCTGTGTTCCCTGATCATGTGTTCACCCGGATATGTATATTAGATACCTGTTTGATTCACTTCCTTGTCAGATCGTTCTTCTGTGTTACCTGTGCTACGCTTTTTTCGCCTTGTTTCATTGTGATTTATCTTTCTGACTGGACCGCCCTAGACACCGAGCTTTGCCTATTCCCTGTACTTTTGCCGCATTCTTGTTTTTTGACCTCTTTTGTCTGACTATGATTTTTGTGATTGGTGCCCTGTGTATGACTCTGGATTTCGCCCATTGGACTCTGTTTTTGGATCGCGGACTTTGTACTGTTGCCATCTCTGTTGGGGGGGGTTTCCCCCTTCAGAAATAAAGCCTCCTTTTTGTATTCCACTGGTTTTCGCAATTGGTTAATTTCGTAAAACCCAACACATTGTGCATGAAGACAAATTTATCCATGTCCAGAAGGTTACATCGGACATGATGCTGATTTGGTAGCGCATAAAACTTGAATTTACAACGGTTTTGCCTTGGTTTACAATGCAGTACATTTTTCCAAGATGGTGACGGCGGGGCAAAATGGGCTGAATGCATTGGAGTAAGCTAAGCCAATGGTTCAGTAACTGTAAATGCAGTACATTTATAGGTGAAGTTTGTCTACTTTGGACCACTGGAATTTTATTCTTTCAGTTTCCCTGAAAACTGAACTGATGTTAAATTACACAGTGCAGGACTAGCCTATGTGAACCACTGCTGCCTTTTTTGATTGTTTTATTCATCTGGTATCATAACTTTTGCATCATGAAATTCAGTAAATTTTGTGTTACATATCAGGTATTATCACTGCAAGATCAAGACAAACATATTCTTAAGGTTATATCAGACTTGTTAGTGAGTTGGTAGCGCATAAAAAACATGAGAGAATTTGCAAATTACAGCAAAATTAAAAGACAAATAGAGGTTTTCCTTATACACAAGTAAATAAAATTTTTATCAGCACATCAAGTATTTATCTTTATTAAAATGGACAAGCGATTTGATTAAATTGAAAAGCAGGATTTTAAACACTTTAATAGAGTCCGTTATTTAATTCACCCTCATATGGGTCAACTGAGCCCTAACTTGGAGCAAGCTGAGTCAAAATTTTTTTTTTTTTTTTTTGGGCGGGGGGGCGTCAGATTTTCGTGGGTGTTCATCATACATTCACCAATAACTGTTCATGTACGTGTATGTTCAACATACTGCCGACAAGGTGAACAGAACAGGTTACAGTCGCCCAGTGAATGTCTTCCAGAGTGACTGCATCGCGGTGGTCTCATGGGGTACACGTGAGCGAATGGAGGGAGGAGAGGTCTTGATGATTCATTTGACGAGAACGTCTATTTTTATGGTACAGTAATTGTAAAGAATTAACTATACAACACGTATCATGCAGTCACTTTTGTTTTCTTATCTGAAAATCTGATTGAGGATGAAGAGATCCCCGTCAGGAAAACCGTAGCTATGGATACGTTCGCGAAGACCCCAGTGCACCCCAGAGACAATCAATATGTGACCTAATTATTATTTCCCCTGCTTCGATATCGCTGCTATTCTGTTTCGCTCTGAAGGCGTGGTTCTGGGGCACTTGACGCTCGCTTCGTAGTCCACCATTGCGATTTATTCGTATGCCTCAACTACACACAGCAGAGACGAACGCTACTTTACTGGCGCAATAATCAAATAAAGCACTGCGCGATACAGACTCAAATACGTTTCAGGTAGGCAGATTTTGTTTTCAATGATTAAGATCTGATGCATTTGTTCTAGAAGACTGACAATTCGTTCACAAGGTCAGATGTAACTTTCGTCCTGGAATTTAAACGTTCAGCTTGATTGGTTCGATCGTAATACGACTTATAATATCGCATTTTCCCAGTCGCCTGCATATTGCATTTGTGGTCTCAATATCAAGTTAAATATTTTAAGAAATCGATCACTGCAAAACAGTAAAGATCACAGAGTGTATTATCATTATTTCCAATCTGATACGAGGTGGGATAATTATTAAGGGATGGCTGTCTGCCCTAATTCATTCTGATATGATAATTGGTCCTTGGTTCGAGCCAAGAAATAGGCATCTTGGTGACAGTCCAGAATTCATCACAGTAGTATTTAGCACTAGGGTTTTTATTGACACGTGATATATATATATATATATATATATATATATATATATATATTTATTTTTTTTTTTTTTTTTTTTTTTTTTTGAAACTTATAACTCAAAATCGCAATTTTTTTTCCAGGATAAATCAGGGCTAAATCTAAATAATTGAGGAGGAATTTTGCGTATTTTCATTTTGCCATTCAATGCAATTTTACGTCTGTTGTATTATAGTCAAAGGTTTATCTAGTTATTTATCTTTCAGTCAGTCTGTCTGACTGGCTGCCTGCTTATTTTTTCCTTTCTTTACCCGATTTCAGTAGCCTGTAGCCTGCCTAAAAATTTTATCCTGAGAAATTGCTTGATTGATTTCCTTAAAATCATGTCTTCTGTGATGTTGTGTATCAATGGGAGTCAACAGGTTATAGTGTAGAAGTGAAATCTGTGCTTTTGTTCTATTCTTATTGATGACAGAACTTGAGTGCATACAGTAGGCTAGTACTATGCAACCATTTATTTCATGTCAAATTGGATCATATAGATGATAAGTGGATAACAATACTACATAGTAAAAATAAAAATAAAAGTCAATATATAGTGTAGCCACCCTTTGCTTTGATGACAGCATTAAATCTTTAAGGCATAGTGTTCACATATTTTTTTATTTCCTCACTCGCTAAACCATTCCATATGGTTTGAAGTTCATTCCAAAGAGATTCTTTCGATGTTGCAACAGATATGTTTATCTTGGCATAAGATATCAAGCAAATCCCAGATTTGTTCATTCGGATTATGGCCAGAAATTTTATGTCACCGGATGATACTTTCTGACTGAAATAATTCTTGCACAATTTGCAAGTGGGTTTAGTGTCATTAATAAGATCCCCAACCAAACCGTCTCTTTCTAGACGGCATTGCGTGATTCACAAGGATGCTGTAATATTTCTTTTGATCCATGATTCTGTCAATTGTTATGAGATGACCTGCTCCTTACAAGCGGACCGAACCCCAAACCATAGTATTACCACCTCCATATTTTACTGAAGGGGTTTAACAGTCATTTTTGAAACATTCTCAGACTCTACGGCACGCATAAATTTTACAGTTGGATGGGAAAATTTCTAATTTTTATTCATCAGTCCAATCCTTGAATTTCTTGACAAACTGAAGTCCTTTTTTGATGTTACCAGCTCTCAGAAGTGGTTTTGTTCCAATCCAACCATTTTATCAGAGGTGTCTGGAAACACTAGATCTTGATTCTTTCATCTCTTCACTTCTGGCATTAATAATATCATCACAGAGTTGTCATGCTGTGAACTGCCAATACCTTTTACTTGTCATTCACAGATACCAAACATCAGAGCTAATTAATGTACATTTTTGCACCTCTATTGATGCAAGTTTTCAGCTAACTGGTCTCTTTGAAATGCTTCATGTGTTTCTTACAGTGCCATGGCAGCATTAAACAACTTCAGAATTTTTTCTAAGTGACCAACCAGCATCAAGTAGGGCCACAATGTGGCTACAAACAATCTCAGAGAGCATTATGACACTGCTCACAATTAGTTTCACCATATTTTGTGGAACAGCAGAATAATGTTGCCATAAACCAGTTTTTTTTTTTTTTTTTTTTAAATTTGGCATCTCCAATCCCACCCGAATTTGGAATGCCCAATTGGGGGAACTATGTACAAAGCTTGCTCGTATGCGACCCCTTGCTGCCAACTCAGGATAGTGAAGACAGTTCACGGCTCTCCTCCGAAGCACGTGCCTGTCAGCCACTGATTCTTATACACTCGCTGGTTGAATCTTCGCAAGTTCAGAGCGAGGGCGGAGGATACCCGGACATGAACCAAGCCGGAGTCTTCCTGACGAGCGCCCGTCTGGCCAACAGGAGGCGCTGGAGCAACGAACAAAGCTGTATCGAATATCCAAATCCGGCAGTCCCTTCCCAATTTGTGACCCTGTAGCGCGATAGCCAATTGTGCGCTACTCTGAAAAAGCTGCCGACCCCTGCCGGTGGGTACGCCGAGGCTCGAACACGCGACGTGGTGATCACCTCTGCACTGCAGCGCAGTGCCTTAACCTTGTGAGCCACCCGGCAGCTCACGCCATAAACCAGTTTAATCAAAATTTGTAGCATCAATAATCATGGATTGAGCCTTCAAACACGAATTCATGCTGAGAAGAGTAAAAAAAAATTGTGACACCTTTCAATTGTAACAAAAAATTGATGTTCTCAGTGTTTTTGTTTGTTACCCATATTTTTACCTCAATATACTTGTGGGAATTATTATTATCCCCGCCACAAAGTGGATTGGGGGATATTGGAATGGCGCTGGTCCGTTCGTCCGTCTGTCCAGGTTCAATGGTGACAAGTTTTTTTTGGAAACTATTGCACCAACATGAATGAAATTTTGTATGTGGCCAGTACTGATGACCCTACTGAATGAGTTCGACGGTTGATTCTGAGATATTTATTTTTACGGAGTCATGGTCCTTGTTTCTGTTCATCGACTTGGTGTATGGTATTTGCAATGGGGATAAGTTTTCTCTGAAAATATTGCACCTATGTGAATGAAATTTTGTTTGTGGCCGGTACTGATGACCCTACTGAATGAGTTTGAAAATTGATTCCGAGAAATGCATTTTTACAGAGTTATGGCCCTTGACTCTGTTTGTGGACTTAAATGCATGAGTGTTGCAATGGGGATGAGTTCTCTCGGCAAGTATTGCACCTATGTGGATGAAATTCCGTGGGTCACCAGCAGTAATGATCCTATTGAATGAGTTCGACAGTTGATTCCGAGGAATTTATTTTTACCGAGTTATGGTCCTTGTTTCTGGGCATCGACTTGGTGTATGGCATTTGCAATGTGGACAATGAAATGGGGCAAGTTTTCTCGGCAACTGTTGCACCTTCATGGGTGAAATTTTGTGTGTGGCCAGTACTAATGACCCTATTGCACAAGTTCGACGATTGATTCCTAGAATTTTTTTTTCTTTTACGGAGTTATGGCCCTTGAACGAATAGGAACGAATAGGGGAACAGATTGCAATCTATTCGATCATGCTCGTCCATCGACCTATTGTGAGTTTCAAGATGGAGGCGACTGGAAACTACAACGAGGTACTGTTGGCATAAATAATCTTTTTTAATAAACTACCTGTGCATTTTCAAAGTTCTCAGTGCCTCGTTTCAAATGTCAGGGCCCTCGGAATTCTACTGATGAATTGTGGAGCTACTTTAAGCCTTGTTAATGATGAAAAAAATAGCGATTTCTTTGCATGACAATGCGATGCCCGATTCACAACCATTGAAAGCCTGTTGGGAGCTTCGGCTAAAAATCCATTTATTTCGAAAAGTTGTATGTGTACGGAGGTGGGGTATTTGACAAAAGTTAGTACTCATTGTCATGTTTCAATACACCCCAAGTCAATTTCACACCGGAATTCTCCTTTAAATCTATACATTTCTGGGATTATAAACTTCTTGACCTCAAGTAGAATTCATCTTCTACATTCTAGATTACCTACATGCTATTAGCCAAATTATACAGCTATCCAAGTGGCTCCCCAAAGTCTGAGATCCCTCAAAATGGTGCACTGTCAAATCATAAAATAACCATGTATTTAACACAAATAAAGATTTGAGGCATGAAATTTAACATGAACTACTGATTTTCTGGTTGAGTTTAGCATGAATTTATCAATATCTGCAGTTGAACATCAGTGGTCACCAGTAACCTCTCCAAACACAAAACATGCCTTTTCTCCATAATAAGGTTTAGAGTTTTGTCCATTTTTCTTCTAAGTCCCCCAAGCCAGCACAAAAACTCATCAAATAAACTGCTGATTAAACGGTCAGTACATTCACTCTGTAATGGAAGCTACCTGTTCCCACTTCTGAGTTCACAAACTCATTTCAACACTTACAAGGAACAAGTACAACTCACTAACTCTATTTAAATAATAATAATAATATCTAAATTCTGAAATATACCTTATTTTAACAGAACAGACAGTCTACTTTCAGGGAAGATCACACAATGTATACCTTCCTAGGTTCAACAGAACGGTGCAATGAATACCAGGCAGTGGCGTAGCTAGAAATTGGAATTGGGGTGGCACAGACACGTCCCTTTATGACAATTAGGATAGTCCTGGCTAGTTCTCAATTATTTTTCTTTATTGACGCGTTTTCCAATTATCGTAATAGGCAACTGAAGACACGGTTTCTCATGCGATCTAACAGCGATGAAGTCATGGGGTAAATTCCGTAAAACTGAGAATTGGGGTGGACGTAACATCTTTTTTAAAGAATTATTAGTCCTGACCTGTTCTAAGTCATTTTCATGATTATTAAAAGGTTCACTCCGAGAGTGCTCCGCACTTAACAGGTGTGTTGCTTGTTCTCCCTGATTAGGTAAGACGACAATCATTCATCTGGACACGTTTACTTAATTTAAATCAATGCTATCCAAAATTACTCTCGGTATTGAGTGGGAAAAAAAGTGGCACTTGGCAGTGAAATAGGCTTTAAAAAGCATGCGACTCTATTTGACGTTGATTTAAATTATGCAAACGCGTCCAGATGAATGATTGTCGTCTTACCTAATCGGGGAGAACAAGCAGCACCTGTTAAGTGCGGAGCGCTCTCGGAGTGAACATTTTGTTAATCATGAAAATGACTGAGAACAGGTCAGGACTAATAATTCTTTAAAACAGATGTTACGTCCACCCCAATTCTAAGTTTTACGGAATTTACCCCATGACTTCATCGCTGTTAGATCGCATGAGAAACCGTGTCTTCAGTTGCCTATTACGATAATTGGAAAACGCGTCAATAAAGAACTAGCCAGAAATATCCTAATTGTCATAAAGAGACGTGTCTGTGCCACCCCAATTCCCATTTCTAGCTACGCCACTGATACCAGGGGTCCACCCAAATGCATCGGCAGTTCACATTTTACCTCGGCATTCGACTTTGTTGAGTACAGTATACATTCCAAAACACAAAGCAAAAGTAGCAGCCTAACCTTTTTCATGAATCCCTCCTCCAGAGACCGATGTATCCACTAGATGGAACCCTCAGATCTCGTTTCAGTCGAAATAATTCCCATTGACCACGTCCTTATTTCATTTAAATCCTCTAAATGTAACTGAACACTTTAAGGCCAGTTTTGCGAGTCCTTTTTTATATAAATCGTGTCCATTTCAGCCGCGCAATGTGTGCAATGTAAGCAGGCTACAACCTCGCCTGCTGATACGCATAGGCTTGTATGCTCTGTGTTTGTCTAATCAATGCGTTTCACTTACTGTGGAATGTTTAAACACTCGGGAATTGGATAAGAAATGAGCCAATCAATACATTGTTACCAGGGAAGATTCACGAGGGCATGAACTATAACTGTGCTGTTACGCATAAGAGCCTGAGTGTATGATTGAGTAATTGGCTATCAACACCAGTACTTGGGTGGATATAAGGAAGCACTGAATTTGTCAATGAAGGAATCTACACGTAAATCTAATGTAGGGAACTACGCATTTTTTGCATGTTATGACTGTAATTGACAGTAGAATGTGACAGAATCAATACCATGTCAAATTTTTTGCTTCAAAAAACTGATTTTTCTGAACCACTAATCGGAATACCGTTGGCTCACTGTAGCTAAAGTAGTTGCTACATTGGACAATGATTCTTTCTGTCGCAAGAGGGCATTTTTTTAAACTGCTAGATCGATACTATGGGCAAGGATATTGACCAGTTTGCACACAGGCTTAGCTGAGGAGTTAAATTCATGCAACTCTTGAAAAACAGGGAGTGGAGTGAACTTTCCCATATTCAAAACCGCGTTCGAGGTCTGCTTGCTTTTGAATATTCAATAACTGACCCAGGGGTGCCATCCAGTGATCAAGTACAGTAACATCGTGCTTAAATTTGCAGTTCCATAAACGCGAGCGTCTACATCTGCAGAAAAGGGTTAATGGGAATAAGTTTTCCCCATTCCCCCGTGACCATTCTTACTGTGGCGGGGGATATTGGTGACAATGTTGCCTTGTTTTCGTTTGTTTTGATTGCCTGCAATGGTATTTTTCAAAACATTTTGACCAAAAAAATTATAGGGAAGAAATATGTTAGGGCCCCTTTTAGACAAAAGTGGTGGTGTATAATCATCACTGCATGTTGCTGTAATTCATCTGTCTCATTTATGGAGTGAATTGCCTTCCAAGCCAGAAGTAATAATGTGGACAGCCAATAAGTGGAGATGAAATGTTAGCTATGGAAAGTTTAAGCTAGAAACATACAGGATACTTACATACACACCTGGACGCACAACCCACTTATACAGAAAACACACACAAACAACGCATTCAAAAGTACATACAAAATTCTTGGGTATGCCTCTTGACACTACTTGTGATAATGAATCATTTTCACAAAGATTTCCCCCATCTTACTGACATTTTATTTACTTTTGTACAATCCGTATAACAAAGTCTTTGAAACCATCATTACATTAATCATGTTATGCACTAGTTTTTTTGTCTTTAAAAATATGTTTTTCATGGCCTCCAAAATCATTTTCATTCAACACCTATTTATGAAATGTGGAACAAAACAAAGCAGTATATAGAGTGTAAAGTTAGTACACAACTATGTCTTGCAAAAACTGAAGGTTCTGGTGTTTGTGATTTTCTGTGCAATTTTGTGTTTTCCCTGTAAGGTCAAATACAGGTCCATGAAAAATCAATCAGTTCCTCCCATCTGACCCCCTCAGAATCAACTAAGTTTTTTGTACTTACTTTACTTTATGTAATGGAGCCATGCAAAATGTTTCCTTCGTACTATGAATATTTAAGAGTTAGAGGTCCTCGATGTACATGGGGTGGGTTAAAATTTCACGTTTTAATTCGCTTTGTTTTTTTTTTTCAGAATTTTTGAGCCCTCATTACTTCATAAGTACAGGAGATATAGTTACATGAAATTTTCAGGAATGAAATACACATTTCAGCTGTGTTAAAAACTGCAACCGGGGCGCCCTAGTGGCTCATCGGTCTAAACGATCGTACCATAAAGGCCTTGTCCATCCCGCAGCGACCTGGGTTTGGCTCAGGTCATGTGCTGCATGTTTACCCAAATTCTTCTCCCCAACTTTCCTGTCTCTCTACACTGTACAACTGTCAAAAAAGGAAAAATTCTCAAAAGAAATCTAAATGCATAAAAAAACACTGCAACCAGATCAAGTTTACATCAACTCCAGATGTCACAATCTGAAGCCAAAATCTTGTTTCTGTTCAGTATGACTTTTTCAATAATTGACTTTGTGCATCAATATCATGGGATGTATCTTTCAAAGGCAAAATTGCACCAATATAATGCCTAGAGTAATGAAAAGAAGCACTGCTACCCTGGATATGTTGTCTGTTTTCTAAAAGTTACTGGATAAAACCTTAAAAAGTGCATTTTGGGTAAACTGTCAGGAGTCATTTCACCATGCAGGAAAGGTACATTAGCTGGTTCAAACAAGCAAATGAAAGGTCTCATTTTTACCTGCATTTTGGCACCAGGCTCATCTTCTAGGCACGATTCGTTCTGTGTTAAAATAATTTTCACCCCAATGTACTTTGTGAGCCCGTAACTCAGAATGTGCTCATAGTATGAATATGAGAATGAAATTTAGTATGACTTCATTTAAAACCAACCCCAATTCTAGTGAAGTTGGGACGTTGCGTAATACATGAATAAAAACAGAATTCAATGATTTGCAAATCCTTTTTGACTTACACTGCCCGGCCAAAAAAAAAGTCGTACACTGAAATATTTAGTTGGAACCCCTGTAGCTTTGATTACAGTGCATATTCTGCTTGTCATTGTTTTAACATCTATATGCAATGCCAGAACATTTATTTTAGATCAGAAATGCCATAATTTTTGGCCGAGATCTTGTCTTCTCGACATAATGGTTGAACCACTGTGGTCTTTCTTGAGCACATCCCAATAACTTTTAATGTGTTTAAGGTCAGGATTTTATGGTGGCAAATTTGTTTGTGAAAATGATTCCTCATACTTGTTTTTGTCATTCATGGTTTTCTTTGCTAAATACAGGCCAATAATTTGCCCGTTCTGAAATATTGTAACATCTTTTCCACCATCAGGGGATGTGTCTTCCAACATGATTTTTTAAGAAATGAGTAGCGACGCGCTTCATCAGTTAGGGTAAAATGATTATTGCCAGCTGAAACATATTAATAACCACAATAATGATCCAATTATAGAATTTGTTCGTTAATTTCCAAATGGTGACTTTTTTTTGGCCGGGCAGTGTATATTCAATCGAGTACACTACAAAGGCAAGATATTTATTGTTCACAGTGATAAACTTTGTTTATCATTGTTTTTTTGGAAATATTCACTCATTTTGAGTTTGGAGTAGCTTTTCAGGTGAACTGCCCAACTTTTTTTCACCTGGGTTGTTATGTCCTGACATTGAATTAATATATCTCACAGCAGATGTGTGACAATTATTCAGCAATCAACTGGCTTTCATTGTCTTTGTTGTTACTCTGAAAAAACAATAGCCCCATTAACTCATCTGATATCACTTCTTCTCTTTTGCACTTGCCATGACAATTTTTTGGTAATGAACTCAAGTTTATGTTTTTAAAAGTTAAGGTTATTGATTGTCTTGACTAATTGTGAGTTGAAACAAAGCATATCTTCAAGTTGAGTAAACACACATTTAGTCGAGTTAAATCACATTTTTAGGGCACTCGGTGAACGTTCCATTCTAAGTTTTAACTAGCTTGAAATTTACTACAGTGCAATTATTTATTTATTTATTAAAAATAAATGAAGAAAATGAAATTTAGACTTTTAACCTATTCAGGTCTTGGGCTATCATATTTATGTGTGCCCTGAGTTACCCTACGTCTTATCGTTGCAGTATACACTGGCTGCTGCCTGTTGATTGTAATCCCATTCGTGGCTTGACCTCAACTCACAGCGGTGCAGCATGGTAAGAAATTTACACTAAGTGTTCTACAATTGAATAATTGAGTTTTTGGATGATTGTTTGTGGTTGGCTTTTGAATTCAAAATGTTATATTCTCCTGCTGCAACTTCAATACCTAAACTAGGCCTACAAGGGGTATATCCCTGAAATTCCCCAATCCTCGAAGCCCCCTCTATTAGATTCCCCTTTACTGGACCTACAATATGAGGCAAAATTGAGGTCTGTGTAAGTAATTGTTACAGAGATATGGTGAAAAAAAAAAACTGATTTCTTCAATATATAGCACCACCTGGTGGCAAACCTAGGAGTGCATACTGGCCCAAAATCTAATCAGTTCATCCTCTCAACCATATTCAACGAGCCGCACCTGCGCAAACAAACCGAAATAGAAGAATTATCTACGCATGTACACAAAACATTGGTTTATGAATGAAATTGGTCATGTGACAATGCAAGATGTCAACAAAAGAAAGTGATTTATTTGTAAACATTGATGGATTTGTTTGTAAATATTGGATGTTCAACGTCCCGTCTGAGAATTGACTTTAGATGCCCTTAAAATTGTGGTCTGTGGGCGATGGCTGTAGTTTGCAGTAGGATATTGTTGCTGTGCCACTGGACACTGTGCATGAAGGTCTCTAGTGTACACAAGGCTCATAGAATACAACATACATAAAATATAACATTTTGTTTCTGTAAAAATGGTCTGTATCATGAAATAAATATTGCTGCTGCATTTTTTTTTTTGCCGTGGCTAACCATGCGATTTCTACTGAAAGATTTTACTTTGGTGACAATGCATTTCTTTTAATTTCATCTAAGTGCAAAAAATAGTAATATTACTGAAACACAAGTCCTGTAAAAATACTATTCTATTGTGATCTTACAGCAAACAGGATTGTATCCATTGTTACAGTAAAGATAAATGTTCCATACTTCTTTTGATAATGTGGTTTCATATTTTTTCTATTTCAGACTCACTAATGAGGGGAAACACACTGATATAAAGCTGATATAAAGCATTCAACAGCTGACTGTAGTAAAAAGCAAGGAGTCTAAAGATGGGCTCTATTCCCAAACCAAAAAGGACAGTCACCATTCAAATGGGTCCTCACATAACTGTTGTGGAAAATTTAGGGAACAAGGAGCCAAAATTGAATGTAAACAGCCGGTCACCATCCCCTATGGAGCAAAGGAAAGATAATGAGTGTGCAGTTACCTTGAACAGTAGTGCGGCTAACAAAAATCATGACAGCAGAAAGCTGAGCAGGGAAGGTTCAACCTCCACAACTAATGCAAATGTGGATTCTGAGGGCCTAATTGAAGTCCTGGCTGAAACTGAAGCTCAAACAGGTCAGTGTACGAATGAAATGAGAGAGGTCCCCAGAAAGAATTGCAAAAAAATGTCCAAGGAGGAGCCGTCTTTGCCAACATCACCAAAGGATGATTTGTGCATGTGTGATGGTGCCTTGAAGGTACAGAATTGTGAAGATATATCCGTTGATCCCAAAGGAGTGGGACACAGATTTCACACATCTACTGATTTTCATAAATGTGAAGCTAACTCAGTTCTGACTAAAATTTCAAAGGAAATGTGCAGTCTTAAGAAAACAGCCTCTGGAACGCAGATGCTGAAACAAGGAGAGGCTGATGGCACTGGAATCCAAGAAAATGTAAATATGCCTGTTCCTGTAAAATCTGAAGGTGCCGACTATACCATGATCTCCGGGCAAACCAGCAATATTGAGGTTCATTATGAGAACTTTGAACAACATGGATGTACAAAAGATGAGACATCACTTCTCCAACAGCATGCAGGCGATTCAGGACATTACCAAACTACTGTATCATCACTCAACATTAAACCAATAGATATCAAAGGGAAGCAGAGTCTTGTATACCCACAGCAAGACTTACATATTCAGAAGGATTTAGAAAGCTCCACACATCCACACCTATCTGTGCTTTCGCAAACAGAACCTGCAACACCCAGAGGGCAACTGTACAAACCAATCCCCACACTGACAAAAGGAGGTCCACAAAGCACCGACAGCTTCAAAGAGGAAATGCAACATACACAAAGAAACTTTAATGAACACTTCAAAGAAGCAGCTACTATGACTACAACCCCAGAACATAGCCATCCATCCAGACGAAAATGCAGAGATGCTGAAGTGCAAGCAGTCATAGAGGTTTGCTGTCGGTCTGCAGCCACAAGTCCGCACCACGTCTTGGTGGCTGCACCTCCCGAAGTTTGCTGCGCAGTGCTACAAGGGAGCAAGAGTTCTTTGGGAGTCTGTCAAACGTTTGCTGGGTGGCAACCAGAGCCCCACCTGCCAAGAGATGATCCGTCATTTAAAGAAGGACAGGTATGCAGTGATACATGTGCCCAAATCATCCAGTCTGCCAGCAATCAGGTCAATGCACATGACCCAGAGAGAGCCAGAATGGGGGACAATTTATATTACAAACCAAATGCAGGATTTGGTCACCATTCCGGTTTAGTGGTACATCAAGATATGGAACTGGGTGCAAGGCCGAAAGAACCCAGATTGAATTTAGGCCGGGTCCAAAAGGAGGATTTACAGCCTGTCAATCAGATAAATATTGCAGCATGTGGCCAGGCAAACCATGTTTCCAATAGCAGCTTCCATGGGAAAGAGCTGCAGACAGATGACCGTCAGGATTTGTTGCTGTTAAACTCTCATGACGATAACCATACAGGCAACCTCCATGAAACATCAAAAATCCCCAAATCATCAACTTCTAATCACGTGCACCAGGTTCTCGCTGACATTGTGAGCCGTCCAGATAAATCAGCCAGCCCCCCTGCCTCTCTAAAACAAGGCTGCCGGCTTCATGTAAAAACTGATGTGGAAAGCCATCAGGTAGAGTCGAACGCTGTGGAAAGAAATACCAAGCAAAAGGATAGTCCAAATAAAGTAAAGTCCAATCCTGAATCAGACCTGTGCAGCAAACCAGTGCCAAGCCTGTCCAAAATGTCCTGTCAGCAGGGCACAGGTGTGGCGGAGCAGGATGGATGCATTGATGATGGCATTAACGACAAGCAGGAAAAACCACAGGCTGTACCTGAGGTAGTGTGGGATGAGAAGGGTATGACTTGGGAAGTGTATGGAGCATCTGTCGATCCTGAGTCTCTAGGATTTGCCATTCAGAGCCACCTGCTGTGCAAGATTAAAGAGCATGAGAAGCAAATCCAGACTCAGACCATCCGCATCAGGAAGTCACTGTCCTCTGAGTCTCCTAAGGGGAAGAAGACCAAGAAGAGACCACGGCATGTTTTCAGGGCGCTGCTCCAGAATGTCCGCCGGCCGAAATGCTGCGCACATGTGCCTCCTTCAGTGCTAGATTAAAGGTGTGTGAATAGCAAATGTTGCTGCAGCTGTTTCGTGTATAATCTCTGATATTTTTTACCAAAATGCTGAAAAGAGACATTTCTTTACCATCTGGTACTGTGTGTCCTGCTGGGAGAAGGGAAGGGTGGTGCAGAGAATTCTGGTATTTCCTCTGCACCAGTCAACATGAAGAAGGCCATGATCTGTCTAAGCACATTTGTATTAACAGTGATTATGGTCAAATTGTATTTTTAAAATGATGTAAATTTATTATATAGAAAGAGTAGTGGCCTTTGATCAGTATTTAATCGGAAACGGCAATAAAACAAAGCAGCATGCAAGTCTGTTGATGCTAATGGTAGAATAGCTATTTGAACTAAATTATAGAGTTGAGACTGTGATCTTACTGGGTCAATGAAACTTGAGCAATGCATTAAGCTGCCTTTTTTATGGTTATTTAATTACTGTGGAGATTTGCTACAGACCTTTTATTTCTTAAAAAATTATACAATTTTGATCTTACAGATTTGTGGGGTTGGTCTTCATATCCAATACACATCCAAATAGCTGTGTATATCTAATCACTGTTATGTGATGAATAGTGGCTGAATGCAATTTGTCTCCATTCAACAGGAGAAAATCAACTTTTTTGCTGCAAGAATAATGTCGTTTGGATTCAGTGTTGTCTTGCCTGCACAAGTGTTTGAAGGTGACATCCGTTGTCTGCGCTTATATTTATGAAAATTACCTATGTCTTTTCTGCATTTATTGAAATACTTGGCTTGCATTGAAGTAGCTGCCTCAAGTATTTATATCACCTCTCCATGCTAGTTGATATTGCAAGTCAATGTGAAAAAGGACAAACAGAAACACATGTATACATAATGGACAAAAGAAGCAGCCTCGTATTTTTTACTAACATTTTGAATCTGTTCAAGGTTAAGAAGAACAATACTCATAAACATGGTCTTGTAGTCAGTGAAAGCAAAATGGCTAACTTGTGATAATTATTCCTTTTGTGAAACCCTGGAACCTATGAACTATGGACAGTTAGAAAAGTGATATTAATATTTTTGCTAATTTGGTAAGAAGTCAGTTGAAGATGTATTGTCTCTCATTGTAATAAATGCTTAATGTAGCCTTTGTTCTGCACAATAAATTTTTTATTTAACATCCAATGTTAAGTTAAATATTTCTCTCTTATAATTTTGTAAATCTCCATGAAATAGAAAATATTTTACTTATATTTTCGTGTCAATACTTATAGGAAAGTCAGATCCTCTGTGGTTACTGGAGCCGATGAACAAGTGTGCTGTTTTCTGCCATTTAGTCCATGGGCGATATTCAAGGTGAATGTGCATCTGTGCTTGAGAGTCAGGGAGCCCTATGGGGCATTTAATCCAATGTTTATTAGCAGATGGATATTCCTTCACTGTTGGTGAGTCTCATTAACACCCTCCGACAGAAAGCCTGAGAGATGAACAAGCTCTCGTTAGAGAAATATTTATTTGTCAGATGGCATGTTTGTATGAAATGAAGCAGACGCTGCTCAGCGTGAGGGCAGGTACATATTCAGTGCCATCGGTTAGGTGAAGACTGAGAGGAATATGAAATGGACTGAAGCCGTGACACCTGCTTTGCTCGCAAATGCTTTAGCTTTTTTTTTTTTAATTTGACCTGTTCACCGAGCTGCAAGGCACCAGACCAAATTCAGACTCCCTTGGGCTATACGGCGAAACCGAGGGCATATGCGTCAAGCTGAAACGAGATCAGTCGTTTTAGTCCCAGTAAAATACTTGCAGATAACAGGGATAAAGAAAAATAGGCCTAAGGGAACGGGGATAAGCTAAGTGCAAGGTGACGGATGCTAAATCATCAAGGTTTCAAATTGTAGGTTACAGTTGTTTATTTCGACCATCTTGCATTCCTTGTTTTGTGAGAGAGATGTGATTATTTTTGTAATTCATGGTGGCCCACAAGCAATGCCCATTCATGTCATTAACAGGGATGTCAGAATCTAGATCTGCAGCTTCTGCTAGATTTTGGTGTGTTTCAGCAGTGAAGTCATTAATTTATGCAATTATATTATCCTGAGTCTTCATAAAGGCTAACCTGACTACAGATTAGACAAAGGCTAGTTAACACAGGTACTTTTAGTCCCCCAGGAACTGGATATCGATCCTTTGACTTTGTGTGTTCCTCTGCTAGTAATTGAAGAGAGAATAGATATGTGCCGTATGTGTTTATTTCACTTTATTATCCATCCATATGCAGTCACCACACCAAGGCATGTAAGCACAACTGAAGAGCTTATTCCTGTTTCATGAATGGCTGATTCACATTAGCGTATGGATCAAGAATTCATAAATCATTGCTTACCTGGGGGAAAACCACACAGCTACACAGACGGCTTATAATGGAAGATGGAGTGATATATCTTCAGGAACAATAGTGTGTTTACAACTGAGGGCAGTGAGGAAAAATATGTACTGCAAATCTATGCTTCTGACTTTAAAACAGCCACGATCAGGATCAATTCCTCAGAATGAATGGCTGATTCACATTAGCGTATGGATCAAGAATTCATAAATCATTGCTTACCTGGGGGAAAACCACACAGCTACACAGACGGCTTATAATGGAAGATGGAGTGATATATCTTCAGGAACAATAGTGTGTTTACAGCTGAGGGCAGTGAGGAAAAATATGTACTGCAAATCTATGCTTCTGACTTTAAAACAGCCACGATCAGGATCAATTCCTCAGAACAATACTGAAAATTTTGCCTGTGTTAGAATTAATCTTTTTTTCTCTGCGCCAAAGGTCATCTGAATGACCTGAATGAAAATGCAACAGAATGCATTTTCAAAAAGCTGATTCAAATGAATGGACATTCAAAGTTAGTCTGTGACAGTTGCTATAATGGTTATGCTGCGTGCACAGTTCAGATGCACAGAGGACAGGAAGATAAGGACTGGGCTCAGGCGCAAGGACGGACTTTGTTGTATTTTTCATGCCTACTGCACAACAGCAGGCACAAACGTACCAATACAAAACAAAATGGAAACAAGGTTCCCATAAAGCTATAGTGCACGATTTTTCCAAAAAATCATTATCTTCAGTTTGATGATTATTATGGCTCCAAAGTATCTCTTACACACTACTCACAGCAAAAGGAACAAAAAAAATCCACTCTCTGGAGGCTGCAGGCACACAAAGAAATCGACCAATAGGAATCGTTCGGGCTGAATAGGCGTTTCCCTGGCTCGGTTCAGCAACTCCTTTTCTGCTGCCAATGTTACCTCCCTCCTTTGTTCAAATTTGGCACTTCGGTTCTCCTGGCCTCCCTCTTCCGCTGTGCCCCTAAGCCACCCTGCTGAGATGTCATGGTTGATTAGGTCAGTGCTGGTTTACTGCTGTGAAAGCTAGCCTTAGTAACGTTATTTCTGTCAGCCTACTGACTATTGAAATGACATTATTATTAGCCGGGTTATGAGCATTGGTTGTGAGAACAGGAAACAAATCTCGATGGGGGAATGGTTTTGGACACAACACTGGACTTATATGATAATATGCTTTACACATTGGTTGCACAGTCTGTGTGAGCATTTATTCGGTCGATAGAGATCCACATTGCAGTGTCAACGCTAGTTACAGTTAGCCTTTATGTAGACCTTATATGCTAATATAGCTAACATATTTCCACATTGTGTGTGCAAAATCACCGTGTTTGTTTGGTTGAGGCAGCACAGCACTGCTGTCATTATGAGGATAAGAAGGTAACGTTAGCAATTCTTTGCCTCCACGTCAACCCAATAGGCAAAAATGCCTGCTATGTTGACATATGTTGTAAAATCTATACACGGCTGTTGTGATTACAAGCTAACGTCTGCATCTGTGAGCCTCTCTGATGTTTACACGTTATGCTTGTACAATATTTCTGCGAATTTTCATGGCGGGGAAGTACACAGTGAGGTCATATTCATCCAGAAATGTTTCACTTTTTATAATTGACATAGTTCGATGTTGACAGTGAAAAATTTCGCGCTCCACTGAAAACCAGCGCTCTGTGTGCGGCGAACCTGCTCTCTTCTCAGTGGGAGGGGGCATGTCAGTTTCCGAGGGGATGAGACAGCGGAGGGCGCATGGCATCAGAAGAAGCAGAGAGGGGGTGGGGAGGCGTGTGTGGTGGAGAAATCGTTGACTAATTTTAACGCTATAAGTAATTCAGACTTTGGGCTGTAGCTGCAGTAACAATGTATTACAAATTGGCAAATAAAAGGAAACAAGGTTCCTTAATTATAAAGTGCTGAAATAAACATAAACAGCACTAAGCTCAAAGAGGTCATGGGAATTAATTTTAAAATCTCTGAAACCAAGTTCAGTTCGATTAATGCACCGTCATAAAACATGCTACGTTGAAATTTTTCCAAAATATCAGCTAATTACTGAGTTATGGCCATAGCAACGCACTTAGCAACCAAGAGAAAAAGCTTCGGCCATCTTCGCAAATTTCCGGTAGTGAGGTTAAATCAAGAGCAGCCTCTTTGCTTACTGTGTGGCATTGTGTATGTAGCGTGCATGGTGTGTAAGAAAATGACACTCATCCTTGACTCACCATATAGTGAGTACGATTGAAATGTAACTGGAGTGTGAGAGAGATTGACCTACCACTTACCGAGGGAGCGGTCCCACTCCTCACCAGGTGATATTCACACACACCACTTGAGCATAACTGACAGTAGTGGGCACTGGGTACCACAGGCTGTGCTCAGCTGCTGCAAAGGGACGTTCAATCCTCACCCTTCAGTGCTGAATGACCTAAACCTGTCGCGGTGAACTTTTATTGATTTGAAAGTTTCTCAGACTAATTGGTGAAATGACAATGAAATGTATTTTAATAACGTTGTTATACAAAACCCAAAACCAGTGAAGTTTGCACGTTGTGTAAATCGTAGATAAAAACAGAATACAATGATTTGCAAATCCTTGTCAACTTATATTCAATTGAATACACTGCAAAGACAAGATGTTCAACTTTTTTTTCTGCAAATAATCATAGAATTTAAAGGCAGCAACACATTGCAAAAAAGTTGGCACAGGGGCCTTTTTACCACTGTGTTACATTGCCTTTCCTTTTAACGACACTCAGTAAACGATTGGGAACTGAGGAGACCCATTTTTGAAGCTTTTCAGGTGGAACTCTTTCCCATTCTTGCTTGATGTACAGCTTAATGTTCAACAGTCCGGGGTCTCCATTGTCGAATTTTACGCTTCATAATGCGCCACACATTTTCAATGGGAGACAGGTCTGGACTACAGGCAGGCCAGTCTAGTACCCGCACTCTTTTACCACGGAGCCATGCTGTTGTAACACGCGCAGAATGTGGCTTGGCCTTGTCTTGCTGAAATAAGCAGGGGTGTCCATGAAAAAGACGTTGCTTGGATGGCAACATATGTTGCTCCAAAACCTGTATGTACCTTTCAGCATTAATGGTGCCTTCACATATGTGTAAGTTGCCCATGCCTTGGGCACTAATACACCTCCATACCATCACAGATGCTGGCTTTTGAACTTTGCACCTATAACAGTCGGGATGGTTCTTTTCCTCTTTGGTCCGAAGGACACGACGTCCACAGTTTCCAAAAACAATTTGAAATGTGGACTCGTCAGACCACAGAACACTTTTCCACTTTGCATCAGTCCATCTTAGATGAGCTTGGGCCCAGCGAAGCCGGCGGCGTTTCTGAGTGCTGTTAATAAATGGCTTTCGCTTTGCATTGTAGAGTTTTAACTTGCACTTGCAGATGTAGCGACGAACTGTAGTTACTGACAGTGGTTTTCTGAAGTGTTCCTGAGCC
This sequence comes from Gymnothorax reevesii, assembly GCA_029721435.1. Taxonomy (NCBI): domain Eukaryota; kingdom Metazoa; phylum Chordata; class Actinopteri; order Anguilliformes; family Muraenidae; genus Gymnothorax; species Gymnothorax reevesii. The sequence continues at coordinate 77,536,437 of CM056579.1, forward strand.
CATGTGGTGATGTCCTTTACACACTGATGTTGGTTTTTGATGCAGTATCGCCTGAGGGATCGAAGGTCATGGGCATTCAATGTTGATTTTCGGCCTTGTCGCTTACGTGCAGTGATTTCTCCAGATTCTGTGAACCTTTTGACGATATTACGGACCGTAGATGATGAAATTCCTAAATTTCTTGCAATAGCTCGTTGAGGAATATTGTTTTTAAACTGTTCGACAATCAGCTCACGCATTTGTTCACTAAGTGGTGACCCTCGCCCCATCCTTGCTTGGTAATGACTGAGCATTTCAGGGAAGCTGCTTTTATATCCAATCATGGCACCCACCTGTTCCCAATTAGCCCGTTCACCTGTGGGATGTTCCAAATAAGTGTTTGATGAGCATTCCTCAACTCTCTCAGTCTTTTTTGCCACTTGTGCCAGCTTTTCTGAAACATGTTACAGGCATCAAATTCCAAATGAGCCAATATTTGCAAAAAATTACAAAGTTTACCTGTTCGAACTTTAAGTAACTTGTCTTTGCAGTGTATTCAATTGGATATAGGTTGAAAAGGATTTGCAAATCATTGTATTCTGTTTTTATTTACGATTTACACAACGTGCCAACTTCACTGGTTTTGGGTTTGTACATTGCTTCACAAAATTGAGGAATTTCTTTCGCACATAAAAGACCATGTAAATATCAGAAAGTCTTCATAATTTCTGTGGTCGAGTGGCTCGTGAAAGGCGCAGGACAGCCTGCGAGGCTCACTATGCAACAAGCTGTGAAATGTGCCAGACATTTCCTTCTACTTTCAGCAATTAAGAATGTAGAAAAGAATGGATTCTCGTGACTTACAGCTACATGAGCCTCACAGACCAATCCACACGCGCCCCACGAGCCAGCTGAGCGCATCATTTTCCAACCCATGAGTAAAGAAAAGCACGAGAAATCCGAATGCGTGAGAGTTGACAGATATGCGTCATTAATGAAAACTGGCCACACCTGATAATCTTGAGAGTTTCTGCAATAGTAATTTCATTAAATTAAATTACAATCCATCTTGGATTGTATGTTGTGTTTTTGAAATGACGTCCCACTTCCTTATTAGTCAATTTCCCGGGAAATTTGAATGATCATCGGAATTGTACGAATAAATGTCAAAAAATGCGTTTAGAGCATATTTTTCTTGCATTTATTTCTCATAATACCTTTTATTTATCTAGTCAGAACATAAATAACAGGATTCCAGCAATTTCATACAGGACTTCCCATAACCTCTTTAATGAGTTGAGAGTTTTATTAGTCGAATACACAGAGAAAGTCTAAACAAGACCAACAATGCCACACGGGTATGGATGTGAGACTTCACAATGAGACTGAGTGGAACTGGGTCTACGCACTGCTACCACCCAGTGGCAACGAGAAACAGGTGCAAGAGATAATTAAATAACGAATAAAGTGAAGTCGGGGTCTTAATAGGCCGGTGAGCTGGACGGCTGGAGGTGTAGCCTTACAGTTGCTTTAGTTTGGTTTGATAACTAGGTGTTACACTGTTATTGTGCCCATAGGTTGGATAGGTTGCTAAGGAAAAATAGCTTCTGCTAATTTAACTGCATAAATGCATCATATACTAAAGACTGCATATTCAAGGACATTCTTTTGAACTATTGATAGTACATTTAATGATCTGAAGTTAAACTCTTTTTTATCAAGGTTCTTTGATTAAAAAAAAATGAACAATATTTGTGTGCTCAGGTCCTGACAGCATGGAAATCAAGATATCAATTTAAGTGGGAATAGTTGAAAATAGTTAAAAATAATGAATAGTTGAAAATATAAAATAAGAGAAAACAAGTAGAATAAATAAGACAAACACAAGTCAACATGGTTAACAGCAGCATAAAAGTGTGATTAAAGTGCAATGGCAGTGATAGGAGCATTTTGGTGAACTGAGGTATTTTACACAGAGGTGGAAGCAGAAAAGTCAGAGATCAATGAGTCTGGGAGTTAACCATCCTGACAGCCTCTAGGAAGAACCTGTGCTTCAGCCGTGACGTCCTGGCCCTGATGCTCTGCAGCCTTCTGCCAGAGAGGAGCGGGGTGATCAGTTCATGTGCTGGATGAGAGAGGTCTCTGATAATGCAGGAAGCTCTGCTCCTGCAGCTTTTGGTGTAGATGTCCTTAATGGAGGGGAGGCTGCAGTCGAAGGTTTTTTCAGCAGAACTCACGACCATCGGCAGAGCTGTCTTTTCAGCAACAGAGCAGTTCCCATACCAGACTGATGGACTGTATGAGAATGCTCTCCATCACACACCTATAGAAGGACGTCAGCACTGGGGTGCCGAGGCCAGCGGAGTTCAGCTTTCTCAGGAAGTAGAGGCGTTGGTGCGTTTTCTTGATGATGCCTTCTGACGGGAGGGAAGTCACAGCTCAGGGAGTTCTAAGTGCACAGATAACGAGTGCAGGAAAGTAATTAAGCACATGCGAGAGATCTCAGCATCAAAGGTCACCAGTAACCTCTCCAAACATATAACATATCTTTTTCTTCGTGCCTTTTAGAATTCTGTCCATTTTTGTGACCCTCCACTACAAAACCAGTCACGTGTCAAAATTTGGAAACTGAGATTATTTGCTAAAATTGACCTGTACAATGTGTAGCGCAGAAAAAAAACCAAGGAAACTCATGAGACAAGTTTGTTTGGGTGCCAGCCAGCTTTAAACTGCCTAATGAAGAATTCCTTTTCCATGTCTTTTAACACACGTGACTAAGAATGGCCCTTAAGCAGAGACTAACAGTAACTCGAACCAAAGTGGTAAACAAGCTCTGTGATCATCAGGGCTATGGTAAACAGAGAATAAGGAACAGCTTGCCAGCTAGCCAACTAACCATAAAATTAAAAATTAAAAAACACACACACACACACACACACACACACACATATATATATATATATATATATATATATATATATATATAAAATTGCACTTACTCATAAAATGAACAAAAACCTTTCTTTATTGGATTCATCCAGAGACAGATATATTTGGTAGAAGGAAGCCTCCAGTCCTGTTTTATTGGGAATAATTCCCATTGACTATGTCCATGCCTCATTTAAATCCCGAAAATGTAAATGAACACTTCAGGCCAGTTTTGGAAGTCTTTTCTTCTTTGAAATCGCATCATTTTCAGCTGCTTAACCATGCGCAACGTTAAGAGAATATAACCTATCTTGCTGTTACTGAACGGTTTATATATTTTTCATATTGTCCAATCAATGTCTTTCATGATTCTGAGTTTTGGCCATGTCTTTTATTTATTTATTTTGTTTATTGTACATCCTGGTTTTTCTGTTCATGCCATTTCTGTATTGATTGCACTATTATCACCAATGTCTTGTGATCAGTTTGGTACATTCTGTCCTCCCTGTCTGCGTGCCCACATGCTTTGGGGGATTTAAGTGTTTTCTGGTGTCTCAGATTATTACTTCAATTCTCGTTTACCTGCTTTACTCTGCTGTCCTTGAATACTAATAATACTAACGTGTATATGTTGTATTATACTTATGAACCTGATCAAGGTCAGACAGATCAAGCAGTGCAGGATAGCAATTAAGCTCGTGCGGTAGATTTCCCGGAAGCACAGGGAGATACAGGGAAAGTAAAGCAAGGGGCGGAGACTAGAACAGGGCGAGTGCTGAGATTGCGTTAGTAGCAATTGGTAGCGCTGCAACTTTACAAATTAACCCAAGTGCTTGTTAGTTAATTAGTTAGTAGTATGTACATGGGTTAGATTGTTGACCAATCATTTTCTTCGGTCCGAATAAAATGATTTGCCGAGCTTCCTGTCTCTCATCCATTGCTGTGCCCCTTCCAGTTGCCTACCGCTGTCACTGATTGCGAGTCGTGCGCCTCTCAAGCAGAGCAGTAGTGACAGAGCAGGTAGCTACTCAACAATCTAACCCATATACATACTACTAACTAATTAACTAACAAGCACTTGGGTTAATTTGTCAAGTTGCAGCGCTACCAATTACTACTAACGCAATCTCAGCACTCGCCCTGTTCTAGTCTCCGCCCCTTGCTTAACTTTCCCTGTATCTCCCTGTGCTTCCGGGAAATCTCCCGCACCTGCTTAATTGCTATCCTGCACTCCTTGATCTGTGCATGTACAACTCCTTGACCGGAGCCGTTTATCTGTCATAGGTTGTCTATGTGTATCCTGTCCATGTCTTGGCGCTTACCAATTATTGTGTTTAGGACTTCCCATGTGTATTCCCTTTGTAATTAGTTCTTATTTGCCTGGCCCTGCATAGCATGTGACTTTCCTCTTGTGTATTTAAGGTCTTCACTGCAGCCTTTACCTTGTCAGAACGTTGATCAATTTTCACTAGTGCAGAGAGCCTCATATGCCTTTTGATTATTGCTTCTAACTACCACACTTTTTGTTCAACATTGATATTGCCTTGACCCTTCTTGTTCTGGTTTGCTACGTTCTGGACTTTGACCCTTTTTCTGTACAACCATGATTCTGGTTATTGACACCCTGTGCATAATTTACCCATCTAGATTTATGACTATGATTTTTGGATGAATGTTTCATGTACCGTTACACATCTACTTCACTGGTTTCAACCCCTGCCTGTTTATCGACTTCGTTTTTGGGATTTTGACTGTGGCTTAGCAATTCCTGTGTTTTCTGGTTTGGCCCTTTTTGTAATAAAGGCTTACGTTTTTTGGAATTTTAGTACTTGCGTGTGGTTCCTGAATGCACCATTACACTTTCAGTTACTGTGGAAAGTTTATACTCTCTGCAATTGGATAAGACACGTGTCAATCAATACATCATTACTGGAAGTTTCACTTGGGCGTGAACTTTAAGTGTATGTTACCCAGATGAGCCTGAGTAAATAATTGAGTGATTGTCTATGAACGTCAGTACTTGGGAGGATATAAAGGAGCACTGAATTTGTTGATAGAGGAATCTACGTGTAAATCCACGGTAGGGAACAACATGTTTTTGATATGTTATGACTATAATTGATAGTAGAATGACGTAGTATCAATACCATTTCAAATCTTTGCTTCAGAAAAAAAACATATTTCACAAGAGATCATTTTTATTAACTGCTGGATATATACTATGGGTGAGAATATTAGGCAGTTTGCATATTACGCTTGGCTGAAGAGTTTAATTCATACAATTTCTGGGAAACAGATTAGTGATAAAAGCCTGACCAATCATTTTCTTCGGTCCGAATAAAATGATTTGCCGAGCTTCCTGTCTCTCGTCCATTGCTGTGCCCCTTCCAGTTGCCTACCGCTGTCACTGCTTGCGAGTCGTGTGCCTCTCAGGCAGAGCAGTAGAGACAGAGCAGGTAGCTACTCAACAAAGTTAGCCTGCAAACAAAGCAGCAGCAACTGCTCTTGATATAATGACTAACCTTAACGGGACAATTCTGGTGAGGTAAGACTTTATGACAGCAGTTTTGCAAGAAAATATGTATGAATTCTGCCGAAACATGAAGCAGCTGACTGTAAACAAACGGGCTGAAATGCTATAATTACAAACGTTAATGGTAGTTTGTCAGACGGTAAGAGGGCATTTTATTTGATACCACATGTAGACTTCAATATTAAGTAATTACTGTTGATTAGTTTTCACTAACCGGTACCTCTGAATCTGACTCCATTGCTCTGTGTCAAGCAGTGTTGTTTTTGGCAGCCATTCTAGATTTAGTCTTAGTCTTAGTCGTTTAGACGAAAATGCTTATTAGTTTTAGTCACATTTTAGTCATTTCAATATGTGATAGTTTTAGTCTAGTTTTAGTCGACGAAAACTCAAAAAGGTTTTAGTCCAGTTTTAGTCGACGAAAACTCAAAAAGGTTTTAGTCCAATTTTAGTCAGTTTTAGTTAAAAGTTTAGTTTCACCAACAATTACAATAATGAAAGGAATGGTTTAAGACGTACAAGATTTCCACATTACAGCAAATACTTTCTGATCTACTAAAAGGATTATTCAATCCAAAAAAGCCAAGAACAAAAACTTACTTTGGCAATTCGGTCTTTATTCTTTTTTTTTTAATTGTGCAGACAAGCCCAAAAATGGATGAGGAACACATACACTCAACTTGTCTGCCTGTGCAATTAAGATGCAGATTATTTGTAAAAAAAAATAAACATCATACAAACACAGCCCATCTTTAACCTGTGCAAAAATTCTAAAACAAAGTAATAAAATAAATAAAAATCCAAGAGGTGCAGTGAGGTAGGTTGTAAGTTATGCATACTTGAAAGTATGAAACAAACATGAACATAAATTGATTAAGAAAACCAGTGAACAGTGCATTAGGTCTTTACACCAAATTAAATAAATAAAAACAATGTTTAACAACATGAATTAGAGGGGGGGCTTACTACCCCTAGTGCAGTCACAGAACAAAAAAAGATATCACAGTCACATGTGAACCAATAATAGTAACAGCTTGCTGTCAGCAAAAGAGCCTACCGACCTCGATTCAGTTTGAGGAAAGCGCTTCTCTCTAAAATGACTCTTGCTCTATTGCGACGTCCGCGACTGAGGTCACCTGTAACACTGAAAACTCTCTCAGCAAATGCTTGAGATGCTGGCATGGCCAGAAGATCCAAGGCAATAGGTTTTAGGCTCGGATAAACAGAATCTCCTTGTGCAGCCCAAAATTCAAGGGCAGTCTCTTCGTTTATAGGCTGTGACAGCTGCTCCTTGAATTTCCGAATTTCGTCCTTGACACACGACTTTGAGACCGAGAGGCTAGACCTGGATGGCCGGCTTGCTTTTGACAAGAATTTGAATCTGGACCGCTTTTTCTGTGGTCCCTCTCTGGACTCTTCTCCTCCCTCCTCTGGCTCCTCATCTTCAGCCTCCTCCTCCCGTACTACTGGTGGCACCGATTGAGAAATGTAATCTTCTGCTCTTCCCAGAAGAGCCTGAATTTGCTCGTCATTGTTTTCAAGGAGAGCTTCAGGTGCAACTGTCGGGTCGAGGAAGCATGCAGCAGCAGAGAGAGGTGAAAACATAGAGTCAGTGTGATCAAGAAAGCAGCTGAACCGCGTGTCCATGTTTGCCTTCATCTTCTTTGCTAGGGAAGATAGGTCCTTGAAGCTGGCACCCTGGGCATGGGGGAACTCAGTCAGGTGACCCTGTAGGTCCAGAAGGGCAGGCACCACAAGGGATAGGGACTGTGTGTCACTCTGGAGCATCTGAGTATGCTCAGCAAAGGGAAGGAGTAAATGTCTTAGAGCAGTAAGCCTCTGCCACTCACTTGGTAGTAGATAGTCCCAGCTCATCCCATCCGCGACCTGAACTACTGAGTCCTTGATTTGGAGAAGCCGTGATATCATCAGATATGTGCTGGACCATCTAGTAGGGCAGTCTTTGACCAGAGTTAGATGACACAGCTGCAGCAGTCGCTCAGTTGCCACCGATGACTTGCGGAAGAGCTTGACAAGCACTCTAACTTTGCTCAGCAGTCGGTTGACACTTGCATCTTTCTGGATCATATTCACGACGAGTTGCAATGTGTGAACAACACAGGGGGTCCTATCTATGGCTCCATACCTAGATAGATAAAACAAAAACACAGAAAAAAATTCTTTATTAATCTTAAACAGCAATACAATAAACAATTGCAAAAAGTGACTTTAATCTAGCATAGCCCAATGGGACTGACAGACTGAAAATGTTAATTAACAGCAAATAAATAATTTACCTTTGGTCTTCTCCAACCACCTCAGAGTCTTCGGTGTCACTAGTCTCGATGGATTCATCCTCGGAGCTGGTGGTGCCATCTGGTTCATTAGCTTTGAACGCTGCAATCATGTTGCTTCCGTTATCAGTTATGACTGTCAGAATTTTGTGTTGTGGTATTCCCCAATCCTCGGTGCATCGATCAACACAGGTTTTTATACACTCTGCAGTGTGAGGGTGGGTGATCTGGTCAAGCCTCAATAATATGTGCTGTGCTTTGTTTTCCACAGTGCAAAAAAAGCATGCACTAATTGCCAGAAATGAGGCTGTAAGTCCTTTTTTGGTCCATATGTCCAGCCCAATTGTTATTTTGCGTGCTGTGGCAAGCCTTTCTTTGTACTTTTGTTTTTCATCATCATAAATCTTGTCAACTAAGTTGTTTATTTTTGTTCTTTTGGGTATGGTCAGCCTCTTATCAAAGGTCTCCATCATGAGGATGAAATCTTCATCCTCAACTGTGCAAGCAGGGAGACCAGTACGTCCAATCCAAAGAGCGATCGCCAGTTCTTTGGCATGTTGTTCCAGCGAGTCTGGCTTATATTTGGATCCTGCGGCAAAGGCTGCTGGGATAGATGACTGTGCCTTGTCGTTCTTAGGAACACCAGGTTTCTCTTTAGGAGTTCTGGTCTCTGGGATCTGGAAGAGGAAAAAATAAAGAGGGGGATACAATTACTCTATCTCTGTATACAAAGTACACCTCCTGTAGAGGTCTACAAATGTAGGTATATAAATGAATGTACCCATGTATATATATATACACAAACATACGTGTGGGTACATTCATTTATATACCTACTGCATATCGAACAACATCCTGTTTTTCCATCACGTCATTTCGACAAAAATATTATCATGTTAAAAAATAGAATGGCCTCTATCAAACAAGCAAAACAAAAATGTTTTAATAGCTCATTAACCACATAACTGGCACGCACCGTGTTCTTAAACCTTTTGAGATTCATTACTGAGCAATGGCCAAAATTATAATACATCTGTACTGATGAGATTTTTAGTGTGTGCGCGTTTTCTCCTCTAACTTTATTGTAAGCGCACCACAAACGACAGAGATCATGGTTGTGGCTGTATGTCGTCACTGACGAGCGGTATATTGTGTTTTAGCCCAAAGCTAGCAGACTCTGTATGATGGAGCTGCACATATAACTCCACCTGTTTAACATATCGCAACGTGCTGACGGCCGGGACATAAACACACAAAGAGAAGACCACACTGTCACTGAATGTTAACATGGTTAAACATGCTGCTAAGTGTGCAGTACATTTAGACACATGGAGAACAGCAACAGGTCTCAAATGCTACATTTTCGTTTAGGCTACGTTTCAGGCAAACATGGGTCAATATGATAACGTATTACACTTTGCAGCCCGATCGAAAATCCCTACATGACTGCCAGCACAAATAAACTAACGGTACCCTGGGTTAGCAGCGCAACCAAGCTAATTTTAGCCTGAAGTTAGCAGCGCATTTTGCGCTGGAGTTAGGCTATGTGGGAAACAGTAAGCTGAAACTGATCACAAGCCGATTGTAATACTGTATATATATATATGATATGTTAACAGGACATGGTGTAACTTACCTTTGAAAAAATATCTGCGTGGTGGCTCTTCAGATGCCGCTTGAGGTTGGTAGTATTTTTCCCTCCTAGTTTGTGGCTGCATTTGCCGCCGTCTCCCTCTACGACACATACGGTTCTTCTTTCTCCAGGGTTATATTCAAAGTATCCCCACAGGTCATCGCGTCGTTTACGACCACCGAGCCCCTTCTGGCCACCACCAAGGCCCTTCCCGCTGCCGCCAAGGTCCACCATTGATTGATTGTGTATGTGTGAGACTGTCGTGGATGTATGTGACCGCTCTGCAGGCGTGTTGACCGCAGGTGCTGGGCTGGCGTGATGCCAGGTGGTGGGCGTTACCAAACGAGGACAGGATGCAGCATTTTTAGCAAGACGGGCAGAAATGTCATGCAGTTTGAGCGTCTGACCCACTAACATTTTCGTCAAGTCTCGTCTCGTCAACGAAAACTCAAACACGTCTCGTTATGTTTTCGTCATCAAAGAGCCATGTTAATTTCGTTACCGTCTCGTTATTGACATGTAAAAAAGGTGCGTCAACGAAATGATTTCGTTATCGTCATCGTTGACGAGAACAACACTGGTGTCAAGATGCTTTCACACCGGATGCGAAACAAATATTTCATACCATTCAAAGTCAATGCAAAGACGCGAATACACGCAAGATTCGCGTCTTTGCATTGACTTTAAATGTAATTTGTCGTGCGAAATGTTCGTTTTTCACTTTCTCACCGCACGCATAATGGGAGGAGGGGAGACTCAGAGGTCAGGCAGGCGGAGGAGGGTGGGACTTTGGAGAGAGGCGGAGTTGTTAATGTTCAAATTTCTACCTGTGCCGCATGCCAGTAAGGTAAGAATAGCTTTAACTCCATCATATTCTAAACTTTGTTCGAGCTCAGCCTGCTAGTGAATATTCAATAACTGCTCCATGGTTGCCATCAAGTGATAAAAAAATGTAACTGCGTGCATAAATAGAGCAGTTCCATGTCCGCCGGTGTCTACGTCTGCACAGAGGGGTTAATGCAGTGTCGCTTGAAGGCCTTAGTTTTTGATATTTTCACTGGCATACTGAGATTTCTCCAGCTTCTCTGAATCTTCGTCTTTTTTTATGAATGTGGCATCTCCAATCCCACCAGAAACTGGAATGCCCAATCACCAAACAATGCACACCAGCATGCTCGTACACAACCCCATGTTGCCTTCTCTGGAGAACAGGAGAACGAAACTTTGCAAGCTCAGAATGAGGGAGGAGGATACGCGAAACATGTGCTAGCTTAAAATTTAACTGATAATCGCCCAGCTGGCTAACAGGAGACACTTGAGCAACGACCAAATTCTATAATCCTATAATCTCAAACCGGCAGTTCCTCCCAACTTACCTCCCTGCAGCACAAAGCCAATTGAGTATTGTTCTGAAAAGGCCACTGGCCACTGCTGGCATTGGCGCAACTGGGGTTCGCAACCAGGTCTTGGCACTCACTTCTGCTCCACGAAGCGGTGCCTTACATTGAGAAACATTATTCTTAAATTGTTGAACTGTTTGCAGTTCTTCAAAGTGTTGGGAAGCCCTTGCTATCTTTACTTATGCGAGGCCCGGCCTCCCTATGTTATTCTTTTTATTCCAAATCATGTTACTGATCTGTTGTCAGTTGATCCAATTAGCTGTGCAATGTTCAACCAGGTGTACTTTTATCGCAACTTTTAAAACTTGTTGTTGGCATGAAATTCAAAATGAACAGATGTTTTTCAAAAATCAGTATATTTATCAGTTTCAACATATAATACTTTTTCTTTGAACTATTTTCAGTTAAATATAGGGTTTAAATGATTAGCAAATTGTAGCACTTCGTTTTTATTTACATTTTACACAGCATCCCAACTTTTTTGGAAATGGGATTGTATTATTAATATTATTATTATTCATCCATTTTCAGCCACTTATCTGTGGCCGGGTCGCAGGGGTAGCATACTAGGCAAAGTGGCCCAGGCATCCCTCTCCCCAGCCGTCCCCATGCCAACTGGCAGAAATAATACCTCCAGTGTGTCCTGGGTCTGCCAGAAAAGTCATAAACGCTTATGGATGAGAAAAGAAATGTTTGCCACTTGGCAAAACCTAAAGAAGACCTATGTTTATATCATTGATTTAGCTTTTGCAAGCCGTATGCATTTATACCTTTCCCCCAAGCCTTCTGAATTTTGAAGGAGTGTTCAGGGCAAAATATTGTTCAGCCAATGACAGGCCTTATCGTATTCAACTTCCCCGATGCCATAATTTGAAGTCCAATTTGCAGAACTACGGAAAATTTTCTATGGACGGTATTTTAAAGTACAAAAGTAGCTAGGCTTTCTATCTGTTGGTGAAGTTTGGCTAGATGGCAAGGAAATGGCTGGGATTTGCTTGGATTACTTTGCATCCCCATCCAATTGTGGATGGTGTTAGCTTTCTATGGCCCACCCAAAAATAAGCTTTTGTGACCGATCTGCACATGCCCAGCTCTCCTGTGATCTAGATAAAGCCTAGTGAGTGTATCAGTTGGCAAGGGTCTTGTAATTGAACAAAAACTTTTGGATGCTGGACTTTTCCTACCTGAAAATAAAATAGAAACTTGATCTTGACAGTTCAAATAACATTAATAGTGTAACAAGCCCTGTTGCACTTGTAGTGAGCTTACCAGTAGCGTACACACGTTCTTTATTAGTTGGCACAGATAGAAGCACCCTCGAACCCGAGGTGAGAGTAAAACGTTCTTTATTGTAGAATGAATGTCGACAATCGATGACCTCGACTAAATCTTTTCCTGACGCAGTTGAAATAACGCAAATTAAATCCTGGGCATTAGCCACACTAGCTAATGGGAATACACAGCCGCTTGCCGGGCCTAGACGCCTTACTTGAAGTGTAAGAAAACATTCAGCGAACTCCTGCTGTTTAAACGAGCCTTATCTTCCTAGCTCATGAACTCTCGCATTCAGCTGCGACAACGAAAAATCTCTCGGCTCTTTTCCCGCCCGGAGAATTTATACCCAAATGTATCCAGTTATACTGTTCTCTTTTAGGTCCGCCAAAGGCCGTCAATAGGCTGTGTTTTCTCGCCCTTATTTTTACATACAAAATCACAGATAGCCTCACACATACAATGCATATGTCCTCACAAACTTATTGGTCACCAACTAATGTAAAATCCTCAACACTGCATGCTGCAAAGAAAATCCAAAGAAACATTACAGTGGAGTAATATGCATTTAAATCTGCAAACTGCATGATTTCCAAAGGGAGACAGAACTTGTGACAGTGTGTTTAATAGCGCCCCGAGATGGATCACCGCAGAGACACAGGCACGACGATGAACCGCATTATCACAATAGCTAGTGCTTTAAGATGTCCCCCAATCTTGGTAACTGCAAATGAGAGTCAAAATCAGTTTCTAACAAAAGTGAAAGGTTTTTCCAGATCACTGGAGAGCTGATGACACAGTCCCTCTAAGTCATAAGAACGTCCCTCAATATCCAGTTCACTTTGACAAAATAAAGTATTGACTCAAATTAGCATTTTTTGAGAATTCAATTAGGAGCCCTTAGATGACTGTTTTTATTCCCTCAAAACTGTATGCTAAATGACCAGCTTTAGATCGGCTGAAATTCTATGTAATTTGCAATTACTGCCCATATCAATATCACTTAGCCTAATGAAATAAAAAAAATCTAATGTACTAAAGCAGTTGTGAACCTTACTGCTCATGGAATCTTGTTGTGATGGGATACCTCCTACCAATTGAGTTCTACCCCCAGGAGCTACTCATTGAAATTGTTCCTGTATTTTGTTTTGTTAATTTTGAAAATGTTTTTCATTTATTTGCCAAATGCGAATTCACACACACCATACTTGCAAGCAGGCACAGACAAATGCTCTCATAAAAAATCATTTTAGTCTCAAATGAAATGATGAAATGTGATAGAGAAGAACATAATTCAGCCATGAAATCATAATGGCGCATAATTGAAAAGCACTGCTTTGCTTTCTGCTTGCACCTTTTTGAACCTCCAGCCCTCAGATATACTATGCAGGTATTATATTGCCACAGCCGTCTTTTCTGAACTTATGGTTTATTTATAATACTGCACCAACATATACAGTTCATATAAATACTTGGAGCCAACCATCCTTGTGTTGGCCATATTTGCTTGAGAGGCTTTACCATGCCAAAACAATCCAGTTCATTGACCTGGCAAGTAATTCTAAGAAAACATGAATAGAAATGAGAGAGCATGGACAGAACAGACAAAGTGCAAACAAAGCTCATTGGTGCAATAAATTGTTTTGATCTTGTGAGGGTAATATGTAAACCTTAAATGTGAGCATAACCCTTAAGGCATCAGCATTATTTGCAACCCTGCTGCTGAACTCTTGGATTCTGCTCCCAAGTGTCACTTTCGTAACATTTGTCATTATTTTTCTATAAATGGAAATATACCAAGCTAAATGGGATGCAATGTTCCACAATGCAAACTGTGATACAGCATTAAAACTGCTAAAAGAAAAATAAAATGAAAAAATAATATTGTGCAATATTGCAGGTCTGGTTGTCTTTTCACTTCATTGCACAAACAATATGCATCTTTCAAGTGTAAATTAGCCTGAAGATGTTGTCAGGTGCTTTATAAGTGTTACTGTCTCTTAACACCACTTGGATTATGTGTTCTAAAACTTTCCTGAAACAGCAGGAAAACCACAATTCCACACAAATTAGGACAGTATGTAGAGTAAACTGAAAATAAAAAACAGAACTAAGTGATTTGTCAACTCTCTTAAACATACATTCAGTCGAAACAGCTCCAAAAAAAAATATTAGCATTTTTACCTCATCAACTGTATTGCTTTTTTGTAAATGTTTACAAATTCTAGCTTTGATCCCTGCAACACTGTCAGGGTTATGTAGAAGTTTCCATGTTTTGTGTCAGGCTTTTTACTGTTTCCATGTCGCATTGGTTTCCCCGTTTTCATTCCTGTGTGTTTGTGTACCTTTCCCTCTGTGAGTCTCTTCCCCCGTGCTCCTTATTTGTTTCTTGTAATTCTATTATCATTGTCTCATTTCTCGTCCTGCCCTCATTGCATTCCTTTGTCTTTCCTCACCCGTTTCTTCTTTGTTTCTTTGTTTGCACGTTTATCAATCCCCTTGTTTTTTTGGTTTTTTTTTTTAGTGCGGGGTTGTCTCAGTTCACCTTCATTTAGTTGGTTGAGCCTGCTGTGCTACCAGTTTCGCTGTATTTACTTCATTGTTTCTGTGCCAGGCTGAGCCCCTTTCATTCCTATGCTTCCAGGTATAACTCTGTGTTCACTTCTGTTAACAATTAGAGCGATCTCTAATACAAAAAGAAATTACCCTGATGTGGCTTTTTCTGCAAAATTTCTTATACTTCCTGGATTGCCACATTTTCGGTGCGCAACTTGTGTAGTGGTGTGCTTTGAACGCAAGCACTTCGGATATCACCTGAAAATTCCTTATTTTTTGTAGAAGTGAGTGAAATTGAAATCAAATCAACGGTTGCAAAATCTAAAAATGACATCAACTGATAATGATGGGATTGACATGATCATTGTGAAAAAAAAACTATTGATTGAATAAGTAAACCGTTAAATTATATTTCCAGTCATTCTTTTTGTACATGGGTTTTTCCAGGCAGAATGAAGATAGCAAAGGTTATTCCACTTTTTAAAACAGGGGATAAACACAGACCAGTGTCCCTGCTTTCACAATTTCCATAAATGCTTTAAAAACTGTCAATACAAAAATGTGATACTTTTATTGAAAATAATAAATTACTAAATTACAGTCAGTATGGTTTTCAGACAAACTGATCTACATCGATAGCATTAACGTAAATATCTAAATTAAATTCTTATACCATAAGAGGAATAGCTCAGAACTGGATCAGTAGTTATTTGGATAATAGACAACAAATTTGTACAATTTGCTGGTATTACATCTGATTGTATGAAGATGTGAAGGCTGGTATTTCGAGATGCCAAAAGTAGTGGCCAGAACGAAAGGAAGCACAGCAAAATGACAAACACAGACAAAACAAGAGAGAGGCTTGCGCTTCCAAAGGACAAATCTAGTCTGAGTAAAAATAAGGAAGCAAAGCAGGCTAGACTGAACAAAATAAAGTAAAAATCTCTGAGGCGAGATCAAAAGATTAAGTACCCAGACGGTGTACAGACAGAGGGCGAAAGAAAGAGATAAATTCCCATACTAACACTTTCCTCTTTTGCAACCAATTCCTAACCAACTTTCTAGCAAAAAAACTTACGGGCCAAACGTAGCACTGACACTCTAGCAAAGGTTGCAATGCGGTACTTTGGCTTAAGTAGAGTCCGGGCGCTGCCCACAATTAATGCCAGCTGGTCAAAGAATCCGATGTTGGCAAAACGATAACGTCCCAGACGAGAGTAACAAAGAAAGCTCCCAAATAAACGCCAAGCTCCAAAACCGTGATAGAAGATTAAATGTGGAGTCCCATAAAGTTTGGTTTTGGGACCAAAACTTATTTCACAAAACACATTTCTCGAAACCTCCACCCATTTTCTTAAAACCTTAAACACAAATCCAAAAATTCAAACTACTATCACAAAACCCCAGACTTTTCTATCGCAAACTACCACCTCAAAACTAGTTATACTGTGTTCAAAACCAAACAATGTGTTCAGATCAAACACACAGCAAGTAAAAATATATTCACCACAGAGCATTATTTAAACACTACATAAAATTATTGAGGCCCCTCATGCAAGAACCAGTTATGTCACTTTTTAAAAAAACAGGATTCCAATATAAGATTGAGATGTCTGCAGGTCCATCTCGTAGGAAATCTCAAAATCAACAAAAGTGACATAACTGGTTCTTGCAAGGAGGGCTTCATTAGGACACAGCATCCAGAGCATGTAGTTAACAGAAAATGTTTATTGTAAACGCATTTAGCAAAAAAAAAAAAAAAAGCAGCACAATACTGCATAGTGAAAGTCACTGAGATTCAATCTCTAACATTTTGTCTTTGTGCAGGGCCCGACCAGAGGACTTCATCCACATCACAGGCAACAGGGGAAGAACCCTCTGGTGCGCCAAACCCAGCCTGGACAAGACTCCACAGTTATATCATAGGCCTGTTCCATTGCCTCCAATTAAATTTTCCCTGGTGTAGGGCTGTCAGTCATAAACCTTCCACCACCATGCAGAGAAATTATTCGATTAAGGAAGGGGCTGTAGGGTGGAAGGAAACCTTGATGAAGCGCTGGTTGTTGGTGAACCACTCACGTATTAGGACAGCATGGTGAAAGCTCACATTGTCCCAAACTATGGCATACAGGATGCACTGCTTGCAGATCCAACTGCTCACATGCAGTCATAATACCCTGTAGACCACCCAGAAATGTCAGGAGATGTTGTGTTATATGACCCCAGGTTTGCATAATGGTGGAAAACCCCTCAGTTACTTATGGCTGCACAGGGGGGTGACATTGTTACAGTTTGAGTTCTAGATACACTTTGAGTCATATTTACACTTAAAATAATGGTTTGGGTAAGGATTAGGGTTGGGGTTGGGGTTGGGGTTGGGGTTAGGGTAAGGGTTAGAATTAGGATTAGGTTAGGATTAGGATTAGGTTAGGGATTTACTGACGGCGACGGTGACAATGGAAACTAGATTGTAGTTATTTAAAGGACCGCTAGAGGTCGCTCAACCCCTAAACATAACTTTAATGTTGTAATAAGCTGCTTGACAAATGACCTTTGCCGGCGTATTTTGTTGGAGGACATGCTCTAGTTTTGTATTGCTCTTTGATTTTGCCATATTTACAGTTCCAGTCAAAAGTTTGGACACACTTTTCTAATGTCACAGCGCTCTGTTTTTAGAGAAATTTAAATGGCTTCTCTATAACACTTCTCTATTTAATCTCAAATGGAATCTGGTAAGAGCAGAGGTGTAAAATCCAGGGGTCAGAAAGTAAAAGTCCTGCCAAGTTTTTCTCCCTCCCATTGAATGAGCTGATCACTGGTATTGGCTCTATCTCCTGTCCAAAGTAAATCCAGGTGGTTGGAATAAAGTTCTGGAGAGGGTTTCTACTTTCTGAACCCGACTTTACACCCCTGGGTAAGAGATTAACAGTCAGAAGTGAAAAGAGAATAATTTACTTATTTGAATAGTGTCCGAAATTTTTGAATTTTCAAAGAAGCCATATTTTGCAAAGTAAGCAGATAAACAAGCTCTTTCCATTTTCCAACAACCAAATTAAAGACAAGCTGTTTTAGAACTTATTGTGCAAAAAAGTTGATGGAAAGCAAACCAGAGGTGCAGCACATCTTTGGGAACTTAGACAGCCACTCGGGAGCAAACTCATTATAGCCATATAACTGCTCTTGTAAAAAATAAAATGTGAGTATGCTCTCTAAATATGACAGAAAATGCTGGTTAGTTTGATGGATTTAAGAATTATATCTCTTTTTTTTTTGCAAAAGAAACGGTAGCTATTTCTTTATTTAACATGTCTTGTTAGAAAAATGGGTGTATGTCCAAACTTTTGACTGGTATTATACATTACTGTGTTGAAGTAAAAAAAAAAAAGACAATGTGAATTATTCATAAAGTACATCCATGAGAGAACACACAAATGTACAGTTTATTGAATCGGGGCTGTTAACACTTAAAAAGTGCATTGAATTACAGACTTTATTAGTTGTGCACAGGGCAAAAAACAGAGCACTACCATAAAATGTACAAATAGTATTTGTTTTACATTCGGAGGATGAGCAACATAGAAGGAAATTTAACATTAAGCATCCATTTGCACGGACTACGTTAAAGCAGATGTGTATCTCTGTAGCTGAGTTGAAACTGTGGAATTCCTTACCAATATCTTTAGGTTGAAGAAAGTATATAAAGAAGGAATAATTAGACAATATTAAGATATTAGGTAATTTGTTTCTCAGATGATAAATTGTTGTTTTTGACCTTTGCTTGTGTTTGTTTCATGCTACTGTAGTAGTGGTTGCTGAGCAACTGTGATTGACAGGCCATCTTTTTCTATTTCTAATTATGTATTTGAATAAGGGCAGGACTTTTCTTCTCCCAGCTCCTTTCTGTCATGGGTTATGTAAACTGCTCAGAGCCAAAAATATTTTGGGATTTTTTTTGTCTTCAATGCCATGAACGGAACATGAATGAATGAATAAATGAATATTGCCATGGAAGGCCCTTCTTGAAACTTGACTGTTCCCCAGCTGAAAGCTTCTTAATACACCTTCTACGCTCGGTATTGTACAGCCATCTATCTGCAACAACACATTATAACGCAACTTTTCCCCCGCAGCTGCGAGAGACCGGAAGAGACTAGGCTGCTGAACTATGGTATAACGTATGGGAAACGGGGCTTGACTGCAGCATCTGGGATTTTTTTTTTTGTATTGAGCCTGTGCTGCAGTCTGCCCACCTGGCCTTTGATTACTGACCACGCTACTAATAATGGACTAGTACAGCATTCTGCCCATCCAAGTGTCTGACAATGACTTTGGATCCCTATGCGGTGTTGCAGTCTGCCTGATTAGTTTTCACTCTGCCGGTCCGACTTCTCCTAATTAAGTTTGGTAGAGCTTCTATTCTGCTGTCTGCATTTGAGTCATCTGTGTCTTGACAAGCACATTGGAAAGCAATTCGTGCATTGGGATGGAAAGACAGGAAAAGTTGTAGAAACCTCAGAAAAACACAATTTTTAAATAATTATACTAGAGAATAGGTAGCAGATGATGTAATTTTGATTGGGTAGAAAACAAGTAGTCACCAAAGGCACAATTGTTAATCAGCAAAATGGGTCCAGCTCACTGTGCCAAAAGCTGCATGAGCAGGAAACAGTTTGAGGGCAACATTTGTCAATGTACATTTGCATGGAATTTAGGGTCTTACCATCAACAGTCCATAATATCACGAAGAAAATTCTGAGAATCTGGAGAAACCGGAGCAATCTTTGTGCATAAAAGATGAGGCCAACAGAAAGCACTGATTTTGTAATGGACATAAGCACATGGGCTCTAAAATACTTCAGAATACCAATGTCACTGGATGCAATTTGTCATGGCATCATCAAATGAAAGTAAAGACTCTACTATGCAAAGATGAATCCATATAAATTAACACCACTCAGCACTGTTGACTTCTCTGGCTTTGCGATCTCAAGAGTCAAAGAGGAGACGTCCATTCCGCCTGATATTAGCAAAATGTTGAAAAGTCAGCATGTGTAATTATCAGGGGCTGAATTTGTGCAGTTAGCATGGGCGACATCTGCAAAAGCAAAACGCAGAAGGGTACATGCACATTTTGGAACAACATACAGACGGGTGACAAATTTAAGGTAAAAAAATCTGTTTAAGTGTGAGGACAAACATAACAAATTCAGATGCTCTTGTTCATTTTCCTGGGATTTTGGGCCCACTCATCCCCTTATAGGTGGAAGGGTCACTGCAAATCGATGCAAAGTTATTTCATGTTATCCCCTTTGTATTCTATGATGAAGCATTCCTACCATGTCAGAAGTGGCCATTTACGGGATGACCATGGCTCATGGCCGTATCTAGGAGAGTGCAGGGTCGGGTTGATTGTACAATTAGTTTCTTGAAATAAATACGAATACCTTCATTACAGCTTAAATCT
This sequence comes from Gymnothorax reevesii, assembly GCA_029721435.1. Classification (NCBI taxonomy): domain Eukaryota; kingdom Metazoa; phylum Chordata; class Actinopteri; order Anguilliformes; family Muraenidae; genus Gymnothorax; species Gymnothorax reevesii. The sequence continues at coordinate 77,556,493 of CM056579.1, forward strand.
TTATTTCTACTATTTGAACATTTAGCCATTGTTACAGTCTTTCGGTCAACACAAACAACACAAAAAAAAAAACAAATATGACCATGCTGACACGAAAGGTTTTTGCATTAAAAGTGATGGGACACAGGACAGGTGCAAAAGAGAAAATCTATCAATAATGATCTGTTTCGTCTGCAATTCTGTTCCTGAGGCGCGCCTGATCGGTTTGTTGGACCTGACTCAGTTGAACACTGAGTATATCACAACTCAGATCCTCAAACACTTCTCTGATTGCGGTTATAGTACTGATTACTGAATCAGTCAGTGCTATGATGGTGCCTCTGTTATGAGTCGTGTAAGAGGGGGTATGCAGGCATTGTTGCAGCAGAAGAAGAGCGGACCTCCCAAGTGCCATCATTCCATGCGGTATGTGGGCCGGATGAACATGTCAGGTGTGGGCTAGATATGGGCCAAAAGAATTTTGGTATCTGGGCCACATTTGGTTGAGTGCTTGTTTATTTGGCCTGTTTTTGGTTGACATCTGGCATTGTAATGGCTTGGTTGTGGCCCACTTTTGGCAAACAGGAGCAGGCCTCCCAAGTGCCATCATTCCATGCGGTATGTGGGCCGGGTGAACATGTCAGGTATGGGCCAGATATGGGCTAAAAGAATTTTGCCATCTGGGACAGATGATAATGCCAACGGCGTCAAATTCTATGTTTAGCCATAGACATCTGGAACTGGCTGTGTAGGTCAGGCAGATTCCGTAGGGAAGTGCCTGCTATCTGCATTCATGAGTAGAGCCTTGCCCTCCCTTTCGGTAATGTCTTGTGAAATCGATTGGGAGTCTGTCCAGAGCGAGTTCAATTTTTTAATTTTTGCAGGTTTTCATCGGGTAGTGAAAAGAGGCCAATGAGACCCAGTTGTTCAGATATAAAGACAGTCCAAAACAGCTAAGAAAAGCTCTGTATTTTGTGAAAATACAACCCCAATTCCGAAATTGATGGTACGAAGTTTAAATTGTGAATAAATTCAAAATGCAATGACTTTCAGATCACATGAGCCAATATATTATTTACAATAGAACATAGATAACATTTCCAATGTTGAAACTGAGACATTTTACATTTTTATACACAAAATTAGCTTATTTTAAATCTTCTGGCTGCAACAGGTCTCAAAAAAGTTGGGACACAGGCAAAAAAAAAAGGGCTGAAAAAGCAATTACTATACGAGAGAATCAGCTGAAAGAACATTTAGCAAATAATTAAGTTAACTGGCATCAGGTGTGTAACATGATTTGCAATGAAAGGGATGTCTTAGAGAGGCTCAGTCTCTCAGAAGTAAAGATGGCCGGAGGCTCTCTAATATGTGACGGCTTGCATAAAAAAATTGTGGAATACTTTATAAACAATTTTCCTCAACGTCAAATTGCAAAGTCTTTGAAGATCTCATCATCGACGGTGTACAACATCATCAAAAGATTCAGAGAAAAATCTCTGTGCTTAAGGGGCAAGACCAAAGACTTTTACTGGATCCCCGTGACCTTCAGGCCCTCAGGCGCCACTACATCACTGACCGGCAAGAGTCTATCATTGACACTACAAAATGGGCCCAGGGATACTTAAAGAAACCACTGTCTGTAAACACAATCCGCTGTGCCATCAACAGATGCCACCTAAAACTCTGTCATGCAAAAAGGAAGCCATTGTTGAGTATGATCCAGAAGTGCCGCCGTGTTCTGTGGGCCAAGGCTCATTTAAAACGGAATGTAGCAAAGTTGCAGAGTGTCCTGTGGTCAGACGAGTCCAATTTTGACATTCTTGTTGGAAATCATCGGCGTCTGGATAATAGAGGGTTTGTTTGAGGCCAAAGTTATAGAGCTCCTTCATTACATCCCAGTATTCAAATCATTGCTCCAAAACTTCGGGGCTATAATCCTCGAAAATGTGAATTGGACTTCCTCGATACTGGAGCTTGCCTCTCATTTTGTGAGACTCACAAATGACAACTCTCGCACATTGAACTTATGAAAACAGATGACAACCGAACGATGTTTATCCCCCTCTTTCGGCTTTGTTTTAAGGGCTCGATGTGCTCGGTCCAAAACGGGAGGTGAAGGGAGAACACAGTCTCCTAATACTTCCACCAAGAGCGCAGCAAAGAATTCCGTAGAGTGGGAGCTTTCGACCGACTCAGGTAGGCCGACCATACGAATGTTATTCCTTTGGCTACGTCCCTCCAGATCCATAACCTTAGCCTTCAACTTGGCATTATCGTTAGCCAATGCAGCGCAGCTGACCTCCAGTGTTCTAATAGAATCATTGACTTCATTGGCATTAGATTCAACAGATAAGAGGCGTCTGTCTTGGTCCTCAACTTTAACATGAATCGTGTCCAGCTTTGCCTCAAGCGTTGTGAAAGCGGAGCGGAATTCATTCGAAAGGGCCGCTCTGTGTTTTTCTAGCATAACAACCAGCCTGTCTATGTTCGCTCGGCCAGGATTGGAATCGTCTTTAGTTGAATTGTCTTCTTTTTCATGAATTTTGCTGCTACTCAAAATCATGTTATCAGCAAAGACAAACTAAGAGTTTTTTCAGTTTCCCTTGTGCACGAAAATAAGGTTGTTAGATGGGGCTTAAAGAGTAAAACTTTTAGGGCAAGCAGGAGCGTGAAGTAAGTGCGTCTACTCCATAAGCCGCACAGACCAGAAGTATCCAGCTAAATTGTTTGTCACACTGGAAAATGAAGGTAAGAAGAGGCTTTTTTCTCTGTGAGAGGCGCAGGAGCTGGTAGCCTCCCACCACCGATTTGTGACTGTGACTGAGGAGGCTTTATAGCCTTTAATGGAACTTTCAATCCCACTCAACATTGGTATCGTAAGTTCAGAGATACTTTAAAAATGACTTTTGGCCGTAATTGCAAGCTAAACCTAGCGGTTTGGGACTATATGTGAATGCGAACGTGCATAACGCTGTGTTTATGTGTATATGTATATGCTTATGTGAGTATATATTTGTAACACCTGTGTATATCTTAATTTAGACCTTATAGAATTTTTGGAAGACTGCTGTAAGATTCTCAGTGCGGTTTAAATTTTGCCGATTACTTTGCTTTTCTACCTGATAATTAATTGAGATATATTTCTGTGTTCAATGATATTGGTTTTCTTGGGGAAAACTTAATTGTGCAGGCTGCAAGTTTGAGACTGGATTTCATGAGATGCCTTGTAGTAGCGGAGGCTACCCTTTTGGAAGCTTCCAAGCTAAGCGTGGCAGAAAGGGGCGTGGCACTTACGTTGTCGATGGTTGCATTTTTGCTCCCCCCCCTTTCTCTTTTTTCTTTTTTTTTTTGTTTTTTCAGCCAGCTGTTATGTCAATATTTTTCCTTTCTACTTCATTTGATAGTGTACATTTATTATATTTTATAAAGTTAGTTAATGGCTGACAACTCATCTGTAGCTCCGGTACATGGCTCTGGGTATAAGTTTGTGAGTTGGAACGTCTTGGGCATATTATAAAACGTGCTAAGGTATTTGCACATTTGAGGTCTATGTTAACAGACATAGTGTTTCTACAGGAGACACACATCAAGAATCCTGCCATGGGGAAGTTAGTTGGGCAGATCAAATATATCAGTCCAATTTTACCACTAAAGCAAGAGGAGTGGCAATATTAATTTGAAAATATGGTCCCTTTATCCAGTCCTCTATCATAAACGACCCTAATGGTAGATTTTTAGTGCTCGTTGGAACCTTAAACTCTGCTCCAATAACACTAGTTAATCTTTATGCACCAAATTTTGATAACCCTGACTTTCAGAAGGTCTTCAATATGATTCCAGATACAGCGTCCTCCATAATTATTGGCACCCCTGGGTAAGATGTGTTCTTTAGCTTCTAATAAATTCAGTTCTTTTCTGAATAATATAGGACCACCATTTCTGTGTAGATTTGGCCACATGTTTCGGGTCATTATCTTGCTGAAAGACCCAATGACGACCCATCCTCAGCTTTTCAGCAGAGGCCACCAGATAACAAGGTTCCCAGGGCCTCTGGAAGAGAAACAGGTCCTCAGCATCACCGATCCTCCCCCAAACTTCACAGTGGGCATGAGGTGCTTTTCTGTATACTCATCTTTTGTGTTCCGCCAGACCTACTAAGAAGCTCAATCTTGGTCTCATCTGACCAAAGCGCATGGACCCAGTTGAAGTCCCAGTACCGCTTAGCGAACTCCAGATGTTTGCGTTCATGATTTGTGAGTGAGAAAAGGTTTTTTCCATGCATGCCTCCCAAACAGCTTGTTGGCATGTAGATAGCACCTGATGGTTGTTTTGGAGACTTTGTGACCCCAACATGCTACCATTTGTTGCAATTCTTTAACAGAGAGCTTTGGAAAACTTTTTATTTTTCTTACCATCCTCCTCACTGTGCGTGGTGGCAAAATAACCTTGCATCCTTGTCTAGGCTTGTTTACCACTGTTCCAGTTGTTTTAAACTTTTTAATGATTGCTCTGACAGTAGACATGGGCAGGTGTAGGTGAGTGGCTATTATCTTGTAGCCATCGCCTGACTTGTGAAGGTCAACACATATCTGCCTTACTTGAATAATGTGTTCCGATGCTCTGATCAACTTTGTAAACTACTGTAGAAATGACAGAAACACTTCAATTACATTTATTTCCTTGGAATTGTTAGGGGTGCCAGTAATTGTGGAACAGGTGATTTTATGAAAAATAATTATTTCTTTGTCAGGGATTTTTTTCCCCCCTTAAAATTCACTTGAGTTGAAGTTTACATTTTTCTACAATTTTCAGTGTAAGAGTATGCTTCTGCAGCAAAAATTGAATTTATGTTAAGGCTTTTAACACATCTTAACCAGGGATGCCAATAATTATGGAGGGCGCTGTATTTCTAATTCTAGTGTCATAATTGGAGGTGACTTTAATTGTGCACCAGATTCCCTTTTCGACAAACAGTTCTCCAAATCTCTTCAGCAATAAAATTCTAGCATTCTTTTGAACACTCTGACCGATAATCAAAATTTAGTAGATATATGGAGACTAAAGCACCCAATGGGAAGAGATTATTCTTTTTTTCTCAGGTCCATAAATCTCATTCCCGTATTGATTATTTTTTTAATAGATTCTACATTGTTGTCAACTGTCGAAGCTGTATCTTATCAACCTATTGTAATATCTGATCATGCAACAGTGTCCATGGTGTTGTAAGTAGGGAAAGGTAGATGTGGCCGCGAACAGTGGTGTTAGATTCGACATTGTTGTCTGATGAACAGTTTACCAGCTTCCTGCAAGACAAGATCTCTCACTTTATTTTGGATAACGATAATGGTGAAGTCAAAGACTCCACCTGGGGGGAATCCTATGTTTCGGGCCAAGGAAGGAAAAGCCAAGGAAGCAGATTAAAAGATATAGAACATGAGTTGTCTGTCCAAGAACAGCTATAGTCCCAATGATGGTGTTCTTGAAAAAATCACTAAATTGATATAAATACGGATATAACGCCATTCTTCCTCAAAGAGTTGGCTTGCTACTTTCTAAAACACAACAGAATATTTTGAATTGGGAGATAAGCCCCTTCGACTCATCGCAAGACAGCCGCAGGCTTCTCGTTCTATTCATAAAATCAAGGATAAACAAGGCCGTGTTCTGACAGATCCAGCTGAGATCTTTTCTTTTGCAGCTTTTTATGCAGATCTCTAGCAATCTAAAATTAAAAAGACTGATAATCAAACCATGAACAATTTTTTACAGAAAAGTCAGCTCCTTACATTAGATGATATAGCAGTTAAAGCCATGGATGCGGCTATTATTTTGGAGGAGATCCAAATGGCTACATCTCAGTTTCCCAATAAGGCCCCTGGCCCAGACGGATTTACTGCTGAATTTTATGAGACATTTTCAGCATATCTTGCCCCTCTATTGCTATGTATGTTCGCTCATTCTAAAGAATCCACAGAATTACCTCCTTCTCTCTATAAAGCAAACATTGCTTTGATCCTTAAAAAAGATTGAGATCCTTAGATATGTCATCGTATCGTCCAATATCTCTTCTCCAGAGGGAAACAAAAATACTTAGCAAAGTTTCAGCGAACAAACTTCGTGAATATATAGCCAAATCAATACATCCGGATCAGACTGGTTTTGTACCTGGCCGACATATATATTTCAACCTACGGCATCTTTTTAACATCATATTCCAAAAACAGAGTGAGGAATCTGTAGTTATTGCCTTAGATGCCAAAAAGGCTTTGACTATATTGAATGGAAATATATGTTGACAACTTTACAATACTTTGGTTTCGGTCCTGAATTTATTAGTTGGATTAGGACCATTTATGCACATCCTCAAGCTTCCATTATCACTAAAGGTGACATTTCTCAATCATTTTACTTCTACAGGGGCGTCCGACAGGGCTGTTCTTGTTCACCTTATTTATTTAATCTATCCATTGAGGCCTAAGCCAGTCAAATTAGATTGTACCAAGATATTGCCCCAATTGAAATTGGCTCCGTAAAGAATAAGATATCTCTATTAGCTAAAACATCCTAAAACTCCACTTCCTTCATTATTACATTTAATCGATACGTTTGCTAGCTTTTCTGGTTATAAGATTAATAGGAGAAAGAGTGAGCTAATGCCTATATCAGATGAATTCGATTTAAACTTTCTTCGTACTACTCTTTTTAAAATTACTATGGCTCAATTTAAAACATTGGGTGTTATTGCTACAAGAGAGTATGGTAAACTCCTTAAGTGTAACTGGGAATCCAGGATACAACAGCTTTAACGGAATATTCAGTTTTGGAACACATTACCCATCTCTATGGTGTTCCTGTCCTGTTCCTGTTCCTTCCTGTCGTGTTCTCCGGGCTAAAGAGAAGAAAGACCACCCCTCCTGTAATCAGCGTTCAGTTCAAAAGCCAGCATCTCTGATGGTATGGGGATGCATTAGTGCATATCGTGTGGGACACTTGCATTACTTAAAAAGCACCATGAATGCTGAAAGATATATTTCGGTTTTAGAGCAACATATGCTCCCCTCCAGATGACATCTATTCCAGGGAAGGCCTTGTGTATTTCAGCAGGACAATGCAAAACCACATACTGCAGCTATGAAACAGCATGGCTTCGTAGTAGGAGAGTTTGTGTGCTGAATTGGCCAGCCTGCAGTCCTTATCTTTCACCGATTGAGAATATGTGGCGCATAATTAAACGAAAAGTCTGTCAAAGGAGACCCAAAACTCTCCAGCAGCTGGATTCCTGTATTAAACAAGAGTGGGATCAAATTCCAATGGCTAAACTCCAGAAACTTGTCTCCTCGATGCCCAGACGCCTCCACTCTGCGTTAAAAAGAAGAGGGGATGCTACGCCATGGTAAACAGGCCCCTGTCCCAACTTTTTTTTTTTGAAACCTGTAGCAGCCATCAAATTTGAAGTGAGTTCATTTGTGGATAAAATTGTAAAATTTCTCAGTTTCAACATTTGCTATGTTATCTCTGTTCTATTGTGAATAAAATACTGGCTGGTATGATCTGAAAGTCATTGCATTTTGATTTTATTCACAATTTACACTTTGTTCCAACTATTTTGGAATTGGGGTTGTATATCAATGACATACCTTGAGTTTAGTTTGTATTACCTTCATAAAATGTAAAATATTGTAGCTTTTAGTGACAATTTAATATAATAACAATTGGTATAGAATTTATTTTAAACAATGACCTTTCACTCAAGTTTTCCTTGAAGCCAAATCTGGCTACTTATGTTACTTTATTTAAGGCTGTATAATTCAAGATTTTAGCTTCACTGAGAGGAAAGGAATGGCTCCACTGAGTCAAGACACTTGTAGCATTTAGAATTCTAATGTATTTTAGTTTATTTTCATGATTTTGGTGGAGAAAAAGGGCAGCAAACAAAAAAATCTTCATGAAAATTCGGCATAGAAATTATGAAAAAATAATACTAGGAATTGAAAATTGGCTGGGGGTTAAAACTATACATTTCTGGGATCATAAACTCCTTGACCACAATTGCACATCATCTGACCATTTATAACCTAAATAGGACAGCTCTCCAGGTGGCTCCCCAAACTCTCAGATCCTTCAAAACTGTGCACTGTCAAATTATAAAATAATCATATATTTAAAACAAATCAACTATTGACACATGAAATTCAATATGAATGAATGAATTTCTGGTTGAATTTAAAAACCCGATTCCAATGAAGTTGGGATGTTGTGTAAAACATGAATAAAAACAGAATACAATGATTTAGAAGTGCTTTTTGACCTGTATTCAATTGAGTACACTTCAAAGGCAAGATATTTAATGTTCAAACTGATAATCTTTATTGTTTTTTTGTTTTTTTTTTAATTTCCACTCATTTTGTATTTGATGCCTGCAATATGTTCCGAAAAAGCTGGGACAGGAGCATATTTACCACTATGTTACATCACCACTCCTTTAATCAACACTAAATAACATTAGGGAAATGAGGACACTAATTGTAGAAGCTTTGTAGGTGGAATCCTTCCCTTTCTTACTTGATGTACAACAAATTGCTCAACAGCCCAGGGTCTCCTCTGTCGAATTTTGTGCTTCGTAATGTGTCACACATTTTCAATGGGAGACAAGTCAGGACTGCAGACAGGCCAGTCTATTACCCGCACTCTTTTACAACAAAGCCACACTGTTGAAACACTTGCAGAATGTGGCTTGGCATTGTCTTGCTGAAATAAGCAGGGACGTTCCTGAAAAAGATGTTGCCTGAATGGCAGCATATGTTGCTTCAAAACCTTTTTGTACCTTTCGGCATTAATGGTGCCTTCACAGATGTGCAAGTTACCCGTGCCATGGGCACCAACACATCCCCATATCATCACAGATGCTGGCTTTTGAACTTTGCGCTGATAACAATCTGGATGGTCCTTTTCCTCTTTTGCCCGGAGGACATGACATCCATGATTTCCAAAAACAATTTGAAACAGCACATTTTTCTACTTTGCGTCAGTCCATCTCAGATGAGCTCTGGCCTAGAGAATCCGGCAGCGTTTCTAAGTGTTCTTGATATATGGCTTTCGCTTTGCATGGTAGAGTTTTCACTTGCATTTGTCGATGAAGCGACAAATTCTGTTAACTGAAAATGGTTTACCAAAGTGTTCCTGAGTCTTTGTACATAGTAATATCCTTTACAGAATGATGTCGGTTTATAATGCAGTGCCACCTGAGGGACCAACGGTCATAGGCATTCAATGTTGGTTTTCGACCTTGCCATTTGCATGAAGAGATTCCTCCGGATTCTCTGAAACTTTTGATGATATCATGGACTGTAGATGATGAAATCCCTAAATTCCTTGCAATTGCACATTAAGAAAAATTGTTCCTAAACTGTTGGACTATTTGCTCACGCTGTCACAGTCTGCTCTGCTGCTGCTGCCTCTCCCTCTGCCTGGCCCAACCCCTTCCACTGTAATTGGTCTCAGCTGAGTCTCATTAACCAGCCAATATTTAAGCAGTTCTGTTTCACTTACTCTTTGCCAGATTGTCGTTGCAGCATTCACTGCTCTTCAGTGTTTACCTTCGATGTGACTTCCTGGAGTCGACTCTGCCTGCCTCTTGTTCCTGCCCTGGTAAACCTGATTGTCTTCTGCCTCTGACTCTGAGTTCTGCCTGTGTGCTTCCTGGTACCTGTTTGCCATCTTCCAAGCCCCTGTCCAAGCCACCAGTCTTGCCGCTCCACTGCGTGCCTGTGTGGATACGACCTCGTCTGCTAAGCTTCAAACCAGCCAGCTCTGGTGGCCCTGTGGTAAGTCTCCCAACTGCAGTGTGGGTGACCCGGGTTAAAATCCCACCTTCGGCGCCTGCTCTTTTCAGTTCTCTGAAGAGCTCCACTCAAGACCGACAAGTTCCAAGCCACCTTGCATTCTGTTTGCCCCTGCTCTGAAACCAGTCAAAATTCTCTTGTGTTGATTGTGTTGCATTTGGGTCCTGTGACAATACAATCTGGCCAGTCATGGACTTAGCACACAAACCCACTCCCCTAAGCCAACTCGAGAAGATTGCCTTATGGTGCTGGAGGACAGATTCAATGATGTCAGCAGCCACCTTGGACACCAGACAATCCCCCGCTGCATTAGTTGGCCAACTGAAGCAGCTGACATCCATGGTGGCTCAGCCTGCTGCCCCTCCTGCACCAGTACCAGCTCCTGATCTCATGCTACCTATTGGGGCTTCAGAACCTCAAGTGGGAACCCCTAAGCGCTACAACGGGGATGCTGAGACCTGTGGCCCCTTCCTAACAAACTGTTACCTGCCGTTTTCCCTCCAGCCCCATACATTCGCTTCAGAGCAAGCGAAGATCGCTTTCGCGATCAACCACCTGACAGGCCGTGCTCGTCTGTGGGGCACCGTTCAGTGGGAGAGACAGTCTCCTGCCTGTATCTCCTTCCAGTCCTTTGCTTAGGAGCTTTGCAAGGTCTTCGGTTTGGGTATTTCCAGCTTCGAGGCTGCTCTGAGGCTACTGAGCCTGATGCAAGGGAGCCTGATGCATTAACTTCCACACCAGAGCGAGCCGGAACAGATGGAACCCTGCAGCCCAGGTGGACGCCTTCTTCCACAGTCTAGCTGACTACCTCATAAATGAGCTGGTCTCCTACGAGGTTCCCTCCACACTTGATGGAATCAACAAGCCAGCCATAAGAATTGACCTCAGCATCCAGGTCCGTAGGCCGGAGAAAGGTCGGGGGCTCTCCATTACCAGACGCCAGCCCAGTCCAGAGCAGGTCCTACCTAATCATCCACCTTGCCTATTCCACAGATGGAGGAGTCTGAACCTATGCAGCTGGGTTGCACCCCTCTCACCCCAGAAGAGCAGGAGTGTTGACGACGCCTGAACCTATGCCTATACTGCGGGAAAGAGGGTCACTTTGTGTCAGCCAGTACGTGAAAAGCTAAGGCTCACTAGTAGTCAGGGAGGTATGGGTGAGCTCGACAGAACTACCTCCCTTCAACCACAGACCGCATCACCAAGCCCGGCACCTCCATCCTGACAGTCCCCTAACCTTGACTGCCCTGGTGGACTCCGGTGCCGATGCAAGCAAGTGAGGAGTTAGCCAACAGTTGGGGCTTGGTCACGTTCCTCTGCCTCGCCTGGTCCTCGCTTGGGCTTTAGAAGAGCACTGACTGGGTACCAATACCCACCAGATCACCCCGGTTCCCATGCTCTAGTCTGGCAATCATCACAAGACCATCCAGTTCCACATCCTGAACTCTGCTGGCCTGCCACTCATCCAGAGCTATCCTTAACTTTGTCGACATAACCCCCACATTGACTGGGAGACCGGTTCCATTCATGACCGGTTCCATTCATGAGTGAGCATGCCTCTTCGCCGTTCCACTGTCCCACCACCAGTCCTTCACCTGATGTCTCTGGGGTGCCTCCCAAATACCTCTGGCAAGTTTTCAGCACGGCTAAGGCTACCTCTCTGCCCCCAATATCGGCCTTACAACTGAGCCATACACCTCCTGCTCAGCACCTCACCCCCTAGAGGCTGTCTGTACTATCTGTCGGCCCCCAAGAGGAAGGCCATGGGGACTTACTTCAAAAATCCCTAGCTGCAGGCATCATCCGCCCCTCCTCGTCTCCTGCCATGGCATGCTTCTTCTTTGTAAAGAAAAATGATAAGACTTTGAGACCCTGCATAGATTATCAGGGGTTGAACAAATTCACAGTCAAGAACCGAAATCCCCTGCCACTCATCTCATCTGCCTTCGAACTGCTTCAGGGGGCCACCATCTTCATCAAGCTAAATCTATGTAATGCCTATCACCTGGTCCGCATCAGAGAGGGGGACAAATGGAAGACAGCATTAACACCCCTCCTGGGTACTCCGAGTATCTGGTCATGCACTTCAATCTCACCAACACTCCTGCCGTATTCCAAGCCCTGGTTAATGATGAACTCCGAGACATGCTCAACTGCTTTGTCTGCATTAACTTGGACAACGTCCTCATCTTCTCCAAGACCAGGAAAGAGCACGTGCATCATGTCCAGTCTGTGCTCCAGTGACTCCTTGAGCTCTCCCTGTTTGTCAAGGCAGAGAAATGTGAATTCCATGCCTCTGTTTCGTTCCTGGGAACGACATTGTGGCTAAGGGACGCATGCAGATGGACCCAGCGAAGGTCTCGGCAGTCACCTCCTGGCCTGTTCCAGACTCCTGCCAACAACTGCAACGCTTCATGGGGTTTTCCAATTTCTATCTCCGCTTCATCCACAACTATAGATCAGTAGAAGCCATACCCCTGCACTTTCTTCTCTCGGCGCCTATCCTCTGCCGAGAAGAACTATGACATCGGGAACAGGGAGCTGTTGGCGGTGAAGTTGGCTCTAGAAGAATGGCACTATTGGTTGGAGGGCACCAAGGAACCCTTCCTAGTATGGACTAACCACAAGAACCTTGAGTACATCCACACTGCCAAGAAGCTGAACTCCCACCAGAACCGCTGGTCCCTCTTCTTCACGTGTTTCAACTTCACTCTCTCCTACTGCCCGGGGTTCCACAATGCCAAGCCTGATGCCCTGTCCTGGCAGTTCCTGAAGGTGGAAGATTCTGCTGAAGGGCCTGTTTCCATCCTTCCCTCCCCCTGTATCATCGCCGTCCTGTCCTGGGACATTGAGGAGTGAGTAAGAGCTACCACTGTGGGTCAACCTGGTCCCAGTGCCTGTCTCACTAACGGTTTGTACATCCCTGAAGCCCTGAGTTTCTGCAGTGGGACCAAGCCTCCAAGCTCACCTACCATCCAGGTTCTGAGCGAACCCGAGACGTCCTCTTCCAATGCTTCTGGTGGCCCACCCGAGAGGAAGACCAGTTTGCAACCAGCATAAGGCTTCCCATCAGCCTCCTGCTAGACTCAACCTCTTCCTGTCCCACATCAACCTTGGTCCCACATCTCCTTAGACTTTGTCATGGGCCTTCCACCCTCTGACAGGAACACAGTCATCCTCACGGTGGGTGACCGCTTCAGCAAGAAGGCTCACTTCCTCCCTCTGCCCAAGCTACCGTCAGCTAAGGAGACCGCACACCTAGTCCTGCTACACATATTCCATCTGCATGGCCTCCCCTATGTGGTGTCTGACCGGGATCCTCAGTTCTCCTCTGTCTTCTGGAGGGAGTTCTGTAACCTAATGGGAGCCCCCCCTGTCTCTCTTCTGGATTCCACCCCCAGTCTAATGGGCAGGTGGAGCGGATTAGCCCTCCACTGCATAGTGTCCCAGAACCCATCCTCCTGGTCCAAGCAGCTGCTGTGGGTGGAGTATGCCCACAATTCCCTCACCAGCTCCGCCATGGGCCTCTGTCCATTCCAGTGTGTCTTTGGATATCAACCTCCACTTTTCCCAGCCTTGAACAGAAATGTCCACCTCCTCCTCCTGGACTGTTTGATGGGGGTTCAGCCTACTCCGTGCAGTGCCTGGTCCAGTCCCGTCGATGTGGAAGGGAAGTGCAGTACTGAGTGGACTGGGAGGGCTACGGTCCTGAGGAGAGGTCATGGGTTCCTGCTCGCCACATCCTCGACCCAGATCTCATCACCGACTTCCACCGTCACCATCCTGACCAGCCCTCCGGCATCACCATGTCTTTGAGGAACCCCCGCCTGCCGGCCAACACCTCTTCCCGACCTGCAGTAGAATCTGTGTAAAGGGATTCTACTGCTGAGGAGCCTTTGACCGACACATACTCTGACCACTCGTGCTCCTTCGAGAATCTTGTGGAGGAGCTATCAGTCAACATGGACTCTGACCACTCAGACCCCCTGACAATCCAGCTGAGGAGATGGACTGGTCCTACTCAGAAGAGTATTATCATTGTATTCTGGTTTTGATCACATTATACACAATGTCCCAACTTCATTGATGACCTGATCACATGGCGTGACTCCTGGGAAGAACATCTGAAAGATGTAGAGACGTTGTTCCAGCGCTTGACCCAGGCTAACCTGACTGTTAACCTGAACAAGACTGACTTTGGTTGTGCTACTGTCACGTATCTTGGCTACGTCATAGGCCAGGGTAAGGTGGCACCCATAAATGCTAAAGTCCAAGCCATCATGGACTTTCCAGTTCCTGACAACAAAAAAGCTTTGCACGGCTTCCTTGGAATGATCGGGTACTACCACAAGTTCTGCAAGAACTTTGCTGAGATTGCTCTCAGTCTCACCAACTAACTGAAAAAAGGCGTAAAGCTCACTTGGGATGAAGCATTGCCAAAGTGCCTTCGATTTCCTGAAGTCTCTGCTGTGTCACTTCCTCGTGCTCAAATCCTGACCTCAACAAACCGTTCTCCATCGCTTTCGATGCTAGTGACTAACCTTGTGGATCTGTGCTCCTCCAGAGAAGTGACTCTGATGACATTGAGCATCCCGTGGCATACTTCTCCAGGAAGTTCAATCGCCACCAAAAGAACTATTCCACAATTGAGAAGGAGCTTTTAGCTCGGGTTCTGTCCTTACAACACTTTGAGGTTTATGTTTGTACAGGGCAAAAGCCAAAGATTGTATATACTGACCACAGTCTGTTAAAACAAGAATCAGAGATTGTTGAATTGCTTATCCTGTGTTTGAGTATGTGTATATATCACATGTGTTTATTAGCATATTGTATTATATGTATTATGTATTATTATATGTATTATATGTATTTCAGTTGGGTTCATCCTTAAAAAGAACAAATTCACTGGATTGCTCAGCAACACCAAAATAGAGGCAGAGATTTGTAACACTTGTAAAACAGAGATTTTCATTTCCAAAACTAATAGAGCAAGATATATAAAAAATGACTGCCAGAGGGGCATTCTATCAAAAACTTGCATTTCCACTTCTAAAAATCTTAAGGAAAAAAAGATATTTTTCTTGAATGTGAACACTGAGTCACACGGAGGACATGCTCAACAATGGAAAACACATATCATACCGACTTAGCATGTTTCCATGTTTGAATAAAATATATATTTATAAACATTTCACCCCTAAAGTGTCAGGTCCTATCACAACCAAATTTGGCTTTCTCACAACTTTCTTTAATAACATTGCATTTTCTTACTGATCATGCAACTGATAATGTCTAACGTGCTTTTTTAATTCCTATAAGATATAAAAGCAACTTTTCAGTCAATTGTTGTGGATGGTGCGTGTAAAACAATTGCCAGACGCTCATATATTTGCTCATCAGAGATTTGTGGAGTGACAAGACTAGGGGGTCTTCGACAGGACTGATTTATGGATTTTGTTGACACAGGAAAAGTAATGTTCCGTGTTCTTGAAGTTTTGACTCAAATTCCTATTTTAAGTCATTACAGTATGATTTTAACTGTAATGTAATAGTCGACTAGTATGTTGCAGTTTCACCAAGGACATATAACAAGGACCTAATTCATAAGGGTGGAACTGACCACTGATAAAGTCCAAATATTTTCTAATTCAATAAACTCATTTCAGAGTATTTAACAATAAAAACAAATTCAGTTTTACAATTCTTTCAACAGTTGCTGGCTTTCATGGTCTGCATGGCATCTAGCCCAACACGGCCTTTGTCTGTCAGCAGCGTAAACTGGAGCCATCAAACTGCTATCAGTATGATAGCTATTAGCTATCTATAGCTACTATTCTCTGCATTTTTTACTGACTAACTACGCCTACATACTTTCACTGAGAAAGTACATTCAAACTTCAGTTCAGCTCGTTTTGAATACTAAATACTAATTTATTAATTTTTAATACTAAACTTTTTGATTGATTTGGCTGAATCTGGCCGTTTTTGCCCTATAAAATTCACAATTTATTTTGCTGTTTTTATCAGGACATAATTAATACAAGGGAACCAGTTCCATTGGCAACTGTGCATGCCCACACAGAATGAAGCTTTGCTGAGGAAATGGTATGTTTGGGATCATGAACAGTTCCCTTCCCTCTCTGTTCACTTCTTTTCCTATCATTCTGGTCTGCGAACTTTTTCCTTTTTTTAGATGACTTGAACAAAGTTTCTTTTTTAGGCTCACTAATGGTTTATATCATGTGGCAAACCTCTTGACTGTTGACTTTGACAGATATACTTATCTCCTGGATGGTGTGACTGAACTGACCAACTGTAGTAAATGGGTTTTTCTTTACTAGGGAAACAATTCTTCGGTGATCCACAACAGTTGCCATCGATGATTGTCTGGGGTTTTTTGTGCTCCTGAGATCACAAGTGCTCTGTATTCTTCCTGGTATTGTGCCAAATAATTGATTTGGCCTGATGAGTTTTGATTTTTCAGCCAAAAGATGGCTTGCTTTACTGGCAGCAATCTCTCTTTAGAAATCATGTCAAGAGTTCGCAACAACACATTGAAATGGTAAAGTCCACAAATTCCGCACTTGAAATCATCTCTAGACTGTTTATCTGTTTGAGAATGAAATAAGGAGGGAATCAGAAGCAGATGACCATTGAAGCTCTGTGCAGCCAATTATCCAATTAATTCTGGTCCCTTAATAAGCAGGGATCACAATGTCATGATCTGAGTTTATGTCTGTTCTGGTTTTATGTTTTATTCCACTTGGTTTGTTAGTTTATTTATTTTGTTGTATTTTGTATTATCTGCCCTATCATTGCTATTTGCCAGTTCTGTGGACATTGTTCCCCCTGTGATGCCTTAAGTTTCTTTGTTTATTGCCAGTGCATACCCTTGTCTTTGAGCTGTCACATTTTGGGTGAATTCCAACATTTTCTGGAGTTTCACGAATTACATCACATCTCGTTTGCGTCCTTCAACACCAATTACTAATTAACTACTAATATCACAAACACTCTATGTTTTTGTCTACAACCCCAATTCCGAAATAGTTGGGATGAAGTGTGAATTGTGAATAAAATCAAAATGCAATGACTGTCAGATCACATGAGCCAATATGTTATTTACAATAGAAAATAGATAACATTTTCAATATTGAAACTGAGACATTTTACATTACATTACATTACATTACTAAAACTCAATCATGCAAAAAGGAAGCCATCGTTGAGCATGATCCAGAAGCGGCGCCATGTTTTGTGGGTCAAGGCTCATTTAAAATGGACTGTAGCAAAGTGGCAAAGTGTCCTGTGGTCAGACGAGTCAATTTGACATTCTTGTTGGAAATCATGGGAGTCGGGTCCTCCGGGCTAAAGAGGAGAAACACCACCCCTCCTGTTATCAGCATTCAGTTCAAAAGCCAGCATCTCTGATGATATGGGGATACATTAGTGCAAACTTTTTACACCTGTACCACAGAAAACATCTGGTTGTTCACGTACCGCCGCCGTGGAAAAGTATCGTAGTAAAATTACGCAACCGTATTCTGCTAAACAGTTAAAAAAGGAGGCAAATTTGTTTGCAGTAAGAGTATTATATATTGTCAAATGTGCAAAGAAATAGCAGTGGAACTGGCATTTAAACTCCTTCACACAACTATATCATACAGTATGCACACAGAGCAAGTGAAAACATTAACAATAACTGTAGGTCTGTAAATGCACATTTCATTCAAACACACACATGCATACATAGAGCAGCAGCAGGTGTATACATTAACAATAACAACTGTACTTTATTGAAACACTGTCAGATCTGCCCAAGATTTTAACAATTTGAACAATTTGGGAAATACATTATTCTTGTAGGCAATGATCACAGCAAGAAACAGTAAGATGAAACACTTATTCACACACACACGCGCGCGCACGCATGCACGCACGCACGCTCAAGGGGAGCTCCAATATATTCGTCTTCCAAATCTTACTGGCGTTGACAATTTCAAACCTTTTAAACAGCTTCAAAACAACGTTTCCACAAGTTGTCAGCATGCTTCCCGGAATGTTTATTTGATGCACTTATATTTCAGAAGAAAATAAGCTTGGATAATCGCAAATGCGATTACTAATTATACTAACTATTAGCCTACCATAGATGCATTCACAAATTAGCACAGTGTAGGGCAAATTTGTTAATTATTTCAATTTTACTGAATTTTTCTGACATTCACATCATGCATCTTTGAATCTCATAGAACTGTTATTTTACTTCCAAATCATTTGCTCGTCAAGCCAGGAACCATTCACTGGACAAATCACGCATTGCAATGGTTTCATCTCACCGTTATTTTACTGGGGGATCGGACGATAGTTCAAGTTTTTAAACTGCTGCTGTGCTTGGAGAGAGAACATGACTGAGTGAACTACCATAAATTACTAAAGTCATCACCCCTCTGATATTAACCATGATTAACCTTAGTACCTGAGAGTCCCCCAATTGGGGGACTTTGGGGAGGCACAGGCAAAATAGCGTGAAATAACACACTAACCACCTAAGAATACAGTGATGTTGTCCATCAAATTAAAAATTAAACCTAAGCTACAGGGCGATGAAAACGTTTTTTACGTGCCCTAAACACGACTCAAAAAATAACTAAATGAATTACGACATATCAAACTCTGTACAGCTCCACTGTGTCAACCCACTCGACATATTGCCAGCTCTACCGCAACAGAAGTTCAGGCCGAACATACGAGCGAAGCGTCAAATGACAGCTAAGACTCCACAGATTCTAATGATGTAATGCAAAGCGATCGGCACCAAAGTATCAGAGAGAACCAGGCCAAAGAATCACAAAAACAGAAATCGCTTTTCCAAACTATGGTAGTAAAATTTATCTGACCTTCGCTGTTCGGGCGAGAAAAAGGTTTATTTTTCCGTAAAATCCACACTTGATTCAGTAAGTCCTATCTCCTATGTTGCGTTCCAAAACTTTTCAGCTTTCTATGGTAGTCTTCAGGACCCACGGGAAGCCTCGCAATGTACGTATGCATCAGGGGGTACTTCCCCAACGCCAGCATTCTGCTGATTATAATTGGCCGACAGTACTGTCAATTTCATTTTGGTGAGTTTAGCTGTATTCTATTGGCTCTAACGATTCCAAGGAGAGGTAGATGGTCCAAATCGACTAATCCGTGGCGGAGATAGAGCGATGCGTATCGACTGCATAGGTATTCGCCAAGTAGCCTGGCGCACAGGACGCGCAGATGGAAGCAGAGCGCACGGATTGGCTTCGTTTCCAATTGTTTCTTGATCGTTTGATTCATTTTTTTCTCAACATTTTCCTAAATTGTATGAGAAATCTGGCCAAGCAGGGGTCCAACAGACGTTTTACTGCCGAAAAAGTGTTGAAACAACTGCGGCAGATCGCTGACAGCACGCTATGTGTCTCGCAAGAGGACGAGTGCCTATATCATTCACCGGACAACGCGGTTACTCTGGTTAGCTACCGTCCTCCGTCTTCGAAATGGTGAGGAATGTATTCTAAATGTTGTATTGAAAGATTTATTGCTGTCAAAATTTCAATGTAGCTGGAGCTCGCTGCTTTTTCGGGCCAAAATGCCAGCTTAGTGATATGGTCTCGTGTTATGACACGCGATACGTTTTGTGTGTTTGTGTTTGTATGTGCATGGATATTTAAATGCGTGTGTGCCTGCGTGCATGTGTATGTTTGAGTATATATACTCATATTTATAATATACATATATATTTATATATATATACATTGTTTCGCCTAGTGCGTAAACTACTAAAACTGAGAATTACGAAAGCGAAAAAAGGAAGGCGCACTCAAAGGCTGATGTTTTAGTCTTTTTTTATTCAAAAACCTCTCCTGGTCAGATGCCTGGCTCCAGGAATTTCATTTTGGTTTGCAATTTTACTGAAAGTTTTTCAAAAGCTGCACAATGTAGAACTGTGTAAATGTTGTCGAAGATCTGATCAGCTGAAGCGGGTGTGTTAAATCAGTGAGGCCCAATCCTGCTCCTGCAGTACCCGTTATGCTCATTGTATAGGTCTCCCTAATTTAACACATCTGATTCAGCTGATCAGCTCATTAGTGGAGTACCTAATGACTTGATCTGGGTGTGTTAAATCAAGGAGACATCTGAAATATGCAGGGCAGGGGTACTCCAGGAACAGGGTTAGGAAACACTGGCGTAAGGGTTTGCTCCTTGCAGCCCCTCCCCTTTCTCATTCTTTTACCTCCTCCTTAATAGGCCATAGGTGGGGCTGATTAAAGTGGAGGTGTTGGCAGAGTATTAGGGTTGGCAGGTGCCAGCCCTGGGGCCTCTGCATATCATTCTGTACCTTTGTCAGTGGGAATGTTTGCTGCTCCTCTTTGGTGCCTTGGTCCTTACTCATCATCCAAAAGGTGGAGAAGAGTGGGTCCAATGCATTTCATACAAAGGGTGGGCACATGAGGACTGTGTTAATGTCAGTGGGCTCGCCTACATATGCCACAACTGTAACTCTGATGTTGATTACACATAAATCATAGCTTGTTTTGGTTCGTTGTAAAAATAAAACAGTTCTCACCTTTTCTATTATGAGAATATTGGACAGTCTTTTTCAGCTTCAGCTGATTGCCAACTATGACAATTTTACTCCACCCATCTGACGAAGTAACCCCGGGTATGGGTTTACTTTAGCATGTTTGTGATATATTGAAAATTGAATATTGTGACGTAAATATATGTTATACTGAGATTGTATCAATACAAGTTTTGTAGGCGACATTCTGCACAACACATACACCATAAAGCTATTTCTCTAAGTTTTAGCTACAAAGAGTTATGGAGCCAAATACAAAATCAAGACGAGGTAACCACGGTCTCCCCCAGAGCTGTGTTCATTTCTCAAATGTTTTCGCAACTGGAGGAAAACTTCGGACCGGTTCAACAAAGAAAATATCGCTAGCTTACATGTGTAATTGCCTGCCCTATGCACCTATGTAATATATCGACCCATTTATTTTCATCAAATTATCAACTTGACGAACTCCTTAGCTGTACGTCTCTCAAATTTAACTGCCAATTGCAAGTTCTCTTTAAAGCATGCTAAAGCCATTATCTCTCCAAAAGCAGTCTACCCCTGCAGCAGAGTAGGGGAGACTGGGGTCCGAGGAGCCATGGGGACCAATGAGCCATATCACTATTTTGCGATCAATCAATGCCAAAGGTGTTTAAAATAGGCAAAATGGTGATATGGCTCATTGGTCCCCGTGGTTCATCGGACCCCAGTCTCCCCTATAACGTTACTGGGTCATGTCAATTAAGTTTCGAATCGGTGTTGTAAACCTGCGTCAATAACAGCAGTGTCAGACGTGTTCAAACTAGAGCACTGAATTTGCCATCACTAGTTCTTACATCGGTAGTATGTAGTTTTCCCTGTCATAATTCTCTTTTTTGCCAGAAATAATAAAATGGTTAGGGTTATTTTGGGGATTCCTCCACGTACCACTAGAGGAAGCCCACATACCATAATTTGAGAAAGTCTGCATTAGTGCATATGGTGTGGGACACTTTCATGTTTTAAAAAGCACCATGAATGCTATAAGGTTTTTAAAGGTTTTAGAGCAGCATATGGTTCCCTCCAGACAACATCTATTCCAAGGAAGGCCTTGTGTATTTCAGCAGGAAAATGCAAAACCACATAGACCCTCTGTGTTCAAAAGAAGAGGGGATGTTACACCATGGTATACAGGCTCCAGTCCCAACTTTTTGAAATGAGCCAATTTTTTGGATAAAATTGTAAAATTTCTCAGTTTCAACATTTGCTATGTTATCTCTGTTCTTTTGTGAATAAAATACTGGCTAGTGTGATTAGAAAGTCTTTGCGTTTTGATTTTATTCACAATTTAAACTTTGTCCCAACTATTTCAGAATTGGGGTTGTTGTTTATCTACTAATCCATGCTAATATACAAATCTTGTAAATAACTAACATTCTAACTTGCTCTATTTGGTAATATTTTTGCACAAACAACTAACTTTACAAATTGGATCTCTCGGCTGTCCACACCAATCTGTAACTATGCCTGCTTTGCTCTCCCAGTACTTTGCCTTAGTTTCTGCAGATACTTTGCAACTATCTCTTATGTTAATCTGTTTCTCCCATCTCTCCCAACTTAGGCACTCCTTGAATGGAGCTGTTTCTGTTTAAGGATGTCTCATGAAACCAGTCTTCGTCATTGTTTCCCATTTTGTATTGTTAATTACCTCTTGTATTGTCCCCTCTCAGTTAAGGTTTAGATTATCCCTCATACCCGTTGCCCCGCCTAGCTCGTTACCTGCCTTGTGTATGAGTCCGTCACTTCAGTGCATTCATTGTCAGAGCATTGATCAACATTTCCTGTGCTGAGCTACCTGTACGCTAGTGATCTGTTTGCAAGATAGTGACACCCTTCTGTCCGATTATGATACCTGTCTGTGCCTGCCAGGATTTGTTTGCCTCCTGTTACCGACCAATTTCTGTGCAACCACAATTCCTGTCTTTTGTTGCCCTGGCTTATGACCTCGGATTTTGGACTCTCGGCTCTCCCTCTGGTTTGCGATTTGGTGCTGTGGTCTGTGCCTTTTTGGTTTTTGACCTCCTGCCTGTTTTTGGACCTTGTTTTGGGTTACCCTTTGGTACTGTGCCACTGTGATCACCTGGTTTGGACTCAGACTGCAATAAAGGGGACAATTTCGCATTACTGACTACTTGCCATTGGTTTCTTTCTCCAGACGCTACACATATAAAAAGTGTTGTAAATCCTTTGTCATTCTCACCATGTGGATTTAAATACCCCAGAATTCTAGCTGAAAATCCGCATTTTGGGCCAATATCCATTTCGTATTTCATTTTCCCTATCATATGAAGGCTCAGGTGCAGTGCCTAAGGGTTTTCGCTGAGCGCCCAAGCCAAATGACTATTCTATGGACTGACAAAAAAGAATTACCTGCAAATCATGAGTCAGTGTTTGGACAAACGTTAGTGTGATTGGTGTATGACAGATACTCATCGCCAATCTATTCAAACTCCTGATTGGATTTTTTTCTGTCACGTCAAGGCTGGATTTCTACTTTCAGCCATCATGTTGTGTTCCAGGGTTCTGGCCTTTGGCCAGAACAGTATTATTCATGGTTTTAACAGTTTCATGTATCAAGATTCCATAGTTCATAGTTTCATAGTTCATAGTTCATGTCACAGTTTTTGCATTTCATGTTTCACATTCCATGTTTTTACTTTTCCATGTTTTTGTTTTGGCCAGGTCTGCCAGGCCACTCCACCGCTTGTCTGCGTTCCGCCCCGTGCCTTCGTTGTTGCACATTTCAGAGCTCTGGTTGGCTTTGGTATTTCCCTCTTCCTTCTGTGCTGTGCTGATTCGGGGCTCTCTAAGCTTAATTGACAATTAACTGTTTTTAAGTTACTAACATTTACTAACACTCACTGGGTGGTGTAATTCTTAGATAGGCACATTACTAATATTACTAATTTAGACAGGGAGTTTATTGTCATGATTCCTGCTTTGCTATTTCAAGATCTTGCTGTGCTTTTCTGTTCTTAACATTCATGCTTGCTTCCAAACTGCATACTTAATTGGTACTTAAGCTGAGCACGCTCATTCTCTTAATGAGCAGGTCATGTCATTCAATCTCTGTCCATGTCTTGATCTTGCCATGCCTCTTGTTTCTCTCTCTCCAGGTGTTACCCCTCATGTCATGATTTCCAAGCCTTTATCTGGATGCGGTGGAAGTTGGCTGGCAGACAGTGTCTCGCGTCTTGATGCATGCGCAAGTTTAGCCAAGTTCTTGTTGTCATAGTTCCCTAGCATTTCTAGTTTCAAGTCTTGTCCTAGCCTCTTGTTTTTCGTATATATATATATTTAGTCTTGTTATTTATTTTTCTTGATCTTCTTGCCTGGAGTTTCCAGTGCCTTTTGTTTTTTGTCATTTGCATTCTTTGTTTTTTAGCTCTGTGTAGCTTACCTTAGTTTGTTTTTTGCAACCCTTTGGGCCAAGTTTTTTGTTGGCCCTCGTGCCTGTTTTGTTTTGATTTAAAATAAAATCCTCATTCCCTTTTCCCGCATCTGGTGTCAACTGATTCCATATCACATCATTTAAAAAGGTAAGCCTCAACAAAGAATAAGTATACACCTTTTTGTTCGGGAGCGATTCCTGTTGACATGAAGAAATGCCAATAGTAGATGGGGAGATGTAAAATGATATAACTAACGTAAGCTGCCCTATTTTATAACAAAAGAAATTACTAAGGGTCATTCCATGCCAATTCAACCAGAATAAGAATTTTCCCAGGTCACCATCTCAAAATGTTGAAAAAATCAGATGTACTAATACTTGAGGGATGAATGTGTGCCAAGTGTTAAAATATATTACGCAAAACTATAGAAATGATTTCAGCTCTGAATTGTAAGGCACTCTCCTGCAGCAAGGCTGCAAAGTTTGAAAACAATTCAAATTTTTTCTGTTTTTGGATCTCTCTGGACAATATGGGATAGGCCGATTTTCATGGCAGAAATGGAAAATTCAGCAAGTTTGTATAAAAAAATCTCAACTCTTTAGCTTTAACAGAATGCAGCATATGCCCCTTTGAACAGTCAAGTCAAAATTTAAACAAAAAAATAGCTGAAATATTTAGATATCTGTATCTCTGGAACTATCGCTTAGATTAAAACTTAGCACGCAGTCGAGCTGCAGGATAGCTCACTCGGTAAAGCATCGCGTTTCGAAGCAGAAGTGACTATTACGTCACAGGTTTGAGCCCAGCTTCGTACCAGCCGGCAGTGGTCGGCAGCTTTTTCAGAGTAGCGCACAATTGGCTATAGCGCTACAGGGTTGCGCTATATAAGGGAATACAATAGTTGCCTTGGTCGTTGCTCAAGCACGTCCTGTTGGCCAGACAGGCGCTCATCATGAAGATTCTCTGTCTGTTCATGTCCGGGTATCCTCTGCCCTCGTTCTGAACTTGCGAAGTTTCAACCAATAGGTGTATAAGAAGCGGTGGCTGACAGGCGTGTGCTTCGGAGGAGAGCCGCGAACTGTCTACACTCTCCTGAGTTGGCAGCAAGGGGGTGCATACGAGCAAGACTTGTACATAGTTCACTAATTGGGCAGTCCTGATTTGGTTGGGATTGGAGATGTCAAATAAAAAAAGAAGAAAGAAAAAAAAAATTAGCACACATTCTTTTCTCACGTAGTACTACATCTATGACTTTTTTCAACATTTTTTGAGATGGTGACCTGGAGACCCCTGGTTGATTTGGCATGGAATGACCCCTAACTTCATTTAGTTACACAGCCAGATGTTCCTATACACAATTAGCCAGAGAAGCTTGTCAGTTGACATTACATAAAGGCTTCAGTTACACTCGCCAATTCAATGTGATTTTTATCATCCAATCATGGCAGGATGCAGTAACTGAAAGGTCTGGACACTCCCATATCTGATTTTGATCACACTGTTAGACATGAGCCAGACCACATCCTGAAGCGATCAGGTTTGGTTTGCGATCAGAATTCTATGTAGTCTAGATGCATTCCAGCCATAATGTGTGCATGAACCACGCTAGAAAATGGATAAGCGGGACAAAGTAATGGGGACATGATCTAGCTATGGGAGAGGCATACACAGGCATTATCGAGCAAAGCGTGAACTTGCGGCCACGGGAAATGTATAACTGGCTGAAACGAACAGTGTGGACATTCAGCGAATGCGATCTCACAATATCAGGTCTGGCTACACAAGTAATTTAGTGCTGGCTACTAAACCTAGTCCAGACATATGAAAACAAACTATATTGGTGGGATTTTTAAGTTGGACTCCAGTCCAAATCTTACCCCATCATTAATCTAGAGATTATTTTGCAGATAAACTCTAACCTCCACCACCTAAAGATAGAAAAAAGAGAGGATCCGGCTCCCTTCAGAGATATGCAATTCCCAAAACTACGAGGCAGCTAATTAGTGGGGATAGAGTAGCCTCTCTAGTGGTGTTGTTTAATGACAAGACTCCCATCTAGTGGCTGAAATTGAATATTGCCCCACAGTATTACAAAGCTCACTGAGGCATTGGATGGCCCCACTCCATTTAAACAATTGCAGTGATGTTTTCAAAATTTTACATGGAGAGAAATTCAATGACCTTATTATAAAAAAGTCGACGTTGATCCTTACGAATAATTATTGTTTTTTTTATGACCCATCTCTACAGTATACACAACTTGCATATTTCAGTTCTGTAAGGTCTTCCCAGCTTCATTTCACTTATGTCAAGGATAATGGGCAAAAACAAAGTGAAAAATTATGACTTAATTTCCTTCAATAATTTCAACCAAAAACAGTCCGTAACCGTCTGCGAGAAGCCACCTAGCACACTCTGCGTCCACACTGTGGTCGGGATCTCACCACTGTCTGGCGTCGGAACCGACTCGGATGGTCAAACGCGCACGTTCAATGGCCCTTGGCACGCTGGAGAAGAGTGCTATTCACAGATGAATCCCGCTTCCAGTTTTTTGTTAACTCAAATTTGACACGGGGCGTTTATATTTTTGTTCAGTGTATTTCATCTAGTTTAGAAACGGTCAGAAGATTTTTATTGTCCTCGGTTAGATGTACAGTCTATATCACAGAAACTTCTCATCAAGCTGGAGCTCAGCTATGTTTAATTCATCTGAAGATGAACTCATAAATATCAATGTATTACTTTTCTTGTCAACAATGGAAAACAGGAATTCTGTTGTGTAATTAATGGTGGGAAGTACTGTCACTTTAATACTTCTAACAGCTCATAATACTAGATTAGTGGGGAAAGTATTTAAAGCTGCAGCCTTTTAGCCACAGAAATGCAAAATTTCCTTAGTGCTAGGCACCGTAAGCCAGATGATTTTCCAGAAGCAGAGTACATGTAGCCTATAGAGAAAAAAACACCTAGTTTCCTTTGCCGGAAATGAAGTCATGTGATCCAGTTTAAGTTTGATGTGGAGTGACCTCTTGAACCATTTAAAAATCTCTGAGAAGGGCACATGTGCAGTCAAGCAGTTCCCCCACTGCTGAATAGATTGCAAAAGAGTAACACCAAGAGAAAACAACCCCATCCTACTGAGGTTACAACAGACTTATTTTTGTTTCATCTGATTCCACTTAGACTGAGTGGCACAGCCTCGGTCAAGTCATTGTTGTTTAAAGCACAATGAATTGGAAGTCTCAACAGATTTTGCATTAAAACAAAGCAGAAGATGATGGAAGATAAAATACAGCAAAAAATGATGAAATAAACACACCACTAAATGCATATGGAGGGCTGCTCTCACAAGAAATTTCAAGCAAGATATTGAATTGGTTATGACTGGTTGTACGAGATTGAGTGACTCAGTCTAGTTTTTAAAATGTAAAAAGCTCTTTCAAAAAAGACCTTGCAAATCTAACTGTACCTAGAAGAGCATTCCAGCTATAGACTGCAGCACATCTATACATCCCTTATATGATTCATTTATTCCCTATCAAGGTGGTGGAGGGGCTTGAGCTTATCCCAGCATACAATGGCGAAAGGAAGAAACTAAACAGTCAAGTAATTAATCACATTGATGCAACATATTATAAAATGGCAGAGG
Organism: Gymnothorax reevesii; assembly: GCA_029721435.1. NCBI lineage: Eukaryota > Metazoa > Chordata > Actinopteri > Anguilliformes > Muraenidae > Gymnothorax > Gymnothorax reevesii. Next base: position 77,583,985 of record CM056579.1, read on the forward strand.
AATACAGACACCCCAACTATGACTAATGGTATTAAAGACATTTTGAATAAAGACTCCGTTTCAACTGACTGAATTAGGTTTCTCTCATTGAGAAGATCCTCTATGCAGTAAAGTTTCGCAAGAGGAGTTCAGCTTGCATAATTTTACGTAAACCGAAGTATGGTAGTTGAATCCATAGCGCTCTGCAAGCTACAATAAAAATCTGCAAACTTACAGGGCAGTGGGTCTGTGGTCTCCTGAATGAACGGGACGTACATAGTCCACTATGAAGGACTTTTTTCCAACGTGATAGAAAACTTGTCTACAATGATGGATTATTTAGTTTGAGGTGAATCTGTATTGTTTTTCAATATTGATATGAGTCTCCCAGATATTCTGACCCATAGAGCTCCAGACATCACATGACTCCTTTTGTTAACGCCACCATTCTGGCAGGAAAAGCCTGAACGAAAATTAATGGCACTTGCACCAATTTCTAGCCATTGGAGTTCACTGCTCACTTTACATCCCAAGACATTGAGCTGTATAATTCAAAACTTTATAGGCTAAACCTTATAATTGTTTAATATATATATATATATATATTATAATAATGCCTCAGGTATGCTTTTCACAAGTAATGAAATTTTTTTCTGACAGATTCATAAAAAATTCTAATAATCAAACGTCATAACTCCTTGTCTACCGATCCCTCGTTCCTCATCCCTCACAAAATTATTTCATTGTATCTCATTTTCAGAAACTTTACCTGATAAAAACACACAACAAATTTCATACAATTTTCTATTACTATTCCAATTACTTCTCTCCTTCTCCCTTGCAACCCTGTCTCCAATCTCCACACAAATTTATTCTATCAAAACTTTGTTTCATAACATACCATAATGACAATCTAGTAAAAGAGACAATAACGTCATTTCCCCCCAATAATATTTTACGTTGTCCCCAGGTTCTCCCTCCCCCCTCTAACACACGTATAGTTTGTAACATACTTCTTAACACGTCATCGACCAGATACAGATGTTTGGTAATCGCTGTTAATGTAATGTCTCCCTTCGAGAACTACCTCATCTTTTTTGGGGGACTGAAAGCACTCGCCTCTTCCAGATAAACTGGGCAAAGTCAATGCAGTATACAGGAGTAGTCCACTTCCCGAAAGTTTCCCATCAAAAAATCATCCTTAACTGTGATAAAATTCAATATTAAGAAATATATTGGGTTGTCCGCGGAGGATGGGCTCCCCACTATAGCCAGGTTCTTCCTGAGATTTTTTTTCACTGGGGAGTTTTTTCTCACCACTGTTTGAGCTTTTTTCTTCTTGTTGGGAGTTTTTTTTTTTTTGCCTTATTTGCCATCCTGGGGATTAGGCCGGGCACTGCCCATTTTACATTCTGTTAATCGTGTCTGGGACAGTCCTTCTGTGGAAAGCTTATACAAATAAAATGGAGTCGAATTGAAATTTCACTCTCGCCAATCGATTGGCGATTTTCCCATCAATCCCTGATCTAGCAGAGGACTTGTTATATGCAACTCAGTGCAGCTTCGCTCCTCAAACCTCGGCAGTTCTATTAGTCTACGACTTTACATTCTGGCCACTCATCCTAGTGATGGCAATGAGAGGCTTTCTAAGCACTGAAGCCTTCTGCCAGTCGGTATCCTCTATATATCTCACAGCTGGTTAAACAGGACATAATGTTGTGACAACTGGAAGTAGCCGTTTACAGCTAATTCCGCCATTGCAAGGATGCTCATGCTTCTTTCATAATGACCTTCGCCACCCGCATGATCTTGTTTAATCTCTCCACTCTTTTGGGGATTGAAGAGCCTTTAAGACTCTGAGAAGAGACTTGATCCCCACCCTAAATTATTCAATTTAATAAATATCACTACTAGTATTTTTGGTGTGGTCTGGAATTCATAAATTTTTAATGCAAATACTATGAAGTTCAGCACTGATGGCGCTCAACGTCCTCGGAGCTCAAAATGCCATCAACACACAGCTTTTTCCCACAGTGCTCTCCGCTGGAAATAGTTCAACTTTTCGAACTCCACCAGGCTAATAGACTGCAGGCCAAGCAGTGAAAATCCCCCTAGTTTTTCAATTTCGTGACCCACGTCTGGAAACTACTTGAATTTTTGTCTGATCAGAGATTTAAAAAATCACTGAACAAATATATACAACTCGGGAAGGCCAAAAGTTGCACACTAATTAGCAAAGACTGGAGGAAGGAAGACCTCACATCCTCAATATACCCAATTTGAATTTGAAGAGTAAATGTTGGAATACACAAGTATTTATCTCATATCTGCATGATGCATTTATACTTTTTTTTTTTTTTTACTTTGCTACATGAGGCATTTCACATTACAGCTAACGGCTATATTTAGCACCACGAATATGAGTTAGCTGGCTAGCTTGGGCATTCCCAAATGTTATCTGACATGAGTTTAATTTGAATCTGGCTAACTACCGTTAACGGCGTAGTTGCTACGTTTTGAACAGGATAATGTGTCAGTGAAACAAACAATGATAATCAGAATTATGTTCTAAAAAAAAATGGATCATCAAAACTGATTTGTTAGCATTGTTTTATTGCATGGAATGTTTGGAAGACATTACAGCAACTCCGGTCTGCTGGCCATCCAAGAGTTATAGATCATTCATTCATTTTAACTTGTGAAACATTTAAGTTTCCATCTGGCTGTCATGGCGTGTACTTGTATTTTGTGATTTTCCTGCATTAACTCCTATCCTGACTGACTGATGCTGAAGTGTCAGTCTTTTCTTATGTCTCTGGTCTTACATTGCTCATCACCTGTGTGGAAATGTATGTTTTTGCCATGAAAGAAAATAAATTCCCTGTGTCTGAAACTGAAATATGTGCACTTTTTTGAGAAAACTATATTAAGACACCGAATAAGCTGGCCCCCACTTGACCATTCCAAATATCCAGCCATGCCTATGGCTAAAAATTACAGTTTCTGCTCTTTTCTTGACCCCAGAATTAAAGCTGTTGCATAGTATTTAATTACTTTTCACTCCAGTCTTTACTATAATGCCGTAATAAAGTGCAAAATAAAGAGCAAAAATGCAGCCTACTAAATTGGCCCTATCCCTCTGGAATGCTGCATGCGAGAGACTGTGGCCTTTTGTAAACAAAGCTCTAAACAAATGGCATCTATCAAAATTTTTGAACTCATGTTGTCTATATGATGCAAATCTGTGCTTTGCTGAACAGATTTCTTTTTTCCCGCCGCTGGTTTGATTTCCGAGTTCTGATTAAACAAGCCAACCAAAAAAATAAATCATACCTGTATTCATGTATATGATAAAGGCATACCTGTATTCATATCTGCACAAAATAGCCTCTGTGACACATTGTCACTCTAATCATTCTGTCAATATTTTTTTTTGTCTAATAATGCTAAATAAAATGTACAAAAAAACTTGCATATATTATTAATGGATATTTACTGTATTATAAAATGATTCAAGGATTCATATTTTAAAATGGCATCAAAGCAGCAATACATCCATTCAAACTAGGCTGATCACAAATCTTAATCTCTTCAGTTGGAGTGGCAGATGCTCAATTTATCGCAGCAAAGCAGCAACACTATTAAACACACTAATTTTCTAAATAAAAATCAATTTTAAAAAACCTTCTTGTCCTCTTTCTTCCAGGTTGTAGAAGCACCCAATCCCTTGTTACATAATCATGTTTAATAGTTAATTAATACACTGTTGTTGTCACAGAATCCCACGGCATACCTGATTGCTTGTGTCCCTTTGTTAAAACCAATCGTCTGATTGGCTGTTGTTTACAGGGTATTCTGCTACGTTTATATAAGGGCTACTGCGACAGGGTGATTTTTCTGAATTCCTCATCAAAATTATTGAGGTTTTTTAAATCTTTTTGAAATAATGGTGGATATTTGAGATTGCCGAGTTATATGATATGTGTTAGGCCACATCTCCACACAGTTCCCCCTGGGTTTTGAAAAATATTCTTCACTTACTCCCTCGAGAAATAAAGTAAAAAAATATTCTTCACCTTATTATAATCATCTAATTTTATTAGTCAATCATGGGCTGAAAGGTCAAACCTCAAATATTTGTGTAAAAACTGGCCTCTCCATTACACTTTTGGTTTAATGTTTGGTCCATTCAAGTCCAGCCTCTAATAATGGGGACCCTGTGCACCATAAAAGCTGAACTAAAACCTCTTGAGAATTTAGCGTTGGTATGAAATTTATTAAAAAGACTGGCAAAAGAAATCCCTTTAACCCCTTTGCGCAGAAGCCAAATTTGGCTATTTATGGGTTACCCAATTTGAAGCTTTATAATTCAAGATTTAAGCTTCATAAAGAAGCCTCAGAACTCAGAAAAGACACTTACAGCATTTAGAATTACATCGTATTTCAGTTTATTGTCATGATTTTGGTGGAGAAAATGGGCTGCATACATAAAAAATCTTCATGAGAATTCACCATTGAAACTGTAAAAAAAAAAATTCTGAGGATTTAAAAATGGCTTGGGGTTAAAACAATACAGTACTCCTCATCTGAACATGAAATAATAAATTATCCACTTTTTATAAACCAAATAATATAGCTATCCAGGTGGCTCCCCAAACTCCCAGAGCCTTGAAAATGGCGCACTTTCAAGTCATAAAATAATCGTATTTTTAACGCAAATCAACTTTGTACTCATGCTGTTCAATATGAATGGATGATTTTCTGGTTGAGTTTAGAATAAGTTTATCAATATAGGCGCAGCCGGACATCAATGGACACCAGTGACCTCTCCAAACCATAAACATGCCTTTTCTCCACGATAAAGTTCAGAGTTTTGTCCATTTATCTACAAAGCCATGTCAGCAAGCACAGTTACTCATTAGAGGAACTATTTATTTTACGGTCAGATTGTTCACTCAGACGGAAAGCTTACTGTTTACAATTCTGATCATTCCAGCAAAACGCAAGCATGTAACAGCAATTTTCACATTCTCTATGGGACAAGTATAACTAAGGTCACAGTAATAGCTGCTCGCACTTTAAAAGAGCGAAAATGCAAGCCATACCATTTCATTGAATGTGGTATAAATTCTAAAACTGATCGCCTAGTTAAGAAAAATGCCAGCACACCGCAGTATCGACTACTCTGTTGTAACCCAATGTGACAAACTAGCTCTGTGATCACGGTGGTAAACCAAAAATAAGAAATAGCTGGCTAGTTAGCTAGCAGGCAAAAATTAAGATAGAGCTACACCATACAAAGACAGCTTTACTCACTTTTCAAAAGAATTATTGAGCTGCTCCTCAAAAGTATCAATACCATCAGCCCCTGTCTGTTCCATTCAGAATAACAGCTATTTTCCTTCTCAGAATCACATTTCCATCCCGGAAATAAGCTCAGCCCTCCAGGCTCAGTTCTGGAGGTTTTTTATTCCCATGCAACCACGTCAGTCTGAGCTATGTAAAGTTTATTGAATGCAATGTAATCCTATTACACAAGTATTTTAATAAGTCTTTTAAGGTCTAATCAATGTCTTTCACTTAATGAGGAAAGCTTATACTGTCTGCAATTGGATAAAAATCAAGTCAACCAACTAGTAATTACCAGGAGAATTTCGCGTGGGCGTGAACTACAGCTGGGCTTTCATGCAGATACCATTGAATCACCATTATTAAAGTGATTGGATTTCCATGAAGCTTGAATGATGCTCTAAAAGAAGGCTAAATTCTTCAAACAACATATCTATGCATTAATCCACGATAGGAAATTACACGTTTTTAAAATGTGATTACTGAAATTGATGGTGGAATGACATGGAGTGTCAATACCATGGCAAATTTTTGCCTCAGGAAACTGATTTTTTTTTCTCAACTTGGAATACCATTGGGTCACTGTAACTAAAGTGGTTGCTACAGAGGAAAACAAATTTTTCTGTTGCAAGAGATCTTTTTTTTAAACTGCTGGATAGATACTATGGGCAAGGATATTGAGCAGTTTGCACATCAGGCTTAGCTGAGGAGTTTAATTCATGCAACCGCTGAAATACTGGGATGGAATTGAATGTGTCAATATTCTGGACTGTGTTCCATTACTGCTTTAGCCTGGCTAACACCAGACCTCATCTCAATCTACATTCAGATTTAGTCTGGGGGCCACTCATTAATTTTCTCGTGTTTGAGGCATGGTTTACAAATGCTCGGAGCCGTTTATTGGGCGCTACGAATGTCTATAAAATGTGTCTGTACGTAGCTTATAGCCAATCGTATCAATTATACCAGATTACGTATGTAGAGCGACAGAAATTTGATGAGGAAGAAGACGATGGGTCAGAAATTTATGAGTACACGATGGCGTTCAGCAACTATTGCCGTTTGTGCAAGACAAACATAAGGGCAGAAGGTATTTATGGACACTCTGTAGGCATGTTTTTATCGAAAAAACCACCGAGTTTATCTGAGAGGTTAGAGTTATAAGGGGTGACAGTGGCACAGGAAAAAACAACAAGCTATGGTGTGTTGCTTAGAAATTGTCATCGTCCTGCGTCTTGCTGTCTGCCCCCAACTAGAAATGCTGAAGTAACTAGATTTTCAGTTACTCCAATACACAGGCACTTGTTGAGGTGCATAACGATCATATAATAATCCACTGACAAGAAAAGGAACATTCCATTTCATCAACAGTTTAAAAGGTTTGCCATAATTAACTTTATCTAAACCTTTACTAGCATTGAGCAGACAACTAAAAACGTCAGAGTGTCATGGTTGTGAGGTGTGCGTGTGGTTTGGACTTTTCTTTGCGGCTCTCGTCCTGGGACGATATCGAATTTCTTGGCCATCAGATTCTTTACCCAGCTGGCTGATTGAGCTGGGGCTGTGCCTTCCTGGACTCTATATGAGCAGGAAGTCCGTTACGCCCCCTTCGCTAGAGTGTCTGTTTTTAGCTTCGCACCATAGCCAAAGATATCTGTAGTCAGGTTTTGTATGACTTTCGATCTTCTGATTATTGTAGTTTCTTCTCCCTTTTTTCTATCTCGCTTTACTACTTTGTTTCAGACTATTATGCATCCCTTGGAAGCATGAGTACTTTCGTTTGATCTGTATTATTCTCTGTGTTTGTACTGTGTCCGTGCTGCTAACTTTCTTTCTGGTTGCTGCGCTTGGCCTCCTAATTCTACCAGCCATTACAAGAGTTTCTATGTATGTAATAATTGATAGTTTCATGATACACAGCAGTGCATAAAGTGGTGGAGTGCCCAGGCGTAAATCCGAATTGCATATCAGAGGTAAATAGAAAATTTACCATACTGATCTACTAAAACCATATTGAACACTTTACATAAAGCGCAACACAAGGCAATAGTTGTCACTAGAGAACAAAGATGCCCACACAACTTTTTGTATAGATCAGTGTTTCCCCTACCGTTCTGCTGGCCCGCGAGCCCCCGCCCCGCCAATGTGCCCAAAATGTCTCTCTGTATGTCTGCTTGTGTGGGCTTTTGACATTGATGTGCACTGCAGGTGCGCACTTGTTTCTCTGCACACTATCAGATGCTATTTGCGTCTTTGCATTGACTTTGAATGTAATCTGTCATGCGAAAAATTTGTTTCGCGTCCGGTGTGAAAGCATCTTAACATTGACCGAGAAACCAACAAACTAACTTGCACGCTAGGCTAGCAAGCTAGTTCGCCTGCTCAGCTATCTATTTGCGGTTCATATATCAATAAAAAACAGTGAATTGCAATTATTTCGCATTAGCTGTATAGGTAGGTCAGTTAGGCCTATGCATTGACAATGCTGATTATTTGTTCGCTATAGCTACCAAATTTTTACGCTAACGTTGGCCAAAGATAATCCATTGATTTTTGTTTTTAAGTCCAAAAATAATGCAACTGTGCAGGTGTACTGGAGGTCTTGCTGTTTGCAGGTGAAGACAGACCTCCGGAACAGACTGCAGGGGGTGCATCTTGAGGCTTGTATGAGTATTTCAATCACGTGGCCCATCAAAGCAAGACTTCCCCTACGACAGGGGTGTCAAACTGACCCGTTAACGGGCCAAGAGACTGCAGGTCTTCAATCCTACCAAGCAGAAGTTCACCTGAAAGCACTGATTTAATCAACTGATCTAGGTCTGCACAACTGATTAGTTGTATCAGGTGCGCTTCTGCATTGTTGGAGTGAAAACCTGCAGCCTCTTGGCCCGTTTACGGGTCAGTTTGACACCCCTGCCCTACAAGGAGGCTCTCAAACTCGGTTTTCACAAAGCCACGAAAAATCAAGTGCTCTGACCACAGCTGCACAATGTGCCATTGAGCCCAGTCCAGCCCAAGCAAGCCCTGCTCTTCCCAGCCCCAAACCTGTTCTGCCCAGCCCAGCCCAGCCCCGCCCAGCCCCGCCCAGCCCAGCCTTGCTCAGCCTAAGCCTGCCCTGCCCTTCAGTGAAGTGTTTTAATGTTGTTCTGTTTTGTAAAAATTTTGTAAATAAAATTGTTCTGTTCATTACCTTAATGTTTACTTTAGCTTAATTAATTAATTTTCGACTGGACCGGACCGGACCCCTCTTCCCCTGGATTTTCCACCCCCCCTGGAAAAAAACCTAGGGGAAACACTATAGATACAATTGTGGAATACAACAAATCAATGGGGGTGTGCCCATGAATTAACTTAAAGTTAAAAAGCATATATAATAAATGAAACAGTTTTGGTGTGCCAATAAGTAAATGATTGGAGTCAAAACCTTTTCCACCATCAGTTTTACCCGCCTTAAGTTTGGCAACACATTTTGTCATGACATCAATTGGAATATGTACAAGTTCAGAATTATCACTATTAATACCATTATTTACACAGGAAATAACTTCAGCCATCACGGCCCGACTTGCAGGAATGCTTGTAAAGAGCTGCTCATTTTTAGATACAAATAATACCGCAATCTCAGAGTTACCACAAGCATTATCAACAGTTATAGGAGTAATTTGTTGGATTGATTCCAACAAATCGAATTGAAGTTCTCCCCATATACCTGTGTTACCATTATTATAGGTGTTTTTTTTTTATTTATTATTATGCACAGCATAATGATACTGAGACCTAGCTTGCTTCATGATTTCACATATAACCCCGGTTGGATTTACCGATCTCCAGCCATATTGTTGTGTTCTGGGGTCCTGGCCTTTGGCCAGGACAGTATTGCTTATGTTTTTAACAGTTTCATGTTCCATAGTTCAAGTTTCATAGTTTCATAGTTCATGCTCATAGTTCATGCCATAGTTTTAACAGTTTCTTGTATTAGGATCTTACATTTCATTATTCTTGTTCATTGTCCATGTTTTTTACTTTTCCATGTTTTTGTTTTCGCCAGGTCTGCCAAGCCACTCCACCGCTTGTCTGCGTTCCGCCCCGTGCCTTCGTTGTTGCACATTTCAGAGCTCTGGGTTGGCTTTGGTATTTCCCTCTTCCTTCCATGCTGTGCTGGATTCGGGCCTTTCTAAGCTTAATTGACAATTAACTGTTTTTAAGTTACTAATATTTACGAACATTCACTGGGTGGTGTAATTCTTAGATAGGCACATTACTAATATTACTAATTTAGACAGGGAGTTTATTGTCATGATTCCTGCTTTGCTATTTCAAGATCTTGCTGTGCTTTTCTGTTCTGAACATTCATGCTGCTTTCAAACTGCATACTTAATTGGTACTTAAGCTGAGCACGCTCATTCTCTTAATGAGCAAGTCTTGTCATCCAATCTTAGTCCATGTCTCATCATCTTGCCATGCCTCTTGTTCTCCTTCTCCAGGTGTTGCCCCTCATGTCTTGATTTCCTAGCCTTTATCTGGATGCGGTGGAAGTTGGCTGGCAGACAGTGTCTCAAGTTTGTTCCGCTCATGTTCATGCTTCCAAGTCCTTGTTCATGGTTCCAAGTCTTGTTCATAGTCCTTGTGTATATAGCCATAGTCTTGTTATTTATTTTTCTTCTTGGATTTCTGCCTGGAGTTTCCAGTGGTTTTTTTGTTCTTGCCTTTTTGCTCTTTAGTTCATTGCTCTGTGAAGCACTCCTTAGTTTGTCTTTTTGCAACCCTTTGGGCCAAGTTTTTTGTTGGCCCTCGTGCCTGTTTTCTTTTGTTGAAATAAATTCCCTTTCCCTTCCACCTCGCATTTGGTGTCTTCCTGATCACGCATCACAAATCCACCGCCAGAACTCTGGTTTAATAAATTTCTTCCAGCCAGGAATACAAGTTCTATACTGTCTACAAAAGGGAATACTGTCATCACCAGCTGCAATGCAAAAGTTCAAGATGTCATTACAAAACTTATCTATACCAGAAAAGTGTACAGCGTCATTACATAAAATATAACGGCACACAATTATATCATGATACGTAAATCCATGTAAGAGCCAGTCTAAATTTGGCTTTAATGCGCAGAGGTTTTATGCCAGGTGCACCTCTCAACAGTCCCAACAGAAGCAGCATCCTGAGCAACAGCATAGTTTACTTCACACATAAAAACAACCTCTACCACATTGTACAGTATTTAGAAAGATTAATAACATCATAATGCACCTGAGTTTCCTTCAGCCAATCAAATACATTTCTGCCAACAATGAAATGATCAGTGCTTGACACTGGATTCAGTGAGTGATTGATGTATGTGTAATCAACATCAGCTTTTGGGCTATCCCAGGCTACTTTTAGATCATGCCGACAAACAAAATCAAACAGAAACTGCGACTGAGCATGAGAGCACTCAAAACAAGTGTTCAAGTCCCCACATATAACATAAGCATCCCAGGCAGAATCTGCATTGTACATTCTATGGCATCCATTGGTTTGATGTACTGTATATTGTCATAGTGTATTTATTGTACATTACTGTATGTTGAGTATATATAACGACGTGGTATTTTTGAGGTTGATTTTATCGCACTTTTGTAGATAATATTAAAAGTTGGTTATGGCCCAATCAGGTAATTTATGGACAGACAGCAGTGATTAGTCACTTTAACTGTACTAATGAACTGTGGGTATTTAAGACGGTGACTCTGACTTATCGCAAGTCTGAAGAAGAGCCGGTTGGCCCGAAGCATCACTTGAATTAAAATTTCTCCTTTATGGGAGCTCAGTTGGTGTGCAGACATTCATTTCTTGGCAGTTCTACCTGTGCCACAGATGGAAGTACAGATTACATGTAAGGCTCAAGGCCCTTCATTGAAAAAATACAAAACAACTGCGAAAGGTCAAAGGTATGTCTCTGTGTTGAAGAACATCTCATCAGAGTTACATATGATATCGTCATTTAATACTTTCAACAGTATGGTAGTTATTTCTGTCACTTCATCTGAATTCAGGTTCTTTTTCACCAGAGTAAAGGAGCATGAATTCACAATACTCCTACCGTTCTAAACTTACTTTTTTTTTTTTTTCAGAAATGTCAAAGGAGTTCAAGTTTATGTTCACTGTGCAGAAAATATTGGACTGGAAAGGACGTCATGGAATCGACAGGTGACATATAAGCACAATGGAACTGTCCACAGTTCCCGCAAAAGAATGTGTGTCATGTTATGGGAGAAACAAATGAAATTGCTGTTTTCCAATAGTTCTGCGTTAGATTAATGAGTCTTCTGGCACGTAACTACATACATTTTTTTCTGTATCTCACACACTTGCTGTTTACTGTACAATTTAAAGTTACAACAGGCCTCATGTCAATGAAAGCAGAGTGGATTTTGGATGGTGAGTCCTCTACATTTGTATGGTTTTTTTTTTTTTTAAATAAATAAAAAGAAAATAAAAGGGAAACCGGGGACCAACTTTGCACTTTTTGCCTTTCCTTTAATTAAAAAAATATCCACACTTTTTCTATGTTTTCTTCACAAGCAAGATGCATGCTTCATTATAATTATGGACTTTCTTTTCAATCCAACTTTCCTTACCATTTTATTTTATTTATTCAAACTTTATTTAACCTGGCAAAAAAAAGGTGAGATTTAAAAAAAATATTTCTCAATGGTGACCCTAAGAAGAAGCAAAGTTGACCACTGAGAACATGCTGATTTCATACAATAGAAAACGAAACAATACATTAGTGGGGCAAAAAAAAAAAACACTAAAGCCAACATGTCAAGAAAAGGGTTCCAAATAAATACACAAGACATATATGTATAGCACATACAAACAAAATGCGTCAGATGCATCAAGATTATTTTGCAATAAAGCAAGAACAATTTGTGGTACAGACTCTGGTTAACTTTTATTTTTAAATACTAAAAGAATGAAGAAGCATAGATTTAGGGTAGTCTGTAGGTCGTTCCATGACCAAGGGCCAAAGTAGAATAGACTCCTTTTTCCAGCCTTAGTCAGCACCGGTGGCACCTTTAAACGTAGCTGATTATTGGATCTTAAGTTGCATATATTTTGAACAAATATTCCTGGAGCTTGCCGGAGTCGGGCATCGCTCTGCAGCGTGCCAGAATCGGGTGTTGTGCTTCGGCTTGCCAGAGTCAGGCGTCGCACTGTAGCTTGGTAGAGTTGTGCGATGTGCTGCAGCTATCCAGAGACCAGCGAAGAGCCTAAAGCAACCAGGTGGCCCGGAGCGTGCTTAAAGTAGCCGCGTGGCCCGGAGCATGTCTAAAGCAACCGGGCGGCCCAGAGCGCATCTAAAACAGCCGGGCAGCCCGCAGCACACCTGAGGCAGTCAGGGGGGCCACAGTGCGCCTGAGGCAGCCGAGTGGCTCTGCGCGCAGCTGAGGCAGCCAGGTGCCCGGGAACACACGTGAAGCAGCTGCGTGGCCTGAAGCGTGCCTGAGCCAGCTGAGTGGCCGAGAACACGCCTGGAGCAGGTGGCTGGGAGTGCGCCTAGAACAGCTGCGTGGCCGGGAGCACACTTGGAGCAGGCAGATGTACAGGGGAATACAGGCCACTGGAGCTGAGACAACAGGCTGCTGGTGCTGGGGTGACAGGCAGCTGGAGAAGGGGGGATGCAGGCCACTGGAGCTCCACAGGCTGCAGGAGATACAAGGCGCTGGAGTCTCTGAAGTGGCCAGAAATATGGGCCGCAGGACCTCTAGAGCAACAACGGATACAGACCACTGCACCCTCTGGAGTGGCATGGGTTGCAGACCACTGGAGCCTGGAGCGGCAGCGGATGCAGACTACTGGAGCCTCTGGAGAACATGAAAATTAGCACTCATACTTGGTTTCAGTCTAAACCTTTAATTTATGAATCATTAGAAGTGGTTATTATACCTACTGCAATTATAATATAAATGGGGAATGCAAAAGTGTAGCGTTACAACATGCCCCAAGCTGTGGTAGTTGTACACCTAATCGACTCAGCGTTTCTGTTTCATGGTGTTGCGGGTTAGACCTGTACCTTATAACCCACAAGACATAAGAGTCAGTATGGCGCATATTTTGCCTATACAATGACCAGCCCGTGGTCCTGTGGTTTTAACACATTATCACTTATTACCACCCCCCCCCCCCCAAAAAAAAACACTTGAAAAATTTCTTGCATTCTGCTAAAATATACTTTTGTCAATAACATGCGATGATGTTCTCAGATCAGCCCACCACTCAATTGTGCAAATTGCACTGCTAATATACATAAGAGAAATAAAATTTTTTTTTTTGCCTTCTGCAGTTATGCGCAGTTCGTATGAATTAACTTGCCCCAAGTTCAGCTGCAAACAATTAAAAAATGACAAGAGTCATAACTGGGAAAAAGGTAAACAGGATGAAAAACAGAAGCCAAGGAAAGCACTGTCCTGCAAAACTACAGCAGCAGATCAATCAGTATTTTTGGTCTGCTTGTGGCTTCAATACAGTATATCCCCTCAGTGGTGCCAGCCTAGTCATGAAGAGAAAAGGTATGTCAGTTATGTTCCTGAGAACCCAGAGGGCAATATTTCCCCTCAGAGAATCTTCTGCTGTGGTTTCCTCCCAACCACTGTCACTTAGACAATGTTTTACCATGTTTATAGTCTAGTCATATTAAAAAAACATGAACTAAGTTTATTTTTTTATTATGTTAGAACTCAATGAGGCCTCTCAGTGATGAAAATAAGCTTAAGAGAGAATGGCCTGTCTTGAGTCAATTAGTCTCTTTGTTCGAAGCAAAGTCTGTCGTATATCCATTCCGTGTAAATGTTAATCCAATTACTGGGGGCTGTGTAAAAATTAACCAGCACTGATCAGCAGGAAGAAAAAGTAAACACTGTTGTTATCTTGGGACAAAAGTATGTCAGATTGAGTTTAGTCCCAGATTACAGCACCCCCCTTCCAAGGTGTTTACAAATAACCTTTTGAGGTCTACAGTTGATCAAAAAAAAAAATTACACTGACTTTCCTTTCATTACACTTGGTGCTCTGCCTCATAGAAATAGACCTGGACAAGATAGAGCCATTATTGAGTTAAGCTTGAATCCTGCTATGGACAATTTTCAATGCAATATTTTATTGATAGTAAATAGTTTTTGACATCTTATGTTGTGTGCTGATTATGAAGACAAAACTTATTCAAGGGCAAGGGAAAACAAGACAATTGGTTGTCTCACCTTTGCAGCCCCAGCTCCCTAACATCATCTAAATCCTGGAATACAACGAATTTTCCTGCAGCCACAATTGCGAAGCAACTACAAATAATAAAACACACATTCATGTTTCATTTGAATAGCACTGAAAACAAATTTTGCATTTGTTATATTTTTCATGCAATGCTTCCATTGTAGGGAATATGATAATTTTTAAATTGAATTTAGAGTTTAACAAATAATGAGGGATAAGAACATGACTGTTCAGTATTTATTTTTAAGTAGTTATACTGTTTGTACAGTTTATACAGTATATGCATCATTGGTGTACAGTTTATGCCTATGAAATTACATGATTCCCAATGATTCCAAATTATATATTATTTCATAATATGCTTAAAATAAAATGTTATAGGGCTACTTCATAAATAAAATTCAAACAACTAATAAAAAAACACACTTTGAGTGTATTTCATTAAATGCCTTGTTTAATGATGAGTCACTCGCGCAAGCGTACTTTCCCCCGTGAGGAACGTGCAGATTTCAAGGCCGTTTTGTCTGACAGTCTGCGGCCGTGCCGCGAGGCTCAGACTGTTCTGTAAATAGCCCCGCCCAGCAACAAGGAATGCAGAGGAAAACAGAGGCAAGTTAGCTGGAGACTACATGAAAACGTTCACGTACACCGCAGATTGCAGGCAGGGACTACAGGGAGATCTAAGCCGTGCGTTTCTCCACCGAGCTCCACAGGGAGGAAACGGCTTTTCTGAGACTCGGATTACGACGGAAAAAAACGACTCACCACCCTCGGGTAAATATTCCACATGCGCGTACTCTCTCTCTTTTTTTTCACTTGCTCGATCTCGCTTAATAATAGATTAAGGGGGGGTGGGGGGTGTTGACAAGTTGCCAAGAAGGAAGGGACTTGCGTCTGTATATTTGTACGTGTGTGGTGGGCCGGAATGTGTGTGAATGTTCTGCCTTTTTTTTTTTTTTAGAGGAGGAGGAAATATGGATCGTGGTTTAGCCTATCATGTAGTGAGCAGGGACAGGCGGAGACTGTGTGTGCAGACTAATTTAAAAAGCACGCTTCTTCTTTCGTCTGCATTCTATATAGCAGAGCTCAACAATGAAGATTAAAGAGGTCTCGGGTGTGTATGAAGTCTTGAGGGCTCAGAGGAGTCCAGAGGATGCCAGGTTCAAGGACGACTCTCCCCGGCTGGACTTCACAGACCACAGAGGTTGGGGAAGTATTAATTTGGCGTGCAGTGCACAGTTTCACGTTGGGCAACCACACTCTGTTTGTCTTCTGGTGGTCTAGAGACCCATATGTTAGTGTGATTATTTTGTTTGAGATAAAGTTGTTTCTTCTGGCAGAGGATTGGATTACTGTTAAATACTTAGGGTTTTTACATTTAAAATACATTCTTTCATGAGGTATTTTTTTCAGAAATGTGAGTGTCTGAGTTTGAAGCATCTTCATCTCTCAAAACTCAAAAGAAACTTTAAAACCTTGACCACGAGAGGTTTTTTTTTTTTTTTTGCCAAGGAGAGCAGTAAACATATTTGAATGGATGGTGTCTGAGGCGGGCAAAGTATTGTAAATATGGATAATTTAACTGTCTACGCTTGAAAAAGGTAGTTTGATATGAAGCGCTCTAGTCAATTGCTGGTTGAAAATGAGGGCAAATGTCTAAATGTGCATAATATTGCTTTGCAAGAGCCAAGAAATGCAGCTCTTATTTGAAAAATGTCCAGTCTTTAAGTCTCCTTTTTAATTTCAATCATCGTCAATTCTTGTGGCTGTCTCACTTATTATATAGATCATATAAATGCAGGTATGATACAAATACATATTGTTTTCCATTACATATATCTTACAATGGACTTCGACGCACTTCCTTTTGAAAAATAAGACACTGTTCCCAGAGTCATAGCAAGTTAAAGAGATTGCAAATCTGCTGATTTGAGTGAATATGTTTAGGTATTTCGTAAAAAGTTCTGGAGTTCTGGGGGGGGGGGGGGGGGGGGGGGGGGGCTGGTCTGTCGCAGCAGGTAGCTTTGTTATATGTGGTACTGGAGACTGTGCAACAAGAACGTGACGCATGACGGTGGACTAGCGCTGCCTTGTAAAAAGAGCATAGATTATGTCATCTCTTTGGGGAAAATGACTCCATAACTGGAAGTACTGTGAGATCTTTTATGTCAGATAAAATACATTAAATGTTATAATGTCTATTATTTCCTTTGTCAATACTGAGGACAATCCAAACTGATAAGGGAAATGTACCAGTCAGCCATTTGCACCATTTAAGCAACATTTTAAATAAAATTGTTGGGTGGAAGCTTTTCTACTTTTGTTCGTCTTGCACCAACTCTGATATCTGTATTTTAATAGAACTTTAAATTATAATTTAAATAATTAATGGGCTGTGGCATTAGACCTTTGGTTCCGTGGTGGTGTACGCTGTTTGTGATGCTTTGTCATTGATATGTTGCTGTTTTTGCAAGAATTGTCTTGCACAAAGTAAGTTACCCAGGGACTGTCAGCAATCCTTTAAAAGGGACAGAGATTTTGGAGTAAGTGTAAGCAGAATTGTTAGAACACAACTTCGCTCGACAGCTAATGTAAGACATAATTTAGAGTTATGGCTGTTTGAATTAAAGTTTATTTCTGCTCTGATTTGATTGCTAATTTGATTGCTAATTCAGTGCATTTTGGTCATTGAGCGATAAACATAGTTAGAATCTGTAGTCTTTGTTTTTATATGATGTATCACGTGCACGGTTGAATGAAGTTATGGATTTGTTAGCACCACATATGTGACACAAAAACCATTCACGTGTTTTTAAAACAAGCTCATTTAGTTGCACGGTCTTTGAATTGCGTTTTGTTTCGATAAAAATAGTAATCATTATAGCTAGTCATATTAGTTATTGTAGTTTTAGCAAGTTATAATAGTCCTATGAAATTGATACCTTTGCCCCAATCAGAAAAGGCATCTCTGATTGCATGCAGAAATAACCAACAAGTCTACTGTCAAAATTTCTGGAAATTTGGTTGAAAAATTAAAAAAAGTTATAGACGCCACAAGTGTTGAAAGTCACCAGATTTTAGCTGACTTATACAATTACTTGAGGTACGAGAGCTTAAAAAAACTTTTTTTTAAAGAACTTGATTATATTAATGACAAAATGTTTTGATTTTCTTGAAGTACACATCTTAGTGATCCTTAAAGGGAAAAAAGAGAAGAATTGGAAAAAAAAATGAAGGAAAAAAAATACTTTGAACCTGGGAATCCCCCTTAAGTGGCCACCCATGGAAATAGCTCAGCTTGGTACTCCAAAATGTTGGTGGCTTTTGTCTCAGTTGCATTGCCACAAAAAAAAATGAAAGAAATAGTGCGGCCCTTAATTATTCTTGAGGGTCAATTGGCACTGACTTAGACTGATCAACTGTCTGTCACTTAGCAAAAGCTGTAGGTTGCTATGCATAAAGGAACTAACTAAATAACTATAATGAAATGAAATACTCTGTATCTCTGCCCAGCAGATCCAGTTCGGGCACACTTGTCCAGGCAGAGGGACAGGGAGGAGCAGGATAAGGCGCGAGACTCTCCACAAGTGGGGGGGCTCCTCATCAGTCAGTTGCTAGAGGAGGAAGGCGACCCACAGGTCTCCCCTCGCTTCTATGCCTTTGGAAATCTGGATGATTCGGAGGTCCCCCCTTCTCCACCAAATGACCACTCCTTTGTGAGGTAAAGCCGAGAAATGAATGTGTTTGTGTGTATGTGTGAGTGCCTTCTGTCTGTGTGCATTTGCATATATGTATGTGTGTGCTGGTGCATGTTATGTATTTATTAAAAGTCTCCTATCATATCACCAGGTGCATGGCTAAGCCATTAGAAAGTGTTTCTTTTGTGATATCACAAGGGGGACAGACCACCTAGAAAAATGAAGAAACTGATTCAATGGTTGACTGAAGTTGATCACACCTTCTTGCTTTTAGGCAATCACATCCCCACATGATGTCACAAAGGAGGAGGTTTCGAATGAATGACTTGTAATGACTAATTTACTGCGCACCTGGTGACATAATAGAGGACCTGTAAGTGTGGACACTTGGTTAGTTTGCTTGCACTGTGCTGCTATTCTCAGGAGCTTCTCCATTGTAATGCACATTTTTTTGGCCTCTAGCCGACAGAGAAGCTGGTCTCTTGGCTCCTGTGAAGACGACCGGAGGGAGCTGACTCCAGCCCAGGTCTGCAAGAAAATCAACTACCTGAAGCGAAAGATTCGCAAGTTCGAGGAGCGATTTGAAGAGGAGCACAAGTACAGGGTGAGAGGGGGAGCTTCCATAAATGATAACACCAACATGTCCGGCATTAGGGCTCATCTAGAAAGGAATTAACCTTCTCTCACTCAATTTGACCAATTGTCTTTGTTGTTGTACCTCTGAACAAGGTACCTCAGGGAATCGCTGCAACTCAACAAATCAGAATTCATTATATTAGTATGTTTTTGGAAAAATCAGGAATCAATATTAACACATCCTAAGTAGAAATGGGGATTGCTCCTGACACGAGCATGTGCTAAATGAAAAAATTGCCAAGCCAGCTTCTGTTTCTGAGAATGCCTCGGTTTCTGTGCAGCCCTCCCACAGTGACAAAGCTGAGAACCCTGAGGTGTTCAGGTGGATGAACCACCTCTCCAAGCTACTGAAGGACCTGAAAGGTGAGATAACTGGATGTGTGTTGCCCGAGCACCTCCTCCACAAATCCAAAAACAAAATAAAGATCACTGGCCGAGCTCCCCCTCCCCAAGTGCTATAAACAAAATAAATAAAGATAACTGCTCGAGCATCTCCTCCACAAATCCTGTAAACAAAGTAAATAAAGATCACTGCCAGAGTACCTCCTCTCCAGGTCCTACAAACAAATTAAATGAAGATTTAACTGCTCAAGCTTTGCCTCCGCAAATTCTATAAACAAAATAAATAAAGATCGCTGCCCGAGCACCTCCTCCCCAAGTCCTCTAAATAAAGATCTTTTTTCAGCACTTCCTATCTAAGTCTTATAAACAAAATGAACAATCTTTTGTTTATACAGTGATGACTTGCCAAAATTCCCCCCACTCTCTTCAGAGTGATGTCATCGCGACCTGTAACCACTAGGACTGCATCAACTTGATGAACGGGATGGCGTTACTTTGAAGTCTCTTGCTTGAATAGAAGCGAAGTTCTCGACCAAAATGTGTTTTTGACCTTTTTGATGACCTTGACCTTGGGCTTTATGATAAGATCACACGAAAGTATAAGCTGCTAGCTGAGACATTATCGGACCTGATGACATAAAAACGAAGAAGATCGCTGCAAGATAAAGGACAGTTAAGGGTCTGACTAACAGATTAGAAAGCAAAATAAAGTACCAACTGAACCATCCAAACCACTGAAAGATCGTTCATTTAACAATGACTTGCAGAAATTCTTCCTAGTATTACTAAAACATGATTAAAAGAAATAGAAAAAAGGATTAGATAGAGATCATTTGAAAACTAAACTGAAATATGAAAATGTTCGAAGGTGGTCAATGGATTGTACAAGATAGGAGCTTGAATAGAAGTGAAGTTATTGGCCAAATGGGGTTTTTGACCTTTTTGATGACTTTGAGTTTGGCCTTGATGATAGGATCACAAAAATTATAGGCTTCTAGTCAAGACGCTTTCCAACTCGATGGCATAAATATTAAATGAGCACTGCAAGATAAAGGGCAGTTAAGGGTGTGACTAACAGATTAACAAACAAACATACAAACCAAACCGAGTAACATACTTTAATAGACAAACGTTCTAACCGAACTGACTTACACGGCAAATATACTCAGCAACAAAAGTTTCTGTGACACCAATATTGTTAATTATTTTTCATAACGCAATTATGAAATTGTCATACATGGTGATATCAGACTGAAACAGTACACGTAAACACAACATTGAAATGGAAATCATGAAAATGCGAGAAAATGACTTTGCACGTGAAAATGTGCGTAAATCATGCTTGTGGATGGCAATAAAAGAGGAGAATTTTTGGAATGTTCACATTGTGCCTGATGAACGACGGAAGCATCACTTATCGAAAACACAGCCATTTCGGATCAGGAACTCTACCCTCTAAATGCCAAGACTGTCTGAAAATGATCGGTGGAGGGCCATTGGGATGATTGAATCCGGAACCTTGCAGAGGGAAGTTGCTCATCGCCTGAATGTCCACCGAAACACCATTTGGAACTTATGGCAGCGTCATCAGCAGACAAGACATGTCAGAGACCGTCCTCGCAGCGGCCGTCCACGAGTAACCACTCCCAGACAGGACAACTGGATTCGAACAACCCATCTCCGAAATCGATTCCAACCTGCAACCATAACTGCAAGAATGATACCTGGTCTGAGGCGACTGTCTGCACAGACAATCCGTCGCCGTCTCCGTCATTTTGGCATTGTCCCTCGTCGGCCAGCAAGACGTCCAATACTCACAGTACAACACCGACGACTGCGTCTACAGTGGGCACAACAACATCAACGGTGGATCCAACGTCAGTGGGATCTTGTACTCTTCACTGATGAATCAAGATTCATGCTTAACCGATGTGATGGTCGTTTACGTGTATACCGTCGACGTGGAGAACGTTATGCCAACAACTGTGTTCAGGAATTTGATCGTTTTGGAGGTGGTAGTGTCATGATTTGGAAATGGATCACGGCTAGAAACAGAACAGATTTGCTTGTTATTGATGGAAATCTGACAGGTCAAAGATATAGCGATGAAGTGCTACGGCCATTGGTGGTACCGTTTTTGATGCAACATGGTCCCGGAATAACGCTGCAACATGATAACGCCAGACCACACGTTGCAAGGATTGTACAGCAGTATCTGATGCAACAACATGTCAATGTCCTGCCATGGCCAGCCAGATCCCCAGACATGTCCCCAATCGAGCATCTTTGGGACGAGATGGATCGACGTTTGCGGCGGTTGGATAACCCGCCAGCTACACTCCAGGAATTGCGACAACGTCTACGTCAGATTTGGAATGACATCCCACAGCAATTTCTGGCACATCTGATTCGGTCCATGCGCCGGAGATGCGTTGCTTGCATCATGGCACGAGGAAGTCACACCCGGTATTGAAGTGTGAAGGTCACAATTGGTTAGACGTCAGACAAGTGCTTCATGACGCATGAAAATGACATTTTTCGTTTTGAGTGACGTTGGCACTGAAAAGTCAGTGTTTCTCCTGTTAAACAAACATATTGATTGCATTGAGATCTTTGCGTGTCATTTATAACATACACATAAATGGTGTCACAGAAACTTTTGTTGCTGAGTATAACAAACATACTAACCAAACCAACTAACATACTTTCGGAAAGGATTTCGGCAAGTGATAAAGATCACTGCTACAGCACCTGTTCCGAAAGTCCAATAAGCAGAATAAATTAAGATGATGGAAGTAAGAAGTACGTAGGTGTTGTTTGTATTTCCCTTATTTTTTAGACTGTCTTGACTAGATTTCATCAGTTAAAGAGGTTTGAATCTCAGTGTGACTTCTTTGTCAATTTATGGCTTGGTAAAACAAAAACATAACTGCCCTGGCTCTGAATTGTTTATTGCTCTGGTGTGTATAGAGCAGAAACTGAGGGCTTCTGAGGAGGACCTGACACCCCTGGTTCGGCAGCGCAGCAACACTCTGCCGAAGAGCTTCGGCTCCCAGCTGGAGAGGAAGCCCTTGGAGACGAGCCCCCATCCCGCAGTGGAAAGCACGCTGGAGACCTTACAGAGCGAACTCCAGGAGAAGAGGGATAGGGATGGCCGTCCAGAGGACATCACGGTAAGAGGTCTTACAAATACTTTTCTTCACCATGGGTCATCAAGTTTGTCCCTTGAATCCAAATCCAGCCATGGGTTTCCCCTCTTCCGCAGAATAAAGTGAACAATTGACATATAGACATATCTTGACTCAGCTGAAGGGAGGCTGGAAAATCCTACAAATGGATACCTTGCTGCCAAACCAAACCAACCCACTAATTCGTGAAAATTTAGGTAGGAGTCCTGCCTTCTGTATTGTAACGTAAAGAGCCATGTCAACCAAACAGCATACATCTCTATGGCACTGATTAGTAAATAACACTTAACACCAACCCACAGTGCCCAAAACAGGCAGATATAAAAATGCCAAAGAGAACTATCAGCTTCTGTCTCAATTTTCAAATGCTGAATTAAACCAGCCATTCCATTCTACATTGAGACATCTTTCTTCAGAAACCTTACATCTTTGTATCTGCTGTGTAATCCTTACATTAAATCTGCCATCTTTTCAAAGTTCACGACTTTTGTCAAAGAGATAATTCTGATTGATTGCTATAACACTGATTATAATATAACACTGGCTTCTCTCTTCAAGTTGTACTGCAAAATAGTACTGTTCAGTGCTTAGACATCTCAGTGAAGAACTTAACTGAAAATTATATATTGAGCATAGTGGTCAACCTTCCTCACCTGCAGTCCCTGACTGCGGATTATACTGCTTTAATCAGCATTAAGACCATTAGAATGATGTTGATGAAAACCCTTTCCATCATATTCCTGTCTGTGACACCTGCGCTTCAGTCACACTCAGCCTGGTTCCATTTAACTCGGGAATTCCCCCATATTTACTTTGATTCAGCAATTCTGAGGAGGTTTGAAAACTTCCTTGAGGTGTGGTAGTATTTTAATGATGAACCTGTTAAAATAATTTCCAATGAAGAAGACTGTTGTGTAACATGGTTAACAGTGTAAGAAGATAGTAATATTTGAAATTTACCAAGTCTTGCCAATTTTGGTAATTCCATTTGATTACATTTCATTTCAAAGCAAATATGTGAAATTCATGTGCTGATAGTCTTTTCTGGAGGTCATGCTCTTTTCTTTTGAACATTGTTACTCTTTGTTTAACTTGTTTTTGACTTCTGTAACTGTGGAGACCTAAGCGGTTCACAGTTACATCACATCATAACTTTGTTATCTTGGGTAAAATATTTGGTAATACATGGAGTGGTTTATTTTCTATTGCAGACGACAACTGTCCATATCAGTTCAGTATGTGTTAAACTATTAATTGGCATTTAATTTTGTTTCCCAAGATTTTATGATTTTTTTAAAACTTCATGGCGTGGGGATGGGTTTCATAGTGTTTTCACTTCAAAATATATTATGTAGTGTGAGCCATAACAAACCAACCATCTCAAGTAGTTTTTTTTTTTACATTTACATTTTTTCTTTTCAAATCAAAACGAATATTGAGCTGCATCAAAGCGCAGTTTGACATTTTACATGACGTCTTTCAGACTTGTTCATTCAGATCTTAAAGTTGGAAAGTAAAAATGACCAATATCTCAATATATCATCCATGTGGATTGGTTCAGTCTGGCTGCAAGGTATCCAAATATTGGCCCTGAAAGTCTGATTTGATGATGACTGATGTAGACTGTTGTGGCCACTACCATAATTTCTATTGGTACCATTTCCATGATTTTCTTCCTCCTCGGTATTGGTGCCATTTTTACATGATTTCATTAACTTCATCAATACATTTATTCCAAATCTTTGGCAGCCCTTATGCTGTCCTGTTAAGGCTGTTTTATACTTCTTAGTAGTCCATGTAATTTGTGTTATTTGGGTTTTATATGACATTTGTGAATGGGTTGAGCGTTTATACTTGTTTACATGTTGCATAGGTCGCTGAGGTTGAGTAATCAAATTTCTGGTGTCATGTACATAAGTATTTTCCATAATTAAAGTATGCCATCATCATCAAACCTCCTTGGCTAACTTAAAATTAAATTGCATTTGTGTTTGTCAATTAAAAAACACTTTATATTATTTGGCGATTTCTCACATCAATTGACCAGACTCCAGTCATCATCTGCGCGCGGTATGTGACCACAGATTGCTAACTATGCACATACAGAACTATGGTTCTGTGGAGGCATGCAAAATCTACACAGAAGTGGTTTTCTACCTTTGCACACGCTGCACATTCCACGCAACCCCTATATGCCAATTTGACACGAACTATTCAAAAGTGTAAAACAGCATTGATTGAGTGCTATCAGTGATGCAAAGGACACAAGGAGTTCAGCAGCCAAATACAATATTTAGCTAGAAGCTGCAAATATTCAAGCAGTAAAATGAATTTTTGTTGGCTGAAAGTGATTCTTTCTGATAACGTGGCCTTAAATTCATTCTCTCTCTCTCTCTCTCTCTGTTTCTTTCTCTCTCTCTGAAAGGAAATGACACGAGAACAAATTGTGGCAGAGAAGCTGGCTCTCCAGAAAGCTCTACTGTATTATGAGAGCATCCATGGCAGACCGGTGAGTGCGCAAACCTCCAGTTTGGGTCTAGGAACTATTCTCTTCTGCGCACTCCTGTCCCCATATAACTGCAAAAGAAGGGAAACCTCTTCGAGTCTGGCACAGTTTGCAGGTGAAAATGATTTTAATGTGCGCAGCAAACAATATGCTGGCTTCATTTTACTGAATTGAGCAACCACCATATGCCCCACCATATGTTGTTTGCCCCCATTCCAATGTATAGATTTTCAGTAATCAATATGCTTAAAAATTTAATCAATTATCATTGGAATATATTTCAACAGCAGGTTCACATACAGTATGCTGTATGTTCTGATTGAGTAGTCTGAGAAATAGCATATGGAAATAAGAGGACTCCTACAAGGCTTTGCTCCCACAATGCTTTTTTTCAGCAGCTGCAGCCATGTCACAAATTCTGCGCACGCATTTTTCAGCCGCGGTGGAAGTGTTGCAGAAAGAATATTTTAATTCTCTGATGTATAACAGAAGTGTAACTGATTGTCGCATCATCATCTGAACTAGAAAATAAAACAGTGCGGCATTCTCATTGTGTTCATATTTTATCATAAAAATATTTTACCACATTTATCGAAGGGTAGGGTATTTTAGGATGTTATATTTACTAGTCTCCAAATCCCGCCTTTCTTTTCAATCCAAGGTGACGGAGAATGAAAGGCTGGTGATGAGACCGCTCTATGACCGCTATCGATCGGTGAAACAGATTCTGAGTCGAGCTTGCACGATTCCAGTCATTGTAAGTTTGCTCCACTTTCTTTTCCTCACCTGCATGTCTTTTTAATCTGGGAGCTCGTGCTGACTTAAGTAGGGCTTTACCCACTCAGTAAATCCAGAGGTCACGGGCCTGAAATCTTAGAAGGCGGCTGCCAAGCCGGATGCTTGAACACTGCAGAGGAAAACAAAAACACTCTTTACAGCTCAGCTTTTCTCCCTGATCCCCATATGGCAGCAGAAAGAGCCACTGTGAACCTTGACCTGTGAGTGGTTAGCATTCATTTTTGGGAAATAATGGCTATTGCAGAATCCAAAAGACAATCCTAATAAGATTTTTGTAAGCACATTTCTTGGCGAAGTCCTGATGCGAAAAGATTGAGAACCAGTGGCTGCACATGGCCTGTAATCTCAATGACTGGAAGTTCTACAATCTTCCACGAAAGATTAGATATTTTAGGTTTGGTATCACTCATGGAAGTAATTTTACGTTTTAACAACACAGCTACCCAAAACATAAAAGCTGTGCTCAGACTCTATGGAAAGAAAAAAACATGAGGGGCAATAACAAAATAAACCTCACAGAGCTGTTGTAGGATCACCTGAATCGCAAAGTTGGTGAGGTGTGCCTTTCTTCAAAGAGACCTCAATCAGAGATATTGCTGTCCTCATGAAATCCATTAAGAATGATACCTTGCTGCAGTTAGTATCTCTAATGCCAAAAATTAGCAAAGCAGTGATTAAATCTCATGGTAGATGCTTTGATCACTGAAATATGTCATTTATCATTACAAAAAATTCTGGCCCTAAATACTTGAAATACTGAATAAAACTTCTTTAAAAAATGTTAATATTTGTTTTGTATAATTTATGATGATAAATGCATTTTTATTGAATAAAATGTCAAAAAATACTAAAAAGAGGGTCATTATAATCCATACTTTGGATGGATAGATTGGATGGATTGTTAGACTATGATAACAAAAATGTATTTATGTTGGTATAAAAAACATGTATGTTGTGCATAATGTATGTTTGCAAAAAGAGACAGTTAATTGCTGACTTCTGCTAAGGATGAATGTCGCCATAATGCAGTGTGGCTTGAACCAGAGTATAAGATTTAATGCGAGAACGACGTAGCACAACCCCAGCACAGCTCATGTTGATGGTCCATTGCTGGCATAAATTTTGATCGTGCTGGAGGAGAACTTAATTTTGGTCCAAATGACAGATGATCGGCCATTTCATTGTGTCTCTCTGTATGGTTTTCACATTGAATAGCAGCTCAATGTGACTTCATAACAACACAATTGAACGATTGGACCACAATTATAATTAAAAAAGTGTGTCAGCTAACAAAGGAATGAATGGCCACAAGCGAGATGAAGGGTTGTGCTACATAACTGCTTCACTCTGATAATCAGCTCTTAGAATGTCTGCTAGGTAGTGATAGTGCTGCTCATTCATTGATAAAGACACGCTGGCATTAATTACTAGAGGAGTTTTCATTTACTTCAGTGTTTTTTTTTTTGCATGTTTGAGTATTACATTTACAGCAAAAATAGTCTAATCAGGCTCAGTAACTCTTTAAATTGCAAGCCATTCCAAACTTTCAAGCTGTCGTGCGATGGTAAGGCAAAGTTTGGGATAAATTTTGAAGCGTTTTTGTTGCATACTTACATTGCTACACAAGAATAAACCGCACTAGCCTGCTTTTCTTGCATCTGAAATTGGAATAGCTTGAATTGGTGGTAACTGCTCCCCTTGTTAACCCCCCACCCTAGGGCTCACCCTCCAGCAAACAGAGGAGCTCTCTGCTGCAGCCTATTATTGAGGGCGTACCTGCACTCTTCTCCAGCAACATCCAGGTGACGAGCTTCTGCTTAATCAGTCAGTGATCTGGGGAGTGACCGACAGACAAAATTTTTTCCAGTACCTGTGGAAGTGGTAGCTTAGTGCCGCCTCAGGTGACTCCTGCAGGTGCTGTTTTGGGATTCCATTACCCATGAGCCCTACTGCTGGACTCAGGCCGTTAGTGACTTGCCTTATTAATCCAGAGTGGTTAATGGTCTTTAATTTCCCCCTCATTGTGTGTGGTGACTAACGTGGTGCATGATTGGCTATGACTGTGTGCGTTGTCATTGATCTTTTTTTGACCATGGGAAAGAGAGCATGACCCTAATGAATTGTGAGGCTACACAAAGTGCACTTTAAATGTTCACTTGAAGAACATTTGAATTGGTGTAGGTTTTCTATGTTGTCTGCAGCAAAGCCGCTTCGTCTTTATCTTGGGGAATTTGGCGCACGTTCATAATATTTTTAATAATTTAGTGATTGCAGGTTTTATTCGAAATTCTGCTTTTTAACATTTCAATTAGTATTATTACTATATTACAAAATTTCATTGATCTTTAAGTTTAAGTATAATTTGGAGCAGATTTGCATTTGGAATTGCACTTGACTGTAATGTTCTCATTCTGAACTTGCAAAGTCTCGACCTATGAGAGTAAAGAAGCAGTAGTTAAAGGTCGCATGTTTTGGAGAAGAGCCGCAAACTGCCCCTCTCTCCCGAGTTGGCAACATGGGGTCGCATGCGAGCTTGAGTTCTCGAATTGGGCATTCCACATTCAGGTGGGATTGGAGATGCCAAATTAAAAATATAAATAAATAAATAAATCTATGTGTTGTTATATCCACAATTTGTTATGACATATAAGACAGCAAGGGATGACAGACAACATTTTAAAACTTAAACAGATTTAATTATACAAAGACTGATAACTAACCTACAATTTATACTACTGACCAAGATTGACATATACAAGAAAAAAAATATTTACAGTCCCTTGAGATGGGGTTGCTTGGTGATGTCCTAAAACAGGAAAATGCTCCAACACAGGCAAAAATCCATAAAAAAAACTTCACAGGTCTTGAAAAGAGTGACAGGTCTGGTAAAATGTATTCTTCTCCTTTCAATTTCTGCTACTACTTTACTCTTTCAATTTTTCTCCTTAAATACTCTTTTGCAGCCCCCTCCCGCCTTCCAGACTTTTTTCAATTCTCTGGGACTTCCCCTCTCAGACATGCCCAAAACCTAGCTCCAGACTGGGCTTAACAAAAAAAAGTCAATACTGCTATCTCGTGTTTTTTTTTCACATTACAGAGTTTTCAAGCTTTTGTCGCCATTGATTTTTTTTTTGTGAAGATGACACAAAAAGAACGCCGTGAACAATCTGATAACAGCTCAATTTAAGCCAACGGTTCTGACTGCTTGCAGCACGAAGGCTTACTTGCACACAGCGTACACCTCCAACTAAGTCTCCGAATGACATCCGATGTTGACATATTCACTGACGCTGGATTTCGGACACTGCTGGCACAGAAAGGAAGGGCCTCTAAAAACGTAGTTCTTACCCAAATTTTGCAAGTTGATTTAATTTTGAATTAATTTATAATCAACCACTAAAGCATAAAAAAATCAAAACTTCAACCCCCTTTTTTGTTGTTCTTTAATGGTATACAGGGATATGGATAACCAGGTTTCTCTTAGTTCATGTAAATGCCATATCCCAAATATGATCAAAAGCGGGATAAGACTCATAATCGGGATACTGAAGTCCAAGTAAGAGTAGTCCCTGTGGATGCTCCATTTCCTCATTCCTTTGGCTCGTGACCAGGGCCTATCCACTCTGCTCTCGCCCGGCTCTAATGATCATAATATCCTCTTCTCTTCCAGGAAGAGGAGGATGGTTCAGAGGAAGAGAGAAATGTGCAGACGGAGGTCCCAGAGATCAGCAAACCAGAGAATCGCGTTTTGGGTATCCTGGACCACCTGGAGAACCTTGACAGCTGCGTCGCTCTGGCTGATGAGCCGACCCCATCCAAGCAAAGCATGGACATGACGCTCTCCAACCTCCACTCCGCCTCCATGTAAGTAGTATCACTGTTCTCGGACAGAAATACAGCAAGTTCTATGGGTGTTTTGGTGGCATCTCAATTTACAAAGACTGTAATTCTTTTGAGGATCACTCCGTACAGACGTACACCCAGATTAAAGCAATCAGGCCACACTCTGTCAGCCACAATTTTTGGGTATTCCAGATTCATCTAGGACTCACAGCCCAGCAAAATTGTGTCAATTTCCAATTATTAATGATCTTCCCCGCACCTAAGCTGCAAAAGATTGGTACACGCCTCTGAAATGCTTGCACATGCATCTGAGAGCATTTCTGATCGCCTCCTCCTTTGGCTAGGCACGCTGGCAAGGAGGCTTTTTTGTGATTCATTTGGAAGAACAGTCTTATGAATAGACAGTCCAAAGCTTACCAGATCTTCAGTAAAATGGGAAAAGAGGTGGTAAATCCAGGCTTAGAAAGTGAAAGTCTTCCCCACTGTTCTGTTCATGGCTGGACCTTAACTTTCCAACCCCTGGACCTCTCACCTTGGGAGATCCATGCAGTTGGATGAATTGTCAATTTGTGTTGTCTAAAGTTTGTTCCTTATGAAATCTGGTAGCTTAAATCTGTAGCACAGAACAGAATACTCCTTGCTTAAAGACATGTCTCTCTTCACAGGCCAGAGCTTGTGGAGGAACTTCTTCAGGCACGTGAAGAAAAGAAGAGAATTCGTAAGAAGCTCAGGGAGTTCGAAGACACATTTTTCAGACAAAATGGAAGGTAAAGTGAAGCCACTGTCCGTCATACACTCATGGGAAGAGAGTAAGTGTATGATTAAACGTTTATGCATCGTTAATTAGGGTTTGTTCCTTCACAGCCTTTCTTACCACTCAGGAGAGTCTTCGCATTCTGTTACGCGTAGATGTACACTACCGCTCAAAAGGCTGGGATCACTTGCAAATTTCTCTGTTTTACAAAGAAAAATACAGTTTTAATGCATTTCACAAACATTTTTTTCCATTACACAAACATTTTTATCCATTTCACAAACAATTAAAATAAATCAGATGTTTTCAAAGAATGATCTACTTTTTTGCATAGAGGTCTATTATCAACAACTGTCAGTCCTCTGCATCAATCTCCTAGTATGGCTGCTAATCCAAGTTGAGCATTTTATAAGGCTAATTTATAAGGCTTCCGCAAATGTGTTGCACAGCTGAAAACCGTTGAACTAATACGGAAGCGAAATAGGGAGCATGGCATTCTTGAGGTTAATTTAGTACCTGAAGCATCAGCAGTTGTTGGTTTGTTTACAGGCTCAAAATGGCTAGAAAGAAAGAACTTCCTTTAGAGACCCATCAGTCTCTTGTTGTGCTTAGAAATGAAGGCTATTCAATGCAAGAAATTGAAAACTTAAAATCTCTTACCATGCTGTCAACTTCTCCCTTCAGAGAGCTGCACAAACTGGCACTAACAAGGACAGAAAAAAGGAGTGGGAGGCCCCGATGCGCAACTGTACAAGAAGACAGATATCTGAGAATGTGTAGTTTAAGACAAAGACGCCTCACAGGTTGTCAACTAGCAGCTGCACTAAATAGTTCCCGTCAAACACCAGTTTCAGTATCAACAGTGAAGGTGTTTTTTTTTGATGAAGGCAAAGTTTAAAGTACCTATTCATCATTTTCCAGTAAAATCATTATTTCTAACTCTGACAATGTCAGCATGTTCTGCTCATTTGCTATATTTCCTCTATATTATAATATATTATATATATTAGTCCTCAGACTAATTTCATGTGTGTTTCCATGGAAAACAAGAAAATTTCCTTGTGATCCCAAACTTCTGAGCGGTAGTGTATGCGTTTGTGTTTGCTTTTGTTGGTGTTTGTGTGTGTGTGTGTGTGTCTATCGATGTGTGTGTATGCATGAGCAATGCACTTGAGAGCAACCAATAATGCAAATGCTTCTGTTTTTCTGTGCCCTTCTCATAGAAACATTCAGCAGGATGACCACCCTGCCTTGGCAGAGGACTACAGCAAGTACAAGCACATCAAAGCCAAGCTTCGTCTCCTAGAGGTTCTCATCATCAAAAGAGACTCCTCAAATGTTTACTTAGACCTGGGATTTACTTCACCCTTATCTCACCACTAGATGAAAAATTTTGCCTTTTTTACACCAATAGGGCTACCACATTAAAAAAAAAAAAAAAAAAATCAGCCAGGACTGATTGCAGAGGAAATCTATGAGACAGTACTGTAATGACAGTGACTGAGCTATAGCCATCAGTCATTTAGCGCAATGTTCTTCATCTATTTCTATGCTTCTTTTTTCCATAAGTGTTTAACATGGAACATGTTTGAAAACATACATAAATTCATATGGTAGTGATTGTTACTGAACTTTAAGTGTAATTTTTTTGAACAAAATAAATTTATATGAAGGTGGAGAACTCAGGAATAAGCTATAAATCAGACTTTTGTTGGTCAAATAAAACTACATCTTTTTGTATATGAAAATGATAATTCTGAAATGTAACTAAGTTAAATGCCTCTGCTTTTATCTACAACAACAGCAACTAAAAATGTGTTTATGATTTTGTGAGATCAACAGATCTGGATCAATGATTGCACACACCTCCTAAGTGTATGTGAAGTACCACATGTTAAGCTCCTGTGACTGCAGATAACTGTATGTGGCTTTGTATTATAAATCTTATTTTCCCCCTGTAAAATATTGTACTGGGTGAAGCGTAGTGTTTTGCAACATTTGCAAATTTGTTATTTTTATTGTTTGCATGCAATGTGAAGTCTTTAATCCAACAACAGCAGTCATGTTTCAGTCAAATCAAAAAAAGTCAATCAAAATTTGTACTGGTGAATTTCAAACCAACTTTCCTGCTTCAGTTGACGATATTACGATAACACCAATGCTTATGCATGTGCTCGCACATTCCTAAGAGTAAATACCCTCTGTCCTTGGAGTGAACGTGTCAATGCATTGTCACATCAATTTTTTATATCAAACAATGATTGCTAATTGTTTAGAATGTGTACATTTTAGTACATGATTATTTTGTATTTATTCTATTAAATACGTTTTTGGATATAATTTTCTGTTGTTATAATTACAACTGAACTGTGTTTAAAAAATTTGAAAGAAATTCCCCTACACTGCATTTTTATGCTGTTCATCAAGATTATTTTAAATATCACATTCTATTTCAGAATAACTAAATCTATTAAAAACTTCAATGCTAACTTTTTTACTACCCGGTTAATCTCTGAGACAGCTGATTTAATGCAATAATAGCTGCTTCATTTCATGTATGCCACAAGTTAAGATGATTCATGACATATTTGTGGACCAGTTGAATTTGTATAATTAGCTATGGAGTAAAATATCCTCATTAAATTTATTGAAAATTGTCATATCACATACAAAAATGAAAATAAAACAATGGCTGTTTTCATAGTTAAATTCTCACTTAGCAGGGCACAAGGTCCCAGATGAGAAATACTGGATGCTTATTCACCAAAAATTAACAGGTTGAGTTCAAAATTTTAAATCCCTAAATAATTTTAAGTTGTATTCACTACTAGTTGAATGACCAAATTCTGGAGTTAATCATTGTAGCACTCCCTCTAGGATATTGCGGGAAGTGAGTCTACGTCTTCATGATAACACACGGGGGTGAGGGGGATTAAGGTGATGGGTCCGATTTGCGGAAAAGTAGCAGTGATTGGACAAAATTGCAAGGCCGCGCAAAATTTGCGTGGATTGGTTTAAGTTGCGTTTATAGTTGCGATCGCGACATTGCAAACTTCATCGAGGGACTGTTGTATCTCTGTATCATTATCTCTAAATTTCTTGAATAAAAGAACATACTTTGTTCTTCTGCATCGATCTCAAATTTGAATGAAGGGATCAGGCCCTTTAAAATTGAGAAAATTTGCCCAAGCGCTCAAGAACCACTATTGTTCTCAGTATTTAAAAAAAAATAACCTTATGCTAATGACTTGTTGCTGAGTGGGGTTAGTGCCCTCTCAGATTATTTGGTGCAGTACAAACTCCAGCATTTTTTACTGTGTCATTGCTTTATCTGGAAGAATGAGGCTTTCATGCCATCTGCCAAGGGCCACTGATTGGCAGATGTGACTTCTGCACAAGGTCATTCCTACCAATAAGCAGCCTTCACTGCATCACATGAGAGCCAGAGGAAAAGAGGCAAGAAGGGAAAGGGTGTTCACCAAGTTCTTCATTTTTATATGTTAGTGCTGATTTGGATTTAGCGATGACAGATGTCCACTTTTCTTTATTCCCCATCTAGCAAACAAGCAAACAAACTTTCACTCAGGTACTGTGATCTAACTATATGGTGCCTTTATGATAACCAGTAGGTTTTCACTAAATGTGAGATTGAAAGACACTGACTGAACCATGATGCAAACAGGTTAAAAGTAAACAGTCTTTACATGAGGCAAATACAGCAGTTAAAAATCCTTCAAACTAGTCATTATGTCGCCACCAATGTCTTTGTAAATCCTCACAATATCCAGAATTGAGCATATTAATTTCTGCTGTGAATTTTGCACAATACTGCATAGTAATAAATAATAATCACTGTGTTCTTTTCCAGGAACTCCATGCAGATTGATAAAGCACATGCCACGACACCGGTGTTTTTCATTACATTTCCCATGGCCCAAAGTGCGTATCTCCATGGAAACCAAAAGTACACCCGCCCCAGTGGAGTGCTCAGGGTAAGAGAGGCATGAAAAGTCTCTGGGAGAAGAAGTTGGAAGGTAAAAACGCCTGTCCAGATGAACAGCGGTTATTTAAGAGTTTCAAACCAACCTCAGTGACCCCGGTTGCATAAAGAAGCTAAAAGATGTTGCCAACAACTGCGAGTGTGTTGTTTCACTCAGACTGTACCGCATTCTCACACAGAAAACAGAGTAACAAAAATGGCAGGGGGGGTCGGGGTATTATAATCGCTTTGGTTTAGATGGGGGTAGGGGTATTATAATCACCTTGGTTGGCAGGTTTTTTAGTTAATTGTTTGTTTGCAAGATTACGACAAAACCACTGCCATAATTTGTACCAAATTTCGCCAAAAGTTGGGCCGCAACCCCGAATAGGTTTGATTGAATTTCGGAATTAATTGGACCAAGGCCAAGGTCCAAAGTCATTGAAAAGGTCAAAATCATTTTTTGCCCATTACTCTGTCAAAAATGGTCCGATTTACATCAATGGAGAAAGGAAGGGATGCCTGCACACTGACACCAAACCACTAAGAAAATTTTTATTTATTGAATCTATTCAATAAATACAAATTTTCTTTGTGGCTTGGAGTAAGTGTGTAGGCATCCCTTCCTTTCTCCATTGATGCATTTTAATTGATAGCCTTGCACCTATTCGTGATGTGCATATAATTCTTTCTTCTTACCGATTTACATTAAAACAATGCCAAAAGCTTCCTTTTACTGTGCCTTAAATATAAACCTATCCATTGCGTGGTCAAAAGTGCATAGTTTCATGATCAGTAGGGGTCAAAATTCATGGGAGTCAAGCATTTTATCTGAATCGTCCAATTTACACTATGGCCGCAATCTTATACCCAATGCGAAGTGTAATGCACGCATTTTTGCAACTTTTCGATTGACGCATGAACAGTTACCCATCCAGCGTCCAGTCTGCCTAAGTGCGCCAAATTGAGTTAGTGTTAAAATAAGGCATGATAAAGCGCATTGCTATCTTGAGACCGCAAAAAGCTGTCGCGCTATTGACCCAAAAAAACCTGGTCTTAAGTCAATGGTCAGTTTTTGACTGCTCATTTCAGGGTGGATAATCAGATAGTATCAAGCATCTTTGCAGGCGAGTGCACAACGCACGTACACTCTGCTTGTTACATACTATCCATGCAGGGATGAGCAGCAGCATCCACTCATGCAACCAATTAAAAATACATTTTGTCAAGACTTGCATGTCAGAATGGTTTGTGCGACCGACGTCAGCACATCAGGGCATGCTGTGATACTGGTTATTTAATTCATAAGTGAACCCAGGTGCAAGTGCAATCAGGTAATTTGCAATTCAACATGTGAGGTTATGCATGCAGGTGCTTGCAAATTCTTCTGGATAAAGCCGAGACTTCTAGATGTTGGCGAGCTCTGTTGTTCCTGTTGCTCTCCAGAAGATTCCTCCTAGAGGAGTGGCTGATTGGGGATTGTTAGCTTATGTATGCATTACATGACACAGTCAAAAACAGTGTGTGGATTATCCATCACACAAAACAAAATGTTATGAATATAACTTTGGTTCCCTGAAGGAGAGGAACGAGGTGCAACACATATAGTATGGGATATGACGCCCTCATGTGGCCTGACTGAAGACACCTCTATTCATGCCTAAAATGCAAATGATATATATACATGCACCATCACAGTCATTTTTTCAGTTCGCAAGCACTCCTCACCAAGCCGGCTGTGTGGCGGGGCAACTAGGTGTTGCAGCTCGTTCCTCTCCTTCAGGGAACCAAAGTTACATTCATAACATTTTGTTCCCTTTCAGTCGATTCACTCGGTACAACACATATAGTATGGGACATATATACACGCCCCGCAGAGCAGCTACCAGACTGTATTCAAACCTCCATAGACCCAGCAGTGAGGACAGAATGAGCCACCGAAGGGGCAGTGATGTCCAAGCGGTAAAACCGAACAAAACTGTGCGGTGATGACCAGCTGGCTGCAGCACAGATGTCACTCACAGGTACCCCTTTAAATAAAGCCCATGATGTTGCCAGGCCCCTAGTTGAATGTGCTCTCACGCCCTGAGGCAGTGAAAGGCCTCTGCTGTCATAAGCCAGGGAGATAGCGTCCACAATCCAGTGAGAAAGCCGCTGTTTAGACAGAGCTTTGCCTCTGGCTGGATTAGCAAAACAGACAAATAATTGATCGCATAGACACAGATTCTGAGTGCGGTCTATGTAGGCGCACAGCACACGTACAGGACACAAATAATGCAACTACTTCTGCTCCACAGATGCAAAAGGAGGAGTACAAAATAGCTCAATAGCTCAAAAGCCATAGAACTATAGGCTATAGTCTTGGGTAAATACGCCACATTTGGGCGTAGAGTAACCTGAGAGCCATCTGAACTGAACTGGGTACAGGATGGGTGCACAGACAGAGCATGGAGATCGCCCACCGGCTTTGCAGAGGTTAAGGCAAGAAGCAGTGCAGTCGTGTATGAAAGAAATATCTATCGACTGAATGGGTTCAAAAGGAGGACCAGACCGAGCCTCTAGCACTACAGCCAAATCCCACATGGGAATAATGGACTTAACTGTAGGCCTCAGCCGGTGCACTCCCTTTAAGAAACGCACAGCAAGGGGGTGACCCCCTGACGTCACTCCATCAAGGCCCATATGGCAGGTAGATATCGCTGCCAAGTAGACCTTAATTGTGGAAAATGATAGACCCTTTTCCAGCAGCTGCTGAAGGAATGTCAACACATCCTCAATAGAGCACTGAAATGGGAGTACACCATGGTCCTGACACTACTGTTCAAACGCCTGCCAATTATAGGCGTAGAGGCCCCAGGTTGATGAGGCCCTTGCATTTTCAATCATTGCTACCACCCTGGGGGTCAGACCCATAGCCATTAAATTGGACCTTTCAACAGGTAGGCATGCAGCCGCCGTAGTTCTGGACGGGGATGGATCAGTTCCCCTCCCGCTTGGGAGAGTAGATCCCTGCGGAGAGGAGCTGCCAGGGCACCGCTGCCAGGAAATTTATTATCTCGGCATACCAGGGTTTCGCCGGCCACTGAGGGGCCACCAGGATCAGAGACAGGTTCTGATGGCACACACTCTCCAGAACGGGTTGTATCCATCCCTAACGGTGCGCTGTGGTCTATTATGGAAAAGTACAGGGGACAGTTGGTATTCACCTTAGCGGCATAGAGGTCCACTTTGGCTCTGCCAAACGATCCCACATTTGAGCCTCAATGTCTCGGTGCAACCTCCATTCTCTCACAAGAAGACCCCCTCTGGACAGAAGGTCTGCCCCCTGATTTATGCGGGGGTGGCTCTGAGGGACAGAAAATGAGCACTGCACCACAACAAGAGAGACTGAGACAGCTTTGACAGGAGAAGCGATCAGGTCCCTCCCTGTTTGTTTATGTCAGAAACCACCTTTGTGTTGTGTGTTCTGATCAAGACGTGCTAACCAGTCAGTAAAGGGTAAAAATGCTTCAGAGCTAGGAAGGTCGCTAGCAGTTCCAGGTGGTTGATGTGAAACCTGCATTGTGCCAATGTCCAGACTCCCCTCACAGCCCCACCCCCTCAGGGAAGCATCTGTGGACACCACCTTGCGAAAAGACACCCTCCCTATTGGACAGCCCCGGCGTAGCAGACCGTGCTGCCTCCAAGGGCGGAGAGCCAACATGCAAGAATGGGTTATTGTCAACCTCCTCTGGAAGTGACGTGTTGCGCACAGTCAGTGAGATCGAAACCAGTGCTGGAAGGCTTGCATTTTTAAAAGCCGGAGTGGCACCACAGCGATCACAGAAGCCATCGTGCCAGCTAGCTGTAAAGTTGTTCAGAAACGCAGTTTGCGTCCCAACTGAAATTAACCAAGGCAGAGTGCGGCCACTCTGTGCTCTGACAGACGTGCTCGGCTGGAAACCGAGCATATTTCGAGCCCCAGAAAAGAGAACTGCTGACTTGGGATTAGCAAGCTTTTTTGAAAATTTACTGAAAAGCCCAGTGCTTGAATGTGCGACAGAACCAATGGCACCTGCGTTATGGCCTGCTCTCTGGAGTTTGCTATTAGACTCCAATCTTCCAGGTATGCTAAAATGCATACGTCCCTCTCTCAGAGAAGACTCAATGCCGCCTCGACACATTTCCTAAAGGTGCGAGGAGCTAGTGACAGGCCAAACAGTAGCACCAGATATTCGTAAGCTCTGCCTTCGAATGCAAACCTTAGAAACTGCCTGTGGTCAGGATGTATTGCTACATGGAAGCAACCATCCATGAGATTGATTGTTGCAAACCAATCCCCAGTCCCGATAGCATTGAGAAACTGTCTGAGTGTAAATTTTTTGTACCTGTAAGTTCGTAGACATTTGTTTAACATTCGCAAGTCTAGAATAGGATGAAGTCCCCCTCCCTTCTTCGGAACAATAAAATACCGGCTGTATTAAGCTTTGTTGCTTCCGTAGGGGGAACCCTTCGCATTGCTCGCTTGATTAGCAAAGTATTTATTTCTTCCCTCAGTACTGCTGCTGCTTTGTCTCCAACCACAGTGTTTACTTTAGAGAGGAAACGGGGAGGTCTGACTCGGAACTGCAATTGGTAATCCGTTGCAACAGTTCTTTCCACCCACTGTGGTGGTGCGCATGCGCGCCATCAAGGGAGGTGAGCTGCAAGCGGACTTGCAACACCATAGGCGAGGGAATGTCACCCTTGGGGGTGGTTCTTGGGGGAACAGTAGACCCCGAATTTGATTTGCTGTATTTTGATTAGCAATTTTTTAACACCAAATGCACCGTTTATTGAATTCAACACAGGAAACTTTGTGTGTACATGGAACAGGTGCTTGGGAGACTGTGTTAGGAGAATACTGCGCCTTTTGGGACTGGGCTCCTGAATGAAACTTGAACACCTTTTTATTGACAATAATAGAGGGGAAGCAGTGTCTCCCTGCTTCTCCATTCAGCGCCACTGCGAGGAGGAATATGTTTTCTTCCTCCTATCCCCTGAATCCTTCAGTAGGCTGGGGGGCAGGCCTTTGCTCCAAGCCGAATGGCGTGGAGTTTGCCCAGGTGTTTGAAGCTTAGCAGGTTGTGAACCCAAGCTGACTGCTGGTGCTACCCTTTTGGGAGGCAATGGTGGACCAGTAGGCTTGCAAGCATTTGGCAGAGCCTTTGGTGTCACATCCCACCTGGCAATGATGTTGCGCAGAGCTTCTGTATGCTTCTTTCTCAACTCGAATTTTGACTGAATGGCATCAAGTGATTGCCCAAACAAACCCTCTGCAGACGCTATTTCATCCAAATAAACGGCCCTGTCCCTCTCCGGAACCTCAGAGAGAGTTAACCGCAGGTGTCTGAGTGCCACGACTGAAGAGGCCATCCCTCTGCCAAGGGAGAGCGCTGCTCAGCCAGGCACTCAAAGATTATAATCTGTAGTAACTCTGACCTCATTGAGAAGAGATAACAGAGGGCTATCAGGAGGTACCAGAGAACCCAGTTCCGCCAAACACACTGCTTAATATGTCTCAAGCATAGTGACGGAGCTCAGGGCACGAGCAGTGCCCGCCTGGGCTAGGTCCATTTTTTTCCAGCTGAGATGTGGAAAATCTGCAATGGTTGGACGAAAGAGTTGTAGGGCCTCACACACTAGGGTGATGGGACGAGATAAGCCGCCAGGGATGGTTCCATGGGAGGGGGATTAACCAAGCTGGCCTTCTCAGCGCCATCCAAATCAGAATACTGTCCATAGCCAGACACCGTAGCACGGTAAGACAGCGGTTTACTCCATGACAAAGTTAATTCTGAGACAAAGCCGGGAACATAGGCAATTTTTAACTGTAGTCGGCTCAGGGAGAAGGAAAAACTCAGCAAACCACGACGGCTTACAAGCTGGAGGAGGGGAGGGCCACTCTACCTCCAGTTTTTCAGCAGCACGCCGGTACAGCGAAAGGAAGAATGAATCGTGCGGGTCAACCAAAGCAGCAGCGGCGGTAACCTGGCCTGACGACGAGGCTTCCTGTTCGTCCTCCGATAACCCATGCATAAGCCGATGTCCAGAATGTTGTCGTCCTCATGGGGAGCTGCCTGCCTTAGCTGTTGCTGGCTAGCGCTCTCGGTGGGCTCCGACTCAAACTCAGCTAACCCCTCAAGACACTCCATATGGTCAGCCCAGGAACCGGGGATTTCGACTGAGTCCTCACTGTCGCACTCAGATGAAACAGGGTCTCTTGAATCAGAGAAGAGTCTTTCCTAGCACTTTTTTGACAAACGAGACCCGTCTTTCCAGGGTTGAGCGCTGGAGCTGGCGACAAAACGCACAGGCCCCAGGCTCATTTAATGCCCTTCTGGCGTGAACAATTCCCAGACAGACAGGACATGCCTCATGCTTGTCCTTATCATGCAAAGAGAAGCCGCACCCCTGCGGACAGGGGCGAACAGAAGACTTCTTCTTTAAGTTC
The DNA here is from genome assembly GCA_029721435.1 of Gymnothorax reevesii. Taxonomy (NCBI): domain Eukaryota; kingdom Metazoa; phylum Chordata; class Actinopteri; order Anguilliformes; family Muraenidae; genus Gymnothorax; species Gymnothorax reevesii. The sequence goes on from CM056579.1 coordinate 77,624,781, forward strand.
ATTCCGAAACACAAACTCAAAACACAACAGGAAATTAGCGCTTTGCGGGCAGCCAAACACACCAATTAATATGGTAGAGGCTAACACCAACAGTGGCAGTTAAGCTAACTTCGAGTTGGCAGTAGCCTTTCAAGAGGTTCAGAAACTAAATAGTAGCAGCTAGCTAGTCTGGCTCAGTAGTGGTGTTCTTAGCGAGGTGAAGAGCGGAAGAACTGAGGAGTGACTGTGATGGTGGACGTTAGTGATGCGCGGGTTGGCCGGGAACCCGTGGGTCCCATGGGTTTACCCGCGGGTCGGGCGGGGCGGGTCAATATTTTAATAACATTTAGCGGGTGCGGGCGGGTTGGGCCAAACAGTGGCGACATCTAATTCCCACGAAATTGAGAATAAAAAGTATAATAGGCTATCGGCCACTTGAGGGCTCTAGACATACAACCTAGATAAGACGCTCTTGTCAAACGATGAAACGCTACCTTGAGCAGGATAGAAAGCCAATTGTACCTCTCCCTCTTCCTACTCTCGATGTACACGCAGTCACTGGTGCGCGGCTTAATCCTTCACGGTTAGACTAAGGATCTAAAGGTGGAATGATAGCTCATTTTATAAATCGTTCTGCTGTCAGCACCGAAATATTATGTAGTAGTAGTAATTTTATTGACCTGTGGGTCCCAACAACACATGGACAAAACATTTTTTCGCCACTTTACAGTGAAAGGCATATCACGATTCTTATTCAAAAATAAAATCAACTTGTTGTGGTGTCTACGTTTATCAGCTACGTGTTCTCCAACAGCAGAGCGTGTGCTGCCATCGGCAGTGAAGACACTTCTTAGATATACATTTCTATAACACCATTCTATACACATAAGTTACCTATTCGTTTGGGTGATAGCCTATCATTACTGGAGCATGTATGGTCATAAACTTAGTCTTGCTCTCATTAATTACCATACCATGAGAGAAAGAATAATCGTGTAAACCTCCATGGTGGCCAAAGCAGTCCTCTGCGTCCCAGCAACTAGCGCAACAAGCGAGCAAACCTTCAGTTCGGCTGGCCGTGTCCAGGAAACGCGCCGTAATCGCTTAAACCCTGGCACTGCTGACTCGATTTTGTTTTTGCCTAGTTTGGGAAAAAAATACGCCTAGGCCTACATTATAAGCTGTATTGAAAAAATTGCCTAAAAGCCCCCCCCCCAAAAAAAATTCCTCGAAGATAGGATATCGCAACACTGTATGGGAGAGTAGGCGATAGCGCCAGTGCGTCACTGTCATGATCATTTTGTTCCAATAAAACAGCCTGTTTGCAATATTTTGCCTGATGGCATTTTGTTTGGTTGCAAAGATCAGAAATCACGGTAAGGTTCAATTAATGATGATGATGATGGTCTGAGCTGTCGTATTCGACAGATCTCCTTTCTCTCAGTGCTCCTGGTTAAGGGTTGCATGTTTTCTGCGGTGACTGATCAGTCCTATTCGGGAACGGCAGTGTCGTTGACAGTCAGGGTAGGCAAAGTCAGTACTGCTTGGAGGAGTTTGGTTTTGTCTGGCATGGCGGGCTGAACGGGATTCCTGGAGCAGCTTGATGCGTCGATGCTCAAATTTCTCAACACCAACATGGCAGATGGATCGCCACTCTGGATGGTTTAGAGCCTGACTCTCCCAGGTTTCAGTAGGTATTTCACATGCTTTCAGGTTGGATTTAAAGACATCCTTAAACCTCTTGTGTTGTCCTCCTCTTGACCGCTGTCCACTGACTAACTCTCCGTAGAAAAGCGGCTTCAGTATTCTGCTATCCTCCATGCGGGCGAGGTGTCCAGCCCATCGGAATTAGCCTTTAATGAGGAGTGTTTCAATACCTTCTATCTCACAGCACTCAAGTACTGCAGTGTTTGGTACTCTGTCCTTCCAGGGGATGCCACAGATTTTGCGAAGTTTCTTCACATGGCGACGATACCAGGTCCAAGATTCACGTCCGTACAGAAGAGTAGATAGCACAACTGTTCTATACACACCAAGCTTTGTGCTGAGGCGAATACCATGATCAGACCATAGTCTCTGCTGCAGCCATCCAAAGCTGGCACTTGCTTTGCTAATTCGGGAAGTGATCTCATCATCTATACAGGCATTCTGTGAGAGGAAGCCTCCCAGATAGCAGCACTTCTGCACAACCTTTAACTGATCATCACCGATCTTAATGACTGGGTCCACAGGTGGGCTGCCTGGTTTCGGCTGAACAATCACTTCAGTTTTTTTTATACTGATACCTGTAGTAAGACCATAGCGTGTGGCTGCTCTAGCGAAATCATTGAGAATTCTCAGTTGGTCCTCCTCTGTGTTAGCAATCAGTGCGCAGTCATCTGCCAAGAGTAATTCTCGTAAAAGTAGTAGAGACATCTTTGTCTTGGCTTTCAGACGCTGGTGGTTGAAGATGCCACCGTCGCTTCTGAACCTGATCATGACTCCTTTGTTGCAGTCCTTAAAGGCATCCTGGAGCATTGCAGAAAAGATAATGCTAAACAGTAAAGGGGCCATGACACATCCCTGCTTGGTTCCATTTGTCACTGGGAATGCTTCTGATGTGGTCCCAAGGTCAGATACACGGGCCATCATACCATCATGAAAAGAGCGAATGATCTTGACTACTCTTGGTGGACATCCAATCTTCAGAAGTAACTTCCAGAGTTCAATTAATAGACAATGCCTAACCTTTGTATTAATAATTCCAGCCAAAAGCCAAATGTATGTTGTGCTCCACTCAAATCCATAGCATAAAAGAGGAATCGTTTTTTTCTATTGCAAATCATGTCACAGACCCACTGTATTCTTTTTCTCTTGCCTCCTTTTTGTGTCGGGTCGGGTTGTGTTCGGGTTGAAAATCGGTGCGAGTTTTAGCGGGGCGGGCGGGGCGGGTTAGCTGTCACGTCGGGTCGGGTTGGTGCGGGTGTTAAAAAACCTCGACCCGCGCATCACTAGTGAACGTATATATGCGCGGGCGGGGCCTAGCATACATTATCACAGATCATTTTGCTTTTAGGCGTGAATAGAGGTGTCTTCAGTCAGGCCACGCAAGGGTGTGATATCCCATACTATATATGTTGTACCGAGTGAATCGACTGAAAGGGGACACAAACTGTTACAGAGCGAATGTTGAAGTGTTGAAAATGCGCTGGATGAGTCATGCATGGGAAAACCCATTATCCTCAGATATCTTAAAAATCTATTTTGAATCCGACTTGATTCATTAATACAGTGCTTGCAACCCATCTGTCCCGCGTCTATCAAAAACAAAACCCCACATTTCATTTGAAATGTCTATTATTTACAGTTTAGCTGAAAAATGTAATGGGCACTAAAATGACCCTTTTAGTAGCAGCAAAAGTAACTGAGACATTGTCACCATCTATAATTAATCCAAATTTCTTCCATGTATTTGACTTGATCTTCAAGCATAAGCCAATTGAAGCAAGTTCAAAGAAATTCAAGATCAAATGAGAAACAAAGTCATTGACATTCATAGGACAGTTCCAAGGCGAAAACCTCTGCTGACCAAAAAGAATACAAGGTCTTGTCTCGCATTTGCCAAAAAACATCTTGATGACCCCTAGACTTTTGGGGCCAATATTCAGTGGACTGACGAGACAAAAGTTAAGCTTTTTTGGAGGGTGTGCGCCCTGTTACATCTGACGTAAAATTAACACAGCATTACATAAAAAGAACATCATATCAACAGTCAAACATGGTGGTGTTAGTATGATGGTCTAGGGCTGCTTTGCAGCCTCAGGACCTTGACGACTTGACGAAATTCCGGGGTGAACCAGGAATTGTGGATGTAAGTGTGCTAGTGTTCTCTGCATTTTGTTAATATGATTACAAATGAAAAAGCACCACTTGAAAAAAGTCAATATTTAAGTTCAAATGAACTTCAATATTATTTTTATACAACAACAACACTACAGTGACGTCACCCAACATGCCAGGTGCAAGAAATGCAAGAATTTCACGTTAACTGTAACGCTTGGCAATTTTTTTGCAAAAACACAACATCTTGCATGCACACCACGGGAAAAATGAATTTAACTCTGAATTTGTGCACACATTGCCTGTAAAAGCATGTGAGTCCGAATTAAATTTCACTTCTTCCCTGACACTTGTGAAACGTTGACACTATGCCGCAACTTACAGCCCCTGAACGGGAACGTGCCATAGGCATGCTTCAAATTGGCGCCAGCACCAGGGAAATTGCTAGACGACTACACTGCGCACACACAACGATCGCAAGACTCCATCAAAGGTTTCTGCAAACGGGGAGCACTCGGGACCGTCCTCGGCCGGGTCAACAACGTGTGACAACGGCTCGTCAGGACCGTCAGATCGTACGGGATCATGTCCGAGACCGAACACTACCAGCGACAAGAACGGCTGCTCAAGTCCAAGGACGACATGCATTCATTCACCCCAACACCGTACGGAACCGTCTGCGAGCTGCAGGCCTGCGTGCACGACATCCTTATTTCGGCCCCATATTGACGGATCGTCACCAAAACCAGCGTCTACAGTGGGCAAACAGGCACCAGAATTGGCGACTACGACAATGGCACGGTGTCATCTTTTCTGACGAGTCACGATTTCACTTAAGGAACGCAGATGGCCGTATACGTGTTTGGCGGAGACGTAGTGAATGTTATAACGCCGATTGTGTCGTTCAAACGGACTGTTGGGGTGGTGGCAGCGTTATGGTGTGGGGTGGAATAAGCTACCGTCACGGAGCCCCTCTCCATATCTGCAGAGGAAGGGTGAACGGCGTCTACTACCGGGACCAGGTGCTGCAGAACCATGTTGCGCCGTTCTTCAACCAACACCACGATGTCCACACGTTCCAACAGGACAACGCTAGGGCACACACTGCAAGGGTGTCCATGCAGTACCTTGCACAGCAGTACATCCTCGTGCTTCAGTGGCCAGCTCTGTCACCCGACCTCTCCCCTATCGAGCACTTATGGAGTGAAATTGGACGACGGCTTTCACGTCGACGCCAGATGGACAACATCCAAGAACTTGAGGTTGCCCTTGTTCAGGAGTGGAATGCTATCCCTCAGAACACTATCCAGAGACTGATCAACTCCATGCGACGACGGTGCACCGCATGTGTCAATGCAAATGGCGGTCACACCCGTTATTGACTTTCCTGTTTGACTCCTACACCAGTTAAACCTCTCTCGCGCATTAACATTATCGTAAATGAAATTGAATGATGTTTACATGTCTTCTTAAATCATTCATTATCTCAAATGCATCATACGTATATACTTCCTATATCAATCCGTGGAGCAATTCCAGATTTCGTGAGTGGTGCGTTTTCATTTGTACTCAGTATATTTCAGCACCCTTAAAACTGCGTCTGCGGGATGCAGAAAGATTTGTATATTTGCGTCGTTTTATGATTTGATGCATATTTCCACGGTGGGGACGGCGTCATCGCGAACCCAGATTTCTTATTTTACAATACATTATTACACTTACAAACATTTTGTGACAAATCCTAAAGTGCCACGTATTAAGTTAGCAACACAGAGCAGGCTATTCAGTTGAATGAATGGGTTGAGGCAGAAGTATAACAAAATAAGTTTTATTCTCTCCAGCAATAAGTATCAAAATCCAGTTAATACTGGAATTAAGTGAAATTACAAAACAACAATACTCACCCACCTCCATACACTGCCCTAAAAGTAATCCCCCACCGCACTATACAATTTACTGGCAACTAGTAAACACCATAGTCTGGCAAACCAAACATCCAGGAAAATTCCTGTGATCCAGACTATCACACTGCCAATGCCTAAAACACTCCAGACAGTCAGGGTATGAGATCTAGAACACCGCACTGCAGTTCTTGGATGCACTTTAACACAGTGCACACAATAGGAATGCAAGAAAACACACCACTAGATGTCAGAGGTTAATAGGTTACACAGAACCTAAATGCAGCGGCTGGTAGCAACCAGGTGTCAGATGTAGAGAAGGACACACACACACACACACACACACACACACACACACACACTCACAAAGAAAAAGGAAACACAACTCAAAATGAAAGACAATAAGTACTGGTCGCTCTCACAGCCTAAGTAAATCAAAACAGAATGATGGAAGGGAAAACTGGTCAGACACTACACCACATGCACTCATTTCTTAGGAAGCATCAGGCCTCAGGGATAGAGGGAGAGATAAAGGGAAAACCCAGAGGCAGCAGCAATACTCCTCCCCTGTTAAAGACAATCAATGTGCCAGCACAACAACAGCACAGTCTGCAATCGACAGGTCTTAGGACGGTGCCTTTTAAAGACGGCCAATGCGCCAGCACAACAGCAACAGCACAGTTGGCGATTTACAGGTCTTTGGACAGAGTAGTATTCTTTCAGCTACGACAACCACAGGCACATGCGCCAAAACAATTCAAAGAGCTGACATTGTTTTGCGAGGAGGAAGCAAAACACCACCCCTGTGGTGTATATTGCCACCACCCCTAAGAGGGAGTGTGCTGAAGCACCCTAACACACTTTTACAATAATAGTTAATTAAACTTGAATTTCAGGGTGGGTTCCGTTGGGGGGGGCTCAAAAACAATGGAAGGTGAAGCACTGCGTGCACACATCCCCCACAGAAAATCTATGCCATGCTATGTTCTGCTAATATTATGTTTTCTTACATTTGATTATGCAATGTCATGTTATGCTGTATTATTTTGTGTTATGTAAAGCTGAGTTGTGCTAGGTTATGTTCGGTCATAATATGTTACTGTATGTCGTGCTATGTTATGTTATTTTATGCAATGTTATGTGAGCTTATGTTATGTTTGGTCATGCTCTGTTATGATGTATTACGCTATGCTGTTATGTTATGCTTCGTGAAGTTATACTGTTATGCTACATTATGTCATGCCATGCGACACTGTCTTTAGTTATGTTATGATATGCTAGGTCGTGTGATGTGATATTATGCTATGCTACAACCCCAATTCCAAAAAAGTGGGGATGCTGTGTAAATTGTAAATAAGAACAGAATGCAGTGATTTGCAAATCTCATAAACCCACATTTTATTCACAACAGAACATAGACAACATATCAGATGTTGAAAGTGAGACATTTCACCATTTCATGAAAAATATTGTCCCATTTTGAATTTGATGGTAGCAAAAACAAATCTTTTAGGTCAATGGATTTGAGCTAATGACTGTAATGCACACTGTCTGATATATGCTTTATGTTGAGCATGTGAAATGGTCTTTTCATCAATGTTTTGTCAAAAAGGAACAGTACGTGAATCGGTCTCATTCCGCCTGTCTTTTTCGGCACGAGAGAGTAGCAAGCATAAAATACCTTGCTCTCCTTGCCAGAGAGAACTGCGGAGATTGTTCCCTTACTCAACAGTCGGTTAGGTCTGATGTCAGGGCCTCTAACTCTGTGTGAGATGACCTGACAACTTACATCACAACGTTTAACAACAGAGGTGGAAATTCAAACTGTAGAATACAGCCCCTTCTCATTATTCTCCTCAGCAATCTTTTTCAGAAAATAGACTTTGCCACGCTGAGAAGTGCTCTGAGAGCGGGCGTGCAAATGTTTGAGGAGCTTTTACCAACATTTTTGTCAGAGCCCTCACTGCTGCTGCGTGTAATGGGGAGGGCAGGATAGAAAGGGATGAGAGATGGGAAGAGCAGCATCGCCGACATCCCCAAGCTTAATAACAGTATCGTGCCATATAGGAGTGCTCCCTGTAGCCTGCATTGCTGTGTGGGTAGTATGGGTGGGCGTGGAATGTGCGCTTGCTGTTGCAACAGCGTCATAGTTAAGTTTGCTTAACATTAGCTTGTGAAATTAAATCATTGTGGATTGGACTTAGAATCTGCAGTAAGGAGGTACTGAGCTTACCGCTGAGCTAGGACTGTTCAAATGCAGACTGATGGACTCTGATTTTTGTTTGCACGTGGCAGAGGAATAGGTGTCGAGACAGTTGCAGAGAGCTCAGAGGAGAGGGGGCAAATGGTTTTATTTGGATTTGCTCTTTAACACAAGGGGAATGGCCCTGAAAAAGACCATTGTGAAAATTCAGGCAGATATCCCCTGCTGGCAGTAATTGCCTCCTCCGCTTCCATGGCGGCTTAGCCGGGGAGTTCGTCCACATTCATGCTGGGGAAGCAGGGGCTGCCGGGCACTGCTGCCGAGAGTGATGTTCCTTCTGATCTCGCCAAGAACCGTGAAAGCTTTCCACTTTCTCAATGACCTCTTGCAGCAGAAGCCCAAAAAGCCCAGCAGCGTTGATAGGACCATCCATCAGCCCCATTCGAATTTGCTCCAAGTCATAAGCCTTCTCCAAGTCCACAAAACACATGTAGACTGGATGGGCAATCTCCCATGACCCCTCCAGTGTCCGTGCGAGGGTAAAAGGTTAGTTCACTGTTCCACGGCCAGAACGAAACCCGCATTGCTCCTCCTGAATGTGAGGGACGACAATTGGGCGGAGCCTCCTTTCCAGCACCCTGGGATAGGCATTTCCTGGGAGGCTGAGCATTGTGTTCCCCCTATAGTTGGAGCACACCCTCTGGGCCCCTTTTTTATAAATGGGAACCACCCCAGTCTGCCAGTCCATGGGTACTGTATCCGACGTCCACGCGATATTGAACAGGCGTGTCAACCATGACAGCCCACCAACATCGAGGGCCTTCAGCATCTCAGAACAAATCTCGTCCATCCCAGGTGACTTGGCATTGCTGAGTTTTTTGACTACCTCAGTGACTTTCACTAGGGAAATTGGCAACGAATCGCCTGAGTCATCCATAGCCTCCCCGAATTCATTCCAAGCCCGAGCTTTTGCTTCAGCAACTACTGCGGCTGCAGTCCTTCTAGCCTGCCGGTACTGGTCTGCCGAGTCGGGGGTCCTCGGGGCCAACCAGACTTGAAAGGTCACCTTCTTCAGCTTGACAACCTCCCTCACTGCTGGGGTCCACTAATGGGTTCTTGCGTTGCCGCTACAACTGGCACTGAAGGAGTAATTTGTCACAGGGTCCTTTACCAAACGTTTCTAGTCCACCCTCACAACATGTTTAGGCCTCCCAGGTCTGTCTGGCAGTCTTTCCTGCTATCTGATCCAACTTACCACCAGGTGGTGATCAGTTGACGGCTCAGCCCCTCTCTTCTCCCAAGTGTCTAGTCAAGTCAAGTCTAGTGCTTTATTTGTCACATGCACATTTACATGCAGTGAAATGAAAGGGGGAGGGCTTTTAGCTCTGTGCTACACATGAATAAAAAGAATAAGAACATAGGTAATAAATACTGTATAATAAATAGAAAATAACCAATTACTAAAAAAAATTGTCTTTAGCCTACAAAGACAGAGGGGGAGTAGAGTTTAGCATTCTAACTGCTGACGGAAAAAAACTCCTTCTCAGTCTCTCAGTCTTTGTGTTCAGACTGCAGAGCTGTCTGCCCGAATTTAGCAGGGTGAAGAGGCTGGAATTGGGGTGGGAGGCATCTTGCATGATCTTTCTAGAACTAGACCCCACCCTCTTGATGTAGATGTTTTCCAAGCTTGGGAGGTGGGCCCTAATGGTCCGTTCTGCCGAGTGCACCACTTTCGGCTGGATGGCTCGATCATGTGCCGTACAGTTCCCGTACCAAGCAGTGATGCAGCCTGTGAAAATACTTTCTGCAGCTGAGGAATAAATGGTCTTCAAGATGGATGGGGAGACCTTGAACTTCCTCAACCGACAGGGGAAGTACAGCCATTACCTGGCCTTCCCCGACAGGTGTTGTGTGTGGAGGGATCAGGAAAGGTCCTCGGTAAGGTGCACCCCCAGGTGAAACTGGAGACCCGCTCCATAGCCTGTCCACTGATGGTGAGTGGGGTGTGTCTGCTGCACTTCCTCTTCCTAAAGTCCACCACCATTTCCTTAGTCTTGCTGACATTCAGAGCCAGGTTGTTGGACTGACACCACAGTGCTAGGTCTGCCACTTTTTCCAGGTAGGCCTGCTCGTTGTTTCCGGAGATCAGACCCAGCACCACGGTGTCGTCAGCAAACTTGATGATGGAGTTTGAGCTGTTGATGGCTGCACAGTCATGTGTGTAGATGTTATATAGTAGCAGGCTCAGGACACACCCCTGTGGAGAACCTATGTTGAGGGTCAGCGTCACGGAGGTTATGCCTCCTAGAACTCTCACCACTTGGGGGCGATCGGTTTGGAAGCTGAGCTTCCAGTTGCACATCTGGGTGTCGATCCCTAGCGACCTCATCTTTCCCATCAGGCGAAGGGGGACTATGGTATTGAACACTGAACTATAGTCTATGAACAGCATCCTCACAAAGTTCCCCCTTCCCCCTTCCAGGTGAGTTAGAGTGGTGTGCAGAAGATTGGAGATGGCATCTTCTCTGCTTCTATTTGTTCCATAGGCAAACTGGAGGGGGTCGAACGAGCTGGGCAGCAGATGTACTTTTTCACCAGCCTCTCGAAACACTTCATCACTGCAGACATGAGGGCCACCAGGCAGTAGTCTTTCAAGCCTGATGGTTTATATTTAAGACAGGGACAATGATTGACTGTTTAAAGCAGGTTAGAACAACAGCTTGGGCCAGTGACATAGTAAAGATTTCTATGTAAACTGGGGCTAGGACCCTCCCAGGAATCTGATTGGGACCTGCTGCCTTTTTCCCATTTACCCCTTTGAACACCCTCCTCACATCACTCTCACTGATTATGAAAGGGGGCGCCCCATTATTAACAGTCACTTCCGTCTCAGCTGCCATAGAGCTGGAATCAGACACAATATCAAAACGTGCATAAAAGGTGTTCAGCTCATCAGCTAGAGAGGGATCAGAGTTGCTCACTGAGCCCAGTTTGTTCTTAAAGTCTGTCATGATCCTCAGGCCCTTCCACACAACAGCTGAATCACCTGCATTGAAGTCAGCTTCCACTCTTTCCCTGTAGCGGAACTTTGAGGCTTTCACAGTCTTCCTTAGACCATAAACTGCCACTTTTTGGTCTGACATGTCTCCTGATTTAATACCAGCCTTGTATGCAGCAGTGCGTGCTGCAAGCGCTGCTCTCTCAGTTCCATCTACCCACGGTTTCTGATTTGGGAAAACTTCGATTTTGACATGTTGTATGATGTCAATGATCAGAAAGTGAATGTAGCTCCCAACCACTTCCGCAAACTCACTGATGTCACCCGAAGACACTCGGAACATCTCCCAGTCTGCGTTCTCCAGCGCATCCTGAAGCAGGGCTTGTGATTAGTCAGTCCAGCGCTGAACGTCTTTAGTCACCGGAGCTTTGTGCAAGATCACCTGTTTATATTGTGGTACCAAGAAAATCGCAACGTGATCAGACTTGCCAGAAGCAGGCAGAGAGTTGGCTTAGTAACTGTCTTTAAATGCAATATAGCAGTTATCCAAGGTGTTTTCACCCTTCATTAGGAAGTGGATATGCAGTTTGAATTCTGGCAGGCGACGAGAAAGTTTGGCCTTGTTGAAATCACCAAGAACGATGAAAGCAGCCGCTGGGTGACATTGCTGAAGTTTGCTTATCACCTCCTGCAGGTCGGATATGGCAGTATCGGTGCTAGCATTTGGGCAAATATAAACTGCGGTGATTATAGTGGCGAAGAATTCCCGAGGTAAGTAATGTGGGCAGCATAAGATAGATAAGTGCTCCTGGTGAGGGGTACAGGCCCTGAAGAGAACGGTCATATTCTTCGTATCACATCACCTGTTTTTAGTCATAAAACAGACTCCCCCACACCTGGATTTCCCGGACTCCTCCGTTCTATCCATATGAGTGGTGGAGAAATGTTGACAGGCGTGATAGAATGATCTGGTGTAGAAGCAGACAGCCAGAACTCAGTAAAGCTGAGTGTATTACAGTCCCTGATGTCCCGCTGTAAAGCGAACCTTGCTCTTATGTCTTCCAGCTTATTCTCTAAAGACTGGTGATTGCCGTTCCTTGCAATCATTCCCCTCTAAGTGTCTCCGTCGTTGCCCACATGAGCATTGAAGGCTCCCAGAAGAACTATGGAATCCCCAGTAGGAGACTTTTCCAGGACCCCACCCAAGGATTCCAAGAAGGCTGAAGAACACTGAACTGCTGTTTGGTGTGTAAGTGCAAAACAGCAGTCAGAGCATTCCCCTCCGCAACCTGTAGGCAAATTGCAGAGCCCCTCTTGTTCACCGGGATTGACTCCAACACGATGGCGCTCAGTCGAGAGGACACTAGAGCAACTCCAGAAAAGGAGAGAGTCCAACCCCTATTAAGGAGCTTGGTTCTGGAGCCAGAGATGAGCGTAGAGGTGAGTCTAACTATATCTAGCCGGTACCGCTCAACTTCCTGCTCAAGCTCTGGCTCATTCCTTACCAGTGAGGTGACATTCCATGTCTCAAGAGCCAGATTCCATGAGCAGGGCCCAGAGCGCAAGGATCCTCGCCATTCATCTGCCACCTGATCTTCTTTGCACTTGTCCCCTACTCCTCTCCTTGCAGGTGGTGGGCCCACGTGGGCCTCAGCCTCAGGTGCTTGCCTGCAAGCTCCCCTCCCAGACTGACCCCTCACCTGGGACCAATTTGCTATGGGAGACCCTGCCAGGAGCTAAGCTCTTAAAAACACAGCTCCCAAGATCCCAGGGGCACACAAACTCCACCACGATATGGTAGTGATTCACGGAGGAGTTTTTTTTTAAGCCCAGCCATCCTGTTTAGACTGTCATGGTGCACAAGAAGCATTTATTTTATCTCTTTTGTCCAGGCCCACTCTCGCTTAGGCAGACCCTCTCATCCGATTTGGTGCTCTGATAAGGATGTGGACCTATTAAAGAAGGAGATGGCAGTAGTTTCCTCTGGCTAGGAGGCGGCTATGAGTTTGACTCACCTTAGACAGGGAGATAAGTCCGTGGCCGAGTTTGCAATCTTCTGTCGAGCTTTGACTGTAGAGATGGGGTGGCCTGAGGGGCCATTAAAGTTCTCATTTCTGAATGCCCTCTCTGCACCTATTAAAGATGTACTCACCCTCCTCGAGCCGCCTGCGTCTTTTGACACTCAAGTATCCACAGCAATTCGCTTACTGGAGCGATTGGATAATTGCTTACAGGAGCGTTAGAGAGAAAAGGGCTCAAAGAAAAATCATCCTGCCCGGGACACGCCCCATTTTTTTGCTCCCTTGGGCCGGAGCGGCTGCGGCTGACTGCCCTTTGGTGTCCAAAGAAGCTATGCAGGTAGACAGCTCCATATTGCGCTCCACTTCTGGAGATCAGCCTAAGGGGGTGGAGTGCTATTACTGTCGCAGCGAAGGGCATGTTAAGAAGGATTGCCATAAGCTGAAGGGAAATGGGCAGTCTCGCAGATAGGGCATGGGGCATCATGGGTCGAATCCCCGGCGAACTCTACTTTCCGCTCATTTAAGCTGGGGGGTGCAGCAAGGGGTTCCCTGGGTCCCTCTGCGGCAACCTCGCCAGGTCACTGCCCTTGATGGCCAACCGTTGGGCAGTGGACTGATTAAATATATCACTAAACCAATATCTCTGAAGATTTCATTTGGGATACTGAAAGCATTCCTTTTTTTTAAATGGATTAATCAGCCTATCTGCTGTTACTGGGAAATTCATGGCTGACTAAGCACCCAGAACACAGATTGACTGGGGTAGCTGTGAAGCTACTATTCTCCACTAGGGGACCCAGTATGCGTCACACTGCTCCGCAGATCAGTCTTTCATCGTAGGCAGAGGGCATGGTGTTGAGGAGATGTTTATAGTGATGAGGAGGAGCAGTTTCCTACTAATACTTGTGGGGAGTCTTCCTCACTTTTAGGGGATGGGGAAGAGAGTCTGGCCTGGGATCCAGTGGAACACTGGAACCCAACCTTTGATTAGGGGTTCGAGGATGACCATAGGCGGTGTTTCCATAGGGCAAACACGGGCAGTTGCCCAGGGCCTCTGCCAATCAGGAGCCTCGGTTGGGGTCTCGTCCAATCAAGAACCACGTTCGGTGAAACGTCACAACTATATGTTAATGAGCTTTCAGAACATACATGCCCTAGCGCTAGGCGAAGCCACTGCGTACCTCACTGCTACCGTAGGCTGCATGAATGCTTTTGACCACCACAGCCACCAGAACGCGTTGTCCAATAAATTGTGTTTTCACGTGCAAAGTTAAAAAAATGCCTCGTTGTCAATCCTAAGGCCCTCGGGCTTTTTAAATGGTTGTGTAATATACTAGTTGTCATAGCTTCACTGTGTTATTGACAACAGGTCTGCTGGCTAGCATCTAGCTCTCCTTTGACTGGTCTCATTTCCACTCCATTTAGTCAGTGTTTATGCACTTTCAAAGCTCCCAAATGTCTCGTTTTTAATGTTAAGGATCTTAACTAACTGTCACTAAAGTGGTAATCATTTCAAGCCTTTCAATGGTTTGAAACTTATCTCGCTGCTTGCCATCCTCGGCATTCAAAGAAACTGTAAAATATATATACAGTATAAATATATATTGTGTTATGGCCCCAATTTGTTATTACATTTATAACACAACAGCAACAGCAAGGGATGACAAACACAGTTTTAACAACTAAAACACATTTAATTTTTAACAAAGACAAAGACTAATAACAACCTACAACTAAAGACCAAGATTGATAAATAAGAAAAAACAGAAATAATTACAGTCCCTTTTTGGTGGGGTGGCTTGGTGATGTCCTGGATGAAGAAAATGCTCAAACACAGGCAAAGAAATCCACAAAAGAAACGTCACAGGTCCTGAACAGAATGGCAGGTCTGGTCATCTTCTTGCAATTTCTCCTACTACTTTACTGTCTCAATTCTTTTCCTTATATACTCTTTTGCAGACCCCACCCACATTTAGACCTCTTTTTTTTAATTTTCTGAGACTTGCCTCAGACATGTCCAGGACATGTCTAAACATGACTCCAGTCTGAGCTTAACAAAAAAAAGGTAAATACTGCCATCTAGTGGCCTATATTCACATTACACCTCCATTCCAAAAGGGAAAAATTTTGACTCATAAAGGCAAAATTTTTCTTTTCAATACAAAATGGTAAAGTGAACACTTGTCTATATATACATATCATACACATTCAAACACGGGATAAGCAATCAGCAATTACATTGTCTGTACCCTTCACATGCTTAATTTCCAAGTCAAACTCCTGTAAAATCAAACTCCAATTCAACAATCTCTGATTCTTGTTTTTCATCTTACTCAAAAACATTAACAGATTGTGGTCAGTGTACACAATCATTGGCTTTTGTCCTGTACAAACATAAACCTCAAAGTGTTGTAAAGAAAGGACCAGAGCCAACAGTTCCTTCTCTATTGTGGAATAGTTCCTTTGGTGGCGATTGAACTTCCTGGTGAAGTATGCCACGGGATGCTCAATGTCATCAGAGTCACTTCTCTGTAGGAGCACAGATCCACAAGCTTGGTCGCTAGCATCGACCGCGATGGAGAGCGGTTTGTTGAAGTCAGGAGATTTGAGCACGGGGAAGTGACACAGCAGAGACTTCAGGCGATCGAAGGCTCTCTGGCATGCATCATCCCAGGTGAACTTTACGCCTTTCTTCAGTTGGTTAGTTAGACTGAGAGCAATCTCAGCAAAGTTCTTGCAGAACTTGCGGTAGTACCCGATCATTCCAAGGAAGCGGCGCAAAGCTTTTTTGTTGTCAGGAACTGGAAAGTCCATGATGGCTTGGACTTTAGCATTTATGGGTGCCACCTTACCCTGGCCTATGACGTAGCCAAGATAGGTGACAGTAGCACAACCAAAGTCACTCTTGTTCAGGTTAACAGTCAGGTTAGCCTGGGTCAGGCGCTGGAACAACGTCTCTACATCTTTTAGATGTTCTTCCCAGGAGTCACTCCATGTGATCAGGTCATCGATGTATGCACCCGTGTGTGGCAATCCGGCGATTGTAGACTGTATCATCCTTTGGAACGTGGCTGGGGCATTTTTCATGCCAAAGGGTAGGACTTCATACTGGTACAATCCAGATGGTGTGGCAAAAGCAGAGATGCTCTTGGCCCTCTCAGTTAAAGGCACACACCAATAACCCTTCAATAAATCAATCTTGGTCAGAAACTTTGCTTGCCCTACACTATCAATACAATCATCAATCCTAGGTATTGGAAACACATCAGTTCTAGTTACAGCATTGACTTTGCGATAATCTGTACAGAATCTAGTACTTCCATCAGGTTTTGGAACTAGCACACAGGGTGAACTCCAATCGGAGTTGGAGGGTCTGATAATATCATGTTTTAACATGTACTCAACCTCTTTCTCAGCAATCTTTCTCTTTTCAGGATTCATCCGGTATGGATGCTGTTTTATTGGTTTGGCATCACCAACATCTACATCATGAGAGGCTATAGTAACTCTCTTTGGAACATCAGGAAACAAATCCTTATATTTCTTGATCAACCTTTCAAACTGATCTCTCTGTGAGGGTTCTAAGTGCTGGAGTTTTACATCAAGATTTTGCAACACTTCAGTGTTTGACAATTTACATGAAAGAACTTCAGCTTTAATTCTTGGTTCATCATCTTGAAACTCCCCCTCATCTTCACACGTTTCGACCATTGGAGAATCTGAAGTGACAGCTGCAACCCTAGCATTTCTGTCATGATAAGGCTTTAGCATGTTAATATGACACAATTGTTTTGGTTTTCTCCTATCTGGAGTCTTCACAATGTAATTGAGATCATTGAGTTTTTTCAGAATTTCATAAGGACCATGAAATCTAGCCTGCAATGGATTGGACTGCAAGGGAAACAACACAAGGACCTTGTCTCCTGGTTTAAACTCACGGCTTCTAGCCTTATGATCATACCAAGTTTTCATTTTTCCCTGACTTGATTTCAAGTTCTCTTTGACAAGGTCATAAGCTGCACGCAATCTTTCCTTGAACTTGCTAACATAGTCTAACAGACTGATATGCGGCTCTTTTTCTTGCCATTGTTCACTCAATAATAGCAAAGGTCCTCTCACTTCATGACCAAACACTAGCTCAAATGGACTGAATCCAGTAGACTCCTGCACTGCTTCTCTAGCTGCAAACAACAGCAAATGAACCCCTTCATCCCAGTCTTTCTCATGGTCATAACAATAAGTCCTCATCATTGTCTTGAGAGTGGAATGAAACCGCTCTAAGGCACCCTGACTTTCTGGATGATAGGCACTAGAAAGAATCTGTTTTGCACCTAGTTCATACACAACCTGCTGAAACAATCCTGAAGTGAAATTGCTACCTTGGTCTGACTGAATTTCCCTGGGAAGACCAAACAACGTGAAGAACTTTATCAAAGCCTTCGAGATTGCAGTTGCCTTGATGTTACGTAGAGGTATGGCTTCGGGGAATCTGGTAGATGCACACATGATTGTCAACAAGTACTGATTTCCAGATCTAGTCTTGGGTAATGGACCAACGCAATCAACAATGACCCTAGAGAATGGCTCCCCAAATGCTGGGATAGGCTGCAATGGAGCTACAGGTGGGTCTAACTGGTGTTTTCCAACTACCTGACAAGTGTGACAGGTTTTGCAAAAGTTGGAAACGTCTTTCCGAAGCCCAGGCCAAAAGAAGTGTTTCATGATCTTATCAACAGTCTTGTTAACACCAAGATGACCTCCTAAAGGTAAACTATGAGCCATTGTTAAGATCTCATTCCTATAGACCTTCGGAACAACAATTTGCCTGACCACTGCCCAATCTGCATTGGCAGGGATATCAGGAGGGCGCCACTTCCGCATCAACACACCATCCTTGAGATAATACCCAACTGGAACTGCATCTATTTCTTTTTCAGGAAGGGCTCTCCTCTTTAGTACACCAATTTCAGGATCATTAGTTTGCTCCTCAATCAACTGCTTTCTGGACAGAGACAAGTCTCCAGACACATCAGAATCACCAGACCCATCCGGCTGGCTGAATAGAGAACTGATAAAAGTATCTGATAAGTCCTCAAACGGAGAAACCATAGTAGGCCAATCAGAGTCATGAGGCGAACCACCTGAGTCCTGACTATTCAATGTACTGGACGGCACCACAACATCATCTTCTTTAGCCTTCTTGGCCATAGCACGAGTCACTGCGCAAGAAGGATACAGAGATGGGTCCTCATACCCATTTTCAGTGCTCGGCTGTGAAGTAAGATGTACAGGGGGAACTACTTTGCCCCCAGCCAGGTCATTGCCTAGCAACAGAGAAACACCCTTTATAGGTAGACTTGACATAAGTCCCACCTTTACCTGTCCTGTAACTAAATCTGACTTCAAGAATATAGAGCGCAGGGGTACAGATACAGTCCTCCCTTCAATACCTTGTACAAGTATGAAATCCCCTGAAGCGGTCTCATCACGTAACTCCAAGGAGTCCATCAACAAAAGTGACTGAGAAGCTCCGGTATCCCTTAGGATATATATGGGGACAGGAGTAGTATGCTCATTCAGAGCCACAAATCCCTCTGACACAAATGGAAGAAATTCCTCCCTCACAAAGTCAGCTGTATTAGGCTTTTTAGCCCCACAAGAAGCAGGCAATTTAGCAGATTGGTTATGTACTACAGGGGTTTCTAACCTTGTTTTCACAAAGGCATTTGGTTTGGTATCCTTTTCTTTTTCTTTCTTAGCTTTAAGGAACCAACAGTTAGTTGTAACATGACCAGATTTCTTGCAATAACTGCAAACTAGACCACTTTTGTCACTGTTAGCTTTCACACTTTGATCAGACCTGTTACTGGATTTCTGAGCACCATCACCAGATTTGTCTTTGTCTTTGGGTGAGGAATCTTGGGTATCACCGTAACCCTTTTTCTGAAATTGGGACCATTTATTGTTACTGCTAGACTGAAATTTGGACTTATGAGTGAGAACATATTCATCTGCAAATTTGGCAGCTGATTGCAAATTCAGTGCTTGCTTCTCATTAAGGTAGGTCTTAACATCATCTTTAACACAGTTCTTGAATTCTTCAACTAACATCATCTCTTTTACTGAGTTGAAATCATCCTTGACCTCCATAGAAGTACACCAGCGCTCAAAGCAAACCTGCTTCTCATTAGCAAATTCAACATAAGTCTGATTTTCAGATTTCTTCAGACCTCTGAATTTCTGTCGGTAAGCCTCTGGAACCAACTCATAAGCTCTCAAAATAACCTTTTTGACAACCTCATAATCAGAGGAATCATCTGCAGACAAAGCCGAATAGGCTTGTTGAGCTTTACCCTTGAGGACAGTTTGCAACATCAGAGGCCAGTGTTCCTTTGGCCACTGGCAACTCTTTGCTACCTTTTCAAAACACTGGAAATAGTTGTCAACATCCTTTTCAGAAAATGGAGGCACCAGTTTTACCTCCTGACTGGCACAAAATTTATTTTTAGTTTCAATTTTAATTTTTAGTTTCTCCATTTGGAGTCTTTCTTCTCTATCCAACTTCTCTAATTCAAAATCTCTCTGTCTCTGTCTCTCTCTTTCTGCTCTTTCCTCTTTCTCTCTCTCAAATTCTCTTTGTTTTTCTTCTCTTGCTAATTTTTCTAACTCAAACTGCCTTTGTTTTTCTTTTTCCTCCCTCTCAATCTCTAGCATTTTTAATTTAAGTTCCATTTCTATATTTGGATTTTCCACTGGAAACTGTTCCAGATCTCCTGGTGCAAACACATTTTCATCAATGTAATATTCAACTATCTCTCTAGCCAGTCTTGCTTTTCGCATGGCTGGTTTTACCTCTGTCAGCTCCAACTGTCTGCAAATTTCTAGCAGTTCTGTCTTTTTAAAAGACTTCAAAACCCCTACGGTTGGTGATGCCAAGAAATCATCCATTGCTGTTGTCAATATATATCTAGGAAAATTCACAAAAACAATTTCACAATTTGGAATGTTAGATTTTCAATAAATTACTCACACAATGGTCTATCCCGGACGAGCCCCCAATTTGTTATGGCCCCAATTTGTTATTACATTTATAACACAACAGCAACAGCAAGGGATGACAAACACAGTTTTAACAACTAAAACACATTTAATTTTTAACAAAGACAAAGACTAATAACAACCTACAACTAAAGACCAAGATTGATAAATAAGAAAAAACAGAAATAATTACAGTCCCTTTTTGGTGGGGTGGCTTGGTGATGTCCTGGATGAAGAAAATGCTCAAACACAGGCAAAGAAATCCACAAAAGAAACGTCACAGGTCCTGAACAGAATGGCAGGTCTGGTCATCTTCTTGCAATTTCTCCTACTACTTTACTGTCTCAATTCTTTTCCTTATATACTCTTTTGCAGACCCCACCCACATTTAGACCTCTTTTTTTTAATTTTCTGAGACTTGCCCCAGACATGTCCAGGACATGTCTAAACATGACTCCAGTCTGAGCTTAACAAAAAAAAAGGTAAATACTGCCATCTAGTGGCCTATATTCACATTACAATTGTCTGATTGCAGCGCCAATGGAACGTAACGTCAAGTTCATGGATCCTGGCTGTTTTCCTGCATTTATTCACCGATTCATTATGGATTACGTAAGGGATAATTAACGAGAAGGTGTGCATTCCACGGTTTTAATGCACGACGCGGAGTTCGCGTCGGGTGGTTGCCTCCGCGATGTGCATTAAAACCGTGGAATGCTCACCTTCGAGTTAATTATCCTGCTTATACCATATTATATGGTCAATTTCCAGCAATATCAACTCGAACCATTGAGAAATTTTTGGTAAAAGTTATGCATTTACACTAAAAAAAAACGAGCTGGTAATCATTAAACAGGCACCGCGCCTTCTCATACCCAAAAGCCTATTATAAGCCAAGTTAAATTGAACCAGCTATCTTAGTTCATCTTACGTTATGTAGAGTATCGAGAGTTACGAAGGTATCTGAGGTTATATGAATTCCGGATGACCGCCAGAGACGGTATGAAATGCATACACTGTTTATTGCTTGTAAATTTCACCCAGAAGTCGCACGAATATCAGGACAACCTCAGTTCAGTAGCGGCTCTAGACTCGGGAATGGCGGGGCGCAGACAAGTTCCTTTATGACAATTAGTCCTGGGTAGTTCGCAATCATTTTCCTCTACTGACGCGTTTTCCAATTATCGTACTTGGCAACTTCAGACACGGTCTCTCCATATGCGATTAAACAGCCATGAAATCATGGGCGAAATTCAGTACAGAAAAAAAAATCTACTCATTACTAGGCCAGTTATTCGCGTTGATTGATCAGGTCTGTGTTCCAGTGAAATATCGCCTCAGTTATCAGGCGGGGTCGAGATATGGTATATGATATTTCTCTTTGGAAATTCAAAGAATGACTTTTTGTGATCACCCACCATCGTATCATGGTTGGTACAGCCAACTGCAACTCAGCTTCTAGGCATTTTATGGATAATACAGTGAGGGAAAGTCAGGTACGTATTATCAGTTCAGTGGTTGCTACGCTGCTGTTTTCAGCGGCCAGCTGGGTTGCTAAGCTGTGAAATCACGTGATGCAATGAGTGACCCGTATGTTTGCGGTTGAGAATAGTTAACCGCCCCACAGGACGCAACTTATGTGACACCGCTATATAAATGAGCAGCTAGGTTATTGTTGTACCTAGCCGAATACCAGGGGCCGGTTGCATAAAATTAGACCCAGTCTTTTTGACTTTAATGTATTTTTAAGTCAGACTTACGATAGATAATTAAATATGCCTGTTGCATAAAATCTGTCTTTGAGTGACTTATTTAAGATTGACTTGGATAGCCGGTCGCGCTATGTATCATGGGTAAAATAAGACACTTTATAGAGTAGAAAAACATGGCGGACACAATAGCGACACTCGGTGGCAGCGGGAGATCACCGCACTTTAGCGCAACGGAAAACCTTTTCCTTGCTGGAGAAATATAATGCCGATAGAAGTCTTTTGTTCAATAGTTTTAATCAAGCGAATGGAAATTTGACCCGTCATCAAGTTAGGGGAGAAAATTACAGAAAAGGCGAACGGTATCAACGGTCGTGAGAACCGTAAAAGATGTTCAAAAACGTTTTAAAAATTTTGTGCAACAATCCAAAGCTGCTTTCACACCGGAAAGCGTTTCGCGTGTATTCGCGTCTTTGCATTGACATTGATTTTAATCTGTCGTGCGAAAAATTTGTTTCGCGTCCGGTGTGAAAGCATCTTAAGACGGGAATATGAAAGAGGAAAAAATCCAGGCATCGGAGGAGGACCCCCTCCAAAACTACAAAATAAATAAATACAAATTTAAAAAAAGAGCTAATAATCCTGTTTCCAATGTAAAATATTTTTTGTCCTTTTTTGTTAGAAAAACAATAAATATTGCTGTATCTTTGTGTCCTCTAACAGGTGTTCTTTCAATGTGTTGCCATGGCAACAAAGCTCTCATCTCAGGGTTAGCCAGGGGGAGAGGTGGCTAATTTTTATGCCTCAAATCAAGTCAGTCTTAAGCTTTATGCAACAGTCAGTCTTAATTAGACTAGTCTAACTTGACAATTTAAGACCAGTCTACAGTGATAACCAGTCTTAAACTAAGTTTATGCAACCGGCCCCAGGTCTAACGTTGCTAGGGTTACAAGTTGGCTTGTGGATGAATTTCGAATGGTGAAACGACCGTAGCCGAACTACCTGTGCGGTTCCACGGTTTTAATGCATACCTGCCAGCCAATCAAAAAAAAGTTTTCACTCAGACCATGGTATAATATGTAATAATTGATTGTCAATGAATGCATATTTGAGAATCACACTGCTATGACAGTGATAAAAGCAATATTAATATTAAGCATTATTCGTGTTGAGAGTAGGCATATATTCTAATATATTCTCAATGCGTGTAATCCCAGCGAAAAACCACAGTCAGTGACGTGACATTATACTCAGCTGTCCGGCTTCGCTCTGGCTCTGGCGTCTGAGGTAGCCTAGGCAACGACTTGAGCGAGCCCGGCGGGAATACGGTATATAGAATACCAAAGTCGATTATTTTTTCGAAAGAGCGACACATATCTGTGTTCACAGAATGAAACGATTTCTAAGCGGTGGGGAGAAAAGGAAGAGAAAGTAGGAAAATTTAAGATTTGTTCAAAAGCTTCCCAAATTAACCACCTTCTTACAAGTTCAACCGAAGAAGCCAGAGCCAGCAGCAGCACCTCCAATGACGCACATACATGAACTTTGCCATATTGCACTACATATACATTGGACTTATTCTTCAACTTTTTTTTTTAACCTTTTTGACCTTTTTTCCTCTTTACTGGCGCACATAAAAAGAAAGAAAAGCGCAAAATGTAAAAAAAAGAAAAATTGTAAATATTGTTGGGATTGATATCGTGCGGACGTTACGTATATATTACATCAGACATCAACCTATTTTTCAATCATTTTCATGTCGTGTTCAATAAAAAAAAATGTTTTTCCTTTCATATGATCGATTTTCTCATTATTAACAGATGTATGGGTTTGAGTTGGGGGGTGGGGTGGGGGGCGGGGGGTGGGGCCTCAAAATTGTTCTTTGCCCAGGGCCTCAGAATTCCTAAAACCGCCCCTGAGGATGACCTCTCTAGTTTAGAGGACTTTGACGACTCTTTTTATGTAACAGGATCGGGGGAGAGACTTGCACGCCTATTGGGGACTCTTGACTTCCCTTCACCGTCTAATGTGCCGTACCCTGAGTACTCTGATTTAGCGGAGTAGTTTTAGTTTTTAGCAAGCAGCGTGCTACTACCTGACCGCCCCTACGACTGTGCCATCGACCTCTACCCATGCACAGTGCCACCCAGGGGTTCTCTGTGCTCTTTGTGAACCCCCGAGAGCACTGCCACGAAAGAATACAACCCCACTTCTCAAATAATTGGAACGAAGTGTGAATTGTGAATAAAATCAAAATGCAATCACTTTCAGATCAGATGAGCCAATATGTTATTTACAATAGAACACAGATAACATTTCAAATTTTGAAACTGATATTTCACTATTTTACTCGGGCCGGTAGGCCATGAGTCTAAGTTTCGGCTTTGTTCTTCTTTTGTGGGGTCGCGATTGTCCTGCTCATGCTCGCTCGCAGTCACGATTAGCCCAGGCCTTGACACGGCCTGAGTACATGCTCTGAGGAGCCTCTTGTTTTCCCCAAAAATGAGCTCATTCCAAAATTTTCTGCCAGGTCTCAAAAAAGTTGGGACACTGGCAAAAAATGGCTTAAAAAGCTATTAATATACAGTGGTGCTTGAAAGTTTGTGAACCCTTTAGAATTCTCTATATTTTCTGCATAAATATGATTTAAAACATCATCAGATTTTTACACAAGTCCTGAAATTAGATTAAGAGAACCCAGTTAAACAAATGAGGCAAAAATATTATATTTGGTCATTTATTTATTGAGGAAAATGACTGTTGGAAGCGGGACCACTATGAATTGGCCATCCTGGCAAAGCGTAAAATATGACAGCGAACCTGTTCCAAAATGAAGTCGATTGTGTTGCGCAACATATGAAAATGGCTCCGCCACTCGTCTTCATCATAATTGTTGACACAGGCCCATTTGGTCTTTGTCTTCTACAAATTATCCTTTCCGTGATCAGTGCCAACTGACTTAAAAGAACCATACGTCTTCGTCTCCAGTGTGCAGAATCAGCTCGCCTCTCTTCCTCGAACCGTCTCCGGATGCTCCGTATGTTCTCCTCCAAGGCATTTTTAATAGCAGAAACACACCCTTCACTCGAGTCCGACAGCACAACATCTTTGCCTGAATATGCAGTAGCTGTACAGCGAGAAACAGCACTACGCTCCCCTCTCGTTCCGCGACGCCGGGCTGCACTATGAAACGTACCGAATATCATGCCTTCCCAGAATCACTATGAATGCGCCAAGATGAAAAGCCGGCGCAGATCTTCAAGGCAATATAGCGGGACATTCGCGGGAACGCACTTTAAAAGCGTCTTTAGAGAGGCTGAGTTACTCAGAAGTAAGGATGGCCAGAGGCTCTTCAACCCGTGAAGGCTTGAGTAAAAAATTGTGGTATACTTTAAAAACAATGTTCCTCAACATCAAATTGCAAAGGCTTTGAGGGTTTCATCATCTACAGTTATAACATCATGAAAAGATTCAGAGAAACTGGAAAAATCTCTGTGCGTAAGGGAAAAGACGGAAGACCTTTACTGGATGCCCGTGATCTTCGGGCCCTCAGATGCGACTTCATCACTCACCGGCATTATTCTATCATTGACATTACTAAATGGGCTGAGGAATACTTAAAGGGGACCTTTTTTGCTGATCCTTCTTTTAATACATAAAAGTAATTTTATTATGTTGGATGTCCATACTCAACCTCTGAAAAGTTTCTAAACATAAGATACAGGGGTTTTGCCGTAATCAAAGATTGCGTGACTTTGTGAATGTGATTTCCTCTCTGAACAGCTCCTCCCAAGATCTTCACGAGATCTGGGCAAAACCTGATGTCAGCTTGTGCCATCCAATTAGTACAGACCAAGCCAAAGCCAATCACGGTTCTGGACCTGCCCACACCGGAAACTATTCTAGCAGACATGAACAGCCGTGGATTATACTATGCCTTAGTAGCATCTACACTTCAAGAAATACAAAAGAAGAATAGCAGATCTTTTGAGGTGCAGTTTTGTCAGTGTTTCTCCCAAAGTTGCTCGTCTGTTTACTTTTGAACACGAAGAAAAGCACCTATTTCTCTCCCAAAAGACGATGCCTCCAGAAATCAGTGGGTAGTTTTTTTTGTTTGCTGGTGGCGAACAGCCACGGCCAAAGGGAGCTGTTTGTGCTCAGCACCGAAGACAGCTTTGTCAATAAAGGATAATTCGACACAGGATAAGCATTTCATCTGCTACTCAAACCTGAAGCAGTTGCATCTGAATAACCTTAATACGTTTCCATCTAACGGCATTAAAGCGAATAAAAAGTAGTGCGTAATGACGCCACACGCTTTTATGTGATCAAATTGGCGTATTGAGTACATTTCACACAATTTAAGCTGTTTCCATTCATTTTCGCACTGAATCGCGGAACCTTCAAGTGAACAAAAGTAGTTTGTTAGCCAACTGATTTAGCTGGTTAGCCAAAATGGATGGACAAATGACAATGATTGCACAAGTTGTAGTGCTTAGGTGCCAGCTATTAGCCACATAGCAAGCCATTATCAGAAGGAATCGACGGCATCAAAACACCATCAAGATGCAGTAGCAGATTTATGATTAACGTTATGAATAATGTTTCCATAAGCATTTATCGCATAAGCCTTTAACCGATCAAGAGAAAATCGGATGAGATGGACCACACAAATGAGTTGATAGTCTTGAAATCAATGTTTAAGCCCTAAATATGCAAGAGAAATATCAGGGGAAATTCAACAGAAGGTGTGTGTGAACATAAACCTCATTTAAAGCAAACCTTTTATACTTGTTTTTAATTTGGATGCTTGGTACAACTGCCATCATAACTTTGGCTGATTGTAGCCACTGCAGTTGAAGCTAACCGGAGAGGTGCTGTCTGTGTCTGCAGAGTTGGGCTATGAAGGCTGCAGTTAGACCAGACGTAGGTTTTGCAGAGCTTGGGGTGCATTTTTGGGTGCTTGTGTTATGAACGTGTCTCATGTTTCACTCTGGGGTGGCGGACCCAGAAAACCGCAGTCTAAAACCTCTAAAAATAACATCACAGAATCTCACCTTTATCTGTGCCAAAGTCTTTTCTAATTAAGTAAATTAGAGAGTTAGAGAGGTTTTAGTTAGGGAATGTCTAGGTGGCATCTCCATCTTGGCAATTTGGCCATTTTTTTGAGAACTGTGTGTCATTTTAGATTTCCGAGGTAACAAAACTGTAAAACTCATTTAATTTCACTTTTGTCACTATACCCTCAGAAATAGGGGTACAGCAGGAACAAATATTATGACTGTCGTCCAAAAGAAGTAGATCCGATGTTCATATTAAAAAGCAGGAAAGTATTTATTACATGAGCCAGCAAGGAAACAAAATTTATAGCATTACATTGGCATATATTCAAATTTGTGTGTGAAAAAAGTTTTGACCTCTGATTGATTGGGCAGTTGTTGCATGTTTGTCACTGGATTGGATTATTCAAATCCTGAATGGTCATGGGTCCCCCCCCCCCCCCCTTCGAGGACTAGTGGAACATTACAAAGGTGGAACTGGCAGTGGGCATTAACATATACATGTGTGGTGGCCAAATACACAAATCTGTCTGTCTCTCCACTGTATTCAAAAGCACAAATTAATCTGTTTCCCCGCATCTTGAAAACAAAAACAGACTGCAAAGTTATGCAAAAGGTGTGCATCAAGATTGCCCACATTCCTCTAAACGACCTCCAAAGCCTTACCAAGCCAGGTATGCTTAGGAAGGTTGAGCATCGATCTTGGCTGACACCACCCACCCGCTGTGCTGTGTTCAAGCTGCTCTCGTAAGTCAGCGGATATGCAGATTTTCATTATTACAGCCAGGAAAATGACAGGTCCACACCATTTTTTCTGTATTTTCTTGTCTGACAATAAACATGTTTCTCTGCGTGTAGCTCTCTCAGGTTGCAGCAGTCAACACTGAAGCATGTCCCCTTTGAAATAGGTGATAGCATGTGCGCAGTGATAGGCCTACTAAGGGAGATAAAAATAGTGTCCAGTAATTGTGAAGTTTTAGTTATTCACAGACCATGGTTTTGTGCAGTGGCGTAGCCAGAGGGTGGACAAAGACACGTCACTTTATGACAATAATTATTCCTGGCCAGTTTTCAATCATTTTCATTTTTTTGACGCGTTTTCCAATTAGGACCCCCTCATGGCTCTGCAGGAGGACTCCTCCGAGCCCGTAACTGCTTGCATCTGCACTGACGACGGTTGGCTTTGCTGGATCGAAGAACTCCAAGACTGGTGCTGATGAGATTAGCCATTTCCCTTCTGTGAACGCTCTGTCTTGCTGTGGACCCCAGCACCAATCACGTTCAGTCTTGAGTTGCTCGTTGAGCGGCTGTAACACGGTGGAGAGGTTTGGTAGGTAACGGCCTATGTAGTTCACCATACCAAGCTGCCGTCTCAGCTCACTCACGTTCTGAGGTGGTTCCATTGTTGTTATTGCTTTGATCCTCTCTTGGTTAGGGGCTATGCCGTCCTTGGTTACAACCTGTCCCAGGAAGTTGAGCTCTGGCTGGCTAAGCTTGCATTCGTCCTTGTTGAGTCGTAGACCTGCGGCAGTGATGACTCGCTTTAGCCTCTGGTCGTGTATTTCCTGTGTTTCTCCAAAGACCAATATGTCGTCCATGTACACGACTGTCCCCTCATGCCCATGCAGAAGATCAGACATCTTTCGCTGAAAGATTTCGGGCGCCGATGTGATCCCGAACGGCAGCCGCTTAAAACAGTGTCTGCCTAGGGGCGTGATAAAGGTGGTCAGACGTGCACTGTTCTCTTCAAGAGGAATTTGCCAGACTCCGCTCTCGGCGTCTAGGCTGGAGAACACGGTACTCTTCGCTAGCTTGGGCATTATGTCATTCAAGGTAGGTAAGATGAACTTTTCACGTTTCACATTTTCGTTAAGTTTTTTCAGATCCACGCAAATTCTTATTTTTCCATTCTTTTTCATGACAGGTACCATGGGCACGCACCATTCGGTCGGGTCGGTCACTTTTTCAATGATGCCCATCGATTCCATTCTCTTTAACTCCTCTTCGACCCTAGGGAGTAGTGGAATTGGTACCCGGCGTGGTGTAGCAATGCTGTGTGGCTCTGCGCCTTCTTTCAATGTAATTTTCACTGGTTCTCCTTTCAGGGTGCCTAGGTCACTGAATGTGTTGATCTCGTCTATGCGCTTAATTAGGCCCAGTCTGGTTGCCACTGTTCTGCTCAGGAGATTTTCCCCATTAGTTTTGACCACGACAACACGGAAGCAGCAATTTCGCATTTGCCCACTGAAATTGGCTTTTAATTTAGCTAAAAACTGCCCCCTTGTGGCCACTGTGCCACCTGGACTCTGAAGGGTGTTCTTCACTTCACTGAGTTGAGGCTTGCTCCGTAGTGTGTCGTATGTGGCTTCAGACATGATAGAGGTGTCTGCACCGGAATCTATTTTAAATGAGACTGGCGTATCTGCTACAGTTAGAGTGGTGCGCCATGGCGGCTCATCCTCTGCAATTGGGGCATCTTTTTGTTATAGCTCTACTGAGCTTAGAAACACTGTGTCACTCTCATCAGCTTCAGTTATCTCTTGTACAGCTTTTGAATAGCACACAGCTGCAAAGAGCCCAATTTTGTCACACTTCATGCATTTTTTTCCTTTTGCATGGCACTGCTCAGCCTCCGTATGATTACGCCCACATCTTGTGCACGCAACTTTTGTCGTCTTTTTGTTTATTTTCGTCATATTGCCATATCTCTTATGTTAATTTATCCTCACTGACTTAACATTATCCACATGCTCTGCGCCGTGCCCTCTTTCAGTATTCTGTGACTTGATCAATTCCCAATGCCTGGCTGTTTCAATGGCGGTCTTAAGTGTTATATCACTTTTCATTTTCAGTCTATGTGACATTTGTTTATAACGAATTCCGATCACTATGCGATCCCTCATTTGCTCTTCTTTTAATACGCCTAAATCACAGTTTTCAGCTAGCTCATACAGTTGCCTGACGAATGCTTCAACACTTTCGCCTGGTTGTTGAACTCGGGGGTGGAACTTAGCACGCTCATAGATAACATTTCGTTTCGGAATGAAGTGCTCGTCGAATTTATCCATTACAACGTCGTATTGATCTGCGTCTGTTGCATTAGTAAACGTGAATGCCTTGAATATGTGCTCAGCCTCCGCTGCCATGGAATAAATCAATGCATTTACCTGCACCTTTTCCTCTTCCTCCGTAAGCAGTGAAGCTATGCGATACCTGCAGAATCTTAGCTTCCAGTCAGGCCATGCTTCGGGCTTTGAGAAATCACACTGCTCCGGTGGAGTAAACTTTGCCATGGCGATGCACACTTCGGTTCTTTTCACTCACGTCCGACGTTCCGTTGCTCGAATCCAGTTTTCTTCTGACACCATATGCCGTTTACATCGTCAAGTAACGCAAGGTGGACGACATTATATTTCTAACGGTGTTGTTTATTATTGAGCACACACGACATACAGTACATACGTCTTGCACAGACTGCTTGGCTGACATACGTAACTCGCGCGCCGCGTGCTGCGTCACACATGCGCAGTAGGCTCTATTATGAACTTATACTCTACATGACAGCATTGTCTTGTGGCCCTTTTAAGTAGCTTTATTTGTGCAACATATATGGCTCTCATTTATTCCTCCCATACCCTTCCAGAATGCAGTGTCCTGCCAGCTTGCCGAACCCCTCACCAGTGGCTTCCACATCCCTATCAATTAGGGAGGTGGATAACTCTTGGAAAGAAGACCATCATGTTGTGCTGTGGTGTGCACTAACTTGTGCATTGTGCTGTGGGGAATAGCAAACATTTCTGACACAACTGTCATCGATGTCCTACAGGCCAGCTAATGCAGAACCACAAGAACTTAGACTGTTTGGCCCCAAACATGATGCATTATACAAGGTAGCGTCCCAATGAGCATGTGGATTGCCCTCTTGCTCATCCCTTACTCTGCGGTGAAATATTTATCTATTTAAGATAAGGTGCCTGTGCGGGCCCAAATTTCAGGCAAAGCGGTCATATTTTCACAGTGGCCACCAGGGTGCCGTGATAACCTCCTGGCACTATGGCATTCTTTTCTCCCTATGTGGCACATCAGGAGCTTCAATCAATAAGTTAAAAGTTCCTGATGTGAAGTAGAAACATTTACCAGCCATAAGCTCTTAGACCAGGGGTGTCAAACTGACTCGTAAACGGGCAAAGAGGCTGCAGGTTTTCACTCCAACAATGCAGAAGCGCACCTGATACAACTAATCAGTTGTGCAGGCCTAGATCAGTTGATTAAATCAGTGCTTTCAGGTGAGCTTCTGCTTGGTAGGATTGAAGACCTGCAGCCTCTTAGCCCGTTTACGGGTCAGTTTGACACCCCTGCCTTAGACAATTCATAGACAGCATCAGGCAGGCCTAAAATGGCCCTTGCAGGATCAACACAAGTGTTGGAGATGATGATGATGTTGGTGATGGAATTTCGGGATCTTCAAATCGTACAACACCTGTACGATTTCCAACATCATCTTACGAGTATGTAACAATATCTGTGTGACTCCCTAATGTGCCCGTACAATGTATAAAAATTGAATAGGTATCTCTCGGCTCCTGGCTGACTGCCGCGCGGCTGCCCTGCATATATATGTGTGTGTATATATATATATATATATATAATGTATATTTCATTGCCGTTTCAGTCATCAACCTCTCATCATCTGAACATACAACGATACCGATACCCCCTCAACATCTGAGGCTGACGCTCTTGCGGGTTCAGCAGCGACAAGATGCGATTCAGTTTGCTCTCCTCCTTGAAAAGCAGGGGCAGAACAGAGAGGAGCTGAGAAGACAGTCTGTGGGGGTGAAGCCATGCTTTGTGTGCCGTATGAGGCCGGGCCAGTGTGACGCTCTCTTTCAAGAGCTCATGTGAGAGTTGAAGGGGGGCTTTAAGTCCTTCCTCCTTATTGAGCCCAAAATGTTTCAGGAAATGTTAGCCCATGTTGACCCATGCATCACAAAGAGTCAAGAGAACACACCTCCGCCGGACTTGGGTCTGATGTTAGCAACCACTCTCCTCTTCCTGGCCATGGGATACTCTGACCATAGTCTGGTGTTCGAGTTCAGGATAGCCCACAAGTTATCTCACTGTTTGTGCCGCAAGTCTACGATACCTTTGTCGCAGAATGCCAAGAGGAGGTCTTCACAATCCCCCCAACCTCTGGTAGCTGGAGGCAGGTGGCAGACAAGTTTGGGCAGCGGTGGAACTCTAATCATGCCTGTGGTGCCCTCGATGGGAAGCACATCTCCATTAGAAAGCCTAACAAATCTAGCAGTCTGTACCGCAACCACATGCGCTACTTCTCGTTAGTCTTGTTGGCACTTGTCAATGCGGACTACAAGTTCCTGTGGGCGAATATCAGTGCCAATGGTTCCTTGTTTGAGTTTAGGTCTTCACCACGTTGTCCTTCAAACCATCCCTCCATGAGAAAACTCAAGGTTTACCTCTGCCAGCACCCCTCCCCTCTCCCTCACGAAGACAGAGACATTTCCAATTTCATCTGGAGACAATGCCTTCCCCTGCGGACTTAGCTTGTCAAGCTATACTCACATCGCTACCTCTTCCATGACAAGAGGATATTCAAATACAGATAATCCCGAGCAAGGAGGGAGGTGGAGAAAACCAGCCAGTATTTCATTCACAATAGAACAGAGATAACATAGCAAATGTTGAAACTGAGAAATGTTACAATTTTATCCACAAAATGAGCTAGTTTCAAATTTTATGGCTGCTACATGTCTCAAAAAAGTTGGGACGGGGGCCTGTTTACCATAGTGTAGCATCCCCTCTTCTTTTTAACACAGATTGGAGGCATCTGGGCATTGAGGAGACAAGTTTCTTGAGTTTAGCCATTGGAATTTGATCACACTAATATTTAATGCAGGCTTCCAGCTGCTGGTGAGTTTTGGGTCTCCTTTGGACTTGTCTGACCACAAGATACTTTGCCACTTTGCTACAGTCCATTTTAAATGAGCCTTGGCCCACAGAACATGGCAGCACTTCTGGATCATGCTCAACAATGGCTTCCTTTTTGCATGATAGAATTTTAGGCGGCATCTGTGGATGGCCCGGCAGACTGTATCTACAGACAGTGGTTTCTTGAAGTATTCCTGGGCCCATTTACTAATATCAATGACTGAATCATGCCGGTGAGTGATGCAGTGGCGTCTGAGGGCCCGAAGATTACGGGCATCCAGTAAAAGTCTTCGTCCTTGTCCCTTACGCACAGAGATTTTTCCAGTTTCTCTGAATCTTTTCATGATGTTATGCACTGTCGATGATGAGACCTTCAAAGCCTTTGCAATTTGACGTTGAGGAACATTGTTTTTAAAGTATTCCGCAATTTTTTTACACAAGCCTTCACAGGTTTGGGAACCTCTAGCGATCTTTACTTCTGAGAGACTCAGCCTCTAACCAGCTCCATCCTGGTTTACTTTCTATGTGGTGGTAATTGGGCTGACCGGCGCACAGTGCTCGCACGTCATCAAAACCTCACAGGCAAGTTTCCAGACTGTCATGTCTTTGACCGCCTGCAACATACGAGAGGGGGAGAGAGAGAGTTGTGCGTGCATGTGGGCGCGTGAGTGCATGTGTAGGCTATGTGGATATGTGTGCTTCAGCTGCTTTCACACCGGATGCGAAACAAATTTTTCGCACGACAGATTACGATCAAAATAAGTGCAAAGGCGCGAATACACTCGTTTAGCTTCTTTGCATTGACTTTGAATGTAATCTGTTGTGAGAAAAATTTGTTTCGCATCCAGTGTGCAAGCGGCTTAATACTAATATTGTCCCTTAGGTTTTATCATTTTAGTGGGGGAAAGGAATACAGCCTGATTGCTATGATCTCGTACTGAGTGAAGATCACATATTGAAAATAAATGCATAACGTATCTTGCGTTATTGTCCGTGCATGTTAATCCCAAACTTTTAAGCAGCAACAGGGCGTAATAGGAACACGCTATCCGTTGTTTCTCTTCCCAATGATGCAGGCAGAAGAAATAAATGAGCAACCATCGTAATTCATTCCAACTTCATAAGTTTGAATGATCTGACGTAGTATTGTTTTGAAATTCCATTCAAGTTCGCTGATTGTAATTTGTGAATGCCCTAGCTAGCCAGCTAACTCATATTTGTAATGCTTAATATAGACGTAAGCGATGCAGAAAACATGCCTGGCCTGAAGCAGCAAAGTAAAATGCAACATTAACACATTAATGCAGATATAGGACAGAAGCTTCTTTATTCCAACATTTTAAAGTTGAGGAGAGGAGCTCATTTGATTGGTGAAGATTTGACTCGGCTGTGTGAAACCCCCTCACGCCTTCTCGCCACCCTCTTTGCCACTTGTGCCAGCAGGAGGGACAGAGGCAGGACAGAGGAGTACTTGAACCGGGCTGCACCGAGAATTTTCAAATTTCAAAATACTCCTGGATACACCCCATTGGCGTGGAGCTCCCCCCATTTGCTGCTCCTGCACCTGCTCAACGAATTTAGTGCCCATTAAGTAAAGCATGAATAAAAACCAGAATGCAATGATTTGCAAATCTCATAAACCCACATTTTATTCACAATAGAACATAGACAACATGTCTGATGCTAGCTGCTGGATAGCTCACTTGGTTAAGGCACTGCGTTGCAGTGCAGAAATGACTATCACGTCGCGGGTTTAAACCCCGGTCGTACCAACTGGCAGTGGTCGGCAGCTTTTTCAGCGTAGCACACAATTGGCCATCGCGCTACAGGGTTTCAAATTGAGAAGGGACTGCCGGGTAAGGAAAATAAATAAAAAAAACAGCTTTGTTTGTTGCTCAAGTGCCTCCTGTTGGCCAGACGGGCGCTCGTCAGGAAGATTCTAAGTCTGTTCATGTTCGGGTATCCTCCGCCCTCGTTCTGAACTTGCGAAGATTCAACCAATGAGTGTATAAGAAGCTGTGGCTGACGAGCACGTGCCTCGGAGGAGAGCCGTGAACTGTCCTCACTATCCTGAGTTGGCAGCAAATGGTCGCATACAAGCAAGCTTTGTACATAGTTCACCAATTGGGCATTCCAGATTCGGGTGGGATTGGAGATGCCAAATTAAAAAAAAAAAAAAAACATATCTGACGTTGGAATTGAGACATTTTACCATTTCATGAAAAATATTATCTTATTTTGAATTTTATGGCAGCAACACATCTCAAAAATGTTGGGACAGGGGCAAAAAAAAGGCCGGAAAAGTAAGTGGTGCAAATAAAAAACAGCTGCAGGAGCTTTCTGCAACTAATTAGGTTCATTGACAACAAGTCAGTAACATGAATGGTTATAAAAAGAGCATTTTAGAGAGGCAGAGTCTCTCAGAGGTAAAGATGGGCAGAGGCTTGA
Source organism: Gymnothorax reevesii (assembly GCA_029721435.1). Taxonomy (NCBI): domain Eukaryota; kingdom Metazoa; phylum Chordata; class Actinopteri; order Anguilliformes; family Muraenidae; genus Gymnothorax; species Gymnothorax reevesii. The sequence continues at coordinate 77,659,906 of CM056579.1, forward strand.
AAATTCCAATAATCTAAAACACTAAAAATTGTGGAACAATTTCAGATAACTGTTCCTCAATGTAAAATTCCAAAGACTTAATACCAAAGGTTTCAAATTTAATCCCATAAATTTCTTATGGGTATTTCCATAGGTTTCACATGGGAATTTGCATGAGTTTCATGGATAATCCCATTGGTCTCTCCTGTAATCCCATGAGTTTCTTGTGTATTTCTATGGGTTCCATATGGGAATTTACCTAGGTTTCACACTTAATCTCATGGGTTCACATTTAATCCCTTAGGTTTCACATGCAATCTTATAGGTTTCAAATGGGTATTTATATGGGATCAATGTGTTTCACATGTAATCCGATTGGTTTACGTGTGATTTTTGCATAAAATCCTAACTCCTGTGGTCACATGATCATGCGTTTTTGTACATGCGTTGTGGTTTCTTGCCTAGATGTTTACATATTTTTCAGATTGCCTTGTTCGTGAATAATTGGAGAGAGAGACAGAATCTTCAGAAGCCATCTTTATTCCCACAGTGAGCAGTCCCTGGCCAGGCCGTGCTAATTCGGCATTCTTTACAGAGGAATATTTAGGGAAAAAACTCAACTTTGCTCCAATCACAATTAATGGGTTGTAACCTTCTTGTCTTTAACTTTTTTTACTCTCCAACTTTGTTTTGTTAAACCATGGTAGAAAATTTTAGAATAGGATTTAAAAAAAATAAAAGGAATGTATACTAAAATGGACTGGAAAATTACAGTTTATGAGTCGAAAAACACTTTCAGATGAATAGGATACAAGCAGATACATAAATTATTCAATTGGTTATGTTTTCAGTCACAACTAATGATTTTACTGGACAAATATTGACCAAAGCTACAGAAATCAAATGCATCCTCTGATTATGTTTTTGAATCAACTGTCTTACGTCAATTGCATTATCGATTTGTCACTGCAACGTCCACAAGGAATAAATTGTTTAGAGGTCGTGTGACTGCCGAAACCATACGTGATCGCCTGCGCACTGCTATTCAAGTTGTAACCCACCATTTTTACTCTTGGACATTTCTGTAGCACATCCGGTGGAGAGAGAGACAGAATCTTCACTAGTTACATTATGGACATTATTTTTAGGATACACCATCTTTAATGAGTACAGAATTAAATAAAATCATTATTTAAAACCTCATTTCTTGTATGTTCAACTTATCGACCTCCAAACGAGTGTGAAGTTCTTATTTTGGCTGAGTATATTTACATTTACTTTCATGATTTTGGAAAACAAAAAGGGCTGCAAATATAAAAAAAATCTGCATGGAAATTAAGCATTGAAGTCGTAAAAAATAAACTATGAACTGAAAAATGGCTAGGGGTTAAAACTATACATTTCTTGGATCATAAATTTCTTGACCACAATAATAATTAATCTTAGCATTAAATTCTAAATGACCAACTCTAGCTGTCAGATAAGACAGCTCTCCAGGTGGCTTCTCAAACTCGAACATCTCGCAAAATGGTGCACTGTCAAATCATACAATAATCATATATTTAACACAAATCAACTTTTGATGCATCAAATTCAATATGAAGTCATGATTTTCTCGAATTTAGCATGAGTTTAACACTGTGTTAATACTGTGTATTGCCCCCTTTAGCATCAATAGCAGCATGCTGTCTTTTGTGATAGTTGTCAATGAGGCTCCTAATCCTCTCAGATTGTATAGCTGCTCATTATTTCTTGCAAAATGCCTCCAGCTCCTGCAAATTCTTTGATCGTCTTGCATGCAATGCACGTTGGAGATCTTTCCAAAGCGGCTCAATGATATTGAGGTCAGGAGACTGTGATGGCCACTCCAGAACCTTCACCTTTCTCTGCTGAATCCACTGAAATGTCAACTTTGGCCTTGTGCTTTGGATCATTGTTATGCTGGAAAGTCCAAGTCCATCCCATGTGCAGATTTCATGCTTAAGAATGCAAATTGTCTGCCAGTATTTTCTGATAGCATGCTGCATTCATCTTGCCATCAACTTTCACAAGATTCCCCGTGCTTTTAAAGCTCACTCACACCAAAAACATCAGAGAGCCCCCACCATGCTTTACAATGAGAATGGTATATTTTTCACCATGGGCCTTGTTGACTGCTCTCCAAACACAGCGCATATGGTTGTGACCATAAAATTGTATTTTGATCCATTTTGGTTGTGAAGTGTGTCAAGGTGTTGTCTGGCATATTTTATGAGGGCCTTTTATAGGATTGGCGCAATAATGACTTCCTTCCAGCAACCCAATCATGCAGCGCATTGTTGTTTAAATACCTTATATTGTGCTTCTTGAAATGACCACACCATCTTTTTCCAGAGCATCCTGTATTTCTCTTGAGGTAGCTTGTGGATTTTTCTTTGTGTCCCAAACAATTCTCCTGGCAGTTTGGGCTGAAATCTTTCTTGGCTTACCTGACCTCGGCTTGGTATCAACATATCCCCTAACTTCCCACCTCTCAATCATGGACTGAACAGTACTGACTGGCATTTTCAAGTCTTAAGATATCTTTTCATATCCTTTCCCATCTTCAAAAAGTTCAACTACCTTGTTACGAAGGTACTTAGACAGTTCTTTCCTGCTCCCCATGGCTCAGTGTCGAGCCAGATCAGTGCATCAACTCGAAAGCTAGCAAACTCAATGACTATACACAAACACTGGTAACAATTTAAAAAGCCATAGGTGTGGAACCCTTATTAGCCATTTAAACCTGACCGTTCACCTTGTGTCAATATAACAAGGACAAACCTTCAACTTATGATCAGGGCCATTTGGGTGATTTTATCATCATCATGATTTAAAAAGGACGCAAACAACTATCCTTAATGAAAAGACAAGTCTTTTACATGGAGTCATATTTTCAAAATAAAAGAAAAAAAAATTAAATTCAGCTAGGGTATGCAGACTTGAGCACAACTGTATGTTCTACATCAGGGGTGGGCAATCACGGTCCTGGAGGGCCGGTCTGTATGCAGGTTTTTATTCCTATCAATTACCCTGACTAATTGAGTTAATTGATTGCATGCACAAATATAGATTTTCGCAATGATTCGATCAAAGGAAAATGTTTTATGAAGGGAGACAAGACTAGTCTTTGTAGTTTCATGATAATTTAAAGAAATGCGCATGAAACGTCAGATTTATAAATGGTTTGGCTAATTGAGACAATCAACTAATTAAAGACCAGACGTTGGTGTGAAAACCAGGGACAGATACGGCCCTCGCTGCCCACCTCTGTTCTACATCAAACTCAATAAATGGCTTTCATTTCAATATGTGAGTTGTTCTTATGGAAAAGTGGAAATGAGTCAAAATGATCTCACATCAGTGGCAGATTTTTTTTCTGAGAAAAAAGGTAATAGGAACAAGTTTTTTTAAGTCTAAATAAAAGAGAAAATTCCTTGGTAAGACTTTTTTTCTTTGTTTTGGGAAAATTTAACTCCAACATATGCAGATGTTCAAATTCCATTCAAACAGTTCCAGTCAGTATTGAACATTTATTAGCTTCAATATTAGTAATAATTCACAGCCACATTTAACTTCAGTAACACACAGCAATGTCCAGATGTTATGCTACGTGAGACAATGGCCTGACAAGGAGGCAATCATTCAAAGATATGAGCATCCATCATCATACATATACCAAAATACTTCTTAGTACAGTGACCAGATAAATCATTCCAGTTTGGTGACAAAAATGAGACCCATGTAATAGCAAATAGTCAGGAAATAAAACAACTCTATACAGTAAAATTTCTTGTTTCATGCTGAGTATTTACAGTATATATAAAAGCAATGTCATTTTCCAATTCCATTCCTGGGCCATTATGTGATTGCAGAATACCATTGATATTTGTGTGCAGCTGAGATCATAGGTACACAGTGTCACATGTATCAAACTTTGAAATGTAAAACTTTTTTAGCTGAAAACTTATATGGATGTGTCACTTAGTGTTTCAGGAAACAGAAGTATTGTTCCTGAGCAAGAACACATGCAGGTTGACTTGAACATACTTTCAAAGTCCAAAATCTGCTGCTCAGAAGCGGTGTCTTAAAATTTGCTGTAAAGTGACTGCATCAAAGGAAAACTACCAAATTTGAGTTGCTATTTATCAATCTGAATAAATGCTCATATACCTACCAAGATTACTACCAAGATTTTTTTTAGATTATTTTTTTCCTTTATTTGATAGTTATACAGTGTAGAGAGACAGAAAAGTTGGGGAGACGAATGGGGGTAGACATGCAGCAAATGACCTGAGCTGGAATCCAACCCAGGTCGCTGCAGGAAGGATACAGCCTTTATGGTACACGCGCTTAGACCGATGAGCCACCGGGACGCTCCAAGAAAGAGGACTTCTTGTTGTAAAATGATGTTTTTTGACACTGTCATGCGCAGAAAACATATCACACCATATTGTTTATGGAATACTGGAGATTTCACTTCCGTCTAATATCTATTTTCTACTTTCAAGCCTTGCAAATCTGAATACGGACAAATCTAGACAGTCGTGTCTCAAGTGTAATTTGGATAATACAGGATCATATTCTGTGCTTAACGGGTACATCATGCGGAAAGAAATGGAACATGTGCAGATATTTGTGACATTTTGAATTCCCAACTTTAATGCTAATTTCTAAAACTTAAAACAGTGTAATTGATGCCGTTGCAAATTAAGAAGAAAGTATGGAGTGGAGATGTCATTTTGCATTCCCACTTTAAAGCATAGATGCTTAGCAATTATGAGCAGACAACATCAGGGGGGAACTACACCTTGGAAGGGAGAATCTTTTTACTTTTAACTCTAGAGAAATAAAGAGCCTCCCAGATGTCTGCAAGAAGAAATAAATGGATTTTCATAACTTCGCTGACATTGCCATATCAGACATAAACACTTCTGTGCATAATTATGACCCTACTGTTCTAGCCGAGAAAGCTGTCCTTGTTATGAGCAGAATGTTCATAATGGATGACAACCCAACATGGAAATTTTCTCCCCAAAATGGTATAGAAAAATTGAACTGGTTAAAAGCTATTGTACTACATACACTCAACAAAAATACAAACACAATTGTTTTTGCTCCCATTTGTCATGAGATGGACTCAAAGATCTAAAATTCATTCCAGATACACAATATTACCATTTCTCTCAAATATTGTTCACAAATCTGTCTAAATGTGTGATAGTGAGCACTTTTGCTTTGCTGAGACAATCAATCCCACCTCACAGGTGTGCCACATCAAGATGCTCATCAGACACCATGATTAGTGCACAGGTGTACCTTAGACTGTCCACAATAAAAGGCCACCCTGAAATGTGCAGTTGTTGCTTTATTGGGGGTCTGGGGACTCAGAACCAGTCAGTATCTGGTGTGACCACCATTTGCCTCATGCAGTGCAACACATCTTCTTCGCATAGAGTTTATCAGATTGTCAATTGTGGCCCGTGGAATGTTGGTCCACTCCTCTTCAATGGCTGTGCGAAGTTGCTGGATTATTAGAGGGAACTGGTTCGCGCTGTCGTATACGCTGGTCAAGCACATCCCAAACATGCTCAATGGGTGACATGTCCGGTGAGTATGCTGGCCATGCAAGAACTGGGACATTTTCAGCTTTCAAGAATTGTGTACAGATCCTTGCAACATGGGGCCGTGCATTATCTTGCTGAAACATGAGGTGATGTTCATGGATGTATGGCACAACAATGGGCCTCAGGTTATCATCACGGTATCTCTGTGCATTCAAAATGCCATCAATAAAATGCACCTGTGTTCTTCGTCCATAACAGATGCCTGCCCATACCATAACCCCACCACCACCATGGGCCACTCGATCCACAACATTGACATCAGCAAAGCGCTCACCCACACGACGCCACACAAGCTGTCTGCCATCCGCCCTGAACAATGTAAACCAAGATTCATCTGTGAAGAGAACACCTCTCCAACGTGCCAGACGCCATCGAATGTGAGCATTTGCCCACTCAAGTCTGTTACGGCGACGATCTGGAGTCAGGTTAAGACCCCGATGAGGACGACGAGCATGCAGTTGAGCTTCCCTGAGACGGTTTCTGACAGTTTGTGCAGAAATTCTTTGGTTATGCAAACCACTTGTTTCGGCAGCTGTCTCAGGAGCTGGTCTCAGACGACCTTGGAGGTGAACCTGCAGGATGTGGAGGTCCTGGGCTGGTGTGGTTACACGTGGTCTGCGGTTGTGAGGTCGGTTGGATGTACTGCCATATTCTCTGAAACGCCTTTGGAGACAGCTTATGGTGGAGAAATGTACATTCAATGCCCGAGCAACAGATCTGGTTGACATTCCTGCTGTCAGCATGCCAATTGCACGCTCCTTCAATGCTTGCGCCATCTGTGGCATTTTGCTGTGAGACAAAACTGCACATTTCAGAGTGGCCTTTTATTGTGGGCAGTCTAAGGTACACCTGTGCACTAATCATGGTGCCTGATGAGCATCTTGATGTGGCACACCTGTTAGGTGGGATGGATTGTCTCAGCAAAGCAAAAGTGCTCACTATCACACATTTAGACAGATTTGTGAACAATATTTGAGAGAAATGGTAATATTGTGTATCTGGAATGAATTTTAGATCTTTGAGTCCATCTCATGACAAATGGGAGCAAAAACAGAAGTGTTGCGTTTATATTTTTGTTGAGTGTAATAAATTAATACTAAGGATGACATTCAATGCCTTAAATCTGTTTCACATGACTGCTCATAACAGGGATATTAGATGGCGCCATGAACTTTGTGTTATCTTCATTATGAACATCACTTATTTTGTGAAGTTGCAAAAATTCTCTTTTCAATGTAAATATTCCATTATTATGCGAGCTGATTCAGAATATCTGAAGAATCAAGCTTCCACCCTCCACAGAGAGAGGTTGGGACAATTAGGAGGCGGCAAAATTATTCTGCATTTTCATTCATGTTGTCTCATTATTGTACTGTAAACATGTGGTTACTCTTTTGGCTTGGACACTTTTTTCTATTTTGCTATGTATTGCAAACACTGTATTATTGTTTCCCTAAATGGGGTTATTAATACCTTGGTCTATGGTTATTTGTATTGATGTTTACTTTTGAAATGCATCTGACCAGTGGTCATGTGATTTTACCTGATTGGGTCACGTAGGCCTACCAGCCTGCATTTCAGATATGCTCTCCAGTATATTCTGTTTGTTGTCCTGAGGAAGGTCGGTTGACCGAAATGTTGACTAATAAATCCACTGCAAGTGAGAAGACCGTGTGGGGGTTTTTTTGTTACAATTATTTGAAGCAGAAAGACATCAAAGTCAGGAAGAATCAACTAACTACGGCAACATTTCTTAGTCTGTGGGCCCAACTTTTCAATGAAAACCGGAAGAAATAAAAATTTAACAGGGAAAGACAATAATAAACAAAGCAAAAAAAAAAAAAAACCCAAAAAAACCAATAATTAGCATCCAACCAAACCTTAACTATTAATATAATATTAAGATAATATAACAAAATCACAGTAGACTGAACATTCTTTAATGCTTGTAACACCTGCTCCAATATGGGGACACAACCTGTTTTGAAATCACGGGCTCTCACGTGACTGTGCAAACAAACTGGTATTGTCACTTGCTAATGGTGAGAAAATCTCAAATTTTGGTTTATCGGTCTAAAGGACTTTTGCCCAGTCCACTGGTGTCTAATCCTTGAATTTCTTGCAAACTTTTTTTTGATGTTGCCAACTCTTGGCAGCAATACCACCTATCAGATCAGCGAACCCATCTCTCTGAAACACTTGAGGGTGTTTCCTACAGTGCCATGACAGCATTTAACATCTTCAGCACCATGTAAGTCCATAATGTGGCTGACAATGCTCAAAGTTCATGTCATGTTGCATACTGGAACATCTGACTATCAAAAGTAATTCTGCTGAAAAATGCTGCCTTTAAACTATTTTTTTTGCATCAATAATCATGGAATGAGCATTCAAACATGCATTCATGCAACTCAAGAATAAAAAAAAAAATAGCAACTCCTTCCAATTGAAAAAAATCAATGGTTTCAATGCTTTTGTTTGTTACCTATATTTTTACCTCAGTATACTTTTTTTATTGTTTTTATTTTTATTGTTTTATTGTTGGGAATTATTGTTTTTTGTTCTCATTGTCTACAAGAGTATTTTACAATACATTTTTACCAAAAAAGTATACAGAAGTAATATATTAGCTCCTCTTTTAGACAAAAGTGGTGGTGTATAATCATCACGGCTCACTATTGTAGGTGGCAATATAATAAATTGGTCACCACTTTTTATCAAATTATCCACTTCAAATGTGTGTAAAAATGTCAGAAGTGCAAAATTGATTTTCAAATTTGTTCAGCTTGCTTCATTTAAGACTAGCTAACATTTTCTTGTCTCAATGTAGTTTGTAGAGATGTATTTTTTTGTTTACCCACTGTAAAGCGCACTCATGATCTGAGCCATACACATTTACTTAGTCTAACCACAAAAGCAGGCTGTGCAAAAGCAATGAGGTCCAAGTCGTTGGTGTTATCCACAGGTTTTTTGAAACCTTACCAGCTGAAGGTTTAAGATCCCAATGAAATATTAACTTTCTCCAAATTCTTCATAAAAGGTGATTGCATGATGAAACTTCTCCTTCAGAATATCAATGCTGCTGTAATTTGGAAGGTATAAACAGCCATAGCAAGTGTTTGCAACCGGGTAAAAGTCATCAGGGTTGGGTCTGTTTCGATTCACAATGACAATTTTCATTTTTGCCAGTCCTCCAACAGGTAGCCGGTCACTTCCTCTCATGAAGACTAGAAGACAAAATGTAGAAGACTACTTTTACAATCATTTATGGTGTACAATCAGAATTATGAAATATAATGTTTTTTTTTAGCTGAGCATTCCAATTCTGATGCAACAATCACTACCATAATCAGAGTTCTTCCCAGGTTTTATTTCAAACAGGCTGCAAGTGTTTAATAATAACTGTTGAGGTGCATAGCGCCGAGCAGGGTAAGGATCCTGGAGGGGGGTGCCTCCCCTCCTGCGGGTTTGAAATTTTAAAAAAATTTTTGTTAATAAGGCACTTAAGGGTATCTTCTGAGACATTTAAGGGTATTTTCATCTTGTGCAGTCGTGGCGGTTTGACTGCCACTTACCAGAGTAAGGACCTCACCTGAATCTCTAAATGGCAAAAACACAATAACATGCACATGTGACTGCATCAAACAAGGCCCTTTTCTTGCTTTGCATGCAACTTGAGCCTCAACAGGATACAAATGAATTTAGTGCATTGTAATGAAAAACAATGTGATATCAGGCTGTGAATTCTTTGTTTTCAGACCCATTTTGAAAATTTTATCAAAAAGTATCATTCCTTACTCAGGATCTGCTGAAATACATGTGGAAATGAAGATGATATTACAAATATTTTCTGAGAATTTGGGCTTTCCATGTTGCTCTGCGCAAGTGTCAGGGCTTGTCTCCATTCACTCTAGAGTGACTGCGTAATAGGAGTAAACGTATAACAACGCAGGAGTCCAGTGCAAACGAACTCTTCACTCAGAGGGAAAATCGTTATTTCCCGTCTACAGTCGCCCAGCATGCAATATGTTTGTCACCATTTCCCGCGGATGAACAGGATATTAGTCATGTTTCACTGTGATAAACAAATTTCTTTGGCTTTCATGTACATATTTTAATCTGGGGGCAAACTTCAAAGTAGAGGGCGGGAGATTATAGTATCTATATCGATTGTCCTGACGTCTGATCAAAGGCGGTTGGCACGCGTGATGGAAACTCGACTTGGCTTAACCCGTTTATGCCCAGATTTTTCTCGGAGTTGTAAGGCATATAATTTTATCAGTTGAGTCCCTCTGAATCATGTTATATATTTATTTTTTCCATTTTGCACTTTGTTTTGAAGAAAATAGCATTTTTATGACTGGCAACAATTGTTGCCAGTAGTCACATAGCTTGTCACTAGGTCAAATGTCACCTAATAATAATAATAATAATAATAATAATATAGCCATAATAAATAATAACAAAAAGGTGTGTGTGCGTGGGGGGGCGCCCTCCATAATTATTGGCATCCCTGGTTAAGATGTGTTCTTTAGCTTCTAATAATTCAGTTTTTTTCAAAATGATATAGGGCCACAATGAAAAAAATAGGAAAATCCAACCTTTAATTCAAGTGCATTTACTCAGTGGGAAAAAAATCCCACTTTAAGAAAAAATTCTTTTACGTCAAATCATGCGTGCCACAATTATTACCACCCCTGATGTTAACACTTTGTACAAACCCCTTTTGCCAACAAAACAGCACCTAATCTTCTCCTATAATGTTTCACAAGATGGGGGAATACAGAAAGAGGGATCTTCGACCATTCCTCTTTGCACAATCTCTCAAAATCCTCCAGCGACCTGGTTCCTCTCCTCTGCACTCTCCTCTTCAGCTCACTCCACAGGTTTTCAATGGGGTTGAGATCTGGGGAATGAGAAGTGCCATGGGAGGAGCTTGATTCTGTGTCTGGTGAACCATTTCTGTGTAGATTTGGCCACATGTTTAGGGTCATTATCTTGCTGAAAGACCCAGTGACGACCCATCTTTAGCTTTCAGGCAGAGACCACCAGATTTTGATTTAAAATGTCCTGGTATTTCAAAGCTTTCATGATGCCATGCACCCTAATAAGAGTGTTTGACCCACTTAGAGTGTTTGTCGCCAAAAAGCTCTATCTTGGTCTCATTTGACCAAAGCACATGGTCCCAGTTGAAGTCCCAGTACCGCTAAGCGAAACTCCAGACGTTTGCGTTTATGATTGTGAGTGAGAAAAGGTTTTTTCAGTGCACGCCTCCCAAACAGCGTGTTAGAATGTAGATAGCGCCTGATGGTTGTTTTGGAGATTTTATGACCCCAAGATGCTACCATTTGTCACAATTCTTTAACAATGAGCTTTGGAGAACTTTTTATTTCTCTTACCATCCTCCTGGAGGCAAAATAACCTAATAATTTATTTTCAGGCTTTTAGCACATCTTAACCAGGGGTGCCAATCATTATTGAGGGTGCCATCAGGTTAAAACATAACAACAAAAGGTTTCAAACATTGAATTCACGCTGCCAATCGAAAAACCACCAAACAAGTGTGGGAACAACTTGGTGGAAATAAAATTATGTTGTTGCTGATTTTGCAAATGAAACAGAAACAGAAAAAATCATTTCTATGTCACAGAAATGCAGTGCCTATGAAATAGATAACCTAAATAATTTCTGACTCCGGCACAACTGTGATGTCCGCCACAGTTTCAGAGTCCTGCAGCAAGGCCAGGACCTCTGCCATGGAGTACCTAAGGAAAGGACTACATACATGATTGATTTTTATTTTGATCCAAGTTATTTTATGAAAATTGCTTACATACATAGCATTCCAGAGGGAAAAGGGGGATTTGTGTGTGTGTGTGGGGGGGGGGGTTAGGCGTGGGCATTGGCTATGGTAAGTACTTGCGTGTCAAGATAAGTGCACCTCCAACTGCACATCAAAATTTTTTACCTCAATAAAACACAAGCTAATGTTAGGTAACAGAGAAAGATCGCTTAGCAGCTAGCAAGAAAATGATGTATGGTAGCGTATCAAAATCCTATAGACACAGACTGTGAATACTTGTGAATTTATTTAGCTAGGAAGAGTATTCTAAGAGGACTAAAATGAGCCATTGTACATCACTCTACAATTTAAAATAAGTAAATTATGAGCAATCCTGCAGACAGTGTTTTCCTTTAGTTAGTGACAAGCTATGTGCCCACTGGCAACTTTTGTTTCCGCTCACAGAAATAAGCCCATGAACAAAAAAATATTTATCCCTGGTAAAATTTTTTGGGGGAGGGTTAGTCTAGAGACTTGAATGATTAAATAATTATTAATATGTTTGGGGGGAAATCATAAGAAATTTATGAAAATTGCCTCTTTCCAGGAGGATTTGCATTTGCCATGTCTTCAGCCGTAAGGAGCAGGAAGCAGATGATGTCATGTGACGAGAAGCACTTGGAAACTATTTTTTATAAACCAAAACCTTTGTATAAGTTGTCTACTAGCATATAAGTGGAAAAAGTTGCATTAGTACCTTTTAGATTCTTTATTGTGAGTAGAAAATGACAGTGATACACTTCGGCAACAATTGTTGCCAGTGGGGCAAAATGGGTAAATCAGCGCAACTGAATCAATGGCGCAAATTAATGACTTCACATCTTTCTCAGCCAACCACAAACTGCCTCAGCATCAGCCAGTACGTATATACTGCCTGCCCTCTGTGCTCAGTAAAGCCGCTTGCACACCGGACGCGAAACAAATTTTTCGCACGCCTGATTACAGTCAAAGTCAATGCAAAGACGCGATAGTCGGACAGGGTTTTAATATAGTTCCGAGTCTGCAAGTCATAAAAGTTCTAATTTTTCGAGTATTCCAGGAATTATTAGACGTGCAAACTTGGCCATGTTTGTGTTCGACCTTAACAAAATGCAAATTGATAGCTATCGACTTTTCTTGGTCTTTTTATTCGTCTGTTTTCTCCTTTATTCTTTATTCGGTCTTTCTTTTGAAAATTAGTCAGATGGATTGAACAGATTCACACTTTATTTCCACAGCAGAGATATAATAGTGCTTGTAATCAGAGAGCAAATCAATTCCAGGACCATTGACAGTGTGAATAAATTATCGCATGCACGATCAAGACTGTCCGACGCGAAATGCAAAATACTCCATGTTCGGCACCCAGCAAAAAGTAAAAGTATTGATATGAGAACAGATTTATAACGAAATAAAGAATAAAAATATATCACCAACCAACAGAACATCCAAAAAAGATGACCCGCAAATAAATTAATCGCAGTCTTCGTTGGATGTTCTGTTGTTAAAATGTTTCTTTTTATTCTTTATTTCGTTTTCAATCTGTTCTAAATTGTCCTTTTTTTTGGCTGTCAGACATGGAGGCATTGTACATTGTCCCGTGCCAATGCGACTCACTTTATTGAGCAGAGCTTTAACTGAAACGTTGATTGAAATTCTCGATATAGTCCAGCTGCCAAGTCGAAAAATATTTCATTTTGTGGAGAAATTATGAAACTTGGCACACTTGTAGGGGACCCCTGTAAGATCATTTTTCGATAGGACCCAACTTTGAAACGCCCCCCTGGTGGCCGCCATCTTGAATTTCGATATGGCTGCCATATCGGACATACTTTTGCCTATGACTTTGAAACTAAAGCAGATAGAAATGTAATTTCAGTGGCCACTCCCACATTTTGAGGGTCAAGGAATCCAGTAAAATCATTAGTTGGAACTTCAGGTGTCAGCCATATTGGATTCCTAGATGGCCACTGTATAAAACATAATTGCCCAAAACTTAGGCAGGCAGAAAAGCACTTCCTGAGGTTAATCGCCAATTTTCAGGGTAAAGGAGTCCATTCTTATCAATATTTAGGTCATCCAGTGTCCGCCATATTGAATTCCAAGATGGCCGCTGTATTTAAGATGATCGCCTATAGTTTTGAATCTTAGGCAGTTACATGTAGAAAAGCAATACGAATGAGTAACGCCCATTTTCAAGTGAAGTATATGTGTAGCTGCAATATTTGAATCCAAAATAGCCACCCTCTACTAGGCATGTAATGCAGTCCACTGTTAGTGTTAGGCCTGGCCGTTGACTCAGTTTCCATAACACTGTCCATCGCAAGTGCACAGTGAAGTGCACAGCAGGTTTGCCCTATGACATTTGCAGTTCCCCTTGCAGGTCTTCTTGCACTTGCAGCTGAGCAACTTGTAGCAAGCCTTGGCGGCCTCAGGAAGCGTGGTCCAACTCCCCATCGTCCATCACACCTCTCCTAACCGCAATCACCTGGTGAGGGGACAAATGGCTTGGCGACCAGGTATTGGCCCCAGATGTGGCCTGCTTGGAATGCTGCTCTCTTCGTGTCTTCTAATAGAGCTGCTGCTGCTGGTGGAATGTTCTCGATCTCCCTAGACTTCTTGGAGAAGAGATAGCCCCTTGCTGCATCTACACCTTGTAGTTCACTGGTGCAATCATATATTAGGACAACAAACCGCCCCTGAGTCTCAATCACTGTCTTCGGTACGTCTGGAGGCCTCGAACACAGTGCGCGGAAGGCGGTGGTAGCCTCAGGGTATGCCTGCCATGCCTGCCAAGCAGACCTCTTCCCATGGCTTGAGAAGAATGACACCGTGTCGCAGCCTGTAAATGCATGGAAAAATGCCAGTGCCTGCGACTTCTCTTTCCCGATGCTGCTGACTATTTGGTGTATTGCAATGTGTCTGTAGTTCTTGCCAGTACCAAAGGCAACCCATAGCTCCTCCAGACCAAGCTGCAAGAGTTTGGCAACTGCTATGACCACCACGTCAGTATCCACAGTGCGGATCATCACTTTCCTGTATCCTTGCTGAGCCATGTCCTTAACGTGGAAGAAGATCCTCGAGTCTGCTTCCTCATGGGAGCAGGGGGCAAGCACTGAAGTTATGATGCCTCTGGATGAGCTCACTACTTGATCATCAACCGTGCTGTAGATTGTCTTGTCACCTTCAGTTTCATAGTCCACACATTTCTGTGCAAGGAACCGAAACAACTCTTGTTTGTTTTCATTGTTTTGAAGAAAGCCTGGCCAGTTGCCTGGAATTCTTGTGGAGGATGAAACCCGACGCCGAATGCCACAGCCCCTCTTCTCTCTTGTTGTGTTTTTCAAGCTGTCCGACTTGTAAACATCCCACACAATATCGATTCATAACATAATTTCTCCACAAAATGAAATATTCTGCCATATTTTGGGTCTTGGTCGTTGGACTAGTACTCATCTTGAAGAAGTGAGCCCTCTTATCAAAACATTCACGTTTAATATCTAAAAGAGTCGGTGGATTTGAAGAAATTAAAAACAATAATCGACTGTCGGACACGGAGATATTAAAACCCTGTCAGACTTTCGGGTAATCTAAAACTGACGAAGAGATGCTTTTATAAGATGTATAATGTTTTCAATTAGATAAGCATGCAAAAATGGTTAAAGATTTGCAAAAGCCTTCGCAACATACATGAAATCCGTTATATATCTGATATATGGGCTGGCAGTGTAAGTACTCACACAGAAAATTCTTTTTTTCCTCCTCAGAGAGCTCAAAGAAGACAGTCCAGAAGTTCTTGATGTTTGCATCAGTCGGCTCATATCTTTCATATACAGCATTCTGTTTCAAGGGGGAAATAACAGCTTTTTGTATGCACATCGGAGCACAATTAGCCAAATAAAACTAATGCTAATTGGCTCGCTGAATCAAGTAAAATATTCACCTTCTGCAGCTCTTCCCAGGCATAGTAAACATTTCCAATGATTTTGGCCATGAGTTCTTCAGGAAGAAACATTTTCCATCGTCTATTTGGGCAGCCCTTGGAAAAACCCTCAGAAAAGTGGGAGAACTGCTTCTGAACCGAGTTGTTGAAAACAAAATCAATGTATGCCTCCACAAACTGCTGCCTATGAACAGGACAAGAAAAGGTAAAGGAGGAAGAAAGAAGTTATCATTTTTAAAAGACACAGCACAGTATTTTTTATTTTTCATGTCCTATGAATTGTCAGTCTTCCAGCACAATCACATGCAATTTAAAGATGTTATCTGTAATGATATAATTGATAAGTCACTGACAAAAAATATGAGGACACTGTTGGCATTGAGAGCAAGGATATACCTAGAAATTCCCCGGTGCTTGATAGCCAGTTAAGCCAGGCGTGACAGTATTATAAACAATTACTGAGAATTTGATTGGACACGTATGTATCAACATATTCGATCAGACATGTGTGCGTATTCATTAACATGTATTAAGCCCTTTGCGCAGAGGACCACGTCTTAGACACTAGTGTCTATGAAACTGCTTGACTAATGCATTCCTTTGTAGTTTCCTAACAATATTCAGTAAATGCAAAATGTATATGGAATATTACCAAGGAAGCTTTGCCAGTAAATTATTGCAAAGCTCTGGCTGACACAATGCCCCTGTGGGAGTCATATTGCTATCCCCAGTCTTAAGTTAAAATCCACTTATATTTAAAATAATCTAAACCTCTGGGAACTTCATAATATACTCACATGTTCAATATCTTACTAAGAAATCACTTCTAAACTTATAACTCAATTTACTTATTTACTTATTTATCGTAAGACTTTTTCATGACATCTGCATCATATTAGTACATATTCATATCATGTTTGGCCTTGTTATTCTCAGGGGAATCCAAGGAGTTGAATGGAGTATGTTTCATTCCCATTGGAGTTATGGTTCATTACCTTTTAGAAACTCCTGAAAATTGGTCAGAATCCTCTCAGGTAATCACCCTATTCTCCTCTCTCAGCTAAATCGCTTTATTACATCCTCAAAATGGTGGAAACACTAAAATCAGATTCAACCCCTCTTCCAGGGAGTTTATGGCCATGCCGCCTAGATCAAAGACATAGTTTGGCTTAAAGGAAAGAGAAACAATCCATTCTGGGATAATCGTATCCGTTCTCTCCCCGCGCACATGAGTGTGTGTGTGTAGTACCCAATCCATTCTGGGAGTTCGTAGTCGACTTCCCATACAAATCCCTATGCCGTATGTAACCAATCTATATCGTCAGGGAGGATTGTATCCGATCTCTCCCCGCGCACATAAGTGTGAGTAGCCTTTTCCTCCAGGGATGACCTTATTCTCCTTTTCTAAATTGTGTGTAACTTGTAATTGGCTTAACGTTGATTTGTTTGATCTAAGCTCGTGCCTACCTGGTGAATAAATTATTTTTGTTCTTGTTAAGCTTGCGTGGTCTCCGTGACTCTTAACAATTGTACATTCTGTCTAGCCCCGTTGCGGCGGATACCTAGGGGTTTAATCCCAACCAAGGACTGACTGGCCATTTTATTGCGATTCACACCAGCCAGGAGGTCGTGTGAGTTAACGCCAGCCAAATGAACACGAGAACCCTTCGTCCCCGGCAATTTCAGTCTTTGGTATTGTTTTGTGGGGTTTTACAGTATCCCAAACAACAGTCTCCTAGAGCTTTACATAGTTGCCATAGATATCTTATTTAAGGGGGAAAACATCCCTTCATGGACAGACAAAAATAAAACTTGCAAGATTTTAATGATTTTCTTTATTTTATAAACTCAGGGTGTGAGCTGCAATCATGTAGAATGTAAGTCCCAGGGGCTGTCCTGTATTGAGTTTACACTTATGAGGTCCGAGCTCTCACTGATCTGCCATAAAGCTAGCATAATATTCTTATAGGAAGCAAAAGGGTCTGAGAATGATAATGTAATGTACGCTTAATGAATAAGTCCTTCACATGAGAGACGAGGTGAATTGTGCATCATGGAGCTATGTAAAACTGATTGCTATTTGTTATAGAGAGAAAATCAGAGCCACATATACGTGTATATACAGGTACTACTCGGAAAATTAGAATATCGTGTAAAAGTCGGTTTATTTTTGCAATTCAACATAAAAGGTAAAACTAATTTATTTTATAGACTCATTACATGCAAAGTGAGATATCTCAAGCATTTGTTTGTTCTAATTTTGATGATTATGATTTACAGCTCATTAAAACCTCAAATACAAAAACTAAGAAAATTAGAATATTGTGAATATAATCAATATTGTGCGTGAAACAACACACAGGCGGATGCTGGACATGGGCTTTAAATGTTGAATTCCTGTTGTCAAGCCACTCCTCAACAGCAAGCAACACCAGAGGCACCTTCGCTGGGCTAAAGAAAAGAAGAACTGGTCTGTTTCCCAGTGGTCCAAAGTCCTCTTTTCTAATGAGAGCAAATTTTGCATCTCATTTCGCAACAAAGGTCCAAGAGTCTGGAGGAAGACTGGAGAGGCGCATGATGGAAAATGCATGAAGTCCAGTGTTAAGTTTCCCCAATCTCTGATGACTGGGGGAGCCATGTCAGCTGCTGGTGTTGATCCCCTGTGCTTTCTCAAGTCCAGAGTAAACGCAGCAGTCTACCAGAACATTTTAGAGCACTTCATGCTTGCTTCAACGAACCAGCTTTATGGGGATGCAGACTTCATCTTCCAGCAGGACTTGGCACCTGCCCACACTGCCAAAAGTACCAAATCCTGGTTCAACAACCACGGGATTACTGTGGTTGATTGGCCCGCAATCTCACCTGACCTGAACCCCGTAGAAAATCTATGGGGCATTGTCAAGAGAAAGGTGAACGAAAAGAGACCAAACAATAAAGAAGAGTTCAAGGCCGTGATTGAAGCATGCTGGTCTTCGATAACAGCTGAGAAATGCCACAGGCTGGTAGCATTCATGCCACGCCGGATTGAAGCAGTCATTCGTGCAAAAGGGGCCCCAACCAAGTACTAATTACAGATGCAAGATTTTCCTTTCAGAGGCCAGACATTTTTGTATTTAAAATCCTTTTTTTTTTTTTAAAATCGATTTCATGTATTATTCTAATTTTCTAAGTTTTTGAATTTGAGGTTTTCTTGAGCTGTAAGTCCTAATCAGCAAAATCAAAACAAATAAAAGCTTGAAATATATTGATTTGCATGTTATTTGTCTATATAATATGTAGGTTTCACCTTTTGAGTTGAATTTCAGAAATACATGAACTTTTTGAGAATATTCTAATTTTCTGGGTAGTACCTGTATATACAGTGCTTAACAAATTTATTACCCCAGCACCCAATGAAAGGTTTATGCCACAGCTGCCCTAAATGAACAGTATTTGTAATTACCAAAATCATTTTTTCTGTTTCTGTAATGAGTAATATACCAGTATGCACAAACTATTTAATTGAAATGATGTTTGTTATGCCAAAATATAATTATTTTTGTGATCCATGAATTTTTGAATTTACTGTTTTACAAAAAAGCAGAAAAAAATAGTGAAGCACATTGCAATTTTTGATGAAGATGCCAAATAGCAGTTATTTCCTAGCATTCCTGAACATAAAAATTGGTTTTAGTGTTTGAATGCAAGAATGCAAGCTGTTATCAAGGCCAAAGGTAGCCACTCAAAATGTTGTTGATTGACGACAACAGTCGCCTCATTCTTGAAAGTCACAATAAGTCGATTGACAAGCACGAATGAATAGGAAGGATAGGGGAACAGATCGCAATCTATTCGTTCTTACTCGTCAATCGACTTATTGTGAATTTCAAGAATGAGACAACTGGAAACTACCTCAAGGTACTGTTTGAATAAAGTCTTTTTTAATAAACTACCTGTGCATTTTCAAAGTTCTCAGTGCCTCGTTTTAAATGTAAGGGCCCTCGGAATTCTATCGATGAACTGTGGAGCTACTTTGAGCCTTGTAAATGATGAAAAAAATAGCAATTTCTTTGCATGGCAACGCTATGCCCGATTCACTACCATTGTAAGCCCGTTGGGGGCTTTGGCTAAAAAGCCATTTATTTTTAAATGTTGCATGCGTACAGAGGTGGGGTATTAGACAAATGTTAGTCCTCATTATCATGTTTCAATACACCCCAAGTCCATTTCACATCAGAATCCGGACAGCATTCACAGTTGTAATTTCCTCTATGCGGCGCCGGTAGTGTTGCGCTATTTAAGACCGAGATTCATGCATAGTCTTTGCAAAGTCTTGTAGCCACATGCCTGTGTTGTATCTCTAGAATTTAGAATGTTGAACTTTTGAATTTCGTGCTGTTTTTCGTTTATCAGCACTTTATCACTATTATTGAAGGAACCGAATTTCCCATTTTCTTTACCTATTTGTATTATATTGTTACTGTAGCTGTAGTCCAGTCTCTGAATTACTAATAGTGCAATTCAGGAATATCTTTTCCTATTTTGTTTTGTATTGCTTCTTGTGTGTCTTCCTGCTGTGCAGTAGGCATAATAAATGCAGCCAAGTCCATCCTTACACCTGAGTCCTGCCCTCAACTTCCTGTCCTCCATGCACATCATCAGAGTGCAAAGCACTACCCTGACAGAAGACTTTGCCTTTACCATGGACTCAGCAAGGATCCCTTTGCCCCATGAGGTTGGAGAGTTCCGTAACCAGCCCCCAACCTCTACCATCTTGTGACAGAGCAACAGAGAGAGATTGTGCCCATGGGTGCTGTCCAGGAGGAACTGGTTTGAATGGTTTGTGACCTGGCCATCTCCCGTGCTCCATTGCCACCTCTGTCTCTCCCACCGGAATGCAGTCCTCTTCAGCTGTTCCCCGGGGTGACTCGCCAGTGCGTCTGTCAGAGCACTAGGACAGAAATCCTACCGCGTGCAAAGGCTTCATCCTGCGAAGTGCCCTCTATTTTACCTACTGTTGGGAAACAGAATTTTTGAATGTTGGCAATATGAGTTGAGCCAGACGGTTTGGTGAATGGGTAATGAATGTGCATTAGGTGATAAAGAGAAGCCATCAGGTCCTGAAAGGACATATCGCCTATTTGCCACTCCCTGCTGGGAGCTCCGTTTGTCTTCAGTTCCAACAGGACAATAGGCACTAGCACCTTTTAATTGGAGGCTCCGTATGCCCACATATGGTTCAGGAAAGGCCCAATTGTAGAGTACTGCTTTTTATCAATGAGTAAACCCTGGAACCAATCAGCAACAACTTCTGATAACATTAAAGAAGTCATATGCAAATGTCTGTACATTAACATGTATAAAGCTTCCTACAAAATGAAGGAATTTTAGAACTTTGCATCACACTGTTGTTCTCACGGCCGGCTGTGTAATAAACTCTTTCCTGCTTTTTGACACGAACAATCGGACTCTGCTTCTTCATTGGGACAACATTCTTGGTTCTTTATTAATTTACCAACACTACCAACCAGCATTGAGTGATGCAGAGAAGATCAACGCAGTGGTGAACCCCCTCTCTGGTAAGGCGCTTAACTGGAGAACAGCTGTCAGAGGAAAATCGGCTTTCCCCACCCACGCCGATTTTTTTTTCCAGCAGTTTCGTTCAGTCTTCGACCACCATGGGAAGAAGGCCGGGGACCAGATGCTGACCCTGTGCCAAAGGGACCAAGACTGCGGCTGACAACGTCCTCCAGTGCTGCACCTTGGCTACAGCCAGCAGTTGGAATGAGCCTGTACTCTTTACCATCTTTCTGAATGGGCGTTCCGGGGATATCATGTTTTTGGTCTGACCGCCGCTGCCGCGCCGCCCTACGCGTTAACGCAATAACTTCAGTAATATTTCAATTAGAAATTTCAAGTTTTGCATATAAGTAAGTATCATAAAGAGGAAGAACTGATTTGATTTTGGAGAATTTACGATTTCTAGATTGGCCACCAGGGGCCAAAAATTTATTTACGTGTTAACACGATAACTTCAGTAATATTTCAATTAGAAATTCCAAGTTTTGCATATAAGCAAGTATCATAAAGCGGAAGAACTGATTCTATTTTGGCCTATTTACAATTTCCACCAGGGGCCTAAAACTGAAAAAAATTACAGTTTTTATCTCTGGAAATATTTGTTCGATTGACTTCAAATCAAGTGCAAATGAAAGGTCATGACCTGAGGATGTGTCCCAAGATGACATTATACCTATTTGGTTAAAAATTTTGACACAAGGTGGAGCTTTGTCACATAAAATTCACCATTTTTGCCATATCCTTGGAACTATTTGTCCAATTGACATGAAACTTTGTGCAACTGCAAGGTCATGACCTCACAACATGTGACACATGATGACATCACACCTGTATTGTTCAATATTTTGCTTTGCGATGGAAAATTACCATTTTGGCCATATCTTCGGAACCATTTGTCCAATTGACCTGAAATTTACTTCAAATGATAGTCTATTCAGGGTCTATTCAAGGATTGGGGGCGTTCGGGGATATACCCCCAGCCATCGCCTCTGACGTCATAAGCCTAGTTTGGACATTGCAGTAAATCTACGCTGCTACACATACTGTACAATGACTGCTGTTGAATATATTCAGGTTTCATTTCTGTAACATTGCCTAAATTAATTGTCAAAATGTGATGGGTGTACTCATCTTTGTGAGACACTGTACATTTTGAACAATTTGAACCTCACATTATCGCAGCCTCCAGCTTGCTCGCGCAGTTTCCTCTTCCTACTCTCTTTGATGCGCATATCTTGAACTATAAAGCCTTGAACACCAGAATGAAAAAATTGCTTGTTTTGGCCTCTGCGCAAAGGGGTTAATTACTTACTTAATTGCATTGCAAGAAATGATGAAATGTCCAAAATTGACGGGGTTCTTCCTCTGGTAATAAATTTCCATGACAGATATTAAAATAATTCTGTAAAAATGGTCAAAGTTATAGCGTAGACATGGAGGATTAGTGGCAGTGGAAGCATATGCCCTGAAGGGCAGGATGAATTCATATCACCAAAAGTAATTTGGGCATATGATAGTCATCATCATCGTGTACCTGTTGCATTTGGTGACTGGTATCTCTCTTCCTTTTGGAACCATTTCTTGGCCTTTAGCCTATGGATATGGATACAAGCTTGAATTTGGCTACAGTGGAGGATAACCTTGTCATTTATTAGGCTTTTGAGGTTGGGTGGGAATGAAAACTCACAGTGAAATCCAAGTACATCAGCTCCAAAACCTCTTCATCTGCTTGTAGGACTTCTACCAAGTTTCTAATTAAAAAAAGGAATCAATAAATATAAGTTTGCAAACTACTTCCAAGTTCTTGACTTATGTGCCTGGGTACAGTAATATCTCTGTACATTAGAATCAGGTCCATGGAATAAAAAATGTGCACCTGGCTTCAGTGGGAGAGAGCTCTTTCAGGTCTTCCAGAGTTGGCATCAAACCCAACAACTTTTTATAAAGTGCCAGTGGGAAGTGGAAATTCACAACACGAAAGTTGTATAGAGCCATCCCACAGAGAATTCCAAGCAAGTAGTAAGTATCATCGTCACTGTGGCCCTGAAGGTGATAAATAATCAAGAAATCAATCATCCTGCTAATAAACTGTGTTACTTTTCTTTCGTTTCATTGCTGATATCTCTGATATGTTCCATATACTGTCTTTGTTTAAGGATGGACCTCTGATGAACACAGGGGCTTCAGAATGGATATAATGCTGATAATTGTTTCTTGTGAATGTAGAGTGTTATTTCTGTGTCGAATGCCAGGAAGACTAGCTAGTGTTGCGGCATTAGCTAATGGAGATCCTAATAAATGAATAAACCACTGTTACTGTAAGTAAATAATGTTTTACTGGCAAAATCCACTATCTAAAAGAGAAGGCAACTTGCTGTTATTTTCTAGGTGGAGCTCAAATCTCAGGTTTAAAAATTAGAGCACAGAACTACAGTTGTATGCAAAAGTTCGGGCACCCTGATCAAAATTTGTTACTGAGAATAGTTAAGCAAGTAAAAGATGAACTGATCTCTGAATGGCATCAATTTAAAGATAAACTCTTTTTGACATTTAAAGCAGTATTAGCTTATTTGTTTTGTTTTGTACAATTCTAGTGTGAAATAAAGGAAATGAGCACTGAGCAAAAGATTGGGCACCCCAAAAGATTTGAGTGCTCGGGTAACTTTGACTGTATTAAGCTTGTTATTGCTATGGCTTATTCACAATCATTGTTAGGGAAGGCCAGGTGATGCAAATTTAAAAGTTCATAAATACCCAGACTCCTCTATCCTTGGCCCAACAATCAGAATCCGAAGGGTCCTCCAAGTAGCTGTCTGAAAGCTCTCTGAAAATGAAAATAATCGATGCCCACAAAGCAGAGGGCTTTAAGAAGACGGCATTGCATTTAAAGCAGCAATTTCCTCAGTTCATGATATAATTAAGAAATGGCTGTCAACAGAAATGGTGGAGGTCAAGTTGAGGTCTGGAGGACCAAGAAAACTTCCCAAGAACACTGCTCGTCGGATTGCTAGAAAAGTAAATAAAAACCCCTGTTTGACAACAAAAGACCTTCAGCAAGAATTAGCACAGCATGGAGTCATGGTGCACTGCCCTAAGGTCCAGCAACACTGGCTCAAAGATGACCTTCATGGAAGAGTCAAGAGAGGAAAACCTTTCCTGCATCTTCACCATGAAATTCAGCATCAGAAGGTTGCTGAGGAACATCTGAACAAGGCTAATGATGTCATGGTGTTGGCCTGCAGGCCCTTCCCCCACCTGCATTCTTCGCCTCCATCTTAACAGGCAACAGGTTTGGCTCGTTAATGTGGAGGTGAAGGCTCCCTATTTAAGGGCCGGCTTCACTTTGTTCTCTGCAGCTGTATTCTGTTCCTGGAGCCCCATGTTTGTGGTTATTTGTGCTGCTGCTCCCCTCCGGAGTTTTTATGATATTTAAATTAAAAGATTTTTATAGTTTTTTCTCAGCCTGTGCGTTTGGGTCCCTTTTCTCACTTTTGGGTACATGGTCCCAGTCCCCGCCGGTTTCTGGTCTTTTGCCAGGGGGGGCAAATCCACGACAAACGAATTTAGGAAACAAGTCCTATAAACTAATGTTTAAATAGAACTCACTGGCTGCAATGAGCAGAGGTGTGTTTAGAGAAAAAAGGATGTGGAATTTCATGGAAAGAACACCTCTGCAACTGTCAAAGCATGTGGTTGGATTTATCTTGCTTTGGGCTTGTGTTGCAGTCAGTAACATGGAGGACATGTCACTGGTAGAAGGAAAAATGGATTCAATCAAATTCCAGAAAATTCCGGAAGCCAACATTACACCAACTGTGAAAAAGCTGAAGATGAAAAGAGGAGGGCTTCCACAACAGGATAATGATCCTAGACACACCTCAAAATCCACAACCGACTACCTCAAGAGATGCGAGTTGAAGGTTTCACCATTGCACTCAAGGTCTCCTACTGCAGCATCACTGAAAATCTGTGGATGGACCTCAAAAGAGCAGTGCATGCAAGGCAGCCAAACAATCTCACAGAACTAGAAGGCTTTGGAAAAGAATAATGGGCAAAATCCCCACAACCAGAATTAAAAAACTCTTAGCTGGCACCAAAGTGTGTTCACAAGTTGTGATACTTGCCAAAGGGAGTGTTACTAAGAACTTACCATGCAGGGTGCCCAAACTTTTCCTTTGGACTTTTTTCCTTATGTGTTATTTTGAAACTGTAAAAGGATGGAAATTAAAAAGTAATCTTGCTTAAAACATAAAGTAAATGTGTTCTCTTAAACTTTATGCCTTTTGGAGAGCAGTCATCTTTTACTCGCTTAGCTATTCACAGTAACAGAAATTTTAATCTGGGGTGCCTGAACTTTTGCATACAACTGTATGTTATAACTGGAAAAGCTAATACTTGTTCTGCTGCTTTGGTTATCTAGATTTAGTTTTGTGGAATAAAACTCTTGACTTCACTGGCTGAGCAGGATACAGGCCCATACCTCATAAAATAACAGTCATGGAAAACCTTGACAAGAATTTACGACGACTAACAAAAGCTAAGCCAAATTTTCTCAATATTCAACCCTTCAGGTATAAGCAAGCAAGCAAAAAAAATTCTCCGGTCTGAAATAAAATACGAGTAACCAATACAAAATGTGCCTGGCTGACAGTTAATTCCTCCATTTGTAGTGACATGTATTCCATTGTGATATGTTGTACCCCAGGATGACAACAATTTCCCCCTCCTCCACATTTAAGTGTAACGCAAATTAAAGGGCAGTTTAAAGGAGTCTTCAAACTTGCTCAACTTCTGAACAATGTTATTTTCAGGAAAATACATACCTCTGTCATGAACCAGGCAAGTCCTGAATCTTCAAAATGCTGAAGCATCCCTGAATCCAATGAGTAAATTTCCCTTGCAATGAGGGTGAAGAACTCTTGTGACAATCCTCCATGATCGATACCGTCCTCATATAGAAATACAACCTGAAAGGTGTCATTGCACTCTGTCAATACAATCTGGGTCACATTCAAGTGCCTGGCCCGGAAACGTGACTGGAAAAAGAGCTATTTTTGTGACGTCATTATGCATGAACAGTACAGATTTAGTTTAAAAAGTAATTCAGAAACCTGCAGAGGACTGTGGTAGTTGCGGTCATCGCTTCTCAATGCTCGGACAGTATCTGTCAGAAGGGACCTTCGGTTCACAAGCAGGTTATTTGGCAATAGAGGATTCAAGTAAGCCTCTTCCTGTAGACACAGAGTGAGCACAATGAAAATAATTAATAATTAATTTTATGGCATTTAGTTTAAATACTTGACAGGTAATAATGTTTGAGGTTTATTCCAGCAATTCCTCAGAAATCATTTACCAGGCAATTAGTGTATAAATACAAGTGCAGAAGGTTTCATACTCACCAAGAGTCCACGAAAATGATTTGCCTTGAAGACTATGCATTTAGTCTCCATGTTAAAAATGCATGGGTACATGGTCAACCTATCAAACTAAAACATTGAAAACACAAAGCTAGAGGTTATTTAGCTTTCTCACCAACCTGATAAGCTATAGTATGAGTGAATGAAAGGAAATTGAGATTTACCAAAAAATTTGCAAAGAGGATATCGTGCTCATTAATCTGAAATGTTCCCCACTATGAACAGAAAAAAAACAATATAAGAAACGTTTCCCCTGTGTTTAAATGTAATATTTTAAGAATCATTTCTCAAAATTCTCTGCTGAATACTTACAGATTGAAAAAAGAGCATCAACTCCTTGATGCAGAAGTTTCTATCCCCTATCCTCTGTCTGGAACTGTTGTTAACCTGAACACAAGATGACAGTGTTCTTCAATTGTTCTGATCAAGCTCACACCAAACATTTGATGTGTTTGTAAAAACTAAAGTACAGTTTCAATATTTAACTCCCTTTTCTTAGATTTTGTTGGCAGCTTGCAATGTCATCTTGTCAAATTACAAAATTCCTGGAAATTTATCAGTACTACCTGTCTCTTTCAGCAGAAGTTTATTTAATCAAAATTCATTTTAGATGACCTTATTACGCAGTCATATAATTTCAAAGGTCACTGAACCTCAAACAGCTTCTGTAGAAGTTGGACAGTCGTCTCCAAACGGCAAGAATAATCTTGAATCTCAGTTCTCGCCTGGTTGAAGAACCAGGCAGAAGCTGAGTGCACAGTCTTCACCAAGGACTTGAAGAATGTTTGAGGAAGTTTTGACCATAAACCCTCTAATAAAATCAGAAATATATACAAACAAAATCACAATATATTTTTCACCTGCATTAAACTTGCAAATGTGTTGAATAGCATCATTGGCTAAAGGAGAGGCCTCCCCCAAAAGAGCATTTGAGCAAAACAATAGCTACATTCAAGGAAAATTAAATAAATGCAACTGTCTTTTACCTAGGATCTTCAAGCCCTGTGGCTGCAGTCTGCCAACTGCTTCTGCAAACCTCACACAGATTTCTCTGTTCATGGGCAGAACTCTAAAGAGCTCCGGCAGGATCAAATAGACTCTCAGATCTTCCACACCAGAAGGCCCATCAGGCAGGGAGGGGATGAGTGTACTCTGCACTACTGACCCAACCTGTGACAATAAGCCTTATGAGTGAGACTGCAAACATTTATTACATATTAATGCAAACAATAGTTTCCTTTAATATAAACCACATTTTAAGTTACAGCTTATTTATTCACTTAATTTAGATTACAGTGAAATCCATGACCTTCTTCTTCTTGTAACTTCATAATGATGAAAATGAATGCCATGGACGTTATTCATAATATGTCATGCAAATATAGACTGAACAGTGGAAGAATTTTAAGCTGTACTATAAATTATAAGCTTCACAGTAACTCATGCTTGTGAGGATTCAATGAAATAAGCAGTTTATTCATCTTACTTTTAAAGAATCAGAAAATACCTGTTTCACCATTTTTTCATTCCCCGCCAGCTTCTCAAAAGCTAGACGCGCAAGAGATAAGTCAAGACCTGAATTTGTCAGCGTGGTTTGGTAGTGCTGATCATCCCTAAAAACGTAGAAATACAGTAAATTATGTCAGTCCAACTTGTGATACATAATGACACATGCAGAATACTTAAGAGGCATTTTAGAGAAATAATCCTGATACAGGATCAATTTACCTTTATTTGCCTATTTCCATTTTGCACAAGATTAGGCTGATATATACAGTGGGGAATATAAGTATTGAACACACCAACATTTTTCTCAGTAAATATATTTCTAATGGGGCTAATGACATGAAATGTTCACCAGATGTCCGTAAAAACCCTAGCAATCCACACATACAAAGCAATCATAACAAATAAGTCCATAAATGGAGTTATGTGTAATGAAGTGGAATGACTCAGGGAAAAAGTATTGGACACGCTAACTGAAATGTATTTAATACTTAGTAAAAAAGCCTTTGTTGGTAATGACACCTTCAAGACGCGTCCTGTATGGAGAAACTAGTCCTATGCATTGCTCAGGTGTGATTTTGGCCCATTCATCCAAACAAAACTGTCTTCAAATCTTGACAGATCCAGGAGCCTCTTCCATGAACTCTGATCTTCAATTCTTTCTCTAAAGCCAATTGTGAGTTTCCTTGGCTGTGTGTTTGGGATCACTGTCTTGCTGAAATGTCCACCCTTGTTTCATCTTCAGCGTCCTGGTGGACGGCAGCAGGTTCTTATCAAGAATGTCTCAGTACATTTCACCATTCATCTTTCCTTCAAATATCTGAAGTCTGCCAGTACCATATTCTGAAAAACAGCCCCACACAATGATGCTCCCTCCACCAAACTTCACTGTTTATACAGTGTTTTGGGGGTGACGTGCAGTGCCGTTTGCCCACCAAACATGGTGT
Source organism: Gymnothorax reevesii (assembly GCA_029721435.1). Taxonomy (NCBI): domain Eukaryota; kingdom Metazoa; phylum Chordata; class Actinopteri; order Anguilliformes; family Muraenidae; genus Gymnothorax; species Gymnothorax reevesii. The sequence continues at coordinate 77,688,723 of CM056579.1, forward strand.
GTGCTATGACATCCAAAGAGTTCAATTTTGGTCTCATCTGACCAGACTATAATCTTCCAGTATTTCATAGGCTTGTCCATATATTGTGCAGCAAACTTAAAATGAGCTTCAACACTATCATTCAAAATTTTTCAGCCATGTCAGCCATTTCTATTCAAGAGGCCTTCATGATTTCCAATTTCTAAGGCCCCAATCTGCAAGTCCATCCTTCACCCACCCAGTCTCCCCTCCCTGAAAAATGTCACATTCGTGGCCCATAGTTTCTTAGAACAACCAGTTACATTTTTTTTTTTTTTTGCATAATTCAACCAACCAAGTAGTCTCTTTGCATCTTCAGTATGTTAATGATGTCTAACTTTTATATGATATGAGTACCAAAAAAAATTTGGTTTACCTCAAACCTTCAATTTCCTCTGAACCATACACCTAGATATACTAACAATACAGCCATAAATTGTACTGCTATTTCATGTTTGAATTTTCAGTGGTCAGCAGGATTTGCCCAAATAAACTTTGCCACAGATAATGATGAGATTCTATGCTGTAATTTTTTGAGGTTTCAGACTGCAACAAAGTAATTTCTGAAGAGATAAAAGTACATTTTTGTTAGGCGGAAATTAGATCTTTCATTTATGCTGCGTTCCATCTTCATTTACTCTGACTCAGTGACATACTGATTTTTACACAATGACAGAAATCCCCAAGGTGTTACCTTAATTGTGATACCAAGATTATTCAAATGTACCAAGTAGTTGCAAAGATATAGTCATTTCATTTTAGGCATGTCATTTTCGAGCCAGAGGCTCAGGGCTTAAGAGGTTAACATTCATTGGTTATTTTATTCTGAGTAAATATTTATTTTCTTATTTAACTCAATTCTCAGTACACATTCACACACACACACACACACACACTCTCTCTCTCTCTCTCTCTCTCTCTCTCTCTCTCTGCAGCAGCTCTCCCATTGTTTGGGACAGCTGGCCACGTATAATGTTCAATCAGTTAATGTCAGGAAAAACTGCAGTAACGGATCAAGGGACTGTCCCCGGCAGTTGACCAGATGGGTGTCTCAGGGAATCAGGGTGCGATGTATATCCTCTACTGGAGAAGTTCATAACAACTAATTGTTTCACTTCAGACAGTGTACTTGATCCCTCACTCCTGGTTATCATTTTGAGATTTGGTCGGATGCACCCATGCAAGTCTCCCTTTGCTCCACAGTGGGAGCCCAGATAGCAAAAAGTGATTGAATCAACATTGTGATATTGTCAGGCTGAAGATTGCAATCAACATTGATGTCAGATATTGAAAAAAACATTGAAAGTGCTCGCTATGATCAACATGGAAATAACATTGAATTTCCAAACAGTTCTGACAATGAAATCAACCTTGACTCAACTATGATATGATCAACATTGAAAGAATGTAGATTTGCATCAACATTGATTCAACTATATGTATGCATTGCATTATACATTGAAACAACGTTATTACTAAATGGCCATTTCAACCCTCCTCTGTATGATTTTAATATGCCTCATTAAAAATTAATCACTTTATTACTCTATGTATGGTATAGCCCAACAAGGAGCATGCCGAAATAGTCTAGTAGTCAATGATATCACTGCCATATGCCTGAATGGCAGTGATGTCACTACTAGACAAGTTTGGAGCAACCCCCACAGAACTTTAAAACACCAAATAGAGTAAAACTATTAATTATTTAAATGAGGTATATTAAAAACATACAGAGGAAGGTTAAATTGCTGAACTGGTTCCTTAAGTATGCTATACTGCAGTGATTCTCAACCTTTTTATACGAAAACCCCACTTTAGAGAGATATATTTTGGGGGACCCTACACTTCATTATGATCATTTCATAGGTGAATATTTGAAAATGTGTTGTGAGCTAGTAAATTGTGTCATGGTTTCACCCCCCGCCGGATATAAACTGCTGTCCGGTGGGAGCTAGGACCACGGACCTAAAAGAATGCAGGACCTAAATGCCAGGCTGGTACAAAGTGGAGATTTAATAAATAGTGTCTTCAACTGTCTTTGATTGTTATCTTTGTGTGACTAGAATGTTCTCTTTGTCTGTCTTCCTCCCTGTCTTTCACGGAACAAACAGGCTGGTGTAGGAGGGGAACATTTTCAATGATCTGATTGCGCTGGTTGAGAAGCGCTAAATTCTTTATTTGTTATTTCATTATCGCGGCAATTTGTTTGTTTGCATAGCTTTAATGCCATGGTGGCTAGAATAAGAAATAAAAAGTAGATGTCTGCATTACTTCTTGTAATTGGCACAGACATACATAGGCCTACTATTACAGCGGCATATTGTCGGCCTGCTGATAAAACCTTGTATCTTCAAAATGATAAACTTCACAGGAAAATAAAAAATAGATAGAAAATTTAAAAATAATAAAATAATATAAATTGATAAATATAGTTTAAAATAAAAAAAAAAAGTTTAATTTTGCATTTAAGAATAGTGATAAAGTGAAAATGCGCGCTCTCTATGAAAAAGTAACAATGTCTCTTACCGGGTGCACGGTCAGGGCAGACGTATAGCAAAAAAATTAATCCAGCACTCACGGATCAAAGTAAATAAATTTTATTTCGGCACGGGCAGCAATACACGAACGTTTCAGCCTACTGGCTTTCTTCAGCGTGTTACACAGCAAGGCAGGAGGCGTTCTTTTGTAGACGTGTACAGGGTATGACCCTTGAACCACCACTAATAAATAAAATAAAAAAAAAAAAAAAGATTATATACATATAGATTCATACATATACACATATTGTCATAAAAAGCACCCCAAAAGCAATTCTTCATTAAGGCCTTTAGGCCATTCAGTTTGCAGTGTGTGTATCCAGTAGGCTTCCCTTTGAAGAAGGGTTCTATCCCGGTCCCCCCCTCTCTTTAAAGGCCCCCCTCTCTTTAAAGGCTGTACAGTTTCCATCCCCTGAAACCTTAGGCAACACACATCGTGACCTGCCTGGTTAAAATGACGTGCTACTGGGGACCTTTCCTCTTTATTTCTGATATTACTTTTTTGTTCAGAAATCCTGATTTTAAGTTCTCTTTTCGTTTTTCCCACATAGCAAAGACCACAAGGACATTTTAAAAGGTACACTACATGTGTTGTTCTGCAGGAAATTCTGCTCTTAATGCGATATTTTCTACCCGTGTGGGTAAGTATAAACTCGTTTCCAAGAATCATTGCATTGCAATGTACACAATTATGACAAGGAAAATTTCCTGTCAGAAGGTCTGTTAAAAAATGTTTGGGTGGCACATAGCTATCAGCCCGCACGCTGAAGAAAGCCAGTAGGCTGAAACGTCCGTGTATTGCTGCCTGTGCCGAAAAAAAATGTATTTACTTTGATCCGTGAGTGCTGGATTAATTTAAGAATAGTGGACATAAGAGTTTTTGTTTCTTGTCAGTTTGGAGATACGAGATTTTATCAGCAGGCCCACGATATTCAAATTTAGTCTGGTTTGCATTTTCCATGGACTGCAACTGCATTTTCATGGTTAATCAGCAAATCCTTGTTCCATGTTTTCCTGATAGCCATAAACAATGAGCTTGGTAGAGAGTCTGCCTCCCTTTTCGTTTAATCACACCTCTTTCGTAAGGCCACCTACATTCTGCAGTTAAGCGCTGTGGGCGTGATCGAAGCCCGTAGGGGAGAATACGCGTAACTCAAAAGCGCTTAACTCGAATCGCGTAAAAAAAGGACTTGTGTGCAAATGGGAGAATAGACCCTAATGTGACTAGAACTTGCTGGATTAGGACTAAGCGGTGGCATGGCCACATGAAAGCTACTTGTTAGTGAGGCTAATCGGGAAAAGGACCTTGATTTGCCAGGGATCATAAAGATTGGTCTGTGGCACACTGAATAATGGTCATGTAGTCTGATGAATCCAGATTCAGCCTATTCCAGAACAACAGGCACTTCAGGGTAAGAAAGGAAACCCATGAAGCGATGCGCCTGTCCTGCATAGCGCTCACTGCACAAGCCTCTGGAGGCAGTGTTATGATCTAGGGTTGGTTTAATTGGTCAGGTCTAGGCTAAGCAATGTTATGCAGCAATAAAAAGTCTGCAGACTATCTAAATGCACTTAATGACCAGGTTATCACATCAGTGAATTTTTTTTTACTGCCTGATGGCAAAGGCATATTCCAGGATAACTATGCCAATATTCATCTGGCTAAAATTGTAAAAGACTGGTTCTACGAGCCTGAGAAGTCATTTTCACGAATGAATTGATCACCACTGAGTCCTGACCTTAACTAATTGAAAATTGATGGGATGTGCTGGAGAAAGCTTAAAGATGTGGTTTGACTCCCCGGTGATTATTAAAACATCTCAGCCAAAAATTAATGCAAATCCTGTTGGAAATAAATGTAACATTGCAAAAGATTATTGAAACAATGCCAAAATGAATGCACACCTTGAAGAAAGCCAATTGCCACCCAATAAAATATTATAGTGTCCGACTTATTTTTTGGTCAGGGTTGAATTAAATGCCATTGTACACAATGTGAGGAGCTGATAATTTGGCTCAGACGCATCAATAAGTAATTTACCTTTGATTGAGAAAACTACCATTGACAGCTGAAAGAGATGTAAAAGCCTGATTTATCTCCCTGAAAAAAAAACAAGAATAGTAACAATACTATACGTATGCATTAAAATGTCTGTAATCTAAAATGTTAAATGATATATTTATGATGCAATAAAATGTTCTTAAATCATGCTATAAATACAGTAGTATTTGCAATAGTCCTCTATAGTTCCCCTTTATAGTTGAGGTGGCTTTACTAATACTACACATAATATTGCACATTATTCAGTACGTACTTTTCAATAATTTTCCAAGGCGTTGAATCACACTCTTTCATCCACTTATCAATTAATTTGTCCACAGTGAAGGTCGTCTTGCAAGGAAAAGGCAGCGTTTCACGGCAGCAGAATGACTGGTTTCCTCCTGCCACAATGGTCCCAATTCCATCCTCAAATTCTGAATAATAAGCAAAGAATGAAAATTACACATAAAACAATTGTAAAATGCAATTTTAGCTAATTTGTTGCAAAATTGGCAGCATAATCTCAAGTTGTTAACTATTAGGTGTAAGGTGTTCCAAATTTGTGTTGAAATGGAAGTCAGCAAATTTTAATGGTCGATCTTCAGGAAAAGGGAGGTAAGTGTGACAGTTTGATACTACTTTCAATAAAATACCAAATGTTAATACAAAAATGGAAAAAAATCTTGTGCCTCAGGGCTACCATCTCACAAAACAGCACAGACATACATGCATATGGAAGCCTTATTGATGGCATGCTATTAGACTAACATTTTCTAATCACCATCAAAATCAATAGGGATCATCCACGTATCACCATTGACCTACAAAGCAAAAATGAAAAGAATGCAACCAAAATTGTAGCCAGTAGAGTGAGAGCAACAAATGGTGGACTGACAAATGGAAGGACAGGGACAATCGCAATATATGCTCACTCAGTGAAGTGGGCATATAATAAATTAAAAAAAAAAAAAAAAAATCTTCATGAAGGAGAAGAAAAAAAAACAACACAGCACACAGGACTGTAGACAAGACCGAAGTATAAACACCTGAGGACAGCGGAACAGGAAGGGGCACATTCTGATTGCTGGCCTGTCCATTCCCCAGCTGTCCTTGCTCTCCGCATCCAAAGGAGTAGACTTTTTTCAAGGATGCAACATACACAAGTGTATGATGTCTACGATGGGGATAAAAATAAGCACTTAGTTTAACAATTCTGTTTCTCTGCAATTAAAGCCTTCTTTTTTGTTGAGTAAATTGTATAGTCACATTTTTTGAATTTACACAGTACTCCTGAAAGCAATGACGAGATTTATCAAATAACTGTTTGTCAACTTTATACTCGTTCTGTGACCGCAAGACATTAAAAAAACAATTTGGGGAAATGTGCTGATAGGACTGTGTTACCACACCTTCCACAAGCTATTTGGGTCACTCTTGACCCCCAGAGTTCAGCCACCAGACGGGGCTTTAATTCATCTCTGAATGAGTTGTGGCCAAGCTGCCCGTACTCCCCTGATCCAAATGTGAACATCACACCTCCCTGTAAAGCCAAAGAATGAGGAATGACTGACCATTCTCATATAACTGCAGCCCAGGAAAACAAGTTCATACTTTATAATTTGTTGAACGTTATTTTTTATTTTTTTGGCTATGACGGCCCTTTTTAGATTGGCCCCATTTTATAATAGTTCCTCTGAGAAAGCAGCTAAGGGGTGGGTTGAATATGGTAAGCTACGCTCATCGTGAGCCTTCCTTAGTTCTCATACCTAACACCTCCGCTGAGGCCGCTCCCCTGGCTGCCAATTGCTACCAAGTTCAGATTCAGATTATGCAGTAGCTGAAAATACTGCCCCTGAAAATACTGGGTAGTAAGTAGTTAAGGGATCTTCAGGGTAATGTGTAGAATTAACCATAATAATGTACAATGTAAAACAAATAATTGTGAAAAATGAATAAAATCACGACACTGAGTTTGTTGAAAATGTGAAGATTCATCTCACCTTGCTCAGAGCTGCTGTATGCTCATATCCACATGAAATGAAGACAGTCCCCTTCAGATTGAGGCTTTTCAAAACTGAGGGAACATACCGGTCTATAAAGATACAGACATGCAAGACAACATTACACACTTTGACCATACTCTGCAGGCCTATGAAGATTGATGTCATGAAGATAAATGTCACAACAATTTTTAATGAAACAGACAGCCTGCTGTATTTCACAAACAGTCCTACCAAATGAATTCAATGACTCAATCAATAAAATGAGTTATATAAATCATAAAATGTCCAAAGGCACATATTTAACAACAACAGCTGGTGATGTACAGGACAATGAAAGAAAGTTGTGGCATTGCCAAAAGCGGAGTGCAAAACATTTCTTTCAAGGATAGCAGCTAATTTAATCATCTTAACTCCTCTGCGTAGATGTAGGCGCCAGCGGACATGGAGCTGCTTTATTTATGCACACAGTTACACTATTCTATCACCAGATGGCACACGCAGATCAATTATTGAATATTCACTAGTAAGCCGAATTTGAAAACGATTTAAAACAAGGACCAGTTCAGTCCCATCCCTGTTTCCCATGAGTTGCATGAATTAAACTCCTCAGCTAAGCCTGATGTGCAAACTGCTCAATATACTTGCCCATAGTATCTATCCAGCAGTTCAAAAAAATGACCTCTTGCGACAGAAAAAATAATTGTCCTTTGTAGAAACCACTTCAGCTATAGTAAGCCAATGGTAGTCCAATTAAGTAGTTAACCTCTTCCACACCGTAGTTGTCATTGGAGGGATATTGCCACTGCTCTCACCTTGCCTTAAAGTGCTTTATATTTCCAGACTTAATCCCATTTAGGCTTCCTAATTACCAACTAAGTATTAATTTGTTTGGTTGTACGGATCAATCCATTTCCAATCCATCCTTATCCATTTCCCCTCAGCTTGCTTCTTAGTTCATTGTCATAATTATCTAGCATCTTCCTATCAAGATTTATGGTGACATGAAACAATGTCTTTGAAAGCTTCTGAATTTCAGCAGCTCACAAAACGGAATTCATTTATTTCTGCGGCCGTGTCTGATCGGCTTGTTGTGCCGAAGAAAACATTTCTAATCAAAGTGACACTATTGTTAACTCCTGGATAAGCTGTTTGTGAATCTTACTCCCCGTGATCATGATAACAGCGAACTCCTTCTTCATCACTCCTTCTTAAGCTCTGCTTATCCAGGATTTAAAAAATGCAGTTTTGCTGCCTTTGGTGTGCATGGTAAGGCAGCTCATATAGAAATAAAACTGTCTCCAACCAGTGACATTACAAAAATGCAGGTTAACACGCAACCTATTTCCAAGTAAGAAACAGATAATAAACGGAATTAATTTGCTAAATAAATAGGCTTCCAAAAAGCTGCGTTGCCATTAACGATTATGGTATACAGCTTTGTGTCGAGGAAGGCCACAATTTGAGATTGCCTAGAGGGTAATCTTATAGTAGAGTGTTATGTAGTAAATGCTGCTTAAGAAGGTATTTAGATAAGATTTAGATTTTGTTTAATTAGATATTTGCCAGTCATACAATGTCATATTATAGCCTTCCTACAACTTTCCCAGAAGCCGAACTGCGAAGACCAAATGAATAACTTTGCTACCTTTAAAGTTCAATTCATGGCATGCATACTAAATGATTTGAAATGCATGCCATACGTAAACTTTCACGATGCACTAATATCCAATTTACTTCAATGACCAATGCTTTGACGTAAGAAGAGCGGGTAATTTAATAAATTATCATCACTTCACGCAGCAACCATTGTGCAACTGTGCTTCCCTGCAAATGCAACCACATCTTTTGAGTGCTGAAAACATCACGACTCAGTGCAGTCTTAAAATAAATTAGGTTGCACTGTAAAAAAAAACAAGCTGTGTTCGTGGAACACTGATGCCCCCGGCGGCAGGTTAAAGTATTGCAGGTTAAAGTTTTTTTTCAGCTGCAGTCAAACAGACGGACAGACAGACAGACAGACAGACAGGTGAAAAACTATATGCCCCTGAATCTTCAATTCCAGGGGCATAAAAATCCTAGATTGGGAGATGGAATTCAGAGAAAGCACTAGAGTATTTTTTATTATTATTATTATTTTGTTTTTTTTCCCCATGAAAACAATATCACTATTAAGTCTGTTGTCAATGTTACCCTTAAGTGATCTGTAATCTCTTAATACTTTCTTAATAATCACAGGCTTATATATTGATCTTGATTATTCAGTAAATAAATTGTGATTACTGATCTTAAACAGGGTGAGCTTGAAAGCAATTATGCGTTTAAAGGACAGAGACTCACAGAACTTCATATGAAAATCCCGAAACGCCGGTGTTACCACCAGGGGGACGTTGGGCTTTAGGGAGTCAAGAAAAATCAGTTTTCTGATGCAAAATCTACAAAGTATTGATACTATGTCATTCTACTATCAACGATAGTCATCGTATATCAAAAACACGCAATTCCTTGCTTTGGATTTACGCACAAGTTCCACCATCGACAAATTCAGCGCTCCCTTATATTCTACTACCTATTCTCATTGATTATTCACTCACTCAATTGCTTACTTTGGGGTTATCCATTTGTTTCATAATTTTCACGAGCTTACAAAGCATAGTTTGGGGGGGATGGAGTTTAAGGCTAGCAAAACCCAGCACACCCTTTTTAAAATAATTATAATTGACAATTGTTCCAGGCACAAAACAAGTGCACATTTGAAACATCTTAAAGTGAATCTGTCACGCATTTTCAAGGGGTCGAATTACTGAATCTTTCAAATGGCTATGCCAAAGATATTGTGGAGACAATAGGTAATTCAGAATGGTAGAATTTTAATTTTAAAAATAAGTAGCCACCGTAGCACAGTGCGACTATTTGCAACAGCGTCATAGCGAGAACTCCCTGGCAACACCATGTATATATATATACAGTTGCAATCAAAATTACCCTTGTGCTAGGGTTTTGTTGACAGAGACATTTTATTGCAAATTAGACATAAGGCAGTCAAAAGAATTGTCAAAAGCTAATAGAGGAGATCATTGCCTGGCACAAACAAGTAAAGGATGCAAAAAGGTAGCACAGGCACTGAATTTTCAGAGATACAGTATAGCATAGTTGCAAGTTCAGAGTTAAAGAAAGAGTGGCTACAGTACCAGGATGTGGCAGAAAGACGAAGCTAACAATGGCTGTCACCAGATTCCTAAGGAGATGGGTGGTCAAAAACCCTTGAGTGACTGCAGGAGACCCGCAGCAAGACTTGGAGGCACAGAGGTTTCAGTTGGCACAGTAGGGCGCATATTAAACGTTGAAGGTCTCCAAGACATACACCACAACTGATCCAAAAGCACAAGCTCCAATATGCTCAAAACCGTATAAATAAGCCACAGCAGTCTGGGGATATTGTTCTGTGGAGTGATGAATCAAAACTGGAATATTTCAGGCTTATGAATCAGTGATATGTCTGCAGGAGGAATAGAGAAGCATATGCTGAAAAGTACACCTTGCCTACAATGAAGAATTGTGGGGGCTTTTTGTGTCATGGATGGGTGAAGGGACCCACTCGCACAGGCTGCTACGACCAAAAAGATGTTTAATAAATTTACTTTAAAACAGACAAAAACAAATGGGGAGCAGCAGTAACATACTTGGAGCTAAAAATGCCAGAATGCAGCTGCACTGCCAATTTGGCAGTGCAGCTCTTAAATACAGGTGCTGGTCAACGAATTAGAATAATTTGAAATAGTGTAATCGTAAAATTTTTTAATGCATTTTTTGTGCAGAAAGCAAATCAGGTGCTCACTCCGCCTGTCCTACTTGTTAGAGTAATCACAGAACTCGCTACCTGTAAAAAATTTGCTCAGCAGAGCTTTCCAAAAGGCCCATTTAGGCCATGTAACTGTGACACTGTTGTTTTATTGAATTAGAATAATGGAGGAACCGTTTCACTGAATTAGAATAATTTTTACTATAATTAGAATCATCACTTTCTCAGTATTTTGTGGCTGCCCCCTTGGCTTGTATGACTGCCTGAAGTCTCCACAGCATCGATTTGACCAGCTTGTCGCAAGTTTCTGCACTCACTGCCTCCCAGGCTGTGGCAATGTTCTGCTTCAGTTGGTCCAGCGTAGTCGGCTTTCTGTCGCAAATTTTCCGCTTGACGATGGCCCAAAGGTTTTCAATGACATTGAAGTCAGGCTAGTCGGCCGGCCATGCCAAAACTTCAAGCTTTTTTTCGGTGAACCAACCTTGGGCCGACTTTGCCGCATGAGCCGGTGCAAGATCCTGTTGAAATATGAGGTCTTCTTCGCCAAACTGTTCCTCAACAGTCGGAATCAGGAACGTTTCCAGAACATGTTGGTATACGGCAGCATTGACAGTCTTCTTGAGGAAGCAGAGTTTCCCTACACCCCGAGCGGACATGCATACCCAGACCATAACGCTCTGGGGAAACTTGACGGATCTTTTCACGGCCTCATGGTTTTAGGTTTCGCCACCACGACGCCAGACACGAGGACCTTGGTCACCGAAGGAGATGCAAAAGCGTAATTTGTCACTGAAGACCACTTTCTGTCAGTCTTCAGCAGTCCACTCACCGTGTTCTTTGGCCCACTTCACCCGTTTCTCCATGTGTTTCTTGTTCAGCATTGGTTTTACTGCTGGAACGCGAGATTTGAAGCCAAGTTCGCGCAGACGACGGTAAGTGGTTGATCTCAAGACATTAGCGCTGGTCTGCTTGTTCCACAAGTCGCTGAGCTCGGAAGTGGACTTGAACCAGTTCCTGACTGCGATCTTTCTCAACTGCTTGTTGTCGCAAGCAGAAGTTTTTCGGACACCGGAACAGTTGGTGTGCTTGCTCCAGTCTTTCTTGAGAGCTTTGCAGACGGAAGACTGGCTGATGCCGAGCTGCTCAGCAATTTTAGTTTGGGTCAAGCCTTGTTGGCGAAGGGTTGAATTTGAGCCACTATTCCGGTTGAGAGGTCGCGCTGCTTACCCATGATTGATTTTACAACTTAGAAATTCTACTCAATCCTGACTTTATACTGCACAGTGAACACTCTTCAAAGAAAACAAAAATTCAAGCACTTATTCTAATTCAATGAAATGACTTATGAATTATTCTAATTCAATGAAACAAGAGTGTCACAGTTAAATGGCCTAAATGGGCCTTTTGGAAAGCTCAGCTGAGCAAAGTTTTTACAGGTAGCGAATTCTGTGATTACTCTAACAAGTAGGACAGGCGAGGTGAACACCTGATTTGCTTTCTGCACAAAAAATGCATTAAATAAATGTAACGATTGCACTATTTCAAATTACTCTAATTCGTTGACCAGCACCTGTACTCTACACTTCACCTCCACTTCAACAAGCAACAGCTGTGGCTCGTTGAAGTGGAGATGAAGACAGCAGGAGGGGGAGGGACTGAAGGGCAGGGCAGAACCATCACATTCTGATGTTCTGCGGCTGCCATGCTTCCTCTGGCACTGGAAATCTGCAAAGTGTGGAGGGCAAGATGGATTCACCCAAGTACCAGGATATCCAAGGAGAAAATGTCATGCTGTCTGTGGGGAAGCTGACGCTTGGGCATCATTGGACCTACAAAAAGGACAATGATCCTAAGCATACCTCAACAACCACCAAAGCTTGGTTTCAGAAGAAGTCTGGAAAGATTCTAGAGTGCCCATCACAGTCACCTCACTTGAACGCCACAAAAAATCTCTGGTAGGATTTGAAGAACACAGCTGCAGCATGCAAACCCAAGAATATTCGTGAACTGGAGGCCATTGTCCATGAAAACTGGGCTAAGATTCCTTGGGAATGCTGCCAAAAGCTGGCATCTGCCCTTTCATCACATTTCCAGCAGGTCATAGCGGCAAAAGGGTGCTCTACTATTAAAGATGTTTGTCATGAAGGGGTTGAATAATTTTGAGCCTGCTGTAGTTATTAAAAGTGGGATTTTATGTTGTTGTTGAATTGAGCCATTTAAATTGTTCTTGTTTGAATTGTTCATTGCAAACAGCACCTAATTTGCTATGGGGGTTAAATAATTTTGATTGCAACTGTATATATTATATATAATCACTGACGGCGGGTGAACTGGCAATAGGGGAGGCTCAAAACAATCCATTAAAATAAATGATTGGTTACGACCTGTTTTCAATCATTCATTTACAACCCCAATTCTGAAATAGTTGGGACAAAGTGTAAATTGTGAATAAAATCAAAACACAATGACTTTCAAATCACACCAGCCAGTATTTTATTCACAATACAACAGAGATAACATAGCAAATGTTGAAACTGAAATTTTACAATTTTATCCACCAAATGAGCTCATTTCAAATTTGATGGCTGCTACAGGTCTCAAAAAAGTTGGAACAGGGCCTGGTTACCATGGTGTTGCATCCCCTCTTCTTTTAAACACAGAGTGGAGGCGTCTGGGCATTGAGCAGACAAGTTCCTTGAGTTTAGCCATTGGAATTTGATCCCACTCTTGTTTAATACAGGCTTCCAGCTGCTGGAGAGTTCTGGGTCTCCTAGATAGACTTTTCGTTTAATTATGCGCCAAATGTTCTCAAAATGTGAGAGATCAGGACTGCAGGCAGGCCATTTCAGCACACGGACTCTTCTATTACAAAGCCATGCTGTTGTAATAGCTGCAGCATGTGGTTTTGCATTGTCCTGCTGAAATACACAAGGCCTTTCCTGGTGTAGATGTCATCTGGAGGGGAGCATATGTTGCTCTAAAACCTTTAGGGCTAGCCTATATACCTTACAGCATTTGTGCTGCTTTTTGAAACATGCAAGTGTCCCACACCATATGCACTAATGCATCCCCATACCATCAGAGATGTGGGCTTTTGAACTGAACGCTGACAACAGGAGGGCTGGTCTTTCTCCCCTTTAACCCGGAGGTCACGACGCCCATGATTTCCGACAAGAATGTCAAATTTGGACTCGTCTGACCACAGGACACTTTTCCACTTTGCTACAGTTAATTTTCAATGAGACTTGGCCCACAGAATACGGTGGTGTTTCTGGATCATGCTCAACAATGGCTTCCTTTATGCATGATAGAGTTTTAGGTGGCATCTGTGGATGGCACGGCGGACTGTGTTTACAGACAGTGGTTTCTTGAAGTATTCCTGGGCCCATTTAGTAATGTCAATGACAGAATCATGCAGGTGAGTGACGCAGTGGCATCTGAGGGCCCGAAGGTCATAGGCATCCAGTAAAGGTCTTTGGCCTTGTCCCTTAAGCGCAGTGATTTTTCCAGTTTCTCTGAATCTTTTGATGACGTAATGCACTGTCAATGATGAGACTTTCAAAGCCATTGAAAACAATGTTCCTCAACGTCAAATTACAAAGTATTCCACAATTTTTTTACGCAAGCCTACACAGGTTGGAGAGCCTCCGGCCAACTTTACTTCTGAGAGACTCAGCCTCTCTATGACATCCCTTTTATAGCCAATCATGTTACACACCTGAAGCCAGTTAACTTAATTACTTGCTAAATGTTCTTTCAGCTGATTTTCTTATATATTAATTGCTTCAGCCGTTTTTTGCCTGTGTCCCAACTTTTTTGAGACCTGTTGCAGCCAGAAAATTTGAAATATGCTCATTTTGTGGATAAAAATGTAAAATGTCTCAGTTTCAACATTTGAAATGTTATCTATGTTCTATTGTAAATAACATACTGGCTCATGTGATCTGAAAGTCATCGCATTTTGATTTTATTCACAATCTACACTTCGTCTCAACTATTTCGGAATTGGGGTTGTAAATTACCATTACCGAAACTCTGAAAGCTCTCAACATTATCAGGTGTGGCCAGTTTTCATTAATAACGCATACCTGTTAACTCTTGTGCAATCGATGTGAGTTTAAATGGCCTATTTACGTCCCTCTGCTGTAGTAAGCAATTATTCAATCAAGGCTTATGTAAGAGATTCTCGTGCGGAACTGCAGTCCTCGTGCATGGAGGTTTATCAGTTTCACCTGCATTATGACTCCGGACTTCTCATGCTTTTCTCTACTCAGGGGTTTGAAGCAATCCATGTGTTTCGAGATCATTTAAATTGTTTAAATGAAATAAGATCAGTGGAAGCATTAGAATTGCATAAAGACTTTTCAAATGATCTTATTTCATTTAGTTTGCTACATGCTCTGATTGTAATGTTGCAGTAAATTTTGTGTTACTGTTCGCTTTTGCGTTAATGCAGACAAATTCGTATATCACTCTGAGGCCTCACCTTCCTGATCTCCTACACCTAGCTGGCCTTTGTTGTTTCTGCCCCATGCGTACACAGTTCCTGAGAGAGACAGAGCAAAGCTGTGGTCCCCTCCAGCAGCGATCATAGCCAGGGGGACTCCCGACAGAGAGAAAAGGCGCTTAGGCATCTGAGATCTGGATGCTGCCTCCCCTTGTCCCAGCTGACCATGCAAGTTTTTCCCCCATGTAAACAGCTGCCCATCTGAAAGCGTCATGAATTAAAGAAATGAGAAAGACACTGAATCCTTGTAAAAATTCATATTCATTACTCACATCAACCATTCCTGGTGTCAGTATTCACAAAGTTGATAGCATTAAATTTCCATTACACTCAGAAATGTGCTGCTTTGTTCAATGAAATACCATTTTATTCACGTTCAAGAGTTACAGTTCCGTACCTCTAGACAGAGCAATAGTGTGTTGGTCCCCACAGGCAACTTGTATCACTTGAGTGCCATTTAGTGCACTGAGACACCTAAAAAATACATATAAAACATGAACCCAGTAATGTTACCACGTTTTGATGAGAACCTGGGAAGTCCCTGTAAAGTTCTGTGAAATGAACAAAATGTCCAGTGCCGTAAAAAGGGACTTGCCCCCTTCCCAATTTCCTCTATTTTTTGCATTTGTCACACTTAAATGTTTCAGATAATCAAACAAATTTCAATATTGGACAAAAATATCCTCAGAAAACATAAAATGCAGTTAAATGAAATAAAGGCAACTTTACCGGCCCCTACATGTGAAGGTAACTGCCCCCTTAGTAACTAAATCAACCAATTAAAAATTTAATTGATAATTAAGTTCAATTTTCAGTAGACACACCCAGGTATGAATTAAATAAAACAATTATTTTCAAAAACATTATTGTGTTGCTCTTTAAGAGAAAAAAAGACTTTACTGGAAAAATTATAGTGGACAGCAACAAGCACTACCCCTCTCGCTCATTCCCTGATCCCCGCTCAACAAGTCAACAAGCTGTTGAATGAATGTAGGCTCCCAGTTTTCAAATCCTGGCTAAATCCTTGCACAGCATTGCTCAATTAGAACATTATAACAACTGTCAAACACAGTGGTGCTAGTGGGATTGGCTGGGGCTGCTTTGCTGCTACAGGACCTGAGGGACTATCAATAATTAAAGGAACCCTGAATTCCTCTCTTTACCAGAAAATCCTGAAGGAGAATGCTCAGCCATGACCTAAAGTTGAAGCAATATGCAACAGGAAAATGATCTGAAGCACACAAGAAAGTCCACCTCTTAATGGCTCAAAAGAGACAAATAAAGATTTTGAAGCCGCCAAGTCAAAGTCCTAACTTGAATCTAATTGAGATGCTATGGATTACAGTGGGGTGCAAAAATTTGGGCACCCCTGGTTTAAATGTCTGTTGCAATTAATCTCCAAGTGATTGTAGCATTTAGTGTTCAGGTTTGCATTTAAAGTTAAACATAACACCTTTCTGCAAATTTAAAAGCACAGATTCTTTTTATTTTAATTTTTCTGAGTTTTTAAATGATAAGAAAGGAAAAAAGGGCCCTGTGAAAAAGTTTGGGAACACTTTTGGATTATTCTTTGTTACCTTTTAAGAAGATGATTACTAAGGCCCAGACCCAGGTAATTTACTCGTTAGGGCTTCAATGAGTCAGGTGAATGTAATTCCAGGGTTGAACTTATTGTGAAGTAACTCCATGCCTTCTAAAAGTACCCGACTGTGGTGTCAAAAACCATGTGTTTCTTTTAACAGTTGTCCAAGGGTGTCAAAATCCTGACAATTCACTTCCACCAACAAGGAGAAGGCAACAAGAAACTCTCGCAACGTTTCAAACAACCCATTTCTACTATCAGAAACATTGTAAGAAAATGGAAAATAATGGAAAAATTAAATTTAAGGCATCTGGAAGACCAAAAAAATTTTCAGATAGAATGGCCCGAGATCTGGTGAAAAATGCTCAGAAGAACCTACACATCACTGCAAAAAAAGAGTAGCAGACACAGGTCTAGTTCAAAGAACAACAATACAGTGCATCTTAAACAACAAAGATCTACATGGTAGAGTTGCAAAAAAGAAGCCTTTCCTATGACCTCAACTCAAAATTAAGTTTCTGAAGTATGCAAAAGAGGACCTTGAGAAACCCAAAGCCTATTGGAACAATGTGCTTTGGACTGACCAAATCAAAATTGAACTTTTTTGGCCACAACCAAAGGAAGTATGTTTGGAGAAAAAAGTGTGAAGCATTTGTAGAGAAGAACATGTTGCCAACTGTTAAGCATGGAGGTAGATCCATTATGCTTTGGAGTTGTGTAGCAGCTGGGGGCACAGGCAGTATTGTGCGGGTGGAAGGAAGAAAGGATTCCACCAAATATCAAAACATTCTGGAGGCTGATGTTCAAAGCTCAGTCCAAAAATAGAAGATAAAGGGATGTTGGGTATTCCAGCAACATAAATGACCCGAAGCACACCTCAAAATCAACCATGAAGTACCTCCAGGAAAGAAGAATGAAGATTTTATCCCCAGACTTGAATATTATTGAAAATATGTGAAGAAACCTCAAACATGCTGTGCATGCAAGAAGGCCAAAGAATATTTCTCAGCTAAAGGTGTTCTGTCTGAAAGAATGAGGAAAAATTCCCAAGACAAGAATTGAAAGACTCTTGGCTGGCTACAGGAAGTGCTTGTGTCATGGTTGTGGCCCGCCAGCAAAAGACAAAGCCGGTGGGCACTGGGACCATGTTCCCAAAAAGAGTTAAGGGACCCAAACGCACAGGCTGAGATAATAGAAACTTCTTTAATTTAAATTACAAAAGTTAAAACAAATGCGGGGCGCAGCATGCAGAAGCTAACAGGGCTCTCAGAAAGAACAAAGAATACTGCTGCACCAAACTCAGGTGCAGCCAACCCTTAAATACCAACACTTCACCTCAACAAGCAATAGGTGTGGCTCGTTAAGGTGGAGGTGAAGAATGCAGCAGGGGGAAGGGTCTGCAGGCAAATGCCATGACAGGGGCAGCAGTATTCTGTCATGGTTGTAGCCTGCCGGCAAAAGACAAAGCCGGCGGGCACTGGGACCATGTTCCCAAAAAGAGTTAAGGGACCCAAAAGCACAGGCTGAGATAAAAATATAAGATTCTTTAATTTAAATTACAAAAGTTAAAAGAAACCGAGGGGAGCAGCATGCAGAAGCTAACAGAGCTCTCAGAAAGAATAAAGAATACTGCTGCACCAAACTCAGGTGCAGCCAACCCTTAAATACGAACACTTCACCTCAACAAGCAATAGGTGTGGCTCGTTAAGGTGGAGGTGAAGAATGCAGCAGGGGGAAGGGCCTGCAGGCAAATGCCATGACAGCTTGTAAGCTGTTATAGCTGCCCGAGGAGGAGTTACAAAGTACTAGCTGACAGGGTTCCCAAACTTTTGCACAAGGCCTTTTTCCTTGTTTTATTATTTTGAAACTGTAAAAAGTTCAGAATAAAAATTATTCTAGCTTTAAAATGTGATAATGTGTCATGTTTAACTTTGTAGCATTCAGGTTTGCTTTCAATCACTTGGAGATTAGTTTTAACGGACATTTAAACCAGCGGTGCCCACATTTTTGCACCCCACCGTAACCTAACACAAGCAGTTCAGGCTCAAAAACCCTCCAATGCGGTTAAATTCAAAAATATTACAGCCAAAGAGTTAGCAAAAACTCCTCAACAGCAATGTGAAATATTAATTTCCAATTATTGCAAACATCTGATTGCAGTTACAGCGGAAAGAGGGGCATAACCAATTATTCGAATGGGGGGTGCCTTTTCTGTTTACTCACATTGTCTTTCTCTTAAAAAGCGAGAAGCGGCTTTTACTTTATCACAGCCTGAACAATATAACTCAGTAACATGAATATGATTTTGGAGGTGCAATCTCTCAGCCCAGCACAGTGTGTCTGTATCATAAATATTATATTCACCTGGGAATGAAACGCTTTTTTTTGCAGTACAGCTGGAAAACGTTGCCCTTCTCTGAAACCATTACAATGAAATCTCTTCCGCAGCTCAGAGTGTCAATTTTCTCATTCTCCAACGCTATATTCTCTGAAGAAAAAAAATAAGATAAACACCCGATATTTCTATTTGCAAATATTACTAGACGATTGCATGACCAAGCAAAAAATAAATAAATAGCTAAAATTAATCTCTCGTTCATAA
Source organism: Gymnothorax reevesii (assembly GCA_029721435.1). Lineage (NCBI taxonomy): Eukaryota > Metazoa > Chordata > Actinopteri > Anguilliformes > Muraenidae > Gymnothorax > Gymnothorax reevesii. The sequence continues at coordinate 77,707,812 of CM056579.1, forward strand.
AAGATGGCAAAATTCACCGTTATTTTACCGGTAGTCATAATTTAACGGTGATTACCTGACTTTTGACTGTCTTTTGTTTCATTCATTCCCTTCTGAAAACAGATTTTTCCTTCTCCATTTTCTGTGACGATGGCAGTGATGAGTCTTCCAAGGGATACCGCAGTTATCCTATCTTTTTTTGCGCTGGACAAAAGATGGTTTCCTGCGGTCCCAGTCGTATGATCTGGACAGGGACTGTCAAGTCCGAACCTCCAATAAGTGCTTTCACCCCAGCAGATCATTATCGCGGGGTTTTCAGATCATTATTTATGTCCTATTTTTACTCGGTCCCGCAGACAACTGTGTTTCTTTCTTGTGCCGTGAACGCTCATTTATACAATAAATGTGACAGCAGACCATGGAAACGAAACCGAACTCTTGAGTTTCGTTTTCCTTCTTACTTTGCTGAAAAATGAAATCTAGTGCAACACAAGTGATGACAATTTCGAAACTTAGGCTAAGTTCGATTCGTTTCGAACACGTTTGATTTATCCAGTATCAACCACTGATCTGAATAGAATACAGAATTATAACATTATTATGAATTATTAATATTATTAGAATTCTTCTATACAGATCAGTGGTAGCCTTCCGATGACCACGGATTGACAACGCTGTTTGGAAACTTCAGTCACGTGACCATGTATTATTCCTCCCCGAAAAAAAAGCCCTCTGCTTGCCACGGGAAGGGAAGATTTGAAACGCTTAGCGATTGTTTAGCGGTTATGGTATTATTGCTTGATTGACATAGCTCCGGTGTTCTTTGTTCTTTCTAAATGTCGTGCTGCATACAACAACTGCTTCCGGATCATTATGAATTTGCCTAGGTGGTGCAGCGCTAGTGAAATGTTTGTCTCTCACTCAGTAGATACATTTGAATCTAGACGAAGGAAGATATGTTATTCCATCCTAAACAGAGTACTCACGTCCAGTAACGGTTTGGCTAAGCGCTTGATAAGATCAGACGCTTTCTATAGAAATTCCTATTTCAGAAATATATATGGCCTGCAGTGCATCTAGTATATATGTTATGTATGTATGTATGTATTTAGTCTGTGTTCTTTTTAATGAGTGTTTTTATGGGTTTTTCTTAAACCTGATATAAAGAAAGAAAGAAGGAAACAGAAGCAGCTGGCGGTTGGCGATTAAAATTGTGAGACATAATTAACTTGCGAAATAGATACATTTGTGTGGGTGTGCGTGAGTGTTACCGCCAGATAGTGAAACCTGTCATTACTTCATGTAGCCTTATGACTGAAATGTTTTGACATTACATGAAATGACTGGTTTCACAATCTAACTGTAACATAAGGCATTGGCTATACACGTTAGCTTCACGAAACAGCCAATATCTGTTAATTGAACAGCCAATATTCTATAACCGTAGGCGCACAGGATCAATCTGCAATTTGTTATTGAGGATTACAGCGCCCTCCATAATTATTGGCACCCCTAGTTAAGATGTGTTAAAAGCCTTAAAATTAATTCAATTTTGATTGCAGAAGCATACTCTCACACTGAAAATTGTAGAAAATTTTAAACTTCAACTCAAGTGAATTTTAAGGGGGGGAAAATCCCTGACTAAGAAATAATTATTTTTCTCAAAATCACCTGTTCCACAATTATTGGCACCCCTAACCATTCCTAGGAAATAAATGTAATTGAAGTTTTTCTGTCATTTCTACAGTAGTTCACAAAGTTTATCAGAGTATCTAGGAAGATTTAATTAGTAAATCATCACTTCCTGTTTCCCCGGGGTATAAATATGACGTGACACAGAGGCCATTTCTCTTATCCACTCTTCAACATGGGAAAGACAAAGGAACACACCATTAGACTAAGGCAGATGTGTGTCAACCTTCACATGTCAGGCAATGGCTACAAGAAAAAGCCACTCACCTACACATGCCCATGTCTACTGTCAGAGGAATCATGAAGAAGTTTAAAACTACTGGAACAGTGGTAAACAAGCCTGGACGAGGATGCAAGGTTATTTTGCCACCACGCACAGTGAGGAAGATGGTAAGAGAAATAAAAAGTTCCCCAAAGCTCACTGTTAAAGAATTGCAACAAATGGTAACATCTTGGGGTCAAAAAGTCTCCAAAACAACCATCAGGCGCTATCTACATGCCAACAAGCTTTTTGGGAGGCATGCAGAGAAAAAACCTTTTCTCACTCACAATCATAAACGCAAACATCTGGAGTTCGCTAAGCGGTACTGGGACTTCAACTGGGACCATGTGCTTTGGTCAGATGAGACCAATAGAGCTTTTTGGCAACAAACACTAAGTGGGTCTGGCGGAACACAAAAGATGAGTATGCAGAAAAGCACCTCATGCCCACTGTGAAGTATGGGGGAGTATCGGTGATGCTGTGGGCCTGTTTCTCTTCCAGAGGCCCTGGAAACCTTGTTAGGGTGCATGGCATCATGAACGCTTTGAAATACCAGGACATTTTAAATCAAAATCTGGTGGCCTCTGCCCGAAAGCTGAAGATGGGTAGTCACTGGGTCTTTCAGCAAGATAACATGTGGCCAAATCTACACAGAAATGGTTCACCAGACACAGAATCAAGCTCCTCCCATGGCCATCTCAGTCCCCAGACCTCAACCTCATTGAAAACCTGTGAAGTGAGCTGAAGAGGGGAGTGCAGATGAGAGGACCCAGGTCGCAGGATAATTTAGAGAGATTGTGCAAAGAGGAATGGCTGAAGATCCCTCTTTCTGTATTCTCCCATCTTGTGAAACATTTATTGGAGAAGATTAGGTGCTGTTTTGTTGGCAAAAGGGGGTTGTACAAAGTATCAACATCAAGGGTGCTAATAATTGTGGTACACATGATTTGATGTAAAAGAATAATTTCTTAATGTGGGATTTTTTTTTCCCACTGAATAAATGCACTTGAATTAAAGGTTGGATTTTTCTTTTTTTTTTTTCCATTGCGGTCATATATTATTTAAAAAAAAAAACTGAATTTATTAGAAGCCAAAGAACACATCTCGACCTGGGGTGCCAATAATTACGGAGGGCGCTGTATCTGCGATTATCCTTGCCTTTTCAATTCGTAGCTTTTATGACAGCAGGAATACATATTACTGCCAGAAGGCTGTGCACTACGCAGAGAAACGCTGTTTCAAATCGATTTGAAACTGGTTGTTACAAAAGCTATGAAACGGTTTCAAAGGTTTGATATATCCATCTTCATGCAACACATGCAGTGAGGTGAACAAGTTCTTAATTCATTATCTCCCCAAGATAACCGTTAATAGGTCTACTAAAATGCACAATAATTTTTGCCTCTTAACCAAAAGATTCATCAAGTACCATTCCAGTACCGGAAACACCCAAGTAATAGAAATAGCATTAGCGAAACTAAAGATACTGGACCCTTAAAGGGGACCTAACATGCTGATCCTTCTTTTAATACATATTAGTAATGTTATAATATTGGTTGTCCATACTCAACCTCTGAAAAGTTTCTAAACATAAGATACAGGAATTTTGCCGTAATCCAAGAACGTGAATTCGTAAGCGTGATTTCCTCTCTGCACAGCTCCTTCCGAGATCTACAGAAGAACTGGGTAAAACCTGACGTCAGGTTTTGCCGTCCAATTAGTACAGACCTAGCCAGAGCCAACCACTGCGATGGACCTGCCCACACCGGAAACTATTCTAGCAGGCACTAACAATGGCAGATCATACTATGCCTTAGTAGCGTTGACACTTTTGGAAATACAAAAGAAGAACCGCAGATCACTTGCGGTGCAAATTTGTTAGTATCTCTCCCAAAGCTACTTGTCCGTTTACTTTTGGACGCAAAGAAAAACAAATATATTCCCAATAGACGATGCCACCAGAAATCAGTGGGTAGCTTTCCACGGCCAAAGGGAACGTTAGCTGCTTGTGCTCAGCATTTCACCAAAGACAGCTTTGTCAACAAAGAATAATTCGACACTGGATAAGCGTTTCAGCTGCTTCTTAAACCTGAAGCAGTTGCATTGATCAAGCGCTTGGAGCCACAAGCTGTAACTACCCATATAACAGCAAATAATGTATGAGAAGCTAACGTGTTTCGGGTGGCTAGCAGGACCGCTAGCGATAGTTAGCACTAACAACTGGCCTCAAACGCAGGCTTTGTAAAATATCTGAAGATAAAGCCTTTATTGGTCGCGACTGTCCGTGACTCACAGACACAGAAGCTGTAAGTTGCTTTTACTGTATGAGCCAACCTGACATGATAGCCAGTTGATTGTGGCTGTAGCACAACTGCTAATGTAGCCAAGTTATTGTTGCTAATGTTTGTGTCCTAAATGTGCAAAAGTGATATCAGGGGAAATTCTACAGAAGGTGTGTGAACATTAACCTCATTTGAAGCAAACTTTTAATACTTTTTTGTAATTTGGATGCTTAGTAAAACTGCTCTCAGTAACAGAAATTGCTGTCTGTAAAACCTGTATTGCAAGGGTTTCTCTCAGAAGTTATGACCGCTCGGTTACCAGCTACTGCATGTTAGTTTATGTGTTGTGCTAATTAAAAATGCTCCTGGTTAACTTATATGCCGTAATTCTGATCGGTATGCTTGTTACTTTGGTAAACATCGATGTGGCAGTTTCATCATAACGTTGCCTGATTGTAGCCACAACAGTTAGTGATCGCTTCACTTATCTATGAACAGGATGAGCCGCATACTTCACAAACGTCTGAGCAAGCACTCTGGTGCTACCATGAACGCAATGCGAAACGCAGACGCTCTACCGGGGTACAAATGATTTTTCTGCACTACTTTGACATAATTGAAAGGGGTTTCGGAGCAATGTCGCATTGGATCAAGAGTGGCATTTGAATCTAAATTTATATGGACACTCACCTATTCTGTAATTATAATTCTCATGATATTCATAAATCTTACAATCTTATTTTCTGACGTTTAAATCGTAGCTTACCTGGACACTAGCTCTGCTGTGATTTATAATCCCTATGATATCTTAACCATAATCAAACTGTTTTTCTGGAAGTTGGGGGCGGGACTTTGACAAGGGATTTCATTTCTCCCGCGACCCTTTCGGTCATGATACATGATACATGTTGTGTCGTGTTGAAATTGTCATGAAACGACTATACAATCATGCCGAAATAAAAACAAACCAAAAAATAATAATAATAATAATTTCATCCCCCTTTAAAAATTGTTGTGGCTAATAAAAAGCCTAAAAAGGCAGAGATTAAATAGGCAATTCTTTCCCACAGAAGTGATCAATTCACTCGCTCCACATAAGCATCTTGTCCGTGCTAGCGGTACTTATGGTCTGCAAAACCTGTATTATGTTCAAAAGATAACCGAGCTCTCTCTAGCTGTCGTGTAGTATCCATAAAGTTGCTTTCATATTAGACACGAAACGAATTTTTCGTAGGACAGATTACCTACATTCAAAGTCAATGCAAAGACGCGAATACACGTCAAGCCGCTTTTACACCGGATGCGAAACAAATTTTTCACGTGACAGATTACATTGAAAGTCATGACCGATTATCAGCTACTGCATGTTAGTTCACGAGCTCTGCTAATTAAAAATGCTCCTGGTTAACTTATATGCAGCAATTCTGATTGGTATGCTTGTGTTACTTAGGTAAGCATCAATGTGAGAGTTTCATCATATCGTTGCCTGATTGTAGCCACTACAGTTGAAGCTAACCGGAGAGGTGCAGTTAGACCAGCCGAAGATTTTGCAAAGCTTGGGTGCGTTTCTGGGTGCTTGAGAAACGATCGCTTTACTTATCCATGACCAGGGTAAGTCTGATACATCTCCAATGTCTGGGCTATCGGTGAAAGCTTTAGGGAAGCGCACAGGCTATAACGTGTATAACAAATGATTTATTGCCATCGATTGAATATTAAATTCTTTCCTGTAGAGGTGATCGATTCAATAGCTCCACATAAGCAACGGTTCACGCAGACGGAACTTACGGTCTGTAAATCCTGTATTATGTTCATGACATAACCGGAGCTCTGTCTAGCTCTCGCCCGCTATCCATAATGCACCCATTTTCCACGAAGAAAAGCTGGTCATTCCGAAGCAATAGGTAAACCATTACCATGGGCAATTTCCGAAAAGGCTGTTTAGCTTGGAGCTTCTTATACCATATACCATATATGGTATTCGCCCCTCCGTCATATACCAGCGCGGAAGCTGTTCATTTTTCCACGCTAAAAACACACCACAGTTATGCACACGAACCAGCAGGTCCTAATACACAACGAAGCAGTCCATAAGCTGTTGGTCCACTGTTAGCTGCTCCTCACTGTCCATGTTTGTCACTAAACTCAGACCCACCGGATTTCTACGGTCTGCGGTCTACACTTGGGTATGTCGACCCGTTCTACAAATGTGTCTGTATGTTGTGGAGTCTACCTTTCCCTGCATCCTAGCTTGTTGAAGAACCGCTGTACTCACCGGTAGCAAACTGTAGCCGATAGCAAAGTTGAGCTTGCGCTGCCAGATTTTTGCACTGCTTCCTCCACTTTTGCCGCTGCGTTTATTAGAAAAAGTTCATTTCATTAGATTTTTTTTCGAATATAACGTTAGATTGCAGAATTTGCCCGCTGCTTCGTTATCAGATGGCAGCCGTGTGTCTCGTTTCATTCTGCAGAAGCAGACTCCATGGCAGACTGCGTTCTGCAGCCTCTTCCGGCCCAACTCCCTCTTCCCGCCCTCCATAGAGCTGGCCAGTCTGAAGAACGTGGGCACACGGGGAGTGGGGGCCATAGCGGAAGAGCCACCCCAATGAGGCGTTTCAGGCAGAGACTACAATAAACTACAAATGTGGTTTTTTGAGGATGGCAGTATGAGCGAAATAAGTACTTTTTTTATTTTGCGCAATCAAGAGTACTCTAGGGGAGTCAAGGACCAAAATATAAACTTGGAAAAATAGCAAATTAGGTCCCCTTTAAAACAAGATGTTACGTTACAGTCTACCTGGTTGAAGAATTAACAACCTCTAGTGGCGACAAAAAACCTAGGAGTACAGCCTGCTGTTTAAATGTATTGAGGTCAACGGTAGACTGAGGAGGCAAGCAATCATTAGAGGCCAAGCTAGAAGCTTACACACTCATGTTCTTCCCACTCTTTCTTTCTTTCTTTCTTTTCTGCGTGTTTACTGACTAACTAGTCCTACACACTTTCACCTAAAAACTTCATTCCAACTTTGAAGGGATAGTTCACTTTTTTGAAGTCGGGTTGTATGAGCTACAAATTGCCACTACTTACATGAGATGCTGTAGAAAGCTCTCTGATCTCCTCCAGGTAGCCGCACTAGGGTATAGTGCTGGGTGGAAATTTAGGCGATACACTGTTGTGAATGGAAACACAGAAACAGCGTATTTTCACGGCCTAAAAATGGTCCTACCTGAAAATATTTCACCATTTCAGTTGTACGCTATATTTAAAAAAATTACGGCACTTTAGCTGCTCGGAAAAAAACGCAGTTGCTCTTGAACTAACCAACTGATGTATTCCTCCGTTAGGCGCATCAGAGTTCACTGTAAACCTTTCTTTAATTTAAAATGATGAATTTTGAATAAGAATTATGTGTGATGTGCGGTAATGCTGCATCTTGGTAAGGTTTTCCTTAGTAAGTGCTCTCCATTGGAAATGGCCAGGAAATTCACTTTATGCCTGAAGTCAGATTGTAGTTAATTTTACACCAGGTCTTCACAAAAATAGACTGTGCTACCAGTTGGTGAAATGGTCTTGCTACAACTGAATATTCTGCTGTTTATACTCCAATGGTTCATGTTTACAACACCTCTGGGGTTCTTCGCTCCTTCAAAATATTCAGAATAATTTTGTTAAATTTTCTAAGTATTCATGCAACATAAACATATGTTTTCCATTACTATGTACAGTTAAATAGCTGGCAAGATTAAATAGTCCACTTTCCAAATGGCAGTTGTTTGCTCTGTGTAGGGGGAACCCGAAGCAGCCAAGGTCCAAATCCAAAAATGGAATCAACCAAACCATAATATGTGCAAAAAAAAATGTATTTATTTTCCCCAGAGGTGCAGGTGAAAGTGAGGGCTATTTACAGTGCAAGTGATCAAAGAAGAAAAAAAAAAACAAAGATAGACTTTTAAGGAAAAAAGTAACAAATAACAGTGCATTTTTGCAATGGGTCCAATAATTCCCTCCTTACAAAAGCACTGCAGGACCAACCTTCAGCCCAACCAACCACAACTGAATGCCTAGCAGCCCTTTAAATACTTTTTCCCTTGATGGAAGAAACCAAGACATTTCCCATCTACCATAAAGCACAGTACTTATAATTTAAGTATTTATTGGTCATACATACAAACAATAATATTTCAAACATTAAAAACATAACAACAATTATTATTGCAGCAGACCGGGTAATTTATGTTTTTTTCTGCTCATTCCTTGAGGTGGAATATTCCACCCACAGTTTACTGCTTACATATGCATTCGTGTACGAGTGCTCGGTTTGGTTTCCCGTCCACCCCGGAAACCACCATCCCGCTGTCTGACCGAACCATAGAGATATATAATAGAACCAGAAAGAACGAGGAAGTACCTTTGCTTCAGCCAGATAGCATGTTAGCTTCCTGCTTCCGCGTTTCTCAAGGATGCAATTTTGTGGCCAAAGAAGCTGAAGCTCCATAGACAACAATTGAAAAGTGCACATTTTTTTCTTGCCAAATAAAGCGAAAACAAAAGAAAATGTATTCGGTAATCCTTAATTTTTTGCTTGGTCTGACACAACTGTTCGATGTTTTCAAGAGAGCCTGTAAAATAAGAACTGTTACTTAGAGCTTGATGACAGCTCTTGCACAAGTTTGGTTGTCCAGCTGTTGCTCTGACTGCAGCAGTTCAGCCAATGAGTGTATAGTGTGTGCGCGTTCCAGATCAACAGCGTTTCTCATCATTTCCCTTCAAACACATTCGCCAATCCGCACACACGACACATTTTCTTTGCCATTTTTGATGTGTAATCAGATTGGCAATGTTATGAAGTGGTGCCAGAAATGAACACCCATGGAACGCCATTTTTATAGATGGTGTCGGTTAATTCGGTACTTCCTGGGCTGAAGTAGCTAGCCTAGCATCTCCCATTGAAAGTAATAGGGGTGGTACTTCCTCGCTCTCTCAAGTTCTATTATATTACCTCCATGGACCGAACAAACAGGTAGCAAGCGCTTATATTTCATCTGCTTTTAGCATCGCATTAAAACATTTGAAACAAAGTAAAAATGTTTGGCTAGACGTTAATTTGACCGTAGCTTCACCCCCTCCCATTAGTTGGCCAAGATAATGGTGAGCGCAAAGTTAAAACAGTTTATGAAAACTTAGCTCTACATGTTCACATGCATGCCATTATATTAAAAGACACTTGTCCCAACTTTCACTGATTTCCAACAGCAGTCACAGGCGCGTAACCAACAGGGAGGCGTACATTTTCCGGACAGAGTTCAATAATCATAACAGTCTCAGTAACGGGCCAGAAGCTCCATTACACTCTGTCGCAATGATGGCAATTAAAGGACACTTAAAATCATCAGGGACATACTTGGGACCTAGTGGAACAACACCTCATAGCTCTTTTCTGAAAACAATTTGTTTAAGTATTTACAATCTTTTTTTATATTTGGCCCATTGATCTCCAATGGAGTTTTGTGATCCAAAGGACTGTTTCCAAAATGCTGCCGTAGAATAGTCTGAAAATCATTAGGGACATACTTGGGATCTAGCAGAACAACATTTCATCACTCTTTTCTGAAAACAATTTGCTTAAATATTTTAATCATTTTTTTAATTAGGCCCATTCATTTTCTATGGGAGCCTAGCAATGTGATGGGATTGTTCTAAATTGCTACAGTAGAATAGTCTGACATTTCATCAGAGACATACCTTGGATCTAGTAGAAGAACACCACATAGTTCTTTTTTGAAAACAATTTGTCTAAGTATTTTTAATCATTTTTTAAAATATTTGACCTGTTGATCTCCAATAGAGTATAGTGATCCAATGGGACATATGTGGGATCTATTAGAACAACACCTCTCTGCTCTTTCCTAAAAACAATTTGTTTAAGTATTATTAATCGTTATTTATTACCCCATTGGTTTTCTATGAGGAGTAATGGGCTGTTTCCCAAATCCTGCTGTAGAATAGTCTACAGATCATCAGAGACATATTTGGGACCTAGTAGAACAGCAACTCAAAGGTCTTTTCTGAAAACAATTTGTTTTTAAACATTTTTAAAATATTTGGCCCATTGATTTTCTATGGTGCATAGTAATGTAATTGACTGTTTCCAAAATGCTGCAGTAGAACAGTCAGAAAATCATCAGGGACATACTTGGGATCGAGTAGAACAACACCTCATAGCTCTTTTTTGAAAACAATTTCTTTACGTATTTTTCATAATTTTCTACATAAGCCCAACCTCTCAGCAACACTTCAGGCCTGTTTATTGGTGACATGTTAAGATTGTTAAGATAAGATTGTTCTAAATTGCTGAAATAAGATGAAATCCTTCATGAGATGCACGCATTTTGCATTGTACATATTTGGGATAAACGTTGGCCTTACTATACAGTAGACTTGCTAACATACAGGTTGCCAGTGGCAGGGGGTGGACAGAGAACAAGGAGGGCGATAAATGTCTTTAAACTGCTTATTAGGGCCTGAGCACGACTGCAAGTCGTCCGCGGAGGACCCTATTGAAATCATGCTGTTTATTATTATTATTATTATTATTATTCCTCAGGGTTCCCACTCTTTTCTTGAAACTTTTTTCCAGGACTTTTCCAGGACTTTTTTAGCTGCCACAGTACGAGTCAAGTTATCCCAACATACACTAATTAATTCCACCCCCAAGCTTTGGAGAAGTGTCATTTTCTACATTTGTACCTTATATTTTGTACATTTAACCAGATTGCTTCAATGTTTATTCCTCTCCCTCTTTCTCTCTCGTACTTTCTCCACAAAACATTGTTATATGTTCAATAAATCACCTAAACACTAATAGCACCACAGTATCACATTGAACCTGAAAAATACTTATTGCTAACTCTCAGACATAAATATGGTTTGCTAGCTATCTTTTTAGCCTGGCTTTTATGCATTTTCTTACTATTATAAATTTATGTTTATCACTTTATATTTATTGTCAGGGCTCTCAAGTTTTGAACTGAGTTCAGAGTGAGATTTTGGGAGGGGTTTGGTTGGAGTGGGGACGGGCTTTTATCTGATAATGTACAAATAAAAAATGTATTTAATTCAGCATTTCTAACTGCAGGTGTGTGTGTGTATTTGGAGGAACTCAGGAGAGGAGAAGCAGCAATGTGATTACAAATTATACCAAAACGAAATACTGATAAAATAACTGATAATGTCTGAGCTTATCAATTATTAAATATAATAATAATAATAATAATAATAATAATACAAATTAAAAAATGTTATCTTTTATTATTGCTGTCAATCAATTGACAGCAATACCCTTATTCATGCAAATTATTTTTACTTGACTAAAAACTTAATTAGTTTATCAGTTACTGCATGTAAAAGTGTAATCACCTTTACATGCAGTAATTGCTAAAATAATTATAGTATCTATTACTAGATAATATTAACTTGTACTTTACTTTAAACATTTGCTTTAATTTTATCATTAATGTGCACTTCACAGCTAAATTATTGTTGCGTGTCTACATTTTCTTTTTCTTGAAATTGCATTTGTACACACCATGACTTTTTTGTTCACCATCGCCTAATTGGCATTTTTCTGAGCCGACCTTGAACACATCACAATGTAAACTTGGCACCTCGTTTAGTTCGCTAATTAGTTGTTATTCAGCAGATTTCATCATGGATTTCAAAGTCGGATTACCATTTTTAACTAACGGAATTTTCTACAATGTTTGGGGGCCTTAAGCAGACAAATCTTTTGTTCACCTCTACTTCACTGGGAACAATGAGTCTGTGTTTTTGATGCACAAAGACACCTGATGCAGGGACGCACTGCAGAGAGGAATAAACGTCAATCATCCTCCACTTGCAGCCTTGAGCAGCTTTAAGGAGAGGCTCCGACTGGGCCCGGGACACACACATGTAAGTGTTGTGGCACTTGTTACGCTCGTGGTCACGATGTTCTCAGGCTTCAGAGTTCTGTTACCAACAACAAACGAGTTGTTTCTGTCGTTTTCGTAAGCATACCGGCTACATCCTGTACAGCACTGACCTGCGCCTGGGCATCATATCTGATACTGGGCACACCTCCGTCTCCAAACCTCCACTTTGCAAAGAAATTTCTCCTCCGATGTTTTTTCTCCTTCCCCTCTTTTCTCGCATTATTTACATTAACAGACCAGTGTGAAGTGCCGGCCGCTTCTTCCTGCTCTGCCTCTGATTGGCGGGTGTTCATACGTCTTCACCTTCACAGACATGCGTGTGTGTGTGTGTGTGTGTGTGACTGACTGACAGACGTCCCTAAAAGCTTACTACGCTAACAACATTGTTCAAATGAACATGCAAGTCTTCAGTTTTCACTGCCTTCGTTCCTCATTTAGGCTATGAGGTGTGCATCTCACTCATGGATATATAAGATCTCACTTGGATGTTGACATCTAAACCCGGTATATATACCCGTGTATATACAGTCCTTGGTCTGGACATACAGTGCATACGCAAAAACGTCGCCAATGTTTTAAGCGTCACTACGGCAACATTGCTAAGACAAATAACAGTTGTTTGTTCCTTGACGATTTGAGTCCTTGCAGCCCCGCAAATATAGAAACTTTACCTTCAAGAGGTCTCCATTGGATTTGATCGAGTTGTGTTCATTTTAAAAGCTGTAAGTTCCGATGTTTTCTACAATAAAAAAGTTAACGATATGGACTCTACGTCGTTTCACTAGGAGTTTTCCCATCTATCGACTCCATCTATCGACATCTGTCTGTGTACCATATCCAGCACGATACTTACTCATTCACTTTGTTTTCATTATACAGTGTAGTAGTTGTAATAGCCTATACAAACAGGTTGTAATACCTCTACACGGGTTAATGGTCCAACTGTAGTTAGTAATGCTGTGATAATGCTGGGTTTTGTTTACATTTCAGAAGAAAGAATTCAAAGTTGGTCATCTCGGTAGTTCGCTAGAAAATAAGTAACTTCTGTTGTTTGTACGCGCTTTTTATAGGACTCAAATCGTTCCCATTGATTTGTCTTAGCGATGTTGCCGTAGTGACGCTTAAAACATAGGCAGCGATTTTGCGCATGCGCTGTACGTCCAGACTCAGATCGTCCTGGGACTCAAATTGTCCCTTGACAGACATTAAGAGAGGCTAGATTGGCCCCTCCCCCTTTTTTCACGGCAGACTTGGCGGCCATCTTAAAGCGGTCGACCGCCCAAACGCAGAGTGGGACTCGGTGACAATATTAAATCACTGTTGTTGAAATATGCCTTCACATTGTGCAGCCTAAGGCTGTAAAAACCAGCGTACTGCACAATCCGGAAAACAGGGAATACTTTTCACAGGTAAGACACGTGTTTAGTTTAATTTGGTCATTATAACTTCCATAGGCCTAATCTTTTAATATATGGTGTTATGGCCCCAATTTGTTTTTACATTTATAACACAACAGCAACAGCAAGGGATGACAAACACAGTTTTAACAACTAAAACACATTTAATTTTTAACAAAGACAAAGACTAATAACAACCTACAACTAAAGACCAAGATTGATAAATAAACAGAAATAATTACAGTCCCTTTTTGGTGGGGTGGCTTGGTGATGTCCTGGATGAAGAAAATGCTCAAACACAGGCAAAGAAATCCACAAAAGAACGTCACAGGTCTTGAACAGAATGGCAGGTCTGGTCACCTTCTTGCAATTTCTCCTACTACTTTATTGTCTCAATTCTTTTCCTTATATACTCTTTTGCAGACCCCACCCACATTAAGACCTCTTTTTTTTTAACTTTCTGAGACTTGCCCCAGACATGTCCAGGACATGTCTAAACATGACTCCAGTCTGAGCTTAACAAAAAAAAAGGTAAATACTGCCATCTAGTGGCCTATATTCACATTACAATGGACATCAGAAGCCGAAATTGATAACAAATGGACTGACAGGCAACTTAAAATTTGCCATGTCTAATGACAAAGTATGCTTTCTGATGGGCATCGGAGAGGAAAAAACATGCTTCTAGTGAGAATTTAACCCAGGTCTATAAATAATAAGTCTTGTGTAATAACAACTATACCACCACAACTTCAAAATATTCAAGGGGAATAGATATTTATTTCTGAAAGCTTGTATTGGTTGTACAATAAGGCACAGCGAATCGCGGGGTCGACCGCGGCAAGATGGCCACCGCCGTCAGACGTCAGTCTACTGGGATTCCACCATAAGGCGTCCAATCTACCTATATATGTCTGCGGAACTACCGGCAGAGAAAGTGGATGTGTTCAAGCTCGGAGCAAAATTGTGCCTGTTGTGTATAAGAACAATAAACCCAATGAAAGCTAAATCGTTGACTAGTAAGTACAACTAGACTATGACAGGCTTTTTATGTACTTTTGTGATATTGACCTTGAACTTTGACCTAGATTCCTAGGTCAAGTAAGAAAGACCTTTTGTTTATGAGCAATAAGCACTTGGTTTGAAGTCTCACGACGATTAGAAGATATGGCTTCTTATGTGTTTTTGACCTTTTGTGTGACCTTGACCTTGGATGTAGATTCACTAAATAGTGCAGTACCTAGGTCAAGTAAGGTAAACCTTTCATTTATCAACAATATGCACTTGGTTTGAGGTGTCTACGATGAATAGAACTGAAGCTATGGCTTCTTATGTGTTTTTCACCTTTTGTGTGACCTTGACCTTGACCTTTGACCTAGATTCACCAAAATAGTGCAGTGTCTGCCCAGTGCCTGTCCTATGTTGATTATGAAATATGAACTAAATTGAGCTGAAACTGTGGACACCACAGTGCAAACAAATACATAAACAAACAAACAAACCCACAAACAAACGAACAGAGTAATATACTTGCAGAATCTGAGATTCCGTCAAGTAACAAACCCACAAACAAACGAAAATAGTAATATACTTGCGGAATCTGAGATTTTGGCTAATAACCAAGGCACAAACACTGAAACAAACCGAACCAAAAACAATACCCCTTGCCCTCACCCTAATAATAAACAAATAAATTGAAGGCTATTGCCAGTTATTTTAACTGTGATTTAACAATAAGTTTACCACAGAGTTCAGAGCATGTTCAGTGTTAACCACGTTTAATGCGCGCAGACTCAACTTACAGTTAATATGACAAGGAGACAATGCGGTAATTTAACGGTTAAATTCAGTCAGTTTATAACTGTGTGGGAAAGCCAAACTTCATTTCGTTGCTCTGTTGTGACTGCATTTGTGCATGGTCCAAACCAGCTTGCCCGGTAAACACGAGTGCTTTTAAATGGAGATGCATTGTGACAGGACTGGAAATTAGTCTGATGTAAGCAAAAAGTCACATTTGTAGTACTTTTGGCGGACTTGCGCTGTTTATTACGAACGGTCATTCTTTTTTTTTGGCTTCATGTTGATGTATTTATGGAAGAATAGATCACTTCATAAGGGAATTCCCGGGAAGACTGTATGTTATGAAATAAGGTTGTAACGCTAAATCGGCATTTTGGTAGGGGGGCGCACAGCCAAAACAAAGGGGCGCGCCACCCCTGTTCCCCACTTTAGAAAAAACCCTGCTCTATTTCATGCTTAATAATTCAAAATTTAAGCTTCATAGAGAGGGGGGCAATACAGCTGATCTGAGACAAGACACTTGCAGTATTTAATATTACATCGGATTTTGGTTGAGAAAACGGGCTGCAAACATAAAAAACCTTCAAGAAAATTCTGCATTGAAATAATTAAAAAAGTAATAGCCTACTGAGCATTGAAAACTGGCTGGGGGTTAAAGCAATACATTTCTGGGACCATAAATATTCTTTAACTGAGTATTAAATATTATTTGGCTTTGAAAGAGGAAGCCAAAAAAGACAGCTCTCCAGGTGGCTTTCGAAACACTCACAACCCTCAAAATGGTGCATTCTCAAATAAAATAATCATATTTTTAACACAAATCAGCTTTTGACTCATGAAATTCAGTAAGAATTATTGATTTTCTGGTTGAATTTAGCATGAGTTTATCAATATAGGCACAGCTGGACATCAATGGTCACCAGTAACACCTCTCCAAACTAAAAACTACCTTTTCTCGGGATAAAGTTCAGTTTCACCCATTTTTCTACAAAGCCGCATCAGCAAGCACATATACTCAGTAGAGGAACTGCTCATTTTACGGTCAGAATTTCCACTCAGACAGAAAGCTTGCTGCTTACAATTCTGATCATCCCAGCGAAACGCAAGCTTGTAACAACACTTTTCAGACTATATAAGGAGCAAGTATAATTCACAACACAGTAATAGTTGTTCACATTTTAGATGATTGAAAGTCCAAGACATTTTATTTTGCTGAATGCGGTATAAATTCTAAAACAGATTGGCACATTAAGCAAACTGCTAGCACATTGCAGTATTGACTAGTTTTGTGACAATATAGCTCAGTGATCACGGTGGCGTACCAAAAATAAGAAATAGCTGGCTAGAAGTAAGACACCATACAAAGACAGTTTTACGCACACTTTTCTCTCCATCACTGAACTTTTCCTCAAAAGTATCAATGCTGTCAGTCCTCCAGTCTGTTCCATTCAGAATAACTGCCATTTTCCACCTCAGAATCACATTTCCATCAAGAAAAGATAATGCCATATAAAAAAATTAGTTGTTAATCATCCCCTCCCAACTGACAAAAATGGTGCCGACCCAATTTTTTTTAATTGAAAAATTTCTTGAATCTCGTTAAAAGTGAAAAAAATGGTGCGTCAGTGATTCTTCATAGTACGAGAAATATGTGTTTTAATATTTCAGTTAAAAGGTGATTAAATGTTCCGCCGATTATCTGAGCAGTCTTCAGTTAAAATGCCTTTCCGCCAGTTTCAGTCTGAAAAAATCTCCCCCCTCATCCCTTTTTTATGGCTAAAAGAATGATTACAAACTTTTTTTTATATGGCGTAAGCTCAATACTCCAGGGTCTGATCTTGAAGTCTTTTTTTCCATGCAATCGCCTCATTTTCAGCTGTGCAAAGTTGAGAGAATACAACCTTTTACGCAAGTGTTTAACCCTGTTTCCCCCACCAGTGCCCAGTTCTCACTGCAATTTCTCCCTTTGGCCTTTGACATTCTAACTAAATTTCTGGCTGTCTGTTCTTATTCCATATTGTTAAAAGAAACATAACAAAAAGAATGCCATATGGCACTATTGGGGGTGAAAAGGTTAAATAAAGTGTTTTTGAAAATCCAATCAATGTCTTTGAATCACTGAGGAAAGCTTGAACTGTCTGGAGTTGTATAATAAAAATTGTGTCAATCAAACCGGGAGAGTTTCACATGGGCGTGAACTATAGCTGGGTGTGATGGTGCGTTCAGGAACCACACGCGAGAGAGGGAAATCCACGTATGCCTTCAATGGGGTCTGAGTCAAAGGCAAAATCCACAAGGATTGCCAAGCCACAATACGAAATCCAAAAACAGTGTCGACTAGACAGGCCGGGATCAGAAACAGGAAGACAGATGAGCAGAGGTACATAAATGGTAGACAAAAGGTCGTAGTCGATGAACAAAGCCAAGGGTCATACACAGAGCATCCAAACAGAAATCGTGGTCATACAAAAATGGGTCAAAATCCACAAAGACAAAACAATACAAGAAGGGCAATGGCAAGAATCGTAGTCGGACAAACCAGTAGAAGAAAAACAATACTCAATGGCATACATGGCGCTCTGCACAAAGAAATATTGATCAACGCTCTGATAAGGAGCTGGCTGTGAAGACTGCTTAAATAGACAGGAGGAAAGTCACATGCTATGCAGGGAGCAGGTGAACTGGATCAGACTAATTACAATGGGAAACCCTAACCACGAATATTGGCGAAAGCCAAGGCATGGACGGGAATCACACAGACAGCCTATGACATTTAAACAGCTCCGGTCAAGGAGTTCTAAGTGCACAGATGCAGTGTAGGAGAGTAATTAAGCACGTGCGAGAGATCTCGCCGAAATGCGGGGGGAGACAGGTACAGCTGAGCAAGAGGCGGAGACTAGAACAGGGCGATTGCTGAGAGGGAATTAGTATAAATTAGTAGCGGTGCAACTAGAGTGCTCGTTAGTAAGTTAGTGATCTATATACATGGATTAGTTGTGTTAGTAGACTATGATACAGAATACAAATATTAGTTTTGTTAGTAATCAGAACAGTAAGAAAAAGGAAGTAAACGAGAATTGAAGGAATATATTAAACACCGGAATTCATTTCAATCACCCGAAGTAAGTGAGCACGCAAACCAGGAAGACAGACTGAGCCAACTATTTCACGAGACAGGGGAGACAAGTACAATCGAACTGAGAAATGGAATGAACTAAAACCTATCAATACCTTACAATATCCAAAAAGAATAAATCAAAGACAAAATCACTGAATCACTGAAATCAAAAACACTGAACTTGAACATAAACATTAAAAAAAACCATAACCATGACACTGGGCTTTTTTTCCGCAGATACCACTGAATAACCACTGAAGTGATTGTATTTCCATGGGAGCTTGTATGAGGCTCCAAAAGAAAGCTAAATTCTTTGACAATCAAATCTACACATAAATCCACATTAGAAAATTATGCGTTGTTAATGTGGTGAATAGTTGATAGTAGAATGAAAGTATCAATACCATGAAGGCTTTTTGTTTCAGAAAACTAATTTTTTAAACTACTTAATTGGGATACCATTAGCTCACGATAGCTGAAGTACAACCCAAATTCCGAAATAGTTGGGATGAAGTGTAAATTTTGAATAAAATCAAAATGCAATGACTTTCAGATCACGAGCCAATATATTATCCACAAAATCTGCTAATTTCAAATTTTCTGGCTGCAGCAGGTCTCAAAAAATTTGGGACACAGGCATAAAAGGGCTGAAAAAGCTATAAATATTAGGGCTGTCACAATAATTAATCGCGATTAATTTAAGCGCAATAAAAGTAACTGCCACTATGAGGCAGACAGACGTGATTGTTTATTACCCTTTCTATGACACTTACCTAATGCGGTCATTTGAAATACTTCCGGTAAGAAAACTGTGATTTGAAGTCCCCTAATTACCAGCGAGGTTGGACAGCCTCCATCGCCTTGGCATAATTAGCTCACCTTAAATCAATTCCCGTGTACTTTGCCTGACTTGCAATCAAGCCATTTATTCAGCCAACTGACAAATCAAAACCGAAATGTGGCCTATAATGATTAAGATGAGATAATGAGAAGCAGACAGACCTAACCAGGCTGCCGCGTTATAATGAAAGATTTTCAAATTCGTTAACTATTTACAGGCCACGTTCTACAAGCTTAAACAAAATGTTTTCCACCTTCACTGTTGGTTATTTAGATGCTCAAAATTAAATAAAATCAAGTGCTAGTTACATTATTTTAAATTACTCTCGTTCAATTATATTATATTTAATAAAAAATGCCTCACATTTGCGGCAAAGATTCGCCTGTACGTTAATTGCCAAATCTTCCGTGCATTTGACTATTAGCATTGACGTTCTTATTTTCAGACAGAAAAGGTTTTATCCTACCTTGACATGTTTCGACGGGATACTCCCGTCTTCTTCAGAAGAGTCACTGATGTTACGAGTGACGTGTCTTATCAGCTGATCACCTTTCCTGTCTGAAAATAAGAACGTCAATGCTAGTTAGTTACCACAGACAGTATGAACTTTTTTGGATTGCATTTGACTATTGCCTATTCATGTTCAGTATGCTCATAAAATGTTTTCCACTTCACATAGCCTATATTTTTAAGCTCTTAAAACCAGGGCCATCTTTGAGTAACTTCTTTCTCTCCTTTTAACGACACTCAGAAAACGTTTGGGAACTGAGGAGACCAATTTTTGAAGCTTTTCAGGTGGAACTCTTTCCCATTCTTGCTTGATGTACATCTTAAGTTGTTCAACTGTCAGGGGTCTCCGTCATATTTTATGCTTCATAATGCGGCACACATTTTCAATGGGAAATAGGTCTGGACTACAGGCAGGCCAGTCTAGTACCCGCACTCTTTTACTACGGAGCCATGCTGTTGTAACACTTGCAGAATGTGGCTTGGAATTGTCTTGCTGAAATAAGTAGGGGCGTCCATGAAAAAGACGTTGCTTGGATGACAACATATGTTGCTCCAAAACCTGTATGTACCTTTCAGCATTAATGGTGCCTTCACATATGTGTAAGTTGCCCATGCCTTGGAAATTAATACATCCCCATACCATCACAGATGCTGGCTTTTGAGCTTTGCGCCTATTACAGTGATGGATGGTTCTTTTCCTCTTTGGTCCGGAGGACACAACGTCCACAGTTTCCAAAAACAATTTGAAATGTGGACTCGTCAGACCACAGAACACTTTTCCACTTTGCATCAGTCCATCTTAGATGAGCTTGGGCCCGGCGAAGCCGGCGGCATTTCTGGGTGCTGTTGATAAATGGCTTTCGCTTTGCATTGTGGAGTTTTAACTTGCACTGGTAGATGTAGCGACGAACTGTAGTTACTGACAGTGGTTTTCTGAAGTGTTCCTGAGCCCATGTGGTGATGTCCTTTACACACTGATGTCGGTTTTCGATGCAGTACCGCCTGATGGATCGAATGTCATGGGCATTCAATGTTGGTTTTCGGCCTTATCGCTTACGTGCAATGATTTCTCCAGATTCTCTGAACCTTTTGACGATATTACGGACTGTAGATGATGAAATCCCTGAATTTCTTGCTATAGCTCGTTGAGGAATGTTGTTTTTAAACTGTTCGTTAATCAGCTCACGCATTTGTTCACTAAGTAGTGACCCTCGCCCCATCCTTGTTTGTGAATGACTGAGCATTTCAGGTAAGCTGCTTTTATACCAAATCATGGCACCCACCTGTTCCCAATTAGCCCGTTCACCTGTGGGATTTCCAAATAAGTGTTTGATGAGCATTCCTCAACTCTCTCAGTCTTTTTTGCCACTTGTGCCAGCTTTTTTGAAACATGTTGCAGGCATCAAATTTCAAATGAGCTAATATTTGCAAAAAATTACAAAGTTTACCTGTTTGAACATTGAGTAACTTGTCTTTGCAGTGTATTCAATTGAATATAGGTTGAAAAGGATTTGCAAATCATTGTATTCTGTTTTTATTTATGATTTACACAACGTGCCAACTTCACTGGTTTTGGGTTTTGTATATATATATATATATATATATGTATATATATATATATATACACACACACACAAGAGTCTACTTAACCATTTTCGTCTTGAAAAGAAAAATTTTGCCTTTATGAGTCAAAATTTTTACCCTTTGGAATGGAGGTATAATGTGGAAAAAAGCCACTAGATGGCAGTACTGGCTTTTTTTGTAAAGCCCAGTCTGAATCTAGGTTTGGGTATGTCCTGGGCATGTCTGAGAGGGGAAGTCCCAGAGTATTGAAAAAAAGTCTAAAAGGTGGGAGGGGGCTGCAAAAGAATATATAAGGAGAAAAATTGAGAGAATAAAGTAGTAGGAGGAATTGCAAGGAGAAGGATACATTTGACCAGACCTGTCCCTCTTTTCAAGACCAGTGAAGTTTTTTTTTTTTCATGGATTTTTGCCTGTGTTGGAGCATTTCCCTGTCCCAGGACATCACCAAGCAACCCCATCACAAGGGACTGTAAACATTTTTTTTCTTGTATATGTCAATCTTGGTCAGTAGTATAAATTGTTGGTTAGTTGTTAGTCTTTGTTAAATAAAATCTTCTTAAGTTTTAAAATTTTGTCTGTCATCCCTTGCTGTCTTATATGTTATAACAAATTGGATCCATAACACTAGGAACATTTATTTTGTAAATCATCACTTCCTGTTTCTCTGGGGTATAAATATGACGTGACACAGAGGCCATTTCTCTTATCCACTCTTCAACATGGGAAAGACAACGGAACACACCATTCAAGTAAGGCAGATGTGTGTCGACCTTCACAAGTCAGGCATTGGCTACAAGAAAATAGCCACTCGCCTGCACCTGCCCATATCTACTGTCAGAGGAATCATTAAGAAGTTTAAAACAACTGGAACAGTGGTAGACAAGCCTGGATGAGGAAGCAAGGCTATTTTGCCACCACCCACAGTGAGGAGGGTGGTAAGAGAAATAAAAAGTTCTCCAAAGCTAAAGAATTGCAACAAATGGTAGCATCTCGGGGTCACAAAGACTCCAAAACAACCATCAGGTGCTATCTATATGCCAACAAGCTGTTTGGAAGGCCTGCATGGAAAAAAGCTTTTCTCGCTCACAATAATTAATGTAAACGTCTGGAGTTCACTAAGCGGTACTGGGACTTCAACTGGGACCATGTGCTTTGTTCAAATGAGACCAAGATAGAGCTTTTTGGCAACAAACACTCTCATTGGGTCTGGCAGAAAACAAAAGATGAGTATGCAGAAAAGCACCTCATTCCCACTGTGAAGTATGGGGGAGGATCGGTGATGATGTGGGCCTGTTTCTCTTCCAGAGGCCCTGGGAACCTTGTTAGGGTGCATGGCATCATGAACGCTTTGAAAAACCAGGACATTTTAAATCAAAATCTGGTGGCCTCTGTCCGAAAGCTGAAGATGGGTCATCACTGGGTCAGCATGATAATGACCCTTAACATGTGGCCAAATCTACACAGGTTCACCAGACACAGAATCAAGTTCCTCCCATGGGCATCTCAGTCCCCAGACCTCAACCCCATTGAAAACCTGTGGAGTGAGCTGAAGAGGAGAGTGCAGATGAAAGGACCCAGTCGCTGGATGATTTAGAGAGATTGTGCAAAGAGAAATGGTCGAAGATCCATTTTCTGTATTCTACCATCTTGTGAAACATTATAGAAGATTAGATGCTGTTTTGTTGGCAAAAGGGGGTTGTACAAAGTATTATTATTAGTGGTGCTAATAATTGTGGCACACATGATTTGATGTAAAAAAATAATTTCTTAATGTGGGATTTTTTTCCCATTGAATAAATGCACTTGAATTAAAGGTTGGATTTTCCTCTTTTTGTCATTGTGGTCCTCTATTATTTAGAAAAAAACTGAATTTATTAGAAGCTAAAGAACACATCTTAACCAGGGGTGCCAATAATTATGGAGGGCACTGTATATATATATATATATATATATATATATATATATTTATATATATGCTGTACATGCAGGCCTAATTAAACCTACAACTAAATCCATCCGTGCACTTGAGTCCAGTCTCCCTCCTGTCCTCCGAGCCAGTCACGTCGGCACGTGACTCAACCCTTAGAATTAGTTCAGAGGAAATGTGTTTTTAAGAAATTATGGATATTTTCAGTGTACTAGTTGTTTGGGTGGGGCACCTGAATGCTCATAATGGCCCTCATTTATCAAACTTGTGTAGGATCTGGTGTAGATTCTGGTGTAAATATCAGCGTTCGCCAGGTGTCACGTCGGATTTACTAAATGTGTGTACGCCGCTGATTTCGGTGTAGAACTGCCGTGGTGTTGATAAATCTGGCGGCTGAAACCATCGTAATTTACATGATACGCCCCCATAAATTCATGCACAGGGAAGCATTGTCCTGCCCACTTTACGTCAGGGACTCTCAAAAGACGGCAAAGAAGAAAGACCTTCACTGAGGAGGAAATATAAATTATCACACCCGAGGTAGAGAAAAACAAATTTTTTTTTTTTTAAGAGTTGCATAAAGTTGCATAAAGAAGGCTGCAGTCTGGAAAACTATTGTTGCAGCGGTAAACACTGTTGAGGTGGAAAACCGGAGTGCAGCAGAAGTTTGATTTAATTCATTAATAAATCAGAGTGACTATTCGCACTTATTTAAGTGCCTCCAAGCCCAAAAATTGATCGAAATTCGCCTTATACGCACTTATAAGTGTGGCCATAATGGCACATTACTCCATTGCCCACACTTACTTTAAGTGTATCCAAAGCTAAATTTTTTTTCTTGGCCAAACTTGTTCTAAGCGGTAGGCCTACTTTCTATAAGCAGCACTGGAATGGTCATCAACTGGCGCACTTATAAGTGTGGCCAAGAAAAAAATTCAGCATTGGCCACACGTATAAGCGCGAATAACATCGGCCTTAATAAATTCAATTTATAGATCCATGGTATATCATGTTGTATAGCCTAACTGACAATCCAAATGCTTTACATGTAGGTTAAAAAAGTGGTCCGATTTGAAGATCGCCACTGAAAAACAAGTTGCGGCCACTGATCTAAAAGGTATATAGAATTATAGATCAGTGGTTGCAGCGCTCAGGCGCAGCAGCGCACAGACCAGTGGAGGCCAACCAGACTTGAACCTCCTCCTGTCACCGTTTGAAGAGCTAGGCTCCCCCTCCATCATGGGAATACGAGGCGGTGGGGAGACGGAAGAGTCCCCACTGCCTCGATCGGAGCTGCATGAGAGTAATTGTTAAAATACAGTCCGCAGAGATCACTCTTCATTCTACATTTATTAGTAGGCTATTACTCCATGATATTTTATTGGGTGCCACGCAAAATGAGCAGCCACTCGTCACAAACGGTGTTTGGGGAGCCTCCCCCTTGAAAGTTTATTTAAAAAGAAGTATAAATGGTGGCATTTAAAGCATATTTCAGGTCTTTTCTAAAAGAAACGAAAGAGCGAGTTTTGCAAAGTGTCACCATATAAAACTTAAATACTTTTCACAAATGAAATATATCTGAATGAAATAACAAAATTTATTAAAAGTAGACCTATGCAAAATAAGCGTCTCATGCACTGAACAAAAATGCAGCAAAATTGCAGACAGGCAGATTAACTCCTTTCGACAAAAACAAACTTATACTGTGAATAACTTTGGCTCTAAGTGAAGGTATCCTCATAATTGATTATTTTACATTGGTTTGAAATAATTACATATCAATAGGATTTAAAAAAAAAATGGTTACAATAATAAAACTCAATGGCTTTTCAGAAATAGCTATTTATTTGTTTTACATTTTCATTTTAATGTTAGGCTATTTTTTTTCTACAAGAAATGTGAAAAAAGACAGTGGCACCTTGCCCTGTGCATGACCCAAGTCTATCCAAAACAAAATACACTTCAATTGAAAAAATAAGCATTAATTTGCCATTGTAAATTTGCCATTATAAAAAATTTAAACTTTCATTGAATGTCAAAATAATAATTAGGTAACAGAAAAAAATAGGTATTTCAATGTCCAATGTTCAAAGAATCAGATAAGTATCAGATGCAAGGTAGTCATGTCGATCTAAATAAAAAGAAATGTCAACAAATTTGTCAGGTGCGCAGACTAAGACCTCACCTGAAATGGCAACAGAAAGATTGATGAAATTGTCAGCACACCAGTTCCTAAATATTTCAGTTTATTTTCTCGACTTACAAATTGATATGTTGCATAGACGGTATATCTGGAATAGATTTGATGTACTTGCATATAGTTACAAAAGGCGTGACATTTTTCAACAGCAATATCAGGCCTACCAAAGAAAACGTTGCCTCAGCACACAAAAACTTTGAAATGCCTACATTAATCGCGGAAATAGCAACAGAAAAATAATACCCCGCTACCGAAACTGCAAAAACCGCAACATAAACTGTTGACTCGTAGCATAAGACTATGAAACTGCAACATCTTCTCTCGCATCCGTCTTTGCCATTTACTGCGCTTGCGCGTACCGGCCCAGGCTGCTTTCAGAGATGGCGGAATCAGGCGTGTCTCCTTCGGTTGGTAAGTAAAACTTCCAAATATGACGTTATTGTTAATGCAGATGTTTAACAATGAATTGTAAGACGTAGCTGTTACATCCTCATTCTCGTAAATATGCTCATTTTAGCATGTCACCCTGCCAAAAATGAACGATGCACTGTCGATTTCGCTATAGTCTTAGAGTTGCCAACTTGACGACTTTCTCAAGGCGTATACATACGTCTTGAGTGGACAAACAATCCCGATTTGGAAAGTCGCCAGATTAAGCGAGAAAGTCGTCAAGTTGGCAACTCTAAGACTATAGCGAAATCGACAGTGCATCGTTCATTTTCGGCAGGGTGACATGCTAAAATAAGCGAATTTACGAGAATGTGGATGTAACAGCTACGTCTTACAATTCATTGTTAAACATCTGCATTAACAATAACGTCATATTTGGAAGTTTTACTTACCAACCGAAGGAGACACGCCTGATTCCGCTATCTCTGAAAGCAGCCTGGGCCGGTACGCGCAAGCGCAGTAAATGGCAAAGACGGATGCGAAAGAAGATGTTGCAGTTTCATAGTCTTATGCTACGAGTCAACAGTTTATGTTGCGGTTTTTGCAGTTTCGGTAGCGGGGTATTATTTTTCTGTTGCTATTTCCGCGATTAATGTAGGCATTTCAAAGTTTTTGTGTGCTGAGGCTACGTTTTCTTTGGTAGGCCTGGTACTAGCTCCTACCTTGTTTGGTATCTTTTTTCTGTTCTGCTAAGCCATGCTTTTCCTGATCCCTCTGGAATATCTCTGTGCACTAGGTCAGATGGGTCATTGTTCAACTTGGCCAGATTAAAAGCAAAGACTAACACTCTCCTGATACGCGAAATTCTCTTTGCTGATGATGCAGTCTTTCTAGCCCACACCCAGGATGATTTGCAATCACTTTGTGACTCCTTTGCTTCAGCTTTTGCTTCCTTTGGTATGTCAATCAACACTTCGAAAACAAAAGTGTTGTCGTACAATATGCCATGTCCCACCGATATCAAAATGAACGGTGAGCCCCTTGAGTCAGTCGATCATTTTTGCTATCTTGGTTCTACTGTCACCAGCATACCTCATCTGGATGTCGAAATAAGTAAACGGATTGGGAAGGCAGCTTTGACGTTTGGAAACTTAAAAGACTGTGTCTGGGACAACAGAAAACTCTCTCTAATCACTAAGGTTAAAGTCTATGAAGCTTGTGTTTTATCTATCTTGCTATATGGGAGTGAAACATGGCCAACATATAGTTATCAAGAGAGGCGCCTTAACTCGTTTCACCTTAGGTGTCTTCGTAAGCTTGCCAAAGTTAGCTGGCGGGATAAAGTTCCTGATGTCCAACTTCTTGACTTTTGTGACTCGTCAAACCTTTTCACAATTATTCGCCAGTGTCGCCTTCGCTGGGTTGGTCATGTCTACCGTATGGAAGAGTCACGCTTTCCAAAAGGAATACTCTATGGAGAGCTCTCTGATGGCAAGCGCTCTGTTGGTCGTCCTCTTCTCCTCTTCAAAGATGTTTTAAAAAGAGACATGAAGGATTTTAGTATCGATCCCTCTACATGGGAACACTCTGCAAAGGATAGAACTGCTTGGAAATCGCTTCTACATGAAGGTTCTAAAACATCAACAGTCAATTTTGCAAACTTGCGTCATTGACAGCATCTTTATCGTTTGAAAAAAAGACAACGGTCATCAAACGCCAATACCTAAGCTTGGAACCCCTTATCATCACATCGTGATGCAAGGCCATCACATGGACTATAATACACCATTTTAAGGCTTTTCCATGACAACGGCATCATTTTAGCACATATTCCTATCATGTTTGGTCTTTTTTTTCTCGGGAGAATCCAAGGAGTTGAATGGAACATGTTTCATTTCCCTTAAAATTATGGATAATCCCTTTTGGGAAGATCTTACAGTGGTCAAATCTCGCTCACCTCTCTTTATGCAAAATAACCTTATCACCTTGATGGGGGAAGCCCACTCTGTTCAGAGGCGTGGTTTGGAATCTTTAAGCTGAATTCCTTTTTCAGCTTGCGTGGTCTCCATGACTCTTAACACTCTTTCTTTCTATTCTTTCTAGCCTTGTTGCAACTGGGACTTAAGTAGAAATTCCTACCAAGACATGTGTAGGTAAGGATACTTCTAAGTTAGATGTGGGATTACGTCCTACCTCTTAAGGGTTTGTGTAATACCGGCCATGAATATTTAGCTCTTTAAAGGTGCCCCTTTTGGCACATAATCAAGCCCACACCCGGTTAAATATTCTTAAGGGGCCCTTGGGTTTACATAAACCTGGGTTCGTGATACGTTCACGCTCAGTGCTACTTTGTTTATGCTTCGATGCTGCTATCATGGTATGTTCCTCTAACTAATGGAATTATGGTCGAATAAAGCCAGAACAGCTGCGCTTATTAACCCTGGGGGCGTATTTGCCGAGCAACGATGGCTTCCACTTCCAAGTCTGATGGCATAACTGTCTCGAGATTCATGCATGTTGCCCCAAAACTATTAACTGTAATTCTAATTTGGAGTCAGATATTTAACGAGGATAAACTAAATTTGGTATTTTAAGTGTTTTATGGAGTCAGATTGATTGTAACCGTTGCGTTTCTATGCCTCGTCTTTGGTCGGAGAAAAATATCCATTATATTGTGATTCACACCAGCCAGGAAAATGCTCGAATTAAAGTTAGTCAATAAGAACACGTGAGTCCTTCATCTCACTGCACTGTCCGTCGTTGGTATTGTTTTGTGGGGCCTAACAGCTGGTGACCCCGACGTGATAATCTGCCGCCTTACAGCTGGTGACCAACCTTCCGTGATCTAACTTGCTAATATTATACCCCTTTCTAGTATTATACCGTAATCTGCTGGTGTGGAATCATTTTTTTATTGATTCATTTAATTATTATTAATTGTTTATCCTTGCTTGCTCATATACTGTTTTAGTTCACAACTTCATAGGCCTGGAGTGTGTGTGCTTACATATTTCTGATTTAGCAGGGGCCAGCATAACTCTACTAGTAACAAGATAAGCTGGAGCCAGAGCTGAGAGAGAAGGCAGGTGCTCTCCTCCCTAGCAAGATGTGTGTGTGTATCCCTAGACAACTTGACGCGGCTACGTACCAACTTGACGCGGTTGCGTGCGACGGCAAAGGCTCGCGTGATGTGTAAATCAGCACGGAGTGAGGAGAACGCCATGGAGTATTCCTACAAATACCAGAGAACTTTCTAATTGTGTATCCTCCATTTTGCTGACTTGACGTGTATGTGGGGATCCTTTTTTCTGCAGAAAAGAGTAAACAATATTGGCTTGGATATTAACTTCTCTGCCTCCGACTGATTTTTTCCTGAGTCGTCTGGGTTTTCTCTCGTGAAGGTAACACTTGAAATATAAAATCAAAACTCCTTTAACAGCGGGCCTTACAGCTGGTGACAGGCCCTCGTGATGGCTTATTTAAACTGTAACGTAATAGGTGTCTATGCTATATGCTATGATGACGCCTAATTATGCGTGCGGGTATGATTGCATACATTGGTGATTTCCATGTAATTTAGATAATTGAACTATCACCTAATCGATGAGGGTGTGTCAGTGCATTAGCGTGGGCATATAACCTGTGGATTGACTATGTTTGTAAGCACACTGAAGAAGGCACTATGCCGAAACACGTTTGTGCGGAGACGCTTGGTACAATAAATGTGTTTATGCAAAGTGCGATCTTTTTTCTCATTATATTATTGTTGTTTTTGGTCTTGCACTCTTAAAGTTTGGGAGTGAAGCCTGCTTGTGCTTTTATATTTCTATTAAATAACTTATCTTCTTATTGCATGCCATTTCTCTATTTGCGCTCTCTCTCTCTCTGATCCCCTTCACCCTTTTTCAGAGTCAACTATGTTCAACAAGGACATAGTAGACGTAAAGTTTGGGCCTGCGTTCTGACCGAACGCATGATTTGATTTCCTTTGTTTTTTGTTTTTTAGCTATTCCAAGCTTAACTATGCAGACAGTCACCCTGCATAGTTCATTCTTTTACAGTGTTAGCACCCGAGAGCACCAGGGGGTGGATGAACATACTTATTGCGGGGCCATAAAACACCCGCTCTTGGTAAAAGGCCCCCTCAGAACCCACTTTACAGCCGTCATTCACACACACTCACATGCGTGCGCCCACGCACACAAGGGTACTCTTATCTACACCATTTGCATTCCTCCATGCTTGCCTGTTTTTATCCTGATATGAAGGGTAAGCCATAAAGCATCCTTCCATTTACAACTGTGGTGTTTACTGCATTTGTTTTTTCTTTCTGGAAGCAGGGGTGATGGAATCTCCGGTGTCATTCACACCCCCTCAGTTGCTGCTCCCCTTGGCGTCGTGAGGTTCCACAGGCAGGGGGGGGGGGGGACATGTGAATTGTGGGGTGGTTGCAGGCACTGTGTTTAACTCTCAACTATTGCTTCCCCACAGGACAATATTAACCCTGGGGGTGTATTTGCTGAGCAATGATGGCTTCCACTGCCAAGTCTGATGGCATAACTGTCTCGAGATTCACGCATGTTGCTTTGTTGCCCCAAAACTATCAATTCTAATTTAATTTGGAGTCAGATATTTAACGAGGATAAACTAAATTTGGTATTTCAACTGTTTTATGGAATCAGATTGATTGTAACCGTTGCGTTTCTATGCCCCGTCTTTGGATGGAGAAAAATATCCATTATATTGTGATTCACACCAGCCAGGAAAATGCTTGAATTTTATTCAATAAGCACACTTGAGTCCTTCACCTCACTGCAATATCCGTCGTTGGTATTGTTTTATGGGGCCTTACACGCTCGAGACTGGTTTTGTGTTCAACCGATGACAGAGAATGGAGGCTAACCAAAAAAAACATGTTAAATGTTCAAAAGTTGGAATTTCTCCCGGTTTCTGCGGTGTTGAAGTTTTCGCAGACACACGTTCTTCAGCTGCAGAGCAGTGCACTTCACTCAGCACTTCAGCTGGTAGACATTTGACGCGGGGCTGGCCGTGAACATGGTAAATTTGCTTGATTTCCTTTATGTTATCATCTGGTCGGCTTTTTATTCTTGAGAACTGGTCTAATAAATGATTCAATTCAATTCTTGAGGAATATACTGCAGTATTTACAGAAAGAACACGACTTACAATTAAAGGAAGATTTGAGTTGGCTTCTGCATATGTACGTATTTCTCTCTGTAATCCAATTCTTACTTTATATGCAAAACAATTGTAATTATCAGTGAGTTTTTTTAGGAGTTTCTGTACCTGCCACTTTTTAAAATAATATTTGACAGGGGAAACGCAAAGGAACTATCATATAACAATCACGCTGATTTGCTTATTTCATACAATGCCATTACGTCATGGAACACAAAACCTAGCTTGAGTGCGCAGATGTTGGTGCGCGAGGGAAGTAAGCCATGTAAGACATCTGCGATGAAGCCTAGAATTGAAATGGGCTTCACCTCTAATCCCATAGGTTTTACATGTAATCTCAAAGGTTTCACGTTTAATATCATAGGTTTCACTTTCTATTTCTATAGGTTTCATATGGGAATTTATATTGGTGTCACATGTAAGCCGTAGGTTTCACAGAGGTTTTACATGGGTCTCATATGAAAATTTACACGAGTTTCACATGTAATCCCATAGGTTTCACATGGGTATTTGTGAGATTTGCATGAATTTACAAGGGTTTCGTACAAACCCAAATACCCATACGGGATTAAATTTGAAACCTTTGGTATAATAATAATAAATTTTATTTGTATTGCACTTTATATATAAAATCTCAAAGTGCTACAGTGCATTTTTAGTTCATAAAAAAAGAAAGCTGAATACGATATAAAATAAACACAAAAATAATATGATCTAGAAAATAAACAAGACAGAAAGAAAATAAACATGAGAACTATAAAACATTTTAAGAAAAAGCTCTGGTAAAAAGGTAGGTTTTAAGGTCTCGTTTCAAAACATCAACAGACTGTGGGGCTCTCAGGTAGTCAGGAAGGTCGTTCCACAGTCTGGGGGCTGCTTATGCGAAGGCCCGATCACCCATGGTACAGAGCTTGGTTCTGGGGACCTGGAGGGTGTTTGTGGTGGCAGAACGGAGGGTGCGTGAGGAGGTGTGAGAGGTGAGGAGTTCTTTTAGGTATTGGGGGGCGTGCCCGTGAATGCACTGGTGGGTGAGGAGGGAGACCTTGTATTCAATTCTGAGTGTGACGGGGCGCCAGTGAAGGGATTTCAGGTTGGGGGTGATGTGATTGTGTTTGCTGACCCCCATCAGGATCCTGGCAGCACTGTTTTGGATATGTTGTAATCTCTGGAGGCTTTTGCCAGGAATCCCGATGAGGAGCGCATTACAATAGTCTAGCCTGGAGGAGACAAAGGCGAGGACAAGCTTCTCTGCATCTGTAAAGGTGAGTGTTGGTCGGAGTTTGGCTATGTTCCTAAGGTGGTAGAATGATGTTTTGCAGAGGTGTTTGATATGGGTGTCAAAGGAGAGTTGGTGGTCCATTTTAACACCAAGGTTGGTGACAGATGATGAGAGTGGAATGTGTTGTCCAGAAAAAGTGATGTCGGTGATAGTGGAGTAGTGAAGCTGATGGGGTGTGCCGACTAGGATGGCTTCCGTTTTGGAACTGTTTAACTGTAGAACATTGAGCTTCATCCACGGCTATATCTCCTCCAGGAGATCATTGATTACCCTGACCAAAGCTGTTTCTGTGCTAAGGCCAGGGCAGAAACCAGACTGGAATTTTTCAAAAAGGTTATTGTGTTTCAGGTGATTTTGTAATTGTGCTGCAACAACTTTTTCCTGGATTTTAGACAAAAATGGAAGATTTGAGATGGGTCTGTAGTTGGAGAGGACATCTGGATCCAGGGTGGCTTTTTTCAGGAGTGGTTTGATGACAGCAGTTTTTAGGGCAGGTGGGATATGGCCAGCCAGGAGGGAGTGGTTAATGATACTGGTGATCAGTGGAGAGATGGCAGAGATGTTGGCCTTCAGCAGGGCAGTGGGGGAAGGGTCCAGGGCTGAGGTGGACGGGCTCATCCTTCTAATGATGGTCTCCACCTCCTTTTGTGTGAACATGGTGAAGGAGCAGGGAGGCTGGATGATCTCAGGTGATGGGTCGGCAGTTTGGGGGGGGGGGGGTAGTATGGCTGTGGTGGAGACAGGGGGGGGGGGGGGGTGGAGGGGTAGTATGGCTGTGGTGGAGACAGGGCTCCAGAGTGCGACCAATAATTTTGCTAGGTCGCACTGGTGCACCTGATGATGCTCAGGTTAAAACTTAAATTTAATTCGCAGGCGCATCATCGCTTTGTGTTCTCCTGTGACCGAACTCACACACTCATCATGGTAGGATCATTCCTTGTTCTAAACCAATAAGAGACAGAGCTCGGGCGGGTCTTTGCCTCTGATTGGTCCTGTAAGTTGTGTGTGTTAAAAGTTGCGCGCGACCTGAGCGCCAGAGTGGCTGACTAACTGAAACGAAAAAATAAACTTAACGCAACAAAACGAGGGAAAAAAAGAGAGGCCGAAATATTGAAAAAGTTTTTTCATTATGAAAACTAAGCCCGCAACCAGCCCTACTACTATAATCCCATCCATCCCCACTACCGAGTGTCCATCCCGTCAAGAAACGGAGCCGCTCCCTGGTGAGATGCCAAGCCCCGGTCCTACGGCGACAGCATCAGATTCGGAACCAGAGGAGGTGTCAACCGAGTGTGGGATAGAGCCCGGCTCTGAGACCCAAATTAAAAAGGCCGAAATATATTCCTTCAGAAAGGACTGGCTGAAGCAATTTCCCGGGCTGAAGTACTACAAAGGACGTAACGCAGTGCACTGCGTGTACTGTCAGGAGTGCGGTCAGAATATGGCCGGAGATATTGCATTCGGGAGCGGGTCAACAACGTTTCGTATTGAAACTTTTAAAAAGACATAACATGTCTAAAAACACACGTTGTGCAGTGACAACTGCGCACAGAAAGTGGCCCCTCTTCAAGCTGCATTTCAGTGGCAGAGAGTAATCAGGCCCTCTGAAGAATGTTGCATACAACATTGCCAAAGAAGAGTTGCCTAAGAAAAATTGATTAAACGTAAAACCGACGTATTGCAATGATACGGCATGTGCCCAATTCGTTGGGGTAATAACTGACACCTTAAAGCGAAATACAGCTGCGGACATCGGAAACGCCACATACATGTCCTTCATGATTGACAGCGACACAGACGTCTCTACCAAGGAGTGAGTGATCCACTGGCGTAGCCAGTGGGGGTGCTGGCTTTTTGACTGCAATTAGTAGTTCTCAATCATTTTCATTTATTGACGTGTTTTCCGATTGTCGTAATTGGCAACCGAAGACACGGTTTCTCGCCGCATGCGATCTAAAAGCGATTAAATCATGGGCTAAATTCAGTCCAGTTAAGGAACACGAACAGAGCATTGGGTTGTAGAAAACTTCCGTTTAAAACAATTATTTGTCCTGACCTGTTCTCAGTCATTTCCATAATTAACAGAGGTTCACTCCGAAAGCACTCCACAGTTAACAGGTGTGGCTTGTTCTCCCCGATTAGGAACAGGTCAGGACTAATAATTGTTCTGAATGGAAGTTTTGTGCAACCTAATTCTCTGTTCTTGTTCCGCAAATTTTATAGTCCTAAATATTATATTTAAAAAATATTAAAATAATAGATATAAAAATATTATTATTAAAAAGGAATACGTAAAAAGATAAGAGGCTAAGATCACATAAACAGTTTTCCCTTTGCAAATTACAGGCTAGTGACCTGCATGATCTTTTTTTCTTTGGGAATTTATGCTGTCACAAAGCAAGCATTTTCTGCACCTGGGCATCAGTGTGCAGATTGGCTGGGGAAAACGGTTGGTCGAGGTGCTGTTGGTGCTGCAGTTAACCATCTGAGGGGCATGTGACAGCAAGGGGAGACCTGCTGTAAGATTGACACATGATGTTAGGTCTCAGTTCAGTGAAACTAAACAGTTGCACGTATAATTTTGAAATGTTTTATTTTACTTGAAATGTTTGAGTTTGAAATGTTCAATTTCAGTTCCTCGAAGCAATTTAAGCACAAGCACTTTTATTTGGAAACATTTTTTTTTGCTGAGTGTTTCAGTTTGAAATGTTCAGTTTCAGCTCAGTGGAGCACTTATTTTTATTTTTACATATAATTGTGCTTTTAGTGAGAGCAGCTCAATGAAATAAAGACGAGCATTTCTCTACACCTTATTCTTGTTTAAAAATCATTCACATTATATGAAAGTTATGGAGAGCGATAAAAAGGTGACATTATGGCGTTAAAGGCGACGCAATGAAAAATTTGGATGCACCTCATTTTTGTGCTGGTGCACCTAAAAAAAAAAGGTTAGGCGCACCAGTGCAACCAATGCAAAAAGTTAGTCTGGAGCCCTGGGTGGAGAGGTGTGATCGGATGGTTTCTACTTTTTGTTTAAAAAAAGTGATGTGCATGTCGCACCTCTCTTCGGTGGCCTCGGAATGGAAGTGTGAAGGGGGTTTGAGAAGGCGATTTATTGTTGTGAATAGTAGTTTGGAGTTACCAGGGTTATTGATGATGATGGTAGACCGTGCATCTCTCAGAGCCTCTGCATACACCTTCCTATGCTCTCTGTAGGCCTGTTTGTGGACGGTCAGTCCCGAGGCCTTGAGCCGCCGCTCAAGGACACGCCCAGCCGCCTTCATTTTTTGGAGCTCGCAGGTGTACCTGGGTGCTGAGCGCGAGAAGGAGACAGTCCGTGATATTAGGGGGGCATGGAAGTCCAGGAGGCTGCTCAGGGATCTGTTGTAGTGATCCACTGAGTCAGCAACAGAGAGGAGGTTAGCAGAGGTGGAGGAGAGATGATGCAGGTCAAGGGCCAGGGTATCTGCATTGATGTTCTTTATATTTCTGAAATGGATCTGCCGCTTGGGTTTAGTGTGGGGGGAGGGGAAAGAGACACCAAGGTCATAGACATGTAGGTTATTGATGGGGACGGAATTTGAAATGACCAGGTCCAGTGTGTGTCCCCTGGAGTGTGTGGGGACATCAACATGTTGTTGTAGGTTGAGAGAATCCAGCAACTGAAGAAAATCGGTAACTGAGTGGGATGAGGGGAAGTCAACATGAATATTTACGTCTCCCAGAATTATGATATTGGCAGAGGTAGTACAGAGTGTAGTGAGGGGGTCAGACATTTCCGGGATGAAAGCAGGATTAGGTTTGGGGGGCCGGTAGATGAGGAAAACAGTCATGGGAAAGGGGGGCTTACATTTGAATGCAAGACACTCACAGGAGGAGGTTTTAGGCAGCAGGATGGGGGACAGCTCCAGGTCCTGTCGGTGGATGACAGCTAGGCCGCCACTGCGGCCAGTACGGCGAGCTGTCTCCAAGTAGTTGTAGACATTGGGACAGGCTTCATTAAGGGCAGAGTAGACCTCTGGCTGGTGCCAGGTTTCAGTCAGACACATGAAGTCCAGTCCTTTCCCAGATGGGTTCTTCAATCTGGGAGGATTTATTGTTAATAGATTGTGTGTTGAGAAGTTCAAATTTAACCAGTAACTGAGGGGTGAATCTCTGTATGGGTTTCAGAGAATTGAAATCCACTCCGCACAGTCTGGAATCCGCTCCACAGGATCTAATTAGCTGAGTGTAGGGGCTTCTCGCGGTGTTTCCCATGCTGGACTTGAGAGATCTTGCGGTGTTTCCCGTGTAGATGGTGGCTGGTGCGACGGAGCCCCTATGACCTGTCAATCGTGCGACGGACGACCAGAGTGACGGGATGTTTGAAACAGAGCGGCATAGCTGGTTATGGAGAATGAATTTTCGACCGGAGCCTCTATGGATGTAACGAGAGCGGCAAAGAAGTCCAAGTTCACTGATGATGGGGTTGTTTGATCCAGGAACGATTGCGGGGTTTAGTTGACGGAGTTTTGTGATGGAATACCGGTAACTGGATGTCATGTTAACGGAAGCAGCTGTTGGACGCCAGAACACCTCTCGATGCCGGTGAAACTTCAGTGAAAAACTCAGGTGAAAGTCCGTGACAGAATCATGGTCGTGGAACACGTCGTCTCCAAGAGCCAGGTAACGACGTTAAAAACACCCACTCTCAAGGTAGTCCATAGTTTTGTTAAAACAGCTCCGATGAAAAACCGTGTCTGAATCGTAATCGTGGAACACGTCGTCTCGAACAGACGGGTAAAGGCGATTAAAAATACCCACCGCCAAGGTAGTCCATAGTTTTGTTAAAAACGGCTATAAAAGCAGTTTGAAAGCAACTTTAAAAACAATCACAAAAGCAACAATAAAGAGCAATCAAACCTGCGGGAGGAGAAGCGGCAAACAATCAACGCCAGCGTCCTCTCTCTCCAGCTCTATCTGTGTATGACAAACAAACCACAATTCCAATGAAGGCGGGACTTTAGAGTCTAATTTCTTGACGCAGCACAGGGTGGCACAGCCACAGCCACTAAACGTGTGTATTCGCATCTTTGCATTGACTACGAACGCAATCAGTCATGTGAAAAATTTGTTTCGCATCCAGTGTGCAAGCGGCTTAATACTATTATTGTCACTTAGGTTTTATCGTTTTAGTGGGGGAAAGGAATACAGCCTGATTGCTATGATCTCGTACTGAGTGAAGATCACATATTGAAAATAAATGTGTAACTTATCTTGCATTGCTGTCCATGCATGTTAATACCAAACTTGTAAGCAGCAACAAGGTGTAATAATAGGAAAATGCTATCCATCGTTTCTATTCCCAATGATGCAGGCACAAGAAATAAATGAACAATCGTCCTAATTCATTCCTTCTTCATAAGTTTGAATGATCTGACGTAGTTTCGTTTTGAAATTGCATTCAAGTTCGTTAATGGTAATAATTTGTGAATTCTCTAGCTAGCCAGCTAACTTATATTCATAATGCTGAATATAGACGTAAGCGTGCAGAAAACATGCCTGAAGCAGCAAAGTAAAATGCAACATTAACACGTCATGCAGATATAGGTCAGAGGCTTCTTTATTCCAACATTTTAAAGGTGAGGAGAGGAGCTCATTTGATTAGGGAAGATTTGACTCGGCTATGTTAAACCCCCTCACGCCTTCACGCTTCCCTCTTTGCCACTTGCGCCGGCAGGAGGGACAGAGGCAGGACAGAGGAGTACTTGCACCAGGCTGCGCCGGGCATGAAATTGCACAATGCTCTTGGGTACACCCCGTTGGCGCGGAGCTCCCCCCATTTGCTGCACCTGCACCTGGTCAACGAATTTAGAGCCCATTGTGTAATAAAGGAATAAGTCCCGAGAAGCAGTGGGTTACCGTGATTTTATAAGCCTCAGTGCCCCTCCGCCGTTATAAAATCACTGTAACCCACTGCTTCTAGGGGCTTAATGCTTTTATAAACGGTTACCCTACATAAAGCCCATTAAATAAACATACAAGAAAAAAAAAATCGACAATTTATTGGTAATAATGCAACAATAAAATTGGGAACTTCTTCCACCAAACAAGATAGTGTGGACCGAATGGTTGGCCAGCAACACAGCTAAGATTGCTTTTTCATCTAACGCCATTATCATGTCACATCAGGCTATTTGGGCTTGCTAATGTAGATATACTATGAAAGCAGGCTATTTTGCATGTGTCCTTCGGTCTCCTGAAGGCCCCGTTAAATAATTTTACGTTCGTTTCGGTTTTCGAGTTTCCTTGTTCTCAACTTGCGCTGATCAGCCAAATCATTACAACCAGCAGCGAGAATAGTGAACGATTGACTTTTGTCCTCCACACTTGCCGATGTCCAGGAAAATATGTTGAATTGTGCATTAGTTTGCTAGCCAGCTTGTCAACTAGCTAGTGTTCAATACAGCGGATGTGGTTACCCTACATATAGCCCATAAAATAAACACACAAGAAAAAAGTCAACAATAGGCCTATTTCACATTTCTGGGTATGCAACCCGGAAAGCAAGTAAACTGACTTCCGCTTGCTTGATGCTCCATGTATTAACAATGGCAGAGAGCTAGTAGTCGGTGCGATGGAGTCGGGTTGAAAAACGGATTCACCTGCTGCAGAAGCATTGACTACGATTGCCGTCCTCCTGCAGGTAACTAACTATCTTGCTGCTTCTTGCAAATCACCTAGCTTACTTTAACCATGTGTTTAAAATTTGAGGCAAAAAATAGGATCTGCAAAGCCAGTTAAACCAGAAAATTTTAGAGTTATCGGCCAATTGACACAATATTATGGCATCAACAATTAACTTAATGGAACATAAAAATAATAGCATTAGCTTGCTACCTATCGTTCATGCTATACTCCGTGGCTAGTTTGCTAGCCTTCCGTGTTCGCTCGAACTACGTTCGTATCAAAGATATCTTGCACCTTTTACCGGGCGAACATACGTCTATGAATTTTTTGTAGATATCACATCTCCGAAGTTGCTTATTACCGTTTTCGAAAACGTCGGTTTGCTATGGTCTAGAATGGCTTGTGTGGGTAATGCATTTGTACCGACCAATGTTTGATAATTATGCTTAATAAAGTTTTCCAAAGATTAGAATAATCATTTGGCAGTTTAACACTCGTCGTTCTTTCTACAATGCTGCAACATGGTAAATTCAACGAAGAAGATTGTTTAAATTACGTAAATTAAAAAGTGTAATAAAAAAAATTACACTACTCTGAACTTCTGTGCTCGCATTCTGCACATCCTGCAATGCAGGCTATCCAACTGGCGCTTAATATTTTCAGTCTGTTAGCCACCGCTTATGTAGACGTAAGGGATCAATTTGTTCAACTTCAACAAATTGTTCAACAAATTTCATGAAGACACAGTGATAACCTTTAGGTGCTTAATTATGACTTATTGGTACTACTTGCTTCTATCATTGCAAATTTACCAAGGTGTTTTATTAGTGTTCAGTGGTCCTTTGCACTGTTTACCTTGTAATTTACAGTCCTTTGGATAGTACTCCAAATACTCATTTACTATTGCTCTTTTATCATCTAATCTCCTTGGGTTTTTACACTGTCTTTGTGGCATATTTCTTAAAGAGGTTTT
Organism: Gymnothorax reevesii; assembly: GCA_029721435.1. NCBI lineage: Eukaryota > Metazoa > Chordata > Actinopteri > Anguilliformes > Muraenidae > Gymnothorax > Gymnothorax reevesii. Next base: position 77,747,885 of record CM056579.1, read on the forward strand.
AGTTTGATTGTATGACATTCAATACATAAATTGCAGGTGCACTTGCTCACCTTTGGAAAGGATCTGAGAACTGGCGGACATGGGGTGCATCTTAAATCTTATTTGATACTTCCTTGCTCTTCACTTGAAGCAGAAGTTTTCATGTATCAGCCATCTTGCAGGTCATATCAAAACTCTCAGTTCTGCTGCGAGGAGAGAGCTCTGAGGAGCCATGAGTGAGTATTCACAAGGGCAGCCTTCCTGGAAGACTTCAGCTGAAAACCATGCGGTCAGTCCGTAATGACAGACACTGGCTGCAGATCCAGCGGTGTGCCATCATCAGAAATGGATTTGGATATGTGATTCTTCAGAGGAAAGGATTCCTTGTGTCTTCCCTCATCGCATAGTTTCCTTGCATCTCCCCATGGTGGGAAGGACTGAGAAGCTAGGAAAAGACTAGTGAGGAAAACATGGATGCTATTTAAGAGAATTGAGATGTGCTCATGATGTTGCATCTTATGCATTCAGGGCCCCTTTTTGGAAAGTCCGTTCAGTGCTTGACAAGCCATCACTAATCTTCGCTGTAAGCAGCAGTGGTCAAAGGCCAATTATTGATGTTGTTGCAGTCAAGTTGTCCTTGTTAGGTAGTGGTCCAGAAATCTTTGTGTGTGAAGTTTGTAGTTTTGCAAATATGCAGATTTGGGATTGTTAGTTCTGTAGTGTTGACTGCACAGAATTTGTACCTGAGGCAGTGGAATTGAGCACTACAAGTGCACTAGCTGGCTCTGAATCAGTGACCTAACAAAGAACATTTTTTTCAAATAAAATTGGTTTTATTAAAGTTTTTCATTTTCATTCATCTTTGTCCAGTAATGACTTGAGTTACTCCCTTTTTATCCCACCGGTATGGAATACCGTGGGATGTAGTCATCGCCCTGTCCGTCCGTCCGTCTGTCCGTCCGTCTGTCCGTAATCATTCTCATTTTCGGAGCAGAATTCAAAAACTATGCCACTTAGAAACTTCAAATTTGCTATGGAACTTACCCTTATGGTGTAGTTGTGCCTTTTGAGGGTTTCAGTTCCATGCTGCCCATAATTTTGGAATTTTCACCTAAAACAGCCCTAAAATTGGCCTTTGTCTCTTTTCCGGGACAGAACACAAAAACTATGCCACTTAGACACTTCTAATTTGGAAGGGAACTTACCCCCATGGTGTAGTTGTGCCTTTTGGGGGTTTCAGTTCCATGCTGCCCATAATTTTGGAAATTTTCACCTAAAACAGCCCTAAAATTGGCTTTTGTCTCGTTTTCGGGACAGAACTCAAAAACTATGCCACTTACACATTTCAAATTTGGTATGGATCTTACCTTTATGGTGTAGTAGTGCCTTTTGGGGGTTTCAGTTCCATTTTGTCCATAATTTTGGAAATTTTCATCAAAAACAGCCCTAAAATTAGACTTTCTCTCGTTTCCAGGACAGAACTCAAAAACTATGCCACTTAGAAACTTCAAATTTGCTATGGAACTTACTCTTATGGTGTAGTTGTGCCTTTTGGGGGTTTCAGTTCCATGCTGCCCATAACTTTGGAAATTTTCACCAAAAACAGCCCAAAAATTGGACGTTGGACCTTCTTTACAGCAGAATTCAAAAACTCTGCCACAAATCACGAATTCTATGGAACCAGTGGGATATGTCATCTTCTGATGACTCTTGTTAAATAAGCATGGGGCCTGTTCCAAATCTGTTGTATGCTCGTGTAAGCAGCAGCAGGGACATATATGGAACCAAGGGTGCTGTAATGGGCTATGATGTAAACTATGGCATCTTAATTTCACAAGTCCTGGAGATTCATTGAGTACACCCAGGATAAATTTAATAAATAAGGTGGCCAGACTTCTTAAGTCTCAGACTGGGACACCTCAGTTTACACATGCCACCCAGTTGGGCTTGCTTAGCTTACTCATGGATTTTTACCAACAATGATATTTGTTGTGTGTTTGATATTTGTGATATTTGAGTGTTTGGTTAGTCATTTTTAGGTTTTTATTATTTTTGTGATGTTGGTTTTTAGTCCATGTCTTAGTGTTTCACATTTCATTCCTCTCCCATGTTATTCCAGTCCACGTCTTACCCATGTATTGTCTTTGCCTTCTCCCCGGTCGCGTCACTAGTTTGTTGCTGTTTCTGTCTTAATTGATTGTGACACTATTTCGGGTGATTTAATGCGTTTCTGGGTTTCAGCCGTCCTTCCTTTCTCGTTTACTAATTTCCCCTTGCTGTTCTATATTACTAACAGTTTGTTATTTTCTAGAATTTACTAACCAAACTAACATTGTATATTAGACTAACATACTAACGAGCACCCGGGATTGTATAGCTGCACTTACTAAGTGACTAATGATCTCTCAGCAGTCGCCCTGTTCTAGTGTTCGCCTCTTGCTTTTCTATTTACTGGCTTTGCTAAGTTTTCTTTCATTCTTATTCTGTACACTTAGGAGTCTTCTTATTCAGTTTATTTATCCCGTCTTTGGGATTGTCTTGTGATCCTCGTCTGTGTGTTAATTTTTAACTGTTTCATGTAATTGGTTTCCCTCGTGTTCCACCCCTCGTTAATTAGATTAAGTTCCCTCACCTGTGTCTGTCCATGCCCCTGCCCTATATCAGTCCCCCTGCAGCAAGCCGAGCCCTGTGTGCCACCTGTCCTGTGCCCAGTATGCCAGTCCCTTTCGCCGTCTCCAGAGCCCTGTGTGCCACCTGTCCTGTGCCCAGTGTGCCAGTCCCCTTCGCTGTCTCCAGAGCCCTGTGTGCCACCTCTCTAGTGCCCCCAGTGTGCCAGTCGCCTTCGCCGTCTCCTGTGCCTCCAGTGTGTCAGTCGCCTTCGCCGTCTCCAGTGCCTCCAGTGTGTCAGTCGCCTTCGCCGTCTCCAGTGCCCCCAGTGTGCCAGTCGCCTTCGCCGTATCCAGTGGCCCCATTGTGCCAGTCGCCTTCGCCGCCTCCAGTGCCCTGTGTGCCGGCCGCCTTCGCCGGCTTCCGAGCCCAGCATCCTTACCGTCCTGTCTGCCCCCCTCCTGATGTTCTCCCTGACCCTTCTCCCGGCCAGCTGTGCCCACTGTCTCGTCTTGTGCCTGCCCTCCTCCCTTTCCGAGTGTCCCCTAGCTCCCTCTTCCGAGTGTCCCCTAGCTCCCTCTTCCGAGTGTCCCCTGGCTCCCTCTTCCAAGTGTCCCCTGGCTCCCTCTTCCGAGTGTCCCCTAGTCCTGTTTTGAGGTGTCTTGAGTTTGCCCCTTGTTTTCTGGTTTTTGGATTCCTGAGTTCTCCCTCGTTCAGTGCTATGCACAGTGTTTCCGTTGGCCGGTGTGCCCCGTTTTTCCCCCCTATCTGGTTCCCCGTTTATTTAATAAATTATGTTGGATCCCCGCATCTGGCGTCTCACTCCCCTTTTGTCCTCCAGTTCCTTTCGTTTCCGAGCATTCCCGAGAGTTCCTAGTGTTTCCTTCCCATACCGTAACAGATATCATAGTTATGATTTCATTCATTCACTCACTGCTGTTAGAGGTCTGGATGTGAAAAACCCATGGGTGTTCAATTTCCTGGATGGGGCATGTATTTCAGGATGTCCCACATATGATACCTGACTATACATATAAAATATTTTTTTTTTTAAATCACATGAGCAAAATAAGATTTACTCTTGATTGACATTTCTAATACATAAAGGGTAGTAAAACGTAATTTTGGTTTTCATTTTTGCAGTATCGCTGTAGTCTATATTACAAGGTACATGAATTACACATGTAACAAGTAAGCAATAAAAATCAATCACCGCGTTGTTCCGAATATAAGAAGATTTTGGATGTGAGACGACCCCCCTTTCTCAAGACAAATTTTTTGGAAAAAGGGGTTTTCATGACATCTTGTTTTAATCGCGAATATATATATGAAAATACTGATAAAACCTTGAGGAAAAACCAATGTAAAACAAGGCAGACTGTGGTTCGGTGCCATCTACTGTCAACGTATATTGACTGTAGACTAAAATACGCCGAATCACTGATTTTGACTAAAAAGCCAAGTCCCCGAAAATAAGACGAACCCACTTTATCAAGGGGGATTTCCCTGGAAGAAATATCGTTTTATATTCAGAATAGCAAGGGTAATTTTTTTTTTTTGTTTGTTTAACCAACTCTGCGCAGATATGGTATTAATTTAGTTGATAATCGGTGCCTTGACGGAAAACTGCTTTTTCGCCTTTTCGGGAGTCCTGCTTCTGGAGAATAAAGCGCTGAGTTGGCCATGGTTACTGGTCTTTCACTGGCTACCCCAGACCGAATGCCAAGGTGACTGTTGAAAACGCAAGTCGCAGCAGCTGCAGTAATCAAAAAGAAACGCCAGGTAATGGTGGTCATTAGCCAGCATGCATTTGCAATATCTTCATTTACTAGCTAGCTAGCTAGCCATCTACTGCGAAGCAAGTTACATTTACCAGACTTTCATTGCATAGGCTGGTGGGGCAAACCACTGCTAAGCATTCAAGCCTGCATAAAACCAAGCTATATTCGTGACAAAAAAATAAAATATGGCTTCAGGTCAAACACAACTCACCTAACTAGAGAACCCTCTATCTTGCCTCGCTGTAGCTACACCCTTGGTACAATTAGCTAGCTTCCTCAGTGACTGAACGATATAACGTCCAACCCAGTGACCACTACTCAATAACTGAGACTGGACATGGCTAGCTAAAGTGAAAAACAAACATACTAACAGTGAGTTTTACGAACACAGGAATTTAATAAGTCATGAAGTCATATACTTGCTAACATTTTGACAGGCAAGCAAGCCAAATTATCTGAAGTGCCAGCTATCATAAGCTATATCTATACAATCAAAAACGAATTATAAAAAGGCTAACCTAAAAACCTTAAACAAATTTATACCTCCTCATGCTACCCAGTAATTCCAAAATACGGATCACAACTGTAATCATCTCTTGAAATAAAGAAAGAGGAGTTTGCAAGAAGATAAATTATCAGTATATGCCTCTGAGCGTCTGTTGTAGTAGCCTCAGAAGTGTTTTACATGCCTTCCGCTAGGCGTGGCCATCTTGTGAAATAGGCAAATTTATCGCTAATAGGCCATTGAAATAGCGAGCTAGTTAGCAACGTAGCTTGCAGCGTAAAAGTGATATCGAACTCTGTAATGCAATAGCTAGCTAGGTAGATAGCCAACTGGTTATCGGGTTAAAATGATAAACTTCGCTGACACTGAAAAAGCGAGCTAAAAGTCTTAAGACAAACGTAACCTAACGAGTAAGTTGAGAGCAGAGTGGTTTGTTGCGGGCAGGGATATTTTGTGCTGCGGCCTGCCACAGTGGGTTGCAGTAATTTTATACCGGCATGGAACGTGACTCAGCCAATCACATTTAAGGATGGGAAGCACCCATAGAACTTCCCCTCTCAGACATGCCCAGGACATGCCCAAAACCTAGCTCCAGACTGGGCTTATCAAAAAACTAGATGATGTGCACTCTATAGAGATGCTTACCCACGCCTCTTGTTGACCTTGACTTTTGACCTTTCGACCTCAAAATATAAATTTGGACAGGGTACACTTGGATCATCTACCCCACAAAGTTCGGTCACCCTAGCTTCAGTGGTGGCCGAGCTGTCGTGCGGACAGACACACAGACAGACGGTGCTAAGCTGTATACCCACGCCGCCTCATCGGGCATGGGTAAAAATGTCAATACTTTCCCATTACAGTTCCATATGGGAATTTACGTAGGTTCCACACTTAAAGGAACAGTCCACCGTACTTTCACAATGAAATGTGTTTTTCTATGAAATGAGACGAGATGATACGTACCTCTCCGAGCTTGGAGCGACCACCCAGTCAGCCAGACGGACTGCCACTCCTGTTAGCATTTGTAGCTAGACTCATTGTGGTCAACGTTATTTTTCGGGGCTGTAGTTAGATGCGACCAAAGTCTTCCACGTTTTTCCTGTTTACACAGGTTTATATGACCAGTGACATGAGTTCGGGTTCGGGTACGCAAATCCAAACGTGGCTTTTTCTATGCTGTGGGAAGTGCATACTATAATGACAGGCGTTGTAACACCTTCTGCGTGCTTTGACAGCGCATTGATACCTTCACTTCTGATTTCTTTTCTCTCCCACGACCCCCCCTACTTCCGTAAATACAACTAACGTGACTGCACTGCACTACTTGGTACACAGGAAGCCGGAGCTTGCAGAAAATTATAAGTAAGGGTTAATTAACGAGAAGGTGTGCATTCCACGGTTTTAATGCACGACGCGGAGCTCGCGTCGGGTGGTTGCCTCCGCGAAGAGCTTTAAAACTGTGGAATGCTCACCTTCGAGTTGATTATCCCGCTTATACCATGGTAATTTGCCAGCAATATCAAATCGCAGCATTACTCTGAAACGGAGATTATGCATAACCCAACATTATGCGCGATTATGCTGACTGTAGCTTACTTGCTACCCACAATTACAATGAACTTATGACGGTTTCCGCAGTCAGCGAGCTGAAATCAGTCTGCTGGTATAGCACGTAGCTAGCGAACTGTCAGCAGTTGCTGATACATGAAGTGGACACGTTAGCTTCATTTGTAACCGTACACAGTTACAATCGTTTAAAAATTTAAGTAGGAAGTTTTTTTAAGTCTAAATACAACATTAAATTCCTTGGTAAGACTATTTTTTCTTTGTTTTGGGAAAATTCTAACATATGTTTCCCAACATGTTCTGGGAAATAACTCCAACATGTACAGATGTTCAAATTCCATTCAAACAGTTCCAGTCAGTATTGAACATTTATTAGCTTCAATATTAGTAATAATTCACAGCAACATTTAACTTCAGTAACACACAGCAATGTCCAGATGTTATACTACGTGAGACAATGGCCTGACAAGGAGGCAAATATTCAAAGATATGAGCATCCGTCATCATGCATATACCAAAATATTTCTTAATACAGTGACCAGACAAATCACTCCAGTTTGGTGACAAAAATTAGACCCATCTTATAGCAAATAGTCAGGAAATAAAACAACTCTACACAGTAAAATTTCTTGTTTCATGCTGAATATTTACAGTATACATAAAAGACAAGCAATTCCATTCGCCATTATGTGATTGCAGAATATCATTGATATTTGTGTGCAGCTGAGATCATGGGTATACACTGTCACATGTATCAAACTTTGAAATGTAAAACTTTTTTAGCTGAAAACTTATATGTATGTGTCACTTAGTGTTTCAGGACACAGAAGTATTGTTGCTGAGCAAGAACACATGCAAGTGAACATACTTGCAAAGTCCAAAATCTGCTGCTCATAAAGCTGTCTTAAAATGTGCTGTAAAGTGACTGTATCAAAGTAAAACTACCAAATTAGAGTTGCTATTTATCAAGCTGAATAAATGCTCATATACCAACCAAGAAAGATGACTTCTTCATTTTAGATTATTTTTTGGGGAATTTTTTCCTTCATTTGATAGTTATACAGTGTAGAGTGACAGGAAAGTTGGGGAGAGGAATCGGGGTAGACATGCAGCAAATGACCCGAGCTGGAATCGAACTCAGGTCGGTGCAGGAAGGACACAGCCGTTATGTAACACGCGCTGAGACCGATGAGCCACCGGGGTGCTCGAAGACACTGATATTGTTTATGGAATACAGGAGATTTAATTTCCGTCTTATATCTATTTTCTACTTAGAAGCCTTGCAAATCTGAACACCAACAAATCTAGATAGCCGTGTCTCAAGTGTAATTTGGATAATACAGGATCATTTTCTGTGCTTAACGGGTACATCATGCAGAAAGAAATGGAACATGTGCAGATATTTGTGACATTTTTCATTCCCAACTTTAATGTTAATTTCTTAAACTTAAAACAGTGTAATTGATGCTGTTGCAAATTAAGTAGAACGTATGGAGCGGAGATGTCATTTTGCATTCCCACTGTAAAGCATAGATGCATAGCAATTATGAGCAGACAACACAAGGGGGGAACTACACCTTGGAAGGGAGAATCTTTTTTCTTTTAACTCTAGAGAAAAAAAGTGCCTCCCAGATGTCTGCAAGAAGAAATAAATTGATTTTCATAACTTCGCTGACATTGCCATATCAGACATAAACACTTCTGAGCATAATTATGACCCTACTTTTCTAGCTGAGAAAGCTGTCCTTGTTATGAGCAGAATGTTCCTAATGCATGACAAAGCAACATGGAAATTTTATTCCCAAAATGGTAAAGAAAAAGCTATTGTACTGCATAATAAATTAATACTAAGGATGACATTCAATGCCTTAAATCTGTTTCACTTGACTGCTCATAACAAGGATATTAGACGACACCATGAACTCATCTTCATTACTTATTTTGTTGCAAAAAAGTCTCTTTTCAATGTAAATATTCCATTATTATGCGAGCTGATTCAGAATATATGAAGAATCAAGCTTTCACAATTATTTGAAGCAGAAAGACATCAAAGTCAGAAAAAATCGACTAACTACGGCAACATTTCTTAGTCTGGCCCAAATTTTCAATGAAAATCGGAAGAAATAAAAATTTTACAGGAAAAGACAATAATAAATAAAGCAAAAAACAAAAAACCAATAATTAGCATCAAAACAAACCTTAACTATTAATATAGGATTAATATAATATAATATGACAAAATCACAATAGACTGAACATTCTTTAATGCTTGTAACACCTGCTGCAATAAGGGGACACAATGTGTTTTGAAATCACAGGCTCTCATGTGACTGCACACAAACTGGTATTGTCACTTGCTAATAGTGAGAAAATTTCAAATTTTGATTTATCGGTCCAACGGACTTTTGCCCAATCCACTGGTGTCTAATCCTTGAATTTCTCGCAAACTTTTTTTTGATTTTGCCAACTCTTTGCAGCAACACGACCAATCAGATCAGCGAACCCGTCTCACTGAAACACTTGAGGGTGTTTCCTACAGTGCCATGACAGCATTTAACGTCTTCAGCACCATGTAAGTCCATAATGTGGCGACGAACAATCTCAGAAAGCGCATTCCATTGTGCCATCGTGTTTAACACTGTGACACTGCTCAAAGTTCATGTCACATTGCATACTGGAACATCTGACTATCAAAAGTAATTCTGCAGAATAATGTTGCCTTAAACCAGTTTAAACAAATTTTTTTGCATCAACAATCATGGAATGAGCATTCAAACATGCATTCATGCAACGCATGAGTAAAGAAAAATAGCAACTCCTTTCAATTGATATAAAAATGTAATGGTTTCGGTGCTTTTGTTTGTTACCTATATTTTTACCTCGGTATACTTGTGGGAATTATTGTTTTTTTGTTTTTATTGTCTACAATAGTATTTTACAATACTTTTTTTTACCAATAAAGGATAGAGGTACAAACCCAAAACCAGTGAAGTTGGCACGTTATGTAAATCGTAGAAAAAAACAGAATACAATGATTTGCAAATCCTTTTCAACTTATATTCAATTGAATACACTGCAAAGACAAGATGTTTAATGTTCAAACTGAGAAACTTAATTTTTTTTTTGCAAATAATCATTAACTTTGAATTTAGCGGCAGCAACACATTGCAAAAAAGTTGACACAGGGGCCTTTTTACCACTGTGTTACATCGCCTTTCCTTTTAACGACACTCATTAAACGTTTGGGAACTGAGGAGACCAAGTTTCGAAGCTTTTCAGGTGGAACTCTTTCCCATTCTTGTTTGATGTACAGCTCAAGTTGTTCAACAGTCCGGGGTCTCCGTATTTTACGCTTCATAATGCGCCACACATTTTCAATGGGAGACAGGTCTGGACTACAGGCAGGCCAGTCTAGTACCCACACTCTTTTACTACGGGGCTGTGCTGTTATAACACGTGCAGAATGTGGCTTGGCATTGTCTTGCTGAAATAAGCAGGGGCGTCCATGAAAAAGACGTAGCTTGGATGGCAACATATGTTGCTCCGAAACCTGTATGTACCTTTCAGCATTAATGGTGCTTTCACATATGTGTAAGTTGCCCATGCCTTGGGCACTAATACACCCCCATACCATCACAGATGCTGGCTTTTGAACTTTGCGCCTATAACAGTCCGGATGGTTCTTTTCCTCTTTGGTTCGGAGGATACGACGTCCACAGTTGCCAAAAACAATTTGAAATGTGGACTCGTCAGACCACAGAACACTTTTCCACTTTGCATCAGTCCATCTTAGATGAGCTTGGGCCCAGCAAAGCCGGCGGCGTTTCTGAGTGCTGTTGATAAATGGCTTTCGCTTTGCATTGGAGAGTTTTAACTTGCACTTGCAGATGTAGCGACGAACTGTAGTTACTGACAGTGGTTTTCTGAAGTGTTCTTGAGCCCATGTGGTGATGTCCTTTACACACTGATGTCGGTTTTTGATGCAGTACCGCCTGAGGTCACGGGCATTCAATGTTGGTTTTCGGCCTTGTCACTTACGTGCAGTGATTTCTCCAGATTCTCTGAACCTTTTGACGATATTACGGACCGTAGATGATAAAATCCCTACATTTCTTGCAATGGCCCGTTGAGGAATGTTGTTTTTAAACTGTTCGACAATCAGCTCATGCATTTGTTCACTAAGTGGTGACCCTCTCCCCATCCTTGTTTGTGAATGACTGAGCATTTCAGGGAAGCTGCTTTTACACCCAATCATGGCACCCACCTGTTCCCAATTAGCCCGTTCACCTGTGGGATGTTCCAAATAAGTGTTTGATGAGCATTCCTCAACTCTCTCAGTCTTTTTTGCCACTTGTGCCAGCTTTTTTGAAACATGTTGCAGGCATCAAATTCCAAATGAGCTAATATTTGCAAAAAATTAAAAAGTTTACCCGTTCGAACATTAAGTAACTTGTCTTTGTAGTGTATTCAATTGAATATAGGTTGAAAAGGATTTGCAAATCGTTGTATTCTGTTTTTATTTACGATTTACACAACGTGCTAACTTCACTGGTTTTGGGTTTTGAAATATATTCGCTCCCCTTTTAGACAAAAGTGTTGGTGTATAATCATCACTGCTCACTATTGTAGGTGGCAATATAACAAAATGGTCACCACTTTTTTCCAAATTACCCACTTTTAATGTGTGTAAAAATGTCAGAAGTGCAAAATTGATTTTCAAATTTGTTCAGCTTGCTTCACTATAGACTAACATTTTCTTGTCTCAATGTAGTTTGTAGAGATGTATTTTTTTGTTTACCCACTGTAAAGTGCACTCATGATCTGAGCCATACACATATACTTAGTCTAACCACAAAAGCAGGCTGTGCAAAAGCAATGAGGACCAAGTCGTTGGTGTTATCCACAGGTTTCTTGAAACCTTGCCAGGTGAAGGTTTAAGGTCCCAAAGAAATATTAACTTTCTCCAAATTCTTCATAAAAGGAGATTGCATGATGAAACTTCTCCTTCAGAACATCAATGCTGCTGTAATTTGGAAGGTATAAGCAGCCATAACAAGTGTTTGCAACCGGGTAAAAGTCATCAGGGTTGGGTCTGTTTCGATTCACAATGATAATTTTCATTTTTGCCAGTCCTCCAATGGGTAGCCGGTCACTCCCTCTCATGAAGGCTAGAAGACAAAATGTAGAAGACTACTTTTACAATCATTTATGGTGTACAATCACAATTTTGAAAATATAATTTTTTTTTAGCTGAGCATTCCAATTCTGATGCAACAATCACTACCATAATCAGAGTTCTTCCCAGGTTTTATTTCAAACAGGGTGCAAATGTTTAATAATAACTGCTGAGGTGCATACCGCCAAGCAGGGAAAGGATTCTGGAGGGGGGTACCTCCCCTCCTGGGGGTTTGAATTTTTTTTTTTTTTTTTTTTTTTTTCGTTAAGGCATTTAAGGGTATCTTATGAGACATTTAAGTGTATTTTCATCTTGTGCAGTCGTGATGGCTTGACTGCTTTTGACAGCCACTTACCAGAGTAAGGACCTCACCTGAATCTCTAAATGGCAAAAACGCAATAACATGCACATGTGACTGTATCAAACAAGGCCCTTTTCTTGCTTTACATGCAACTTAAGCCTCAACAGGATACAAATCAATTTAGTGCATTGTAACGAAAAACAATGTGATATCTGGCTGTGAATTCCTCGTTTTTGGACCCATTTTGAAGTTTTCCTTCTTGCTTTGCTGAAGGCAAAATAAAAAACAACCAAGTCCATCTTCACACTTCAGTCCAGTCCAACACTTCCTATCCTCCGCGCACATCACCTGTAATGGCTGGTAAAAGTGGAGTTTCAGATGCCGTGGCAACCAAATATTCGTAGTACCCATCATGCGTATTAAAGGCTATCTTCCACTCGTCTCCATCTCGTATAACCAAGTTATACGCATTCCGCAGGTCCAGCTTAGTAAAAAACGCCTCCTGCAAGCGTTTAAATGCGTCAATTCATCAAAGGAAGTGGGTATCGGTTTTTAATAGTAATATTATTCTGGCCCCTGTAATCAATACAAGGTTTCAGACTACAATCATTTTTTTCCACAAAAAAGAACCCCTCCCCGGCGGGGGACGTGGATGGTCAAATAAAATCATTAGCCAGGGCTTCCTGAATACATTCCCGCATGGCCTTCCGTTCAGGACCTGACAGTGAGTACAATGACCTAGACCTCCTAGTGGTGCCAGGGTGGAGATTGATCTCGCAATCGTAAGGGTGATGAGGAGGTAAAGTAGAGGCCCGCTGTTTACTAAAAACCTCCGCAAGATCAGTATAAGCAGTAGGCACGTTATGAGGCAAACAAAAATTCAAAGCAGCCCCTAAATTCTCAACCTGTTTGAACTAAGCCGCATCAATGATAGATCAGAGCTACATTCGGAATAATAATCACTGGCTGTCGCCAGTCAAATTGAGGGTCCCACTCCAACCTTTCCTTGGCCCCCTTCTCTAGATTGGGAGGGCAGTGTGGGATAATCTCCCCTGAATTGCTCCAGGCATCACTTTCTCTCATGGATTGACGTCCAGGCCGACACAAAGAGCTATCCATACAGTGGGATCTACAATCAGAACCCCACTGCGCAACAGGGTTATCCTTATTTCCCCAAAAGATACGATTCTACAGCAATTAACGTACGATGGGGAAACTGTTTCTGACCCTCTAGTGCTCCTCTTACCACTAGGGGGATTTCTTGTTTCCCTGAAGCTCAGGACAGAGTGGACGGATATGCTCTGCCTTAACACAATTATGGCAGATTATATACTCAGCAACAAAAGTTTCTGTGACACCAATATTGTTAATAATTTTTCATAACGCAATTATGAAATTGTCATACATGGTGATATCAGACTGAAACAGTACACGTAAACACAACATTGAAATGGAAATCATGAAAATGCGAGAAAATGACTTTGCACGTGAAAATGTGCGTAAATCATGCTTGTGGATGGCAATAAAAGAGGAGAATTTTTGGAATGTTCACATTGTGCCTGATGAACGACGGAAGCATCACTTATCGAAAACACAGCCATTTCGGATCAGGAACTCTACCCTCTAAATGCCAAGACTGTCTGAAAATGATCGGTGGAGGGCCATTGGGATGATTGAATCCGGAACCTCGCAGAGGGAAGTTGCTCATCGCCTGAATGTCCACCGAAACACCATTTGGAACTTATGGCAGCGTCATCAGCAGACAAGACATGTCAGAGACCGTCCTCGCAGCGGCCGTCCACGAGTAACTACTCCCAGACAGGACAACTGGATTCGAACAACCCATCTCCGAAATCGATTCCAACCTGCAACCATAACTGCAAGAACGATACCTGGTTTGAGGCGACTGTCTGCACAGACAATCCGTCGCCGTCTCCGTCATTTTGGCATTGTCCCACGTCGGCCAGCAAGACGTCCAATACTCACAGTACAACACCGACGACTGCGTCTGCAGTGGGCACAACAACATCGACGGTGGATCCAACATCAGTGGGATCTTGTACTCTTCACTGATGAATCAAGATTCATGCTTAACCGATGTGATGGTCGTTTACGTGTATACCGTCGACGTGGAGAACGTTATGCCAACAACTGTGTTCAGGAATTTGATCGTTTTGGAGGTGGTAGTGTCATGATTTGGGGAGGGATCACGGCTAGAAACAGAACAGATTTGCTTGTTATTGATGGAAATCTGACAGGTCAAAGATATCGCGATGAAGTGCTACGGCCATTGGTGGTACCGTTTTTGATGCAACATGGTCCCGGAATAACGCTGCAACATGATAACGCCAGACCACACGTTGCAAGGATTGTACAGCAGTATCTGATGCAACAACATGTCAATGTCCTGCCGTGGCCAGCCAGATCCCCAGACATGTCCCCAATCGAGCATCTTTGGGACGAGATGGATCGACGTTTGCGGCGGTTGGATAACCCGCCAGCTACACTCCAGGAATTGCGACAACGTCTACGTCAGATTTGGAATGACATCCCACAGCAATTTCTGGCACATCTGATTCAGTCCATGCGCCGGAGATGCGTTGCTTGCATCATGGCACGAGGAAGTCACACCCGGTATTGAAGTGTGAAGGTCACAATTGGTTAGACGTCAGACAAGTGCTTCATGACGCATGAAAATGACATTTTTCGTTTTGAGTGACGTTGGCACTGAAAAGTCAGTGTTTCTCCTGTTAAATAAACATATTGATTGCATTGAGATCTTTGCGTGTCATTTATAACATACACATAAATGGTGTCACAGAAACTTTTGTTGCTGAGTATATTTCTGCGAGCGGGCTATTATTAAATAAGCCATTACCCTGCATAGATTCATCAGGAGTGGAAGTATCTGTGGGTGGAGTTAGGACTGTGTGAACGCTACGGAGAATACTAACCCTGTTATCAACAGTACCCAATGCATAATGTTTTTCCTTTTTACGTTCACGGAGGCAATTTTCAATTCGCACAGCCGTACGAACCAACAAATCTAGGGAAACACAAGGCTCCAATGCCGCCAAAGCGTCTTTAACATCCTCAGCCAGAGCATGAATAAAAACTGCCATTAAGGGCACTTCCGCCCAGCCTGTTTCAGTAGCTAACGAACGAAATGTGATAGAAAAGTTAGCGACACTCTCAGATCCTTGCTTAACGCGTTGCCGCGTCTTCACCACGAACATCCTGATCAAAGACTGATTCCATAGCTCTAACGAGGGCTTCAACAGTATTCACAACCGGTGAATTAGATCGGATTGGTGGACCCACCCAAGTCAGTGCAGTATCAGTCAACAGGGATAAAATAAATGACAATCGAGACTCCTCATTAGCGAACCGTGAAGGTTGGGCTTTAAAGCAAATTTCGCATTGTGCAACATTTCCCTGGTTCACCCCCATATTTGGAAAGCATTTGCAGTTTCGGTTCTCGGTAGGAGCTCAGAGATTGCGCTTTCGCGAAGTTTAGTGTAATTTGAGCCGACAGGGCTCTAACACTCTCCGTGAGGGAGAGTAAAGCGGCCTCCATTCTCTGTGTGCTACTTTCTTGTAATCTTTGTCTCTCTGCAAATTCTGATTGTTGAGCATTAAGAGCCAAGGGACCCTTGCTATGGCCAGAAAGGACAGCCTGCTGGTTAGCTACCACTTTCTCAAACGCAGCCGTGGCTGATGACTCCATGTCTGGCTGGAGTGTCCTGTAATGGCTGGTAAAAGAGGAGTTTAAGGGAAATTCGCAGGGAAAGGAGCTTGTGTTTCTGAATACAAGAAAGACTCAAGTGCCAGAAACAAAGCGAGCAACCTGAGAGGAAAAGAAATCTCAATAAAAGAGAAACTATCAAGGCGCTAGACAATAGTGACAAATAACCTAAAGAAGCAAAGCTTCCCAGAAACAAAGATAATGTATACATAGGCAAACCCTGACTAAAGAATTCTCGAGCCGAAGCGAACAACATAACATGAGACACTCCAGCGAAGGAGGCGTGGCGACCTCCGGCTTAAATAGACTCTGGGGAAGGACCGCCCAGGAATAATCAGCCAGCTGGGTAAAAAATCCAATGGGGAAAGAAAACAATGTCGTCAGGGACGAGAGTATCAAAGCATCTTTAACATCCTCAGCCGGAGCATGAATAAAAACTGTTTCAGTAGCTAACGAACGAAATGTGATATGTTCGTCATTTTCGCCAAGTTTCATGAAAATCTCTCAAAAAATGTGAGAGGAGTTGATTTCAGAACATAAGCACCCCTCCCGGGATGTACAGACGGATGGGCAGTAATAGAAGAAGGACAGACTGAAGCTCACAACAGAAGAGAGGGGCAGTCCAGCTAAGTCGATAATGACTGGAGAGGGTGCCGGCCTGATTGCGCCCAAGCCTGGGGCTGTACAGGGCAGAAGCAAGGTAGCAAATCCCACATGCAGGGGCAGGACTGCTCAACAGTATGATCAAAGTGTTTAGCAGGAAAGCAGTCCCAATCCTGGAGACCAATCAAAGCTTGGGAAGTGTTCCTAATGAACTGACTCAGAGGAACAGGCAGAAAAAATTGATTTACAAGAATGCGGTCCCAATCTTGGAGACTGATATTAAGGCTTGGGAGCTTGTTTCTATTAATAAGACTCCGAAGAGTAATTAGATTGCTCTTTATCA
The DNA here is from genome assembly GCA_029721435.1 of Gymnothorax reevesii. NCBI lineage: Eukaryota > Metazoa > Chordata > Actinopteri > Anguilliformes > Muraenidae > Gymnothorax > Gymnothorax reevesii. Next base: position 77,764,494 of record CM056579.1, read on the forward strand.
TTAATTTACTGAAAACACATAGAAGACAAGAGGCCTGTCGGCCTAGAGAGCTCTGCTGAGGATGACTGAAATGTCATAACTTAATTTCAGAAATCCTTGAAAACTAATGCAATATTAACACATATTACACATGGATGAAAGACTGAAACAATGAGCATAAGCACTGATTTTCTAAGTCCAAAATGCTGAATTTCTCAAAAACCGGGGCATAGAATTTTCTCATTTTCACAAGGTATATTTAAAACATCATAAGAAAGGCTCACAACAAATTAGACAAAAGTCATCAGACAGTTTCTGAGATATTCAGATTTGAAGTGAGAAGTTTATGGCGGACAGACAGACATACAGAAAGACAGGCGGATGCCAGATAACTCGGCATTAGGAAAGCTCCGCTGACTGACAGTCTTCACAGCGGAGCTTAAAAGCTTAGCTGAATATGAGAAGATACAAACTGATTGGAAGGTTTTGAAGGGTATTGTAATGTGAAAAGAAGCCACTAGATAGCAGTATTGACCTTTTTTTGTTAAGCCCAGACTGGAGCTGGGTTTGGGCATGTCCTGGGCATTTCTAAGACGGAGAGTCCCAGAGATTTGAAGTAGAGGTCTAGAGGATGGGAGGGGTCTGCAAAAGACTATATAGTGGGGAAGGTTGGGAGAGTGAAGTAGTAGGAGAAATTGCAAGGAGAAGGATACATTTGAACAGACCTGTCATTTTTTTTCATGACCTGAGAAGCTTTTTGTGGACTTTAGCCTGTGTTGGAGTATTTCCCTCACCCAGGACATCACCAAGCAACCCCACCAAAGGAACTGTAAATATTTTTGTTCTTGTATTTATCAATCTTGGTCAGTAGAGTAGATATTAATTTAATTAAAAGTGTTTGTTTTATTAAACCTGTTTAAGTTTTAAAATTTTGTCTGTCATTCCTTGCTGTCATATATGTTATAACAAATTGGGGCCACAACAGTATTAATCATGACAATACAGCAACTACACTAATACCATATAGACTGGAAATTGACGGAAAGTCGAGGCATACAATGATAACACCTAGGAGTAAGGGAGGAGACAAGACAATAATGCCTGACAAAAACACATGCATACTGCTGGAACAGGGGAGGAATAATTTAAGCAAACACAAGGGTTGTGAAAAAAACATAACGTTTAAATAACTTTAAGAAATATCTCAGTTGAAGTGATTGGCTTTAACAATCTTTGCAAGCAACCAGCAGTTCAGATCGTTAATACAAACAGTGAACTGCAGGAACACTATTGTTGAGAGGAATTTACTTGAATTTAAATAGGTTTATAGCCTTAAGAGGCTTTCAGGTAATCTTAAACTGACCAAGAGATGCTTTCATAAGATGTATAATGCATTTAATTAGATAAGCATGCAAAAATGGTTAATGATTCGCAAAAGCCTTTGCAACATACATGAAATCCGTTATATATCTGATATGTGGGCTGGCAGTCTTTAAGTACTCACACAGAAAATTCTTTTTTTCCTCCTCAGAGAGCTCAAAGAAGACAGTCCAGAAGTTCTTGATGTTTGCATCAGTCGGCTCATATCCCTCATATACTGCATTCTGTTTCAAGGGGAAAATAACAGCATTTTTTATGCACATTGGGCCAGAATAAGCCAAATAAAACTAATGCTAATTGGCTCGCTGAATCCTGTAAAATATTCACCTTCTGCAGCTCTTCCCAGACATAATAAACATTTCCAATGATTTTGGCCATGAGTTCTTCAGGAAGAAACATTTTCCATCGTCTATTTGGGCAGCCCTTGGAAAAACCCTCAGAAAAGTCGGTAAACTGCTTCTGAACCGAGTTGTTGAAAACAAAATCAATGTATGCCTCGACAAACTGCTGCCTATGAACAGGACAAGAAAAGGTAAAGGAGGAAGCAAGAAGTTATCATTTTTACCAGACATTTTATCCACCCAAGCTTGCCAACATATGGACAGCACAGTATCTTTTGTTTTTCATGTCCTATGAATTGTCAGTCTGCCAGCACAATCACATGCAATTCAAAAATGTTATCTGTAATGATATAATTAATAAGTCACTGACAAAAAATATAAGGACACTGTTGGCATCGAGTGCAAGGATATACCTAGAAATTCCCCAGTGCTTGATAGCCAGTTACAAGTTAATTGTATTTAATTTTGAACAACTTCAATCTGGAATTTTTGTGATGATTCTTCATGTGTGCGGCCCAAATTTTGAAGTAAAATTTAAAAAATGTGCGCTAGTGTTCAAAATGCTACAGTGATGTTTCATTCTTCATACCTTTTCTTTCTTTCTCTCTATATTCTCTGTGTTTTTTGCTGACTAACTACTCCTACAGACTTTCACTTAGATACTTCATTCAAACTTTAAAAAAATCAGCTTGTTCTGACATATGTTGATTGTTTTTAACTTTTTGAGTTATTGATTTTTATTTCAAAACAATAGAAACAATAGAACAGATTTGTCAAAATTCAGCTATTTTCAGCAATTTTTTTACTCTGTCATTCTTTTAACAAGAAACATCATTTAAACTGGAAAGTGTTAAGCTAAGCTTGCATAATTTCCTTAGTGTTCAGCTTCTTCATAACTTCTATAATGTTTTAATAATAATTTTTAAAATAATTTTTTTACAATAAATTCTGGGAACTTGGAGTGTGGTGACATAAGTGTTAGAGTGGCGAACAGCAGTAAAACCGTCAAGAAGTCTTCTCTTAAACTTGCTCTAACTTCCACAGTTTTCACTCCACATTAAACATTTTTATATCCAAATTGTAGCTGGTCATGAAAATGTAACTATAGAAGCAATCGGACAAACGATTTTGGCAGTATGAGCCGAAAAGCGACGGGAGCGCAAACCCCATTAACTCCTATATTAAATCAGACAAGAAAATTCATGTTGGAAAGTAGAAAGACACAGTTTTATAATTTGCTCATGTTCCAACATTTTTGGCATTACACATACAATTTTGACATATTTTGCTCAGTAGACTCTACTCTTCAGTATGGTACCTTAATTTTGTAGATTGGACCTACCATCTTTCAGACAGAAGTCGTGGTCTGTCATAAACGCCTTAAGTAAATTCTCCGTTGGACCAACTGCTTTAGCCATGAACTACAATAGCTCAGCATGACTCAGCGATATAGTGGCATTGCGGTTACATATCATGAAAACGGAATATTAGCGGTTTGATTTCGCCCTCTGCTAGACGACTTCTTGGTCTCAGCAATATTATTGTTCAGAGCAAAATTGGTATGACTGTAAGATGCAGGTAATTCTGTGTCAAACTCAGGATAAGAATGTTCTGTCGCTATCGCAGTTTGGAAGGGTGACTCAAACCAGTTCCAAGAGAGCACATTGAGCACAGCAATGACGAGTCTTTTTTTTTTTTTTGCAGTGCAGTAAAAATTTCAAAGCAGCAACAATTGCTCGAGCTCCTGTTTCTGAATATACCAGCAACTGTTCGCACGAGCTTAATATATTTACGATCGGAAATAAAACAGGCGACATTTTGGTATCAAAATAGAGCTAGTTATTTACAAAGAAATTAAACTTATGTTCCCAGTTGCGATTTGTCCAGCGATTTGCTTTACTTTTCCCTGAGTTTGAAATTAGCCGTGTTCAAGGCCAAGGTACGCAATAGCAATTGGTAGTCTGGATTTCCATAAATGGATCAATGCCGCCATCTAACGTTACTTGCCATATTATTATTATTATTACTATCATTATTATTAATTTAAAGCCGTAGTGTGTGAGAATTACTCCCATCTAGTGGTGCGCTAATAGAATGCAAACAACTGAGTAGTACTCTCTGGTACCTCTGCCTCTTAGCGCGTCATTACCACTATGGAAGCCGCCAAGAATGTGTCAATATGTTTATAATTACACTGGTCACAGAAGAGTCCACGCTTCTTACTGATGTCCACGTTTACATTTATTTTTCCCAGTGAGTTACTTGGAGCACCTTGGAAACCATAAGACAAACAAAACGGTTTCAATGGAACAGCTCAAAATCAGCAATTAAAATACTCTGTGTGTTTCTTTGTGTTATACAACCAAGTACAACATTGAAAACAATAACTTTAAGCAATCAGTACTGTGTTTGCCTGGAAGACCAGCCGTACCATAATTGACGCCATTCGACATTTCCTTTACTTTCTGTTTAAAAGAAAGTTTTGGGGGGGGGGGGGGGGGTTGGGAGACGTAGCGATTTGAAATAATTATTACCTGGAGATACTTTTAGCATTAGAATGCTTGCGGTTCTAGCGATTAATTCACTTCGGGGTCTATTCTCCCATTAGCGCGTAAGTCCTTTTTTACGCAATTCGAGTTAAGCGCTTTTGAGTTGCGCGTATTCTCCCCTACGCGCTTCGATCACGCCCACAGCGCTTAACTTCAGAATGTAGGCGGCCTTATGAAAGAGGTGTGACTAATGCAAAAGAGAGGCAGACTCTGTACTAAGCTCATTGATTATGGCTATCAGGAAAACATGGAAAAAGGATTTTCTGATTAATCATGAAAATGCATTTGTGGTCCATGGAAAACGCAAATCAGACTTTAAATTTGAATATCGTCGGCCTGCTGATAAAACCTCCTATCTCCAAACTGATAAGAAACGAAAACTCGTATGTCGTCCACTATTCTTACATGCAGAATTAAACATTCTTTTATTTTAAACTATATTTATCCATTATTATTTATTTTTATATTTATTTTTTATTTTCCTGTGAAGTTTGTCATTTTGAAGATACAAGGTTTTATATTCCGCTGTAATAGTGGGCCTATGTATGTCTGTACCAATTACAAGAAGTAATTCAGACATCTCTTTTTTTATCCTCCGCCGCGCGATTAGCGCGAAGCGGGGGATATAGCATTGGGCTCCATCCGTCCGTACGTCTGTACGTACACATAAAATTGAGGCGGTGGGGGATATTGCCATGTTAGTGACAAACACTTGTTATTTCTTACTCTAGCCTTCATGGGATTAAAGCTATGCAAACAAACAAATTGCTGCGATAATGAAATAATAAATAAAGAATTGAGCGCTTCTCAATCAGCGCAATCAGATCATTGAAAATGTGCCCCTCCTACACCAGCCTGTTTGTTCCGTAGAAGACAGGGAAGAAGACAAAGGGAACATTCTAGTCACACACAAAAATGACAATCAAAGACAGTTTATATGATCTCATTAAGGAATTGTGCACTTGAAATCTCAAACTACTCCGATGTCAGGTTTGCAACTACAGGACATGGAAATGCTTTAACAAGGATTTTTACCCCGCACGCGGTCATCTCCCCGCCCCGAAACCGCCTCAGCAATGACGGAATTCCATACCCAAAGCCAATCATATCCTATTTGATTTGAGCGACACATTCACTTGAACTTGTGCCTAATACTTTATTATAATCAATTATCCCATTTACTGATAATGATTCTTCCCATGTCGGCTTTTCTTTATAGGCTGAAACTGATTATCAGTTTCGGTGCTTTGGTATTGGCCAGGGTAGGGCTCAATCTAGAGTAGCCTATTTAATAATATCTTTATTCACACATTAGAATACACAGTATTATCAATGGTAAAAAAAATTACAAAGACACGAGTTAGTTTACCCATTTAATCCCACTGGTCACATTTGTAACCAATTTTTATTTATTTATTTATTTATTTTTATTTCTAGAAGCTCTAAAAATGTTATTGTTGGCTTTGGGCAAAAAAATGCTATTTTGAATTTAACCATCATGAAACCAAAAATACTTACAGTTTATGTGTTTGGGGTTCAGGGGAGTAAAATGAATGCGCTTACATTGCAAAGAGTACTTTGGGATTGAATGGGTTAATACAGATATCCTCAATTAGAAAATCAATCTCCTCACTCATGAAAATATCACAACTTTTTAGATTATCACAAACATATAGGGGAGTCGCATTTGTTAATAGAACATGAGGACAATGATGGCGACATCAAGCCAAAGCCGAAAACCAAATTTCACAGACGTTGGTGTTGCATGGCAAGCGAGCACTGAGGGCTGATCCGATGAATTAAGCTGCGAATCGTTCTGGATGTGGCTTCGGTGAGGAGATGTAAGCGCAGTATCCCCAATTTAAATCATAAATGGAGAGATCTGTGGGGCGCTGTAAAAGCCAGGCTCTCTGCACACCGGAGAAGTGTACACGCAACAGGTGGTGGGCAACCATCATCCCCTGTGCATTTCACTGCACAGGAGGAGGGGAAGGCATCCACTCTTTCAGCAGTGGAAGTGCATGGAGAAGAACTTGGAGTGTCAACAAACTGCATCAGACACCTTGACACAGACACCTTTGATATGTGTATGACATCACCAGCCACTCTCTGGAATGACCCAGATGCCTGGAGCGACAGCGCAGTTCTGACGTTGATGACCGCAGGTATGTTTTGTGGATAATTGCTGCGGCTGGGTAGCTGTTCATCCAGAAGTCGGCAAAGATAGATGATTTCCTCATGCAGGGTCCAGACGAAAGCGCTGGATCTACTCGATGTTTGTTAGTCCCAGGGTGTCCAAACGAAGCCGATATATGCTTGTTCGTCTTCGAGCTCGGCGCGCTTCTCTTACTCTTTCCCAATCACGCAAGAGTGCAAGCAAATACAGGACTGGCATTTTGGTTTTAGATTTTGAGGGCATGGTAGAATGATGGTCTTATGTATACTCGTATTAATGAATTGTTTTTCGTTTGTAATTGAACTGTTTGGAGAAGAGGCTGATGCGTAATATCATGTGATGATTTCGTTTGATAAATTATTATGGCTTTGAGAAATGTAGTTTAGAAATAAGGAAGAACAATCGAATATTAAATGTCTCTACCTTTACCATGTTAAATAAAATTAAATTAATGTTAAAATTCGGCCTATAACCGACATCAAACGCAATATTCCATTTCCCCTTATGTTGGCGCTTGACCTTATTACAGCCCGCAAAAGCGCTTAACAGAAAAAGCGCGTTAGCCAGGGGTAGAATATGCGTAAGTGTTATTTGCCTGAGAAACGCCTGGAAACGCCCCGATTTTGGCCTTGCTTCGCCCCAAGCGCGTAACTGCCTTTGGGGCGCGTAATGCATCGACTTAAGGCGAGGGGAGAATACACGTAGGCTAAAAAGCACGTAGCTACGCGCTTTTTTCGACTTACGCGCATGGGAGAATAGACCCCTTAGTCACTAAGATGATAAACTGGTATCACTTAGGTCTATTCTGTCTGACTAGATGAAGGACATCAACCCCCCCTCCCCTGGCAAATCAGCTGAAAAAAATTAGTATGAAACACGAGAAAAACTATTGGAAAATTCGGATGAAAAATGACATCACGCACGGTCACCTACTACTATGAGTTATGTGCAGAGTAACAGCAGCTGAAAACTGTTGCAACGGAGCTTTTCCAATTAAGGTAACTAACAAGCTAGCCATCTCTGCCGTTTTTATATTGAAAGTAACAGCAAATTATCCAACTTAAACACTAGGATAAAGCAGTTGCTTGACTTCTCTGCCTAGGTTTGAACATTACGCCAAAATAAACTTCACTGCTAGATTTAATTACCTGTCTAGCAGAAAGGTTGCAACCTCCGCATCCGTTTTCAAGTCCTTCTCGCTCATGAGTTGTCTCCATTTGGGAAAAGCTACACTGATGTAGACTCTCATTTTATCCCGCTCATGTTTTCTTTTTCTTTTCTTGGGTCGTTTTCTTTCCCTCTCATGGGGCAAAGAATATCCATATTTCTCCATTTCAAGGGAAAGGGCAAGTATATGAACTGCAGGGTGCTTTCACCAACTCAGTCATTTTTGCTTGCTTCTCCTCCCCGCCCCCGACAACACACACAGATTTAAAGGTAAAATGTGAAAGGCGAACCAAGTTTTTCCCCTTTCAGCTACCGCATTCGAAGATGGCCATGCAACATGGCCGCCTCTGGTGGGTGCACCGCTACGTATGTATTTGTAAGCAACTTATTCTAAGCTACGAGAAAGCTTTCATTTGTATGCGATTGCAATTAGACTTCGGTAAATACGTATTTATGAAAGCAATATTTGATTTTTGCTAATAAAAAGCCAAATAAGTTACACACTGTACCCTTTACATTATCGCTTTAAAACTTAATAAAATTTCTTTTGATAAATAATGACATCCCATTTTACATTTTACAGCTTGTTGTTCTTGTCATCTTGCCAAAACATTACCGAAAATAAATTGATTTAATCATTTATATGCCCTTTAATGACAGTAATGAAAACATTTATTGCACGTGCTGATTCAATATGGGTAAATATGTTGATGCACTTTTGTGAAAAATAATGCGTGAGAACGAAGTCGTTTTTTTAATCAGACCGCATATTTTTATGGCAATATTTCAGCCGGAAACTGCATTAGTTTATCCTGAATAAATATGAAATAGGTATGATGTATGGTAACCTTCCATCTTTGGTGGGGGGGTCTTCCTTAATCAGTGCTTTCCTTTGGAAACAACAAGGAAATTCACTTCACGCGTCCCTGCAGATAGGTGTAGATTTTACACCCGGTCCTCATGAAATTTATGAGTTTACTCATACCTCATGAGTTTACTACCATTTAGTGCAATAGCCTTAAAGTTATGTCTCCATGGCCGCTCAACTTAGTTTAAGATTAGTTGCAAGTCCAGTAGCTGCGTGCTACCGGCCCCAGCAAATACCTCCAACTGAATTTTCTAATGCTTATACTCCAATATGTTAAGTGTATAGCACATATGGGGTTCTTTGCTCTTGCAAAATATTCTGAATCATTTTGTTTTCTAAATATTCACGCAACATAAAATGTTGCTATTTATGTTTACCTTTATTATGTGCACTCAGATAGCTGACAAGTATACCATAGTCCAATATGTAAATGGCTGTTGTTTGATCTGTCATATTGATCTCACTTACAGGAGTAGTATTTGCATTTGAATCTTTCAAAATGTCGATACGGTATGACTTGAAGCACTCCAACCCCTTTACTTACTTTTATGTAGAAAACCACTTTAACAAGCATTTTCCTTCAGCATTTTCATACCTTTATAAGAGTGGTGATTTTTTTTCTTTTTTTTTTCTATCACAATTAAACAATAAAATGTTCTACTGTCATAAATAATTTTAATTTTCAGAAGCTTTAAACTAATTTTCATTAGCATACAGTATCTCACAAAAGTGAGTACACCCCTCACAATAATTTATTATATCTTTTGAAGTGACAACATTACAGAAATGAAACTTGAATATATTCTAGAGTAGTCATTGTACAATATGTGTGGCAGTGCAGATCTACTGCACTGTCCAAATAACTGAACAGTCATTGTTTCCAATGGGTGGCAACAAAAGTGAGTACACACCCCAATTGGTAATGGTCAACCAAGCAATGAAACGTGTCTTATTCATCATGTTCATGCTTTTGTCTGTTCGACTGGCCTATATGAGGTTGTGTAACGTGTTGAAGGTTTAAATTGCGGTGCTTTGGGTGCAATGCTCTCATTCTGGTCACTGGATGGTCTACATGGCACCTCATGGGAAAGAACTCTGAGTATCGAAAAAAAGATAATTGTTGCTCTCCACAAAGATGGTCTAAGATGCAAGAAGATCTGTGAAACCGTGAAACTGAGCAACAGCACGCTGGCCAAGGTTATTCAGCAGTTTTCCAAGACAGTTCTACTTGGAACAGGCCTCTTCAGGGTCGACCGAAGAGGGTGAGTCAGAAGAGCTCTGCATCAGTTGCACAAGTTGGCTTCAGAAAACAGACACAGGACTGCTGGCAGCATTGCTAATGAGGTTGCAGCTGTGGGAGAACAGCCTGTCAGTGCTCAGACCATACGCCGTGCACTCTACCAAGTCGGTCTGCATGGCCGTCAGCCAAGACAGAAGCCTCTTCTGAAGGTAGCCCACAAGAAAGCCCGAAAACAATTTTCTGAAGACAAGAACATGAACCACAGGAACCATGATCTGTTGTCTGATGAGACCCAGATAAGCTTGTTTGGCTCAGATGGTGTCTAGCATGTGTGGCGGCGCCCTGGTGAGGAGTAACAAGACAAGTGTTTACTGCCTACAGTGGTGGCACCATCATGGTCTGGGGCTGCATGAGAGCTTCATCGATGGAATAGTGCATTCCAACGCATATTGTGACATTTTGAAGCAGAACATGATGCCCTCCCTTCGGAAACGGCAGTTTTCCAACATGATAAGGAACCAAAACACACCTCAAAGATGACAAGTGCTTTCCTGAAGAAGCTTAATGTGAAGGTGACGGAGTGGCCGAGTATGTCTCCAGACCTGAATCCCATTGAGCACCTGTGGGGCATCCTCAAGAGGAAGGTGGAGGAGCAGCAGGTGTCCAACATCCACCAGCTCTGTGATGTAGTCATGGAGGAGTGGAGGAGGATCCCAGCAACAACCAGTGCAGCTCTGGTGAATTGCATGCCTAGGAGAATCAAGGCAGTGCTGGACAACAATGGTGGTCACACTATTGACACAATGGACACATTTCGGCATGTTGACGGTGAGGTGTACTCCCTTTTGTGGCCTCCCATTTTGGAAATAGTGACTATATGTTCAGTTATTTTGGATAGTGCAGTAAATCTACACTGCTACACAAATTGTACAATGACTGCTGTAGAATATATTCAGGTTTCATTTCTGTAACATTACCCCTTGAAAATAAAGGGGAATAAAATAAATATAATAAATTAATTATATGTCGAAATGTGATGGGTGTACTCATCTTTGTGAGACACTGTACATTTTGAACAATTTGAACCTCACAATATCGCAGCCTCCAGCTTGCCCACACAGTTTCCTCTGGAACTGCACTTTTCTAGTAATTTTCCTCCTCTCTTTGACACTCATATCTTGAACTATAAAGCCTTGAACACCAGAATGCAAAAATTGCCTGTTTTGGCATCTGCGCAAAGGGGTTAATTACTCACTTAATTGCATTGCAAGTAATGATGAAATGACCAAAATTGATGGGGTTCTTCCTCTGGTAATAAATTTCCATAACAGATATTAAAATAATTCAGTAAAAATGGTCAAAGTTATAGTGTAGGCATGGAGGATTAGTGGCAGGGGAAGCATATGCCCTGACGGGCAGGATGAATGCATATCACCAAAAGTAATTCGGGCATATGATAGTCATCATCATCGTGTACCTGTTGCATTTGGTGACTGGTATCTCTCTTCCTTTTGGAACCATTTCTTGGCCTTTAGCCTATGGATATGGATACAAGCTTGAATTTGGCTACAGTGGAGGATAACCTTGTCATTTATTAGACTTTTGAGGTTGGCTGGGAATGAAAACTCACAGTGAAATCCAAGTACATCAGCTCCAAAACCTCTTCATCTGCTTGTAGGACTTCAACCAAGTTTCTAATTAAAAAAAGGAATCAATAAATATAAGTTTGCAAACTAGTTTCAAGTTCATGACTTATGTGCCTGGGTACAGTAATATCTCTGTACATTAGAATCAGGTCCATGGAAGAAAAAATGTGCACCTGGCTTCAGTGGGAGAGAGCTCTTTCAGGTCTTCCAGAGTTGGCATCAAACCCAACAGCTTTTTATAAAGTGCCAGTGGGAAGTGGAAATTCACAACACGAAAGTTGTATAGAGCCATCCCACAGAGAATTCCAAGCAAGTAGTAAGTATCATCATCACTGTGGCCCTGAAGGTAAGAGATAATACATAATTATAGATTAGTGTAAAATACTCAAGAAATCAATCATCCTGCTAATAAACTGCTTTACTTTTCTTTCGTTTCATTGCTGCTATCTCTGATTCGTTCCGAATGCTGTCTTTGTTTAAGGATGGACCTCTGATAAACATAGGGCTTCAGAATAGATATGATGCTGATAATAGTTTCTTGTGAATGTGGATTGTTATTTCTGTGTCGGATGCCAGGAAGACTAGCTTATGATGTGGCATTAGCTAATGGGGATCCTAATAAATGAATAAACCGCTGTTACTGTAAGAAAATGATTTACTGGCAAAATCCACTATCTAAAAGAGAAGGCAAGTCGCTATTATTTTTTAGGTGGAGCTTAAATCTCAGGTTTAAAAATTAGAGCACAGAACTACAGTTGTATGCAAACGTTTGGACACCCTGATCAAAATTTATGACAAAAAATAGTTAAGCAAGTAGAAGATGAACTGATCTCTGAATGGCATCGATTTAAAGATAAAACTCTTTTTTTTTACATTTTAAGCAGTATTAGCTGATTAGTTTTTTTTTTTTTTTTGTGCAATTCTAGTGTGAAATAAAGGAAATGAGCACCGTGCATAAGTTTGGGCACCCCAAAAGATTTGAGTGCTCGGGTAACTTTGACTGTGGTTTCAGACTGTATAAAGCTTGTTATTGCTATGGCTTGTTCACAGTCATTGTTAGGAGAGGCCAGGTGATGCAAATTTCAAAGTTAATAAATACCCAGACTCCTCTATCCTTGGCCCAACAATCAGAAGCCAAAGGGTCCTCCAAGTAGCTGTCTAGCTCTTTGAAAATGAAAATAATCGATGCTCACAAAGCAGGAGAAGGCTGTAAGAAGACGGCATCGCATTTAAAGTAGCAATTTCTTCAGTTCATGATATAATTAAGAAATGGCAGTCAACGGAAATGGTGGAGGTCAAGTTGAGGTCTGGAGGACCAAGAAAACTTCCCGAGAACACTGCTCATCGGATTGCTAGAAAGGTAAATCAAAACCCCTGTTCGACAACAAAAGACCTTCAGCAAGAATTAGCACAGCATGGAGTCATGGTGCACTGCCCTACGGTCCAGCAACACTGGCTCAAAGATGACCTTCATGGAAGAGTCAAGAGAGGATAACCCTTCCTGCATCTTCACCATGAAATTCAGCATCAGAAGGTTACTGAGGAACATCTGAACAAGGCTAATGAATTTAGGAAACAAGTCCTATAAATTAATGAAGTTTAAATAGAACTCATTGGCTGCAATGAGCAGAGGTGTGTTTGGAGAAAAAAGGATGCGGAATTTCATGAAAAGAACACCTCTGCAACTGTCAAGCATGTGGTTGGATCGATCTTGCTTTGGGCTTGTGTTGCAGCCAGTAGCATGGAGAACATGTCACTGGTAGAAGGAAAAATGGAGAAAACTCTGGAAGCCAACATTACACCATCTGTGAAAAAGCTGAAGATGAAAAGAGGAGGGCTTCCACAACAGGATAATGACCCTAAACACACCCCAAAATCCATAACTGACTAACACAAGAGATCCGAGTTGAAGGTTTCACCATAGCCCTCAAGGTCTCCTACTGCAGCATCATTGAAAATCTATGGATGGACCTCGAAAGAGCAGTGCATGCAAGGCAGCCAAACAATCTCACAGAACTAGAAGACTTTGGCAAAGAATAATGGGCAGAATTCCCACAACCAGAATTCAAAAACTCTTAGCTGGCGCCAAAGTGTGTTCACAAGTTGTGATACTTGCCAAAGGGAGTGTTACTAAGAACTCATCATGCAGGGTGCCCAAACTTTTCCTTTGGACTTTTTTCCTTGTGTTATTTTGAAACTGTAAAAGGAACTTCTGCATACAACTGTATATTATAACTGGAAAAGCTAATACTTGTTCTGCTGCTTTAGATATCTAGATTTAGTTTTGTGGAATAAACTCCTGACTTCACTGGCTGAGCATGATACAGGCCCATACCTCATAAAATAACAGTCATGGAAAACCTTGACAAGAATTTACCACGACTAACAAAAGCTAAGCCAAATTTTCTCAATATTCAACCCTTCTGGTACAAGCAAGCAAGCAAAAAAAATTCTCCTGTCTGAAATAAAATACGAGTAACTAATACAAAATGTGCCTGGCTGACAGTTAATTCCTCCATTTGTGGTGACATGTATTCCATTGTGATATGTTGTACCCCAGGATGACAACAATTTCCCCCTCCTCCACATGTACATGTAATGCAAATTAAAGGGCATTTTAAAGAAGTTTTCAAACCTGCTCAACTTCTGAACAATGTCATTTACAGCAAAATACATACCTCTGTCATGAACCAGGCAAGTCCTGAATCTTCAAAATGCTGAAGCATCCCTGAATCCAATGAGTAAATTTCCCTTGCAATGAGGGTGAAGAACTCTTGTGACAATCCTCCATGATCGATACCGTTCTCACATAGAAACACAACCTGAAAGGTGTCATTGCACTCTGTCAATACAATTTGGGTCACATTCAAGTGCCTGGCCTGGAAACGTGACTGGAAAAAGAGCAATTTTTGTGCCATGATGTGTCGTTATGCATGAACAGTACAGATTTAGTTTAAAAGCAATTCAAAAACCTGCAGAGGACTGTGGTAGTTGCGGTCATTGCTTCTCAATGCTCGGACAGTATCTGTCAGAAGGGACCTTCGGTTCACAAGCAGGTGATTTGGCAATAGAGGATTCAAGTAAGCCTCTTCCTGTAGACACAGAGTGAGCACAATGAAAATTATTCATAATCAATTTTATGGCATTTAGTTTAGATACTTGACAGGTAATAATGTTTGAGGTTTATTCCAGCAATTCCCCAGAAATCATTGACCAGGCAATTAGTGTATAAATACAAGTGCAGAAGGTTTCATACTCACCAAGTGTCCACGACAATTAATTGCCTCGAAGACTATGCATTTAGTCTCCATGTTAAAAATGCACGGGTACATGGTCAACCCATCAAACTAAAACATTGAGGACACAAAGCGAGAGGTTATTTAGCTTTCTCACCAACCTGATAAGCTATAGTATGAGTGAATGAAAGGAAATGGAGATTTACCAAAAAAGTCGCAAAAAGGCCCAAAAAGTTGATATTGTGCGCATCAATCTGAAATGTTTCCCACTATGAAAAAAAAAAAAACAATATAAGAAACATTTCCCCTGTGTTTAAATGTAATATTTTAAATAATAATTTCTCAAAATTCTCAGCTGAATACTCACAGATTGAAGAAAGAGCATCAACTCCTTGATGCAGAAGTTTCTATCCCCTATCTTCTGTCTGGTGCTGTTAACCTGAATACAAGATGACAGTGTTCTTCAATTGTTCTGATCAAGCTCACACCAAATATTTGATGTGTTTGTAAAAACTGAAGTACAGCTTCAATATTTAACTGCCTTTTCTCAGATTTTGTTGGCAGCTTGCAATGTCATCTTGTCAAATTACAAAATTCCTGGAAATTTATCAGTACTACCTGTCTCTTTCAGCAGAAGTTTATTTAATCAAAATTCATTTTAGATGACCATATTATGCAATCATAAAATATCAAAGGTTACTGAACCTCAAACAGCTTCTGTAGAAGTTGGACAGTCTTCTCCAAAGGGTAAAAATAATCTCGAATCTCTGTTCTCATCTGGTTGAAGAACCAGGCAGAAGTTGAGTGCACAGTCTTCACCAAGGACTTGAAGAATGTTTGAGGAAGTTTTGACCATAAACCCTCTAATAAAATCAGAAATATATACAAATAAATCACAATATATTTTTCACCTGCATTAAACTTGGAAATGTGTTACAAGGTATCACTGGCTTGAGGATAGGCCTCCCCCAAAGGTGCATTTGAGCAAAACAATAGCTGCATTCAAGGAAAATTAAATAAATGAAACTGTCTTTTACCTAGGATCTTCAAGCCCTGTGGCTGCAGTCTGCCAACTGCTTCTGCAAACCTCACACAGATTTCTCTGTTCATGGGCAGAACTCTAAGGAGCTCCGGCAGGATCAAATAGACTCTCAGATCTTCCACACCAGAAGGCCCATCAGGCAGGGAGGGGATGAGTGTACGCTGCACTACTGACCCAACCTGTGACAATAAGCCTTATGAGTGAGACTGCAAACATTTATTACATATTAATGCAAACAATAGTTTCCTTTAATATAAACCACATTTTAAGTTACAGCTTATTTATTCACTTAATTTAGATTGCGGTGAAATCCATGACCTTCTTCTTCTTGTAACTTCATAATGATGAAAATGAATGCCATGGATGCTATTCATACTATGCCATGCAAATATAAACTGAAAGGTGGACAGAATTTTAAGCTGTATTATAAATTAAAAGCTTCACATTGACTCATGCTTGCGAGGATTCAATGAACTAAGCAGTTTATTCATCTTACTTTTAAAGAAACAGAAAATACCTGTTTCACCATTTTTTCTTTCCCCGCCAGCTTCTCAAAAGCTAGACGCGCAAGAGATAAGTCAAGACCTGAATTTGTCAGCGTGGTTTGGTAGTGCTGATCATCCCTAAAAACGTAGAAATACAGTAAATTATGTCAGCCCAACTTGTGATACATAATGACACATGCAGAATACTTATGAAGCATTTTAGAGAAATAATCCTAATACAGGATCAGTTTTACCTTTATTTGCCAATTTCCATTTTGCACAAGATTAGGCTGAGGAACACAAAGGACAAACTGATATATATAGTGGGGAAAATAAGTACTGAACACACCAACATTTTTCTCAGTAAATATATTTCTAATGGGGCTATTGACATGAAATGTTGACCAGATGTCGGTAAAAATCCTAATAATCCACACATACAAAGCAATCATAACAAATAAGTGCAGAAATGCAGTTATATGTCATGAAGTGCAATGACACAGGGAAAAATTATTGGACACGGCAACTGAAATTTATTTAATGCTTAGTAGAAAAGCCTTTGTTGGTAATGACAGCTTCAAGACGCCTCCTGTATGGAGAAACTAGTCCTATGCATCGCTGAGGTGTGATTTTGGCCCATTCATCTACACAAAACTGTCTTCAAATCTTGAAAGATCCAGGAGCCTCTTCCATGAACTCTGATCTTCAATTCTTTCTCTAAAGCCAATTGAGAGTTTCCTTGGCTGTGTGTCTGGGATCACTGTCTTGCTGAAATGTCCACCCTTGTTTTATCTTCAGCATCCTGGTGGATGGCAGCAGGTTCTTATTAAGAATGTCTCGGTACATTTCTCCATTCATCTTTCCTTCAAATATCTGAAGTCTGCCAGTACCACATTCTGAAAAACAGCCCCACACAATGAAGTTCCCTCCACCAAACTTCACTGTTTATACAGTGTTTTGGGGGTGACGTGCAGTGCCGTTTGCCCACCAAACATGGTGTGTGCTATGACATCCAAAGAGTACAATTTTGGTCTCATCTGACCAGACTATAATCTTCCAGTATTTCATAGGCTTGTCCAAATGTTGTGCAGCAAACTTAAAATGAGCTTCAACACTATCATTGACAATTTTTTAGCCATGTCAGCCATTTCTATTCAAGAGGCCTTCATGATTTCCAATATCTAAGGCCCCAATCTGCAAGTCCATCCTTCACCCACCTAGTCCCCCCTCCCAGAAAAATGTCACACTCATGGCCCCTAGTTTTTTAGAACAACCAGTAACATTTTTTGTTCTTTTTTTGCATAATTCAACCAACCAAGTAGTCTCTTCACAACTTCAGTATGTTAATGATGTCTAACTTTTATATGATATGAGTACCAAAAAAAAAATTGGTTTGCCTCAAACCTTCAATTTCCTCTGAACCATACACCTGGATATACTAATAATACAGCCATAAATTGTACTGCTATTTCATATTTGAATTTTCAGTGGTCAGCAAGATTTGCCCAGATAAACTTTGCCACAGATAATGATAAGATTCTGTGCTATAATTTTTTGAGGTTTCAGACTGCAACAAAGTAATTTCTGAAGAGTTAAAAGTAAATTTTTGTGAGGCGGAAATAAGATCTTTCATTTATGCTGTGTTCCATCTTCATTTACTCTGACTCAGTGACATACTGATTTTTACACAATGACAGAAATCTCCAAGGTGTTACCTTAATTGTGATACCAAGATTATTCAAATTTACCAAGTAGTTGCAAAGATATACTCATTTCATTTTAGGCATGTCATTTTTAAGCCTGAGGCTCAGGGCTTAAGAGGTTAATATTCATTGGTTATTTTATTCTGATTCAATAGTTTCTTATTTAACTCAATTCTCAGTGCACATTCACACACACACACACACACACACACACACACACACACACACTCTCTCTCTCTCTCTCTCTCTCTGCAGCAGCTCTCCCATTGTTTGGGACAGCTGGCCACTTATAATGTTCAATCAGTTAATGTCAGGATATACTGCAGTAGCGGATCGAGGGACTGTCCCCGGCAGTTGACCGGATGGATGTCTCTGGGAATCAGGGTGCGATGTATATCCTCTACTGGGAAAGTTTATACCAACTAATTGTTTCACTTCAGACAGTGTACTTGATCCCTCACTCCTGGTTATCATTTTGAGATTTGGTCGGATGCACCCATGCAAGTCTCCCTTTGCTCCACAGTGGGAGACGACTCCCAACAACCAGGAAGGATAGTGGTGAACCGTCAACTTCACAGAAGAAACGGGTTGGAGAAAAATCATGAATGTTTGTAATCGGAGACCACCAAAAAACTTGATAAAGTGTCATCGTAAACAAGTGCACCGCCTATCGGCGAATGTCGTATTGCTGCGCAATACTAGTCCCCTACTGGTGTATGCATATTATATTTCCTAAAAAGTAGGTCAAAGTGACCTGAATAGGGTACATGACACACCCTCTCCCCAAGATGCATCCACACACCAACTTTGATGTTCCTAGGTCATACGGTATTGAAGTTACCGTCACGAATGCGGACGAACGAACTGACGGACGGACGGAGTGCAATCCTATAGTCCTCTCCGTTTCCGGTAGGGGACTAATAATTGATGAGAGACCTCATGTCTATGTTTAATTGTAAATGTAAGAGCATTTCCACACGCACAATGTGGCTAGAACTTAAGCGGTGGCATGGCTACATGAAAGCTACTTGTTAGTGAGGCTAATCGGGAAAAGGACCTTGATTTGCGAGGGACCATAAAGATTGGTCTGTGGTACATTGAATAATGGTCATGTAGTCTGATGAGTCCAGATTCAGCCTATTCCAGAACAACAGGCACTTCAGGGTAAGAAAGGAAGCCCATGAAGCAATAAAAAGTCTGCAGTCTATCTAAATGTACTTAATGGCCAGGTTATCACATCAGTGGATTTTTTTACTGCCTGATGGCAAAGGAATATTCCAGGATGACAATGCCAATATTCATCCAGCTAAAATTGTAAAAGAGTGGTTCTGCGAGCCTGAGAAGTAATTTTCACAAATGAATTGATCACCACAGAGTCCTGACCTTAACTAATTGAAAATTGATGGGATGTGCTGGAGAAAGCTTAAAGGAGTGGTTTGACTCTCCGGTGATTATTAAAACATCTCAGCCAAAAATTAATGCGAATCCTGTCGGAAATAAATGTAACATTGCAAAAGATTATTGAAACAATGCCAAAATGAATGCACACCTTGAAGAAAGCCAAATGCCACCCAAAAAAATATTATAGTGTCCGACTTATTTTTTGGTCAGGGTTGAATTAAATGCCATTGTACACAATGTGAGGAGCTGATAATTTGGCTTAGACGCATCAATAAGTAATTTACCTTTGATTGAGAAAACTACCATTGACAGCTGAAAGAGATGAAAAAGCCTGACTTATCTCCCTGAAAAAAAAAACAAGAATAGTAACAATCCTATACGTATGCATTAAAATGTCTGTAATCTAAAATGTTAAATGTTATATTTATGATGCAATAAAATGTTATTAAATCATGCTATAAATACAGTGGCATTTTCAATAGTCTTCTATAGTTCCCCTTTATAGTTGAGGTGGCTTTACTAATATTACACATAATATTGCACATTATTCAGTACGTACTTTTCAATAATTTTCCAAGGCGTTGAATCACACTCTTTCATCCACTTATCAATTAATTTGTCCACAGTGAAGGTCGTCTTGCAAGGAAAAGGCAGCGTTTCACGGCAGCAGAGTGACTGGTTTCCTCCTGCCACAATGGTCCCAATTCCATCTTCAAATTCTGAATAATAAAAAAAGAATGAAAATTACACATCAAAACAATTGTAAAATGCACTTTTAGCTAATTTGTTGCAAAATTGGCAGCATGATCTCAAGTTGTTAAGTATTAGGTGTTAGGTGTTCCAAAGTAGTGTTGAAATGGCGATCAGCAAATTTTAATGGTCATCTTCAGGAAAAGTGAGGGGAGTGTGACAGTTTGATACTACTTTCAATAAAATACCAAATGTTAAAACAACAAGAGGCTCATGGGCCTTAACGGTCACCTGAGTATAGTATATCCAATGTTAAACCTTGGCCATTAGGCGTGGCCCTAATTTTGACCCCAGGGATCAGATTAATAGAAACCAGTGTCATAAGCAATGGAGTATTGTATGTATATAACTTGTGGCTGTTTTCTTTAAGCAAAGAAGATTTCTCAAGCCATTTTGACCTTTGGGCCCTGCCCCCTAGCCCCTGGGTGAGGGAAAATGTCAAAAATATCATAATATCATCTCATTGTTGTAATATCAATCAAGTGTGAATGATTTCCAGTAGAAATCAAACAGAATATACCCAAAAGTATCATTTTCCTACATAAACTATAGTAAACTTGACCCCCTCCCCAGGGGCAAACATGGAGCCTGGAGGTCAAGAAATTCACAATTTTTATAAAGCACCTCAAGACACTTCCATCTATAAAGATAACTGGTTTCCAGCATATCTAGGTATAAAAAAGTAAATGCAAGACAATAGTTGTTGTGTTCACAATGTGGCTTATGATGACAATATAACAAAGGGCAATAACTCCATCAAATATGATCGAATCACTCTGGTTTTTGAACTCGTCCAAGATCTTATGGATATAAGCCTGCATACAAAGTCTCATCAAAATTGGTTCAAAAATACTAAAGTTATTTTGTTCACAAGGAAAAGTTTACGCACGACGCACGACAACGGACAAAAGGGGATCGCAATAGGTCACGCCTTTCGGCAGGTGACCAAAAAATGGAAAAAAAGTCTTGTGCCTCAGGGCTACCATCTCACAAAACAGCACAGACATACATGCATATGGAAGCCTTATTGATTGCATGTTATTAGACTAACATTTTCTAATCATCATCCAAATCGATAGGGATCATCCGCGTATCACCATTGACCTACAAAACAAAAATGAAAAGAATGCGACCAAAATTGTAGTCAGTACAGTGAGAACGATAAATGGTGGACTGACAAATGGAAGGACAGGGGCAATCGCAATATACGCCCACTCAGTGAAGTGGGCATATAATAAAAAAAAAAAAAACTTAAATCTTCATAAAGGAGAAAAAAAAAACAACACAGCACACAGGACTGTAGACAAGACCGAAGTATAAACACCTGAGGACAGCGGAACAGGAAGGGGCACATTCTGATTGCTGGCCTGTCCATTCCCCAGCTGTCCTTGCTCTCCGCATCCAAAGGAGTAGACTTTTTTCAAGGATGCAACATACACAAGTGTATGATGTCTACGATGGGGATAAAAATATGCACTTAGGTTTAACAATTCTGTTTGTCAGCAATTAAAGCTTTCTTTTTTATTGAGAAAATTGTATAGTCACATTTTTTGAAATTTTCTCGTAAGAATTTACACAGTACTCCGGAAAGCAATGACGGGATTTATCAAATACCTGTTTGTCAACTTTTTACTCGTTCTGTGTCCACAAGACATTAAAAAAACAATTTGGGGAAATGTGCAGATAGGACTGTGTTACCATACCTTCCACAAGCTATTTGGGTCACTCTTGACCCCCAGAGTTCAGCCACCAGACGAGGCTGTAATTCATCTCTGAATGAGTTGTGGCCAAGCTGCCCGTACTCCCCTGATCCAAATGTGAACATCACACCTCCCTGTAAAGCCAAAGAATGAGGAATGACTGACCATTCTCATATAACTGCAGCCCAGGAAAACAAGTTAATGCTTTATCATTTGTTGAATGTTATTTTATTTTTTTTTTTTTGGCTGTGACGGCCCTTTTTAGTTTGGCCTCATTTTATAAGAGTTCCCCTGTGAAAAAAGCAGCTAACGGGTGGGTTGAATATGGTAAGCTACGCTCATCGTGAGCCTTCCTTAGTTCTCATACCTAACACCTCCGCTGAGGCCGCTCCCCTGGCTGCCAATTGCTACCAAGTTCAGATTCAGATTATTCAGTAGCTGAAAATACTGCCCCTGACTTCCCATAGTAAGTAGTTAAGGGATCTTCAGGGTAATGTGTAGAAATAACCATAATGATGTACAATGTAAAACAAATAATTGTGAAAAATGAATAAAATCACTACCCTGAGTTTGTTGAAAATGTGAAGATTCCTCTCACCTTGCTCAGAGCTGCCGTATGCTCATATCCACATGAAATGAAGACAGTCCCCTTCAGATTGAGGCTTTTCAAAACTGAGGGAACATGCCGGTCTGTAAAGAAACAGACATGCAAGATAACATTACACACTTTGACCATACTCTGCAGGCCTATGAAGATTGATGTTATGAAGATAAATGTCACAACAATTTTAAATGAAACAGACAGCCTGCTATTTGTTATATTTCACCAACAGTTCTATTTTATTGATGCCAAATCCAAGAACTATGTCAAGGAAATCAAATACTAACCAAATAGAGTCATAGTACTGAATGTTCAACTTGCAAAGAACAGAAAGATGTGCATTATTCAAGTGTATGCGCCAACCACCGATTATGAAGATAGCAAAGTAGAGGAAGTCTATGAAGATATTGATAAAGCCATCAAAGAAAATAACGGTAAATATACTATGGTCATGGGTGACTTTAACGCAAAGGTAGGAAGTCGCAAGGGAGGAGAAGTGTTATGCCCTCGGGTCCGGGAACGAGGCATAATAGAAACATTAGTAGCTCCTCTCTTTGGTAGGAAAATGTAGGCATAGGTAACACACATTTAGTGGCATGGCGGCTGTGCACTGTGATGGTGACTGGTTGGAGAAGTTGGGACGATGCCTTGTGTCCTGATTGTGCCGTGGTTGGTCATGGGAGGGGTGTCCCTTTTAAATGGGCCATGATTAAAGATTTCTAGGGCGATGTGCCAGAGCTCTGAAGTGACGGACGTCGTCACTAAATGCCTGCTTCCAAACAACCCGTATGCGCAATATTTTTTTACTTTGTCACCCACTACTGCCGTGCTTAAAGAAATAAGACCACTATACTGAACTCAAGAACTAACCGACGCGGAGCTATTCGCCGGTGGAGCGGCAGCTTGAGCTGGCCCTGGAATGCAGCGGTGCCGTCGCGAGGGGAGGTAAGTCCTGGCTTTCCTTCCAGATTCACCAGTCCAGGCCAGCCTGCCTTCTTTTATAAGTGAAGTCATATCCCTAGACAGACGTGACCGTGACAAGAAGAGAAAATCATTGGAAAATTTGGAACTGGGGAGAGAAATAAACGAGGAGATATGCTAGTTGAATTCGCATCAGAAAAAAAGCTTGTGGTAACCAATACACTCTTCAAGAAGGATAAAAAACGATACTGGACATGGGAGAGCCCAGATGGGGCAACTAAGAACCAGATTGACTTCATCCTAAGTAGTCAAAGAGGAATCGTAAAAAATTGCAAAGTCATCACCAAAGTTGATATAGCAAGCGACCACAGAATGGTGAGAGCAACTATTCGCATCAACACCAAGCTTGCAAGGCTCAAGTTCATCAATAACAAGAAAGCAAAAAAGATTGACATATTTAAACTGAAAGCCAGATAGGACGAATTCAAGCTGAAATTGAGAAACCGGTTTGCCAGTTTAGAGGTGGAAGACATTGCTTTAGATGCAAGATGTGAAAATATCACAAAGATCATGTTGGAGGAAGCTGCAGGTCTAGCCTCATCGACATATGAAAATGGCACAAGATCAGAGGAGGACAAAGAAATTGGAAACCTTGACAACAGAAGGAAAGCTCTTCGAAAGAAAGAGGCAAAAACGAAGGCAGAGAGAGTGGAATACACAGAAATTGTCAAAACAGTGAGAAAGAAACGGAGGCAACGGACAAGACAAAGGAAACATGAAACCATACTTAAAGTCTTGCAAAGTGGAAAAGGTCCCAGGACAATAATGAAACAAGATGCCAAGAAAGCCAGAATCTGTCAACTAAAACATAAAGATGGGACACAGACATCAGACAGATCAGAAATACTGGGAATATGCACAGATTTCTACTAAGACCTTTACAACTCCACCAAACCTTAAGAGAAAAGCAAAGTGGCAGATGCGGACTCTCCCAGAGATATTGATGATATACCACCTGTATTACATAAAGAAGTGAAGCATGCAATAATGCAGATGAAAGACAATAAAGCCCCAGGTACAGATGACCTCACAAGCGTTATCATCAAACTTGGAGGCAAGGAAGCGGTAGAACAGCTTACAAATCTATACAACCAGATTCTGCAAACAGAGAAAGTACCACAGAGATGGAAGGAAGCAAAAGTTATCCTGCTGCACAAAAAGGATGATAAAGCAGATATCAAGAATTACCGCCCCATCAGCCTACTTTCTCACACGTATAGGATCTTCACAAAAATAATCCAGAACAGACTGAAAGCTGCCTTGGATCTAAACCAACCCCGAGAACAAGCCGGATTCAGAGGAGGCTATTCAACAACAGATCACTTACAAGCAATAAACCAATTAATATCAAAATCCAAGGAATACCAGCATGATCTCTGTATTGGCTTCATAGACTACCAGAAGGTATTTGATTCCATAGAACACACAGACATGTTTGACGCACTTAGAAAGACTGGAATTCCAAGGCCATATATCACCAGCCTGGAAGACATTTATCCAGATGCAACAGCCAAAATACATCTTGACAATGACGTATCTAACGTGGTAAGGATAAACAGAGGCATTAGGCAAGGCGAAACACTTTCTCCCAAGATCTTCACCACAGCAATGGAAGAGATATTTAAGAAAGCCAACTTGGAAGAAAGAGGTATCTGGGTAGATAGAGAAATGCTCACAGATTTACGATTTGCCGATGATGTGGCACTGATCACCAAATCAGTCAAAGATATGGAGAAGCAGCTAAATAATCTTAATACTGAAAGCCAGAAGGTTGGACTACAAATGCACAAAGGAAAGACAAAATACATGGTTAATCATGAAACAGAAGAAACCATTTCCATTGAAGACCACCTTATCGAGCAGGTGAATAAATACAAATATCTGGGGCAGACACTGACGATGGATAACAACACTGAAGAGGAAATCCTATCTAGAATAAAGGCAGGATGGAGAAGCTTTGGAATACACAAGGAGCATCTTATTGATAAGAATATACCAATGTCATTAAGAAGAAAGGTGTTCAACCAGTGTGTCTTTCTATGGGGCGGAGACTTGGACAACAACACACGAATTACAACAAAAGCTAGTAACAACACAGAGAGCTATTAAGAGAAAAATGCTACACCTGTCGCTTAAAGACAAAGTCAGACACACCGAAATAAGAAAGAAAACAAAGGTGACAGATATAATGGAAAAGATAAAGACATCAAAATGGAAATGGGGGGGACATCTATCAAGAACAGAAGACAACAGATGGACCAAGAGGCTCACAGAATGTTAACCCAAGACGATGGAGTGATGACATCACCTCCTACATGGGCACGGCAGCATGGGCAAGGACAGCAAGGATCAGAACCGAATGGAAAAGGCTGAAGGAGGGCTTCATCCAGCATTGGATGAAATAGCCAGCAAGCAAGCAAGCACCAACAGTTCTACCAAAAGAATTCAATGACTTAATCAATAAAATGAGTTATATAAATCATAAAATGTCCAAAGGCACAAATTTAACAACAACAGCTGGTGATGTACAGGACAATAAAAGAACATTGTGGCATTGCCAAAAGCAGAGTGCAAAACATTTCTTTCAAGGATAGCAGCTAGTTTAATCATCTTAACTCCTCTGCGCAGATATAGGCACCAGTGGACATGGAGCTGCTTTATTTATGCACACAGTTACACTATTCTATCACCAGATGGCACACGCAGATCAATTATTGTATATTCACTAGCAAGCCGAATTTAAACACGGTTTAGAATAAGGACCAGTTCAGTCCCATCCCTGTTTCCCAGGAGTTGCATGAATTAAACTCCTCAGCTAAGCCTGATGTGCAAACTGCTCAATATACTTGCCCATAGTATCTATCCAGCAGTTCAAAAAAATGACCTCTTGCGACAGAAAAAATAATTGTCCTTTGTAGAAACCACTTAAGCTATAGTAAGCCAATGGTATCCCAATTAAGTAGTTAACCTCTTCCACACCGTAGTTGTCATTGGAGAGATATTACCACTGCTCTCACCTTGCCTTAAAGTGCTTTATATCTCCAGACTTGATCCCATTTAGGCTTCCTAATTACCAACTAAGTATTAATTTGTTCGGTTGTAAGGATCAATCCATTTCCAATCCATCCTTATCCATTTCCCCTCAGCTTGCTTCTTAGTTCATTGTAATAATTATCTAGCATCTTCCTATCAAGATTTATGGTGAAATGAAACAATGTCTTTCATAGCTTCTGAATTTCAGCAGCTAACAAAACGGAATTCATTTATTTCTGCGGCCGTGTCTGATCGGCTTGTTGTGCCAAAGAAAACAAAACAAAGAAAAACAGATTTCAAATCAAAGTGACACTATTGTTAACTCCTGGATAACTGTTTGTGAAGCTTACTCACCGTGATCATGATAACAGCAAATTGATTGATTGATTGATCAGTGAGTGATGTTAGTCTCGTCATAACACTCCTTCTTAAGCTCTGCTTATCCAAGATAAAAAAAATGCAGTTTTGCTGCCTTTGGTACGCATGTTAAGGCAGCTCATATAGAAATAAAACTGTCTCCAACCAGTGACATTACAAAAATGCAGGTTAACACGTAACCTGTTTCCAAGTAAGAATCAGATAATAAACTGAATTAATTTGCTAAATAAATAGGCTTCCAACAAGCTGCGTTGCCATTAACGATTACAGCTTTGTGTCGAGCAAGGCCACAATTTGAGATTGCCTAGAGGGTAATCTTATAGTAGAGTGTTATGTAGTAAATGCTGCTTGAGATGGTATTTAGATAAGGTTTAGATTTTGTTAAATTAGATATTTGCCATTCATACAATCTCATATTATAGCCTTCCTACAACTTTCCCAGAAGCCGAACTGTGAAGACCAAATTAATAACTTCGCTACCTTTAAGGTTCAATTCATGGCATGCATACTAAATGATTTTAAATGCATGCCATGCGAAAACTTTCACGATGCACAAATATCCAATTTACTTCAATGACCAATGCTTTGACGTAAGAAGTGCTGCTAATTTAATAAATTAATTATCATCACTTTGCGCAGCAACCATTGTGCAACTGTGCTTCCCTGCAAATGCGACCACTTCTTTTGAATGCTGAAAACATCACGACTCAGTGCAGTCTTAAAATAAATTAGGTTGCACTGTAAAAAAAAAAAAATCCTAGAACGGGAGATGGAATTCAGAGAAAGCACTAGGGTATTTTTTTTATTATTATTATTATTATTTAGTTTTTTTTCCCCATGAATGCAATATCACTATTTAACTTTCTTAATAATCACAGGCTTATATATTGATCTTGATTATTCAGTAAATAAATTGTGATTACTGATCTTAAACAGGGTGAGCTTGAATGCAATAATGCGTTTAAAGGACAGAGACTCACAGAACTTCATTTGAAAATCCCGAAACGCCGGCGTTACCACCAAAGGGACGTTGGGCTTTAGGGAGTTAAGAAAAATCAGTTTTCTGATGCAAAATCGACAAAGTATTGATACTATGTCATTCTACTATCAATTATAGTCATCACGTATCAAAAACACGCAATTCCTTGCTGTGGATTTACGCGCAAGTTCCACCATCGACAAATTCTGCGCTCCCTTATATCCTACTACCTATTCTCATTGATTAGTCACTCACTCAATTGCTTTTTGGGGTTATCCATCTTTTTCATAATTTTCACGAGCGTACAAAGCATAGTTTGGGGGGGATGGAGTTTAAGGCTAGCAAAACCCAGCACACCCTTTTTAAAATAATTGTAATTGACGATTGTTCCAGGCACAAAACGAGTGCACATTTGAACCATCTTAAAGTAAATCTGTCACGCATTTTCAAGGGGTCGAATTACTGAATCTTTCAAATGGCTATGCCAAAGATATTGTGGAGACAATAGGTAATTCAGAATGGTAGAATTTTAATTTTAAAAATAAGTACCCACCGCAGCACAGCGCGACTGTTTGCAACAGCGTCATAGCGAGAACTCCCTGGCAACACCATGTGTATATATATATATATATATATATACATATATACAGTTGCAATCAAAATCACCCTTGTGCAAGGGTTTTGTTGACAGAGACATTTTAACAGAGACATTTTATTGCAAATTAGACATAAGGCAGTCAAAAGCATTGTCAAAAAGCTAATAGAGGAGAATTTTCAGAGATACAGTATAGCATAGTTGCAAGTTCAGAGTTAAAGGAAGAGTGGCTACAGTACCAGGATGTGGCAGAAAGACGAAGCTAACAATGGCTGTCACCAAATTCCTAAGGAGATGGGTGGTCAAAAACCCTTGAGTGACGGCAGGAGACCCGCAGCAAGACTTGGAGGCACTGAGGTTTCAGTTGGCACAGTAGGGTGCATATTAAACGTTGAAGGTCTACAAGACATACACCACAACTAATCCAAAAGCACAAGCTCCAATATGCTCAAAACCATATAAATAAGCCACAGCAGTCTGGGGATATTGTTCCGTGGAGTGATGTTACAAAACTGGAATATTTCAGGCTTATGAATCAGTGATTTATCTGCAGGAGGAATAAAGAAGCATATGCTGAAAAGTACACCTTGTCTACAATGAGGAATTGTGGGGGCTTTTTGTGTCATGGATGGGTGAAGGGACCCACTTGCACAGGCTGGTGCGACCAAAAAGATGTTTAATAAATATACTTTAAAACAGACAAAAACAAACTGGGGAGCAGCAGCAACACACATGGAGCTAAAAATGCCAGAATGCAGCTGCACTGCCAAATTGGCAGTGCAGCTCTTAAATATTCTACACTTCACCTCCACTTCAACAAGCAATAGCTGTGGCTCGTTGAAGTGGAGGTGAAGACAGAAGGAGGGGGAGGGACTGTAGGGCAGGGCAGAACCATCACATTCTGATGCTCTGCGGCTGCCATGCTTCCTCTGGCACTGGAAATCTGCAAAGTGTGGAGGGCAAGATGGATTCAGCCAAGTACCAGGATATCCAAGGAGAAAATGTCATGCTGTCTGTGGGGAAGCTGACGCTTGGGCATCATTGGACCTTCGAAAAGGACAATGATCCTAAGCATACCTCAACAACCACCAAAGCTTGGTTTCAGAAGAAGTCTGGGAAGATTCTAGAGTGCCCATCACAGTCACCTCACTTGAACTCCATAAAAAATCTCTGGTAGGATTTGAAGAACACAGTTGCAGCATGCAAACCATAGAATATTAGGGAACTGGAGGCCATTGTCCATGAAAACTGGGCTAAGATTCCTTGGGAATGCTGCCAAAAGCTGGCATCTGCTGGCATTTCCAGCAGGTCATAGCGGCAAAAGGGTGCTCTACTATTAAAGATGTTTGTCATGAAGGGGTTGAATAATTTGGAGCCTGCTGTAGTTATTAAAAGTGGGATTTTATGTTGTTGTTGTATTGAGCCATTTAAATTGTTCTTGTTTGATTTGTTCATTGAAAACAGCTTTAAGTTTGTGAATTTTGCCAGTAAACATAATTTGCTATGGGGGTTAAATAATTTTGATTGCAACTGTATATATTATATATAATCACTAGCGGCGGGTGAACTGGCAATTGGGGAGGCTCAAAACAATCCATTAAAATAAATGATTGGTTACGACCTGTTTTAAATCGTTCATTTACGACCCCAATTCTGAAATAGTTGGGACAAAGTGTAAATTGTGAATAAAATCAAAACACAATGACTTTCAAATCACACCAGCCAGTATTTTATTCACAATAGAACAGAGATAACATAGCAAATGTTGAAACTGAAATTTTACAATTTTATCCACCAAATGAGCTCATTTCAAATTTGATGGCTGCTACAGGTCTCAAAAAAGTTGGAACAGGGGCCTGGTTACCATGGTGTCGCATCCCCTCTTCTTTTAAACACAGAGTGGAGGCATCTGGGCATTGAGGAGACAAGTTTCTTGAGTTTAGCCATTGGAATTTGATCCCACTGTTGTGTTCTGGCCTTTGGCCAGGACAGCATTTATGGTTTTATCAGTTTCATGTTCAAGATTCCATAGTTCATAGTTTTATAGTTCATGTCACAGTTTTTAACAGTTTCTTATATCAGGTTTTTGCATTTCATGTTTCACATTCATTGTCCACGTTTTTACTTTTCCATGTTTTGTTTCATGCCAGGTCTGCCAAGCCACTTCACCACTTGTCTGCGTTCTGCCCCGTGCCTTCGTGGTTGCACATTTCAGAGCTCTGGTTGGCTTTGGTGTTTCCCCCCTCCTTCCGTGCTGTGCTGATTCGGGGCTGTCTGAGCTTAAGTGGCAATTAACTGTTTTTAAGTTACTAACATTTACTAACATGCACTGGGTGGTGTAATTCTTAGATAGGCACATTACTAATACTACTAATTTAGACAGGGAGTTTGTTGTCATGATTCCTGCTATTTCAAGATCTTGCTGTGCTTTCCTGTTCTGAACATTCATGCTGCTTTCAAACTGCGTACTTAATTGGCACTTCAGCTGAGCACGCTCATTCTCTTAATGAGCAAGTCTTGTCCACCAATCTCTGTCCATGTCATGATCTTGCCCTGCCTCTTGTTCTCCTTCTCCAGGTGTTGCCCTTCATGTCTTGATTTCTCACCCTTTATCTGGATGCGGTGGAAGTTGGCTGGCAGACAGAGTCTCAAGTTCCCTTTCATGTCAAGTTCCAAGTCTTGTTCTAGTCCCATGCTTTCCTTAGCCATAGTTCTTATCAGCATTGTACATGGCCTCGTTATTAACATCATTAGTCTTATTTCTGTTCATGGTTATCTCCCTGGAGTTTCCAGTGACCTTTGTTTTCCTCATTTTTGATCCTTTGTTTATAGCTCTGTGTAGCTCTCTTTAGTTTGTTTTTTGGCAACCCTTTGGGTGAAGTTTTTTGTTGGCCCTCGTGCCCGATTTTCTTTAGTTTTTTCCAATAAAGCCTTTTCCCTCCATTCCAGCATTTGGTGTCTAACTGGTCCCCTATCACCCACTCTCGTTTAATACAGGCTTCCAGCTGCTGGAGAGTTTTGGGTCTCCTTTGATGGACTTTTAGTTTTATTATGCACCAAATGTTCTCAAACTGTGAGAGATCAGGACTGCAGGCAGGCCATTTCAGCGCACGGACTCTTCTATTACAAAGCCATGCTGTTGTAATAGCTGCAGCCTGTGGTTTTGCATTGTCCTCCTGAAATACACAAGGCCTTTCCTGGAATAGATGTCATCTGGAGGGGAGCAGATGTTGCTCTAAAACCTTTAGGGCTAGCCTATATACCTTACAGCATTCGTGGTACTTTTTGAAACATGCAAGTGTCCCACACCAAATGCACTAATGCATCCCCATACCATCAGAGATGCAGGCTTTTGAACTGAAAGCTGACAACAGGAGGGGTGGTCTTTCTCCTCTTTAACCCAGAGGTCACGAGGCCCATGATTTCCGACAAGAATGTCAAATTTGGACTCGTCTGATCGCAGGACACTTTTCCACTTTGCTACAGTTCATTTTCAATGAGCCTAGGCCCACAGAACACGGCGGTGCTTCAGGATCATGCTCAACAATGGCTTCCTTTATGCATGGTGATAGAGTTTTAGGTGGCATCTGTGGACTGTGTTAACAGACAGTGGTTTTTTGAAGTATTCCTGGGCCCATTTAGTAATGTCAATGACAGAATCATGCAGGTGAGTGATGCAGTGGCATCTGAGCGCCCGAAGGTCACAGGCATCCAGTAAAGGTCTTCAGCCTTGTCCTTTACGCGCAGTGATTTTTCCAGTTTCTCTGAATCTTTTGATGACGTTATGCTCTGTCAATGATAAGACCTTCAAAGCCATTGTAATTTGACGATGAGGAACATTGTTTTCAAATTATTCCACAATTTTTTACGCAAGCCTTCAAAGGTTGGAGAGCCTCCAGCCAACTTTACTTCTGAGAGACTCAGCCTGCTCATTTTGTGGATAAAAATGTAAAATGTCTCAGTTTCAACATTTGAAATGTTATCTATGTTCTATTGTAAATAACATATTGGCTCATGTGATCTGAAAGTCATTGCATTTTGATTTTATTCACAATCTACACTTCGTCTCAACTATTTCGGAATTGGGGTTGTAAATTACCATTACAGAAACTCTGAAAGCTCTCAACATTATCAGGTGTGGCCAGTTTTCATTAATAACGCATACCTGTTAACGCTTGTGCAATCGGTGTGAGTTTAAATGGCCTATTTACGTTCCTCTGCTGTAGTAAGCAATTATTCAATCAAGGCTTATGTAAGAGATTCTCGTGCGGAACTGAAGTCTTCATGCATGGAGGTTTATCAGTTTCACCTGCATTATGACTCCGGACTTCTCATGCTTTTCTCTACTCAGGGGTTTGAAGCAATTCATGTGTTTTGTGACCATTTAAATTGTTTAAATGAAATAAGATCATTTGAAAAGTCTTTATGCAATTCCAATGCTTCCAATGATCTTATTTAATTTATTTTGCTTTTACTACATGCTCTGATTGTAATGTTGCAGTAAATGTTGTGTTACTGTTCCCTTTTGCGTTAATGCAGACAAATTCATATATCACTCTGAGGTCTCACCTTCCTGATCTCCTACACCTAGCTGGCCTTTGTTGTTTCTGCCCCATGCGTACACAGTTCCTGAGAGAGACAGAGCAAAGCTGTGGTCCCCTCCAGCAGCGATCATAGCCAGGGGGACTCCCGACAGAGAGGGAAGGCGCTTAGGCATCTGAGATCTGGGTGCTGCCTCCCCTTGTCCCAGCTGACCATGCAAGTTGTTCCCCCATGTAAACAGCTGCCCATCTGAAAGCGTCATGAATTAAAGAAATGAGAAAGACACTGAATCCTTGTAAAAATTCATATTCATTACACACATCAAACATTCTTGGTGTCAGTATTGACAAAGTTGATGGCATTAAATTTCCATTACACTCAGAAACATGCTGCTTTGTTCAATGAAATACCATTTTATTCATGTTCAAGAGTTACAGTTCCATACCTCTACACAGTGCAATAGTGTGTTGGTCCCCACAGGCAACTTGTATCACTTGTGTGCCATTTAGTGCACTGAGACACCTAAAAAATAGATATAAAACATGAACCTAGTAATGTTACCAAGCTTTGATGAGAACCTGGAAAGTCCCTGTAAAGTTCTGAGAAATGAACAAAATGTCCAGTGCCGTAAAAAGGTACTGGCCCTCTTCCCAATATCCTCTATTTTTTGCATTTGTCACACTTAAATGTTTAAGATAATCAAACAAATTTCAATATTAGACAAAAATATCTTCGGAAAACATAAAATGCAGTGAAATGATATAATTTATTGAGAGGAAAGACGATCCAAATTTACCTGCCCCTACTTGTAAAGGTAACTGCCCCCTTAGTAACTAAATCAACCAATTACAAATTTAATTGATAATTAAGTTCAATTTTCAGTAGACACACCCAGGTATGAATTAAATAAAACAATTATTTTCAAAAACATTATTGTGTTGCTCTTTAAGAGAAAAAAGGACTTTACTGGAAAAATACATAGTGGACAGCAACAAGCACTACCCCTCTCGCTCATTCCCTGACCCCCGCTCAACAAGTCAACAAGCTGTTGCATGAATGTAGGCTCCCAGTTTTCAAATCCTGGCTAAATCCTTGCACAGCATTCCTCAATTAGAACATTATAACAACTGTCAAACACAGTGGTGCTAGTGGGATTGGCTGGGGCTGCTTTGCTGTTACAGGACCTGCGTGACAATAAATAATTGAAGGAACCCTGAATTCCTCTCTTTACCAGAAAATCCTGAAGGAGAATGCTCAGCCATGACCTAAAGTTGAAGCAATATGCAACAGGAAAATGATCTGAAGCACACAAGAAGGTCCACCTCTTAATGGCTCAAAAGAGACAAATAAAGATTTTGAAGTCGCCAAGTCAAAGTCCTAACTTGAATCTAATTGAGATGCTATGGAATACAGTGGGGTGCAAAAATTTGGGCACCCCTGGTTTAAATGTCTGTTGCAATTAATCTCCAAGTGATTGTAGCATTTAGTGTTCAGGTTTGCTGAAACATAAACATAACACCTTTCTGCAAATTTAAAAGCAAGGATTCTTTTTATTTTATTTTATTTTTTCTGTTTTTAAATGATAAGAAAGGAAAAAAAGGACCCTGTGAAAAAGTTTGGGAACACTTTTGGATTATTCTTTGTTACCTTTTAAGAAGATGATTACTAAGGCCCAGACCCAGGTGATTTACTCGTTAGGGCTTCAATGAGTCAGGTGAATGTAATTCCAGGGTTGAACTTATTGTGAAGTAACTCCATGCCTTCTAAAAGTACCCGACTGTGGTGTTAAAAACCATGTGTTTCTTTTAACAGTTGTCCAAGGATGTCAAAATCCTGACAATTCACTTCCACCAACAAGGAGAGGGCAACAAGAAACTCTCACAACGTTTCAAACCGCCCATTTCTACTATCAGAAACATTGTAAGAAAAATGGAAAATAATGGAACAATTGAAGTAAAGGCAAGATCAGGAAGACCAAGAAAATTTTCAAATAGAATGGCTTGAGATCTGGTGAAAAATGCTCAGAAGAACCTACACATCACTGCAAAAAAGAGTAGCAGACACAGGTCTAGTTGTTCACAGAACAACAATAGAGTGCACCTTAAACAACAAAGATCTACATGGCAGAGTTGCAAGAAAGCAGCCTTTCCTATGACCTCAACTCAAAATTAAGTGTCTGAAGTATGCAAAAGAGGACCTTGAGAAACCCCAAGTCTATTGGAACAAAATCAAAATTGAACTTTTTTGGCCACATTCAAAGGAGGTATGTTTGGAGAAAAAAGTGTGAAGCATTTGTAGAGAAGAACACGTAGCCAACTGTTAAGCATGGAGGCAGATCCATTATGCTTTGGAGTTGTGTAGCAGCTGGGGGCAGAGGCAGTATTGTGCGGGTGGAAGGAAGAAAGGATTCCACCAAATATCAAAACATTCTGGAGGCTAACGTTCAAAGCTCAGTCCAAAAATTTAAGATAAAGGGATGTTGGGTATTCCAGCTACATAATGACCCGAAGCACACCTCAAAATCAACCATGAAGTACCTCCAGGAAAGACGCGTGAAGGTTTTATCCCCAGACTTGAATATTATTGAAAATATGTGAAGAAACCTCAAACATGCTGTGCATGCAAGAAGGCCAAAGAATATTTCTCAGCTAAAGGTGTTCTGTCTGAAAGAATGGGGAAAAATTCCCAAGACAAGAATTGAAAGACTCTTGGCTGGCTACAGGAAGTGCTTGTGTCATGGTTGTGGCCCGCCGGCAAAAGACATAAAGCCGGTGGGCACTGAGACCATGTTCCCAAAAAGAGTTAAGGGACCCAAACGCACAGGCTGAGATAATAGAAACTTCTTTAATTTAAATTACAAAAGTTAAAACAAATGAGGGGCACAGCATGCAGAAGCTAACAGGGCTCTCAGAAAGAACAAAGAATACTGCTGCACCAAACTCAGGTGCAGCCAACCCTTAAATACCAACACTTCACCTCAACAAGCAATAG
Source organism: Gymnothorax reevesii (assembly GCA_029721435.1). Taxonomy (NCBI): domain Eukaryota; kingdom Metazoa; phylum Chordata; class Actinopteri; order Anguilliformes; family Muraenidae; genus Gymnothorax; species Gymnothorax reevesii. The sequence goes on from CM056579.1 coordinate 77,800,257, forward strand.
GTGTGGCTCGTTAAGGTGGAGGTGAAGAATGCAGCAGGGGGAAGGGTCTGCAGGCAAATGCCATGACAGGGGCAGCAGTATTCTGTCATGGTTGTAGCCTGCCGGCAAAAGACATAAAGCCGGCGGGCACAGGGACCATGTTTCCAAAAAGAGTTAAGGGACCCAAAAGCACAGGCTGAGATAAAAATATAAGATTCTTTAATTTAAATTACAAAAGTTATAACAAACCGAGGGGAGCAGCATGCAGAAGCTAACAGAGCTCTCACAAAGAACAAAGAATACTGCTGCACCAAACTCAGGTGCAGCCAACCCTTAAATACCAACACTTCACCTCCACCTTAATAAGCAATAGGTATGCTATCGACCACCAGCTTTGGACAGTGCAATCAATGAAATGCTTTTTAGGAGGATTATGCAAGCTTGTAGCAGTGGTGGGACTATTATCATGGGAGATTTAAATTATCCTGGTATCAATTGGGAAATGGTGAAAGGACAGGGTAGGAGGGAGGAAGAATTTCTAGATGTTATAAATGATAATTTCTTGGTGCAGTATGTGAATAAACCTACCAGAGAGAAAGCAATTTTAGACTTAGTGCTCTGTAATGACCCTGATAGAATTAGCAATGTTGAGGTACTGGAGCCACTTGGGACAAGTGATCACTCTGCAGTTAATTTTGCTGTTTCATGGGAAGTTACAAAGGTGTATTCTAAAACAAAAATTTTCAATTTTAGGCGAGCAAACTTTCACAGTATGCGTTCATATCTAAGTGAAATAAAATGGGAGACACTCCTGGACTGTAAGTCCGTACATGAGATGTGGGAAAGAAATAAGGGGGTTTTACTTGAATCACAATGCAGATTCATTCCGAAGGTGTTCAAAAGTAAGCTGAAAAAGCAGAATCCTCAGTGGATGACCAAAGTATTCGTAGGATTTTGAGTGAAAAGAGGAATCTTTATAAGATGTACATAAAGGATAACTATGAGAATACTAAGGCTGAATACTGTAAAATGTGGGCTGTGGTCAAAAAAGAACTGAGGAATGCTAGAAGACTGTATGAAAGACAAATTGCAAAGGGGGCAAACACTAGCCCTAAGCGCTTCTTTCAGTACTGTAGCAGAAAAAGGAAAGTTAAAGAGCAGGTTAAGTGCATAAAGAATAAAAATGGATCGCTGCTATATGATAACAAGCATACTGTGGATGCCTTAAACAGTTACTTTGCTGAGAATTTTACCTCAGAGGGGGTCTTTATTTGGCCAGAGGGCATGTTAAATGCTCAAGATTATTTAGCGGAAATTGAGGTTCGGGATTGAGTACAAATGAAAACGCACCACTCACGAAATCTGGAATAGCTCCACGGAATGATATGTGAAGTATATACGTATGATGCATTTGAGATAATGAATGATTTAAGAAGACATGTAAACATCATTTAATTTCATTCACGATAATGTTAATGCGCGAGAGAGGTTTAACTGGTGTAGGGGTCAAACAGGAAAGTCAATAACGGGTGTGACCGCCATTTGCATTGACACATGCGGTGCATCGTCGTCCGATGGAGTTGATCAGTCTCTGGATAGTGTTCTGAAGGATAGCATTCCTCTCCTGAACAAGGGCAACCTCAAGTTCTCGGATGCTGTCCATCTGGCGTCGACGTGAAAGACGTCGTCCAATTTCATCCCATAAGAGCTCGATACGGGAGAGGTCGGGTGACAGAGCTGGCCACTGAAGCACGGGGATGTTCTGCTGTGCAAGGTACTGCATGGACACCCATGCAGTGTGTGCCCTAGCATTGTCCTGTTGGAACGTGTGGACATCGTGGTGTTGGTTGAAGAATGGCGCAACATGGTTCTGCAGCACCTGGTCCCGGTAGTAGACGCCGTTCACCCTTCCTCTGCAGATATGGAGAGGGGTTCTGTGAGGGTAGCTTATTCCACCCCACACCATAACGCTGCCACCACCCCAACGGTCCGTTTGAACGACACAATCGGCGTTATAATGTTCACCACGTCTCCGCCAAACACGAATACGGCCATCTGCGTTCCTTAATTTTAAGTGAAATCGTGACTCTTCAGAAAAGATGACACCGTGCCATTGTCGTAGTCGCCAATTCTGGTGTCTGTTTGACCACTGTAGACGCTGGTTTCGGTGACGATCCGTCAATTTGGGGCCGAAATAAGGACGTTGTGCACGCAGGCCTGCAGCTCGCAGACGGTTCCGTACGGTGTTGGGGTGAATGAATCCACGTCGTTCTTGGACTTGAGCAGCCATTCTTGTCACTGGTAGTGTTCGGTGTCGGACATGATCCTGTACGATCTGACGATCCTGACGTGCCGTTGTCACACGTTGTTGACCCGGTCGAGGACGGTCCCGAGTGCTCCCCGTTGGTAGAAACCTTTGATGGAGTCCTGCGATCGTTGTGTGTGCGCAGTGTAGTCGTCTGGCAATTTCCCTGGTGCTGGCGCCAATTTAATAATAATAATAATGCATCAATTTTATATAGCGCTTTTCTGCTTTCTGGGCACTCAAAGACGCTTCACAAGGATACATTATTCATTCACTCACACTCTGATGGTGGTAAACTATGTTTTGTAGCCACAGCTGCCCTGGGGCAGACTGACGGAAGCGTGGCTGCCAGTATGCGCCTACGGCCTCTCCGACCACCACCAAACATTCACACACAGCCACACAGTGTTCCTGTATTGCATGTTTTGTGGGTGGGGGAAACCGAAGTACTCGGAGAAAACCCACGCGAACACGGGGAGAACATGCAAACTCCACACAGAGAGGCCCCAGGCCGGATTCGAACCCACAACCTTCTTGCTGTGAGGCAGTAGTGCTAACCACTGTGCCACCCAAAATTTGAAGCATGCCTATGGCACATTCCCGTTCGGGGGCTGTAAGTCGCGGCATAGTGTCGACGTTTCACAAGTGTCAGTGAAAAATTGAAATTTTATTCGGATTAACATGCTTTTAAAGGCAACGTGTGCACAAATTCAGAGTGAAATTCATTTTTCCCGTGGTGTGCGTGCAAGATGTTGCGTTTTTGCAAAAAATTGCCTAGCGTTACAGTTAACTTGAAATTCTCGCATTTCTTGCACCTGGCATGTCGGGTGACGTCACTGTAGTGTTGTTGTTGTATAAAAATGATATTGAAGTTCATTTGAACTTAAATATTGACTTTTTTCAAGTGGTGCATTTTCATTTGTACTCAGTTTATCAGACAAGTTACATGAACTAAAGGCAGATAAGGGTCCTGATGGCTTATATCCTAGAGTGCTCAGGGCAGCTGGTGAGTTCATCTTTATGCCGCTATCCGCCATCTTCAGACAGTCTTTAGAAACTGGAGAAATGCCAAATGATTGGAAACAGGGCAATATAATACCAATATATAAGAAAGGGGACCGTACCGAGCCAGGAAACTACAGGCCAGTGAGTTTAACTTGCATTTTGTGCAAAATATTGGAATCTATCATAAAAGATGAGCTGGACTTATTTCTTGACAGTAACAGTATCTTGAGGGATAGCCAACATGGTTTTCGGAAGGGGAAGGTCATGCCTAACAAACCTACAGGAATTTTTTGAAGAGGCCACCAGGACTTACGACCAGAGCAGGGTTTATGACATCATATACTTGGATTTTCAGAAAGCATTCAATACAGTACCGCATAAGAGACTAATTTTTAAAATGAGCCCCATTGGAGTTACAGGAGGTATTCTGAAGTGGATTCAAAACTGGTTACAGGACAGAACACAAAGAGTAGTGGTCAGTGATATCTCATCTGAGCTAGGTATGTGTTGTGTTCCAGGGTTCTGGCCTTTGGCCAGAACAGTATTGCTCATGGTTTTAACAGTTTCATGTTCCAAGATTCCATAGTCATAGTCATAGTTCTTGTCACAGTTGTAACAGTTTCTTGTATCAGGTTTTTGCTTTTCATGTGTCACATTCATTGTCCCATGTTTTTACTTTTCCATGTTTTTGTTTTTGCCAGGTCTGCCATGCCACTCCACCGCTTGTCTGCGTTCCGCCCCGTGCCTTCGTTGTCGCACATTTCAGAGCTCTGGCTGGCTTTGTGGTTTCCCCCTTCCTTCTGTGCTGTGCTGATTCGGGGCTGTCTAAGCTTAATTGGCAATTAACTGTTTTTAAGTTACTAACATTTACTAACACTCACTGGGTGGTGTAATTCTTAGACAGGCACATTACTAATACTACTAATTTAGACAGGGAGTTTATTGTCATGATTCCTGCTTTGCTATTTCAAGATCTTGCTGTGCTTTTCTGTTCTTAGCATTCATGCTTGCTTCCAAGCTGCATAATTAATTGGTACTTAAGCTGAGCACGCTCATTCTCTTAATGAGCAAGTCTTGTCCACCAATCTCTGTCCATGTCTTGATCTTGCCATGCCTCTTGTTTCTCTTTCTCCAGGTGTTGCCCCTCATGTTCTGATTTCTAAGCCTTTATCTGGATGCGGTGGAAGTTGGCTGGCAGACAGTGTCTCAAGTTTGTTTCAAAGTCAAGTTTTGTCGCTCATGTTCATGCTCCCAAGTCCTTGTTCATGGTTCCCAGTCTTGTTCATAGCCCTTGTGTATATAGCCTTAGCCTTGTTGTTTATTTTCGTTCTTGGATTTCTGCCTGGAGTTTCCAGTGGTTTTTTGTTCTTGCCGTTTTTGCTATTTAGTTTCCAGCTCTGTGTAGCTTACTTTAGTTTGTCTTTTGCAACCCTTTGGGCCAAGTTTTTTGTTGGCCCTCGTGCCTGTTTTGCTTTTGTTTTAATAAATTCCTTATTCCCCTTCACCTCGCTCCTGGTGTCTACCTGATCTCGTATCAGTATGGTGGGGAGTGGCGTCCCCCAGGGATTGGTGTTGGGACCCCTGCTGTTCCTCATTTACATTAATGACCTTGATAGGAATATAGAGAGCAGATTGGTTAAATTTGCAGATGATACTAAATTGAGGGGTTTGGCAAATAGTCCAGGGTCCACTAAAGTGATTAAGGACGATTTGGATAGAATCCAGAATTGGGCAGAAATGTGGCAAATGAAATTTAATCGAGCAAAATGTAAAGTTGTACATGTAGGTAATAAAAACATTAGACGGGATTACTTGGGAGGTTTAAAACTGGAATGTGCTGCACATAGGCCTGTCGCGATAATCAATAAATCAATTAATCTTACTATAACAAAAAATGAGGTCAATAAGTTTTCTAAAAATTTTCATTTATCAAAGACACTGGATGTCAAGAGAGTTAAGTCCAGTGCATTGATCTTGACTGATTACTCGCGGTTCCTTACTCCTCCGCAGAGTGAACCGTCTTGTCAATCACTCACTCTTTATCTCAGGGAAGTGATTTTTCTGCTAATTCGCGGAATTCCGCTTTTTTATCTTCAAAATAGAAATAAAAAAAAAATAAATTTTCTGTCATGAAAATCCAATTTCGTATCTACAGCATTCCTACTTTTAGTATTTCCATAACTGAATTGATCGTATGCATGATGCATTCTACCGAAACGTTTTCAAATTAGCCAGGTAAGGCACACTGGTCAAATGTGACACTGTGTGGGCAGGGGCTGCGGCGGCAAGTTTCAACACTGCGGAAAAGAAACGACTGAGATATTGCGGATATTCGAGACGACAGATAGCTTGTAGTATAGAAATAATAATTAATAGTCCGTATACCTGTATTTTGTGTAGCCCATTCGGCTAGTGGAGCGAGGATGAAGCAGTCTTGTAGCCTAAGTTTCAGCGGCGTGAGTGGTTTATGGCTGAACACTGCTGCGTCCCTTTATGTAACTCGTCGACACAAATGATGGACACTGCTGTTTAGTTGCGTGGTTGGTTCAGTGTGTATCAGGATCCCCCGGGAGTGCAAGCGGGTGCTCGTCTTAGCTCTGTGAGGCACATTCGCCAGCTCCCATTAATTGTAGTATGGCCAGTCGAACCATAACATTGGATTACGTAAGCATACCAACAAGCCTGATGGACCTTTATTTTCCTACCTCACACTCGCACATTTTGATATGAAGCATTATCACCCTACATTTTGACATCGGTGATGCTGAATTAATTGGTTACTGTGGCCAGCATACGCACGGGTTATCAGTGCTAACGCAGCTAGGCATGTAGCTCCAAAGCTAAATCATGGTTATTTCATCAGCTGCCCAGATAATCCATGACCTTTAGCAATATTAGCGAACGACGCCAGTACCTTTTCTATTGCGTCGTATAGTTAGTGGTATCGTTCGCGAATATTAAAGGTGCTTCAGCCCTTCCTCGTAGTTTCATTTTTGTTTTTTCATGTAAATGGAGCGTCACTGGACACCGAATATAGCCGAATGTGGCTAGTTAGTGATGCTGATTTCCGTTGTCGTTTGGCTTATTCACTAGGTTAATTTGTAATGCGTAGGCCTAATATGTAATGCATATTTCCAGGAGTTCCAACAGGATTGTGTTTTTAGTCAATAATTGGAAGTTGATAATACTCACAGAACTCATAGATGGTTTCTACAGATGATTGGACAAAGAAAAAAGAATTAGTGGTGTGTATCTATAGTGATTATGTTCTTATTTTTCATTTTTGCTATTACACAATACATTCAAGGTAGTCTAAATTCATGAAATCCCATGAGCATGTGACTGTGATATGATTTTGGAGTTGAATGTGAAGTCAATGATTTTATTGATATATTGGCTATATTCAATGCATGTTATTTGACTTTTATCTGAGTGCAATAGTGGCAGATTAAATTCTTTACAAGCTTAGAGCTTGTGACCAATTTTGACTTGACTTAGAAATGAAAGATTTCATGTGTTTGTTAGCTTTTTGTACATTGGATAAAAATTCTGTTTTTTTTATTTTTATTTTATTGAATTCTTAGTACACTTAGGGCACTAAAAATCACTAAAACCTAGGAATTCATTGATCTTTAAAAAGGGTGAATTTGCATTTTTTTAGAATATCGTTATATTTGAAAAATGGCACCGAAATGACAATATTATCGTTTATCGCAATAAATTTTGGGAGAATTTATCGACCAGCAAAATTTGTTATCGTGACAGGCCTAGCTGCACAAGAGAAAGATCTGGGAGTGATTGTTAACCAAACCCTCACAGGTTCTAGCCATTGTGCCATAGCAGTTAAAAAAGCTAATCGGATGCTAGGAGACATTGCCAAAAGTATTGAGAACAAATCTAAGGAGGTGATGCTTCTTTTGTACAACACGTTCGTTAGACCACACCTGGAGTATTGTGTACAGTTCTGGGGACCATACTTTAAGAAAGATATAGAGGCTCAAGAGAAAGTTCAGAGAAGAGCCACAAAACTTATTCCAGGTATAAAAGATGAAAGCTATGAGAAGAGGCTGAAGATCCTTAATCTCTTTAGTCTTAGGAAATAGAGACTCAGGGGAGATTTGATTGAGGTCTTTAAATATGTTAAAGGGATTAACAAATTGAATCATGTAGGATTCCTTCGACCAAGTGTTGAGAGTAGAACTCTCAAATGGAATCAAATGGTCAAATGGTCACAAATGGAAGTTGACCAAAGGTAAATTTAGTACTGATATTCGGAAATATTTATTCACCCAAAGAGTAATTGCAATGTGGAATAGCTTACCTGACCATATTGTTGAGGCAGAGACCTTGGTGGTTTTCAAGAGCAGGCTTGACCTAAAGCTAGAGTAATTTAGTATCTGAAGGGATATATTCACAATAGTATAAAGAAACTGGCAAGTTTAGTTGGGCTGAAAGGCCTGTTCTTGCCATTCATGTTATGTTATGTTATGTTATGTTGTTATGTGTGGCTCGTTGAGGTGGAGGCAGCTTGTAAGCTGTTATAGCTGCCCGAAGAGGAATTACAAAGTACTAGCTGTCAGGGTTCCCAAACTTTTGCGCAAGGCCTTGTTTTATTATTTTGAAACTGTAAAAAGTTCAGAACAAAAATTATTCTTGCTTTAAAATGTGATAATGTGTCATGTTTAACTTTGAAGCATTTAATGTTCAGGTTTGCTTTCAACAGACATTTAAACCAGCGGTGCCCTCATTTTTGCACCCCACCATAACCCTACACAAGCAGTTCAGGCTCAAAAACCCTCCAATGTGGCTAAATTAAAAAATTATTCGGCCAAAGAGAAAACTCCTCAACTGCAATGTGAAATATTGATTTCCAATTATAACTGGCATAACCAATTATTAGAATGGGGGGTGCCTTTTCTGTTTACACACATTGTCTTTCTCTTAAAAATCGAGTAGCAGCTTTTACTTTATCACAGCCTGAACAATATAACTCAGTAACATGAATATGATTTTGGTGGTGCAATCTCTCAGCCCAGCACAATGTGTCAGTATCATAAATATTATATTCACCTGGGAATGAAAGGCTTTTTTTTGCAGTTCAGCTGGAAAACGTTGCCTTTCTCTGAAACCATTACAATTAAATCTCCTCCGCAGCTCAGAGTGTCTATTTTCTCATTCTCCAACGTTATATTCTCTGAAGAAAAAAAGAAGATAAACACCCGATAATTGTATTTGCAAATATTACTAGACGATTGCATGAGCAAGCAAAAAAAAAGTTTATATATATATAGCAAACAAATCAATAGCTAAAATTAATCTGTCATTCATTAAAGATGGCAAAATTCACCGTTATTTTACCGGTAGTCATAATTTAACGGTGATTACCTGACTTTTGTCTGTCTTTCGTTTCACTCATTCCCTTCTGAAAACAGATTTTTCCTTCTCCATTTTCTGTGACGATGGCAATGATGAGTTTTCCAAGGGATACCGCAGTTATCCTATCTTTTTTTGCGCTGGACAGAAGATGGTTTCCTGCGGTCCCAGTCGTATGATCTTGACAGGGACTGTCAAGTCCGAACCTCCAATAAGTGCTTTCACCCCAGCAGATCATTATCGCGTGGTTTTCAGGTCGTTATTTATGTCCCACTATTACTCGGTCCCGCAGACAACTGTGTTGCCGTGAACGGTGTCGTGAACGCTCATCTATACAATAAATATGACAGCAGACCATGGAAACGAAACCGACCTCTTGAGTTTCGTTTTCCTTTTTACTTTGCTGAAAAATGAAACCTAGTGCAACACAAGTGATGACAATATCGACACTTAGGCTAAGTTCGATTCGTTTCGAACACGTTTGATTTATCCAGTATCAACCACTAATCTGTATAGAATACAGAATTATAACATAATTATGCATTATTATTAGAATTTTTCCATACAGTTCAGTGGTAGCCTTCCTATGACCACGGATTGTCAACGCTGTTTGAAAACTTCAGTCACGTGAGCATGTAGTTTTTCTCCCCGAAAAAAAAAGCCCCCTGCTTACCACGGGAAGGGAAGATTTGAAACGCTTAGCGATTGTTCAGCGGTGATGGTATTATTGCTTGATTGAAACAGAAGCAGCTGGCGGTTGGCGATTAAAATTGTGAGACATAATTAACTTGCGAAATAGATACATTTGTGTGCGTGTGTGCGCGTGTTACAGCCAGATTGTGAAACCTGTCATTTCTTCATGTAGCCTTATGACTGAAATGTTTTGTCATTCCATGAAATGACTGGCTTCACAATCTAACTGTGACATAAGGCGTTGGCTATATACGTTAGCTTCACGAAACAGCCTATATCTGTTAATTAAACAGCCAATATTCTATAACCGTAGGCGCACAGGTTCAATCTGCAATTTGTTATTGAGGATTACAGCGCCCTCCATAATTACTGGCACCCATGGTTAAGATGTGTTAAAAGCCTTAAAATTTATTCAATTTTGATTGCAGAAGCAAACTCTCACACTGAAAATTGTGGAAAAATGTAACCTTCAAGTCAAGTGAATTTTAAGGGGAAAAAAAATCCCTGACGAAGAAATAATTATTTTTCTTAAAATCACCCGTTCCACAATTATTGGCACCCCTAACAATTCCCAGGAATTAAATGTCATTGAAATTTTTCTGTCATTTCTACAGTAGTTCACAAAGTTTATCAGAGTATCAAGGAAGATTTAATTAGTAAATCATCAATTCCTGTTTCCCTGGGGTATAAATATGACGTGACACAGAGGCCATTTCTCTTATTCACTCTTCAACTTGGGAAAGACAAAGGAACACACCATTCAAGTCAGGCAGATGTGTGTCGACCTTCACAAGTCAGGCAATGGCTACAAGAAAATAGCCACTCGCCTGCACCTGCCCATATCTACTGTCAGAGGAATCATGAAGAAGTTTAAAACTACAGGAACAGTGTTAAACAAGCCTGGACGAGGATGCAAGGGTATTTTTTTCCACTACGCACAGTGAGGAAGATGGTAAGAGTAATAAAAAGTTCCCCAAAACTCACTGTTAAAGAATTGCAACAAATAGTAGCATGTTGGGGTCACAAAGTCTCCAAAACAAACATCAGGCACTATCTACATGCCAACAAGCTTTTTGGGAGGCATGCACAGAAAAAACCTTTTCTCACTTACAATCATAAACTCAAACGTCTGGAGTTCGCTAAGCGGTACTGGGACTTCAACTGGGACTGTGTGCTTTGGTCAGATGAGACCAAGATAGAGCTTTTTGGCGACAAACACTCTAAGTGGGTCTGGCAGAACACAAAATATGAGTATGCAGAAAGGCACCTCATGCCCACTGTGAAGTATGGGGGAGTATCGGTGATGCTATGGGCCTGTTTCTCTTCCAGAGGCCCTGGAAACCTTGTTGGGGTGCATGGCATCATGAACGCTTTGAAATACCAGGACATTTCAAATCAAAATCTGGTGGCCTCTGCCCGAAAGCTGAAGATGGGTAGTCACTGGGTCTTTCAGCAAGATAACATGTGGCAAAATCTATACAGAAATGGTTCACCAGACACAGAATCAAGCTCCTCCCATGGCCATCTCAGTCCCCAGACCTCAACCCCATTGAAAACCTGTGGAGTGAGCTGAAGAAAGTGCAGATGAGAGGACCCAGGTCGCAGGATAATTTAGAGAGATTGTGCAAAGAGGAATGGCCGAAGATCCCTCTTTCTGTATTCTCCCATCTTGTGAAACATTTATAGGAGAAGATTAGGTGCTGTTTTGTTGGCAAAAGGGGGTTGAACAAAGTATTAACATCAGGGGTGCTAATAATTGTGGCACACATGATTTGATGGAAAAAAATTTTTTCCTAATGTGGGATTTTTTTTCCCACTGAATAAATGCACTTGAATTAAAGGTTGGATTTTCCTTTTTTTCATTGTGGTCCTATATAATTTACAAAAAAACTGAATTTATTAGAAGCCAAAGAACACATCTCGACCTGGGGTGCCAATAATTATGGAGGGCGCTGTATCTGTGATTATCCTTGCCTTTTCAATTCGAAGCATTTATGACAGCAGGAATAAATATTACTGCCAGTAGGCTGTGCATTTCGCAGAGAAACGCTGTTTCGAATTAATTTGAGACTGGTTGTCTCAAAAGCTCTGAAACGGTTTCAAAGGTTTGAAATATCCATCTTCACGCAAGACATGCAGTGAAGTGAGCTAGTTCTTCATTCGTAATCTCCCCAAGATAACCGTTAATAGGTCTACTAAAACACACAATAATTTTTGCCTCTTAACCAAAAGATTCATCAAGTACCATTCCAGGTTAAGACAGCAGCAATCCACAAACACGACACATGAACAGGAAATACCCAAGTAATAGAAATAACATTAGCGAAACTAAAGATACTGGACCCTTAAAAGGGACCGAACGTGCTGATCCTTCTTTTAATACATATTAGTAATGTTATAATATTGGTTGTCCATGCTCAACCTCTGAAAAGTTTCTAAACATAAGATACAGGAATTTTGCCGTAATCCAAGAATGTGAATTCGAAAGCGTGATTTCCTCTCTGCACAGCTCCTCTCAAGATCTCCACGAGAACTGGGTAAAACCTGACGCCAGGTTTTGCCGTCCAATTAGTACAGACCTAGCTAGAGCCAACCACTGCGATGGACCTGCCCACACCGGAAACTATTCTAGCAGGCACTAACAACGGCAGATAATACTATGCCTTAGTAGCGTTGACACTTTTGGAAATACAAAAGAAGAACCGCAGATCACTTGAGGTGCAATTTTGTTAGTATCTCTCCCAAAGCTACTTGTCCGTTTACTTTAGGGCGCAAATAAAAACAAATATATTCCCAAAAGACGATGCCACCAGAAATCAGTGGGTAGCTTTCCACGGCCAAAGGGAACGTTAGCTGCTTGCGCTCAGCATTTCACCAAAGACAGCTTTGTCAACAAAGGATAATTCGACACAGGATGAGCGTTTCAGCTGCTTCTTAAACCTGAAGCAGGTGCATCGATCAAGCGCTTGGAGCCACAAGCTGTAAGTACCCATATAACAGGAAATAATATAAGAGAAGCTAACGGGCGGCTAGCAGGACCGCTAGCGATAGTTAGCACTAACAACTGGCCTCAAACGCAGGCTTTGTAAAATATCTGAAGATAAAGCCTGTATTGGTCGCGACTGTCCGTGACTCACAGACACAGAAGCTGTAAGTTGCTTTTACAGTATAAGCCAACCTGACATGAAAGCCAGTTGATTGTGGCTGTAGCACAGTGGCTAATGTAGCCAAGTTACTGTTGCTAATGTTTGTGTCCTAAATGTGCAAGAGTGATATCAGGGGAAATTCTACAGAAGGTGTGTGAACATTAACCTCATTTGAAGCAAACTTTTAATACTTTTTTGTAATTTGGATGCTTGGTACAACCGCTGACAGTAACAGAACTTGCTGTCTGTAAAACCTGTATTGCAAGGGTTTGTCTCTGTGGTTATGACCGATCGGTGACCAGCTACTGCATGGTAGTTTATGTGTTGTGCTAATTAAAAATGCTCCTGGTTAACTTATATGCAGTAATTTTGATCGGTATGCTTGTTACTTTGGTAAGCATCAATGTGGCAGTTTCATCATAACGTTGCCTGATTGTAGCCACAACAGTTAGTGATCGCGTCACTTCACAAATGTCTGAGGAAGCTCTCTGGTGCTACCATGAACGCAATGCGAAACGCGGACGCTCTACCGGTTCACAAATTATTTTTCTGCTCTACCTTGACATAATTTCATCCCCCTTTAAAAATTGTTGTGGCTAATAAAAAGCCGAAAAAGGTAGAGATTAAATAGGCAATTCTTTCCTACAGAAGTGATCAATTCACTCGCTCGACATAAGCAACTTGTCCGTGCTAGCGGAACTTATGGTCTGCAAAACCTGTATTATGTTCATAACATAACCGAGCTCTCTCTAGCTGTCGTGTAGTATCCATAAAGCTGCTTTCACATTAGACACGAAGCAAATTTTTCGCAGGACAGATTAGCCTACATTCAAAGTCAAGGCAAAAACGCGATTACACGTCAAGCCGCTTTTACACCGGACGCAAAACAAATTTTTCGCGCGACAGATTACATTCAAAGTCATGACCGATTATCAGCAACTGCATGTTAGTTTGCGTGCTCTGCTAATTAAAAATGCTCCTGTTTAAATTATATGCAACAATTCTGATCGTTATGCTTGTGTTACTTCAGTAAGCATCAATGTGAGAGTTTCATCATATTGTTGCCTGATTGTAGCCACTACAGTTGAAGCTAACCGGAGAGGTGCATTTAGACCAGCCGAAGATTTTGCAAAGCTTGGGTGCGTTTCTGGGTGCTTGAGAAATGATCGCTTTACTTATCCATGACGGGGGTAAGCCTGATACATCTCCAATGTCTGGGCTATCGGTGAAAGCAATAGGGAAGCGCACAGGCTATAACGTGTATAACAAATGATTTATTGCCATCGATTAAATATTAAATTCTTTCCTGTTGAGGTGATCGATTCAATTGCTCCACATAAGCAACGGTTCACGCAGACTGAACTTACGGTCTGTAAAACCTGTATTATGTTCATGACATAACCGGAGCTCTGTCTAGCTCTTGCCCGCTATCCATAATGCACCCATTTTCCACGAGGAAAAGCTGGTCATTCCGAAGCAATAAGTAAACCATTACCATGGGCAATTTCCAAAAAGGCTGTTTAGCTTGGAGCTTCATATACCATATACCATATATGGTATTCGCCCCTCCGTCATATACCAGCGCAGAAGCTGTTCATTTTTCCACGCTAAAAACACACCACAGTTATGCACACGAACCAGCAGGTCCTAATACACAACGAAGCAGTCCATAAGCTGTTGGTCCACTGTTAGCTGCTCCTCACTGTCCATGTTTCTCACTAAACCCACCGGATTTCTACGATCTCCAGTCTACACTGGGGTATGTTCTACAAATGTGTCTGTATGTTGTGGAGTCTACCTTTCCCTGCATCCTAGCTTGTAGACGAACCGCTGTACTCACCGGTAGCAAACTGTAGCCGATAGCAAAGTTGAGCTTGCACTGCCAGATTTTCGCACTGTTTCCTCTACTTTTGCCGCTGCATTTATTAGAACAAGTTCATTTCATTAGATCTTTATTCAAGTATTACGTTAGATTGCGGAATTTGCTCGCTGCTTCGTTATCAGATGGCAGCTGTGTGTCTCGTTTCATTCTGCAGAAGCAGACTCCATGGCAGACTGCGTTCTGCAGCCCCTGCAGCCTTTTCCGGCCCAGCTCCCTCTTCCCGCCCTCCATAGAGCTTGCCAGTTAGAAGAAAGTGGGCACACAGGGAGTGGGGGCCATAGCGGAAGAGCCACCCCGATGAGGCGTTTTAGGCAGAGACTACAATAAACTACAAATGTGGTTTTTTGAGGATGGCAGTATGAGCGAAATAAGTACCCTTTTCTTATTTTGTGCGATCAAGAGTACTCCAGGGGAGTCAAAGACCATAATATAAACTTGGAAAAATAGCAAATTAGGTCCCCTTTAAAACAAGGTGTTACGTTACCGTCTACCTGGTTGGAGAATTAACGACCTCTCGTGGCGACAAAAAAACCTAGGAGTACTGCCTGCTATTTAAATGTATTGAGGTCAACGGTAGACTGAGGAGGCAAGCAATCATTAGAGGCCAAGCTAGAAGCTTACACACTCATGTTCTTCCCACTCTTTCTTTCTTTCTTTTCTGCGTGTTTACTGACTAACTAGTCCTTCACACTTTCACCTAAAAACTTCATTCAAACTTTAAAGGGATAGTTCACTTTTTTGAAGTCGGGTTGTATGAGCTACAAATTGCCACTACGTACATGAGATGCAGTAGAAAGCTCTCTGATCTCCTCCAGGTAGCCGCTCTAGGGTATAGTGCTGGGTGGAAATTTAGGCGATACACTGTTGTGAATGGAAACACAGAAACAGCGTATTTTCACGGCCTAAAAACGGTCCTACCTGAAAATATTTCAACGTTTCAATTGTACGCTATATTTTAAAAAATTAAAGCACTTTAGCTGCTCGGAAAAAAACACAGTTGCTTTTGAACTAACCAACTGATGTATTCCTCCATGAGGCGCATCGTAGTTCACTGTAAACCTTTGTTTAATTTAAAATGATAAATCTTGAATAAGAATTATGTGTGATGTGCGGTAATGCTGCATCTTGGGGAGGTTTTCCTTAGTAAGTGCTCTCCATTGGAAATGGCCAGGAAATTCACTTTATGCCTGAAGTCAGATAGTCGTTGATTTTACACCAGTTCTTCACAAAAATAGACTGTACTGCCAGTTGGTGAAATGGTCTTGCTACAACTGAATATTCTGCTGTTTATACCCCAATGTTTCATGTTTATAACACCTCTGGGGTTCTTCGCTCCTTCAAAATATTCAGAATAATTTTGTTAAATTTTTTAAGTATTCATGCAATATAAACTGTTGCTATGTTTTCCATTACTATGTACAGTGAAATAGGTCCACTTTCCAAATGGCAGTTGTTTGCTCTGTGCAGGGGGAACCCGAAGCAACCAAGGTACAAATCCAAAAATGGAATCAACCAAACCAAAATATGTGCAAAAAAAATGTATGTATTTTCCCCAGAGGTGCAGGTGAAAGTGAGGGCTATTTACAGTGCAAGCGATCAAAGAAGAAAAAAAAAACAAAAAAAAAAAGATAGACTTTTAAGGAAAAAAGAAACAAATAACAGTGCATTTCTGCAATGGGTCCAATAATTCCCTCCTTACAAAAGCACTGCAGAACCAACCTTCAGCCCTACCAATCACAACTGAATGCCTAGCAGCCCTTTAAATACTTTTTCCCTTGATGGGAGAAACCAAGACTTTTCCCATCGACCATAAAGCACAGTACTTAAATTATAAGTAATTATTGGTCATACATACGAACAATAATATTTCAAACATTAAAAACATAACAACAATTATTATTGCAGCAGACCGGGTAATTTATGGTTTTTTTCTGTTCATTCCATGAGGTGGACTATTCCACCCACAGTTTACTGCTTACATATGCACTGGTGTACGAGTGCTCGGTTTGGTTTCCCGTCCACCCCGGAAACCACCATCCCGCTGTCTAACCAAACCATAGAGATATAGTATAATAGAACCAGAGAGAATGAGGAAGTACCTTTGCTTCAGCCAGATAGTATGTTAGCTTCCTGTAATACAAAATTGAAATCATTTATGGAAAAATTTGATATTGGTGATGTTTGGCGAAAGACATTCCCTCATGATATGCTATTTACTTGGAGCAACAAAACAGGCACAAAGCAATCTCATATTGATTTCTACCTAATTTCCAACTCCATTGACATAAATAATGTAACAGTTAATATTCTCACCACACCCCTCACTGATCATAGGGCTATATATGTTAATATACCATTATTTGCCTCTGATTATACACAGCGCAGTTCATCATTCTGGAAATTGAATAACTCTTTACTTCAGCATAACACTGTTACGACGCATATAAAGAAATTAATTAACCAATTTTGGAATAAAGCTAAGAAAGAGAAATCCTACAATACTAACTGGGAACTTTTCAAGTATGAAACAGGTAAATTTTTGAGAATGTATGGGAGTGCTATTGCAAAGTCTAGAAGAGCTGAGGAAGAAGAGATTATTTCTTAGATTGCTTTATTTTATCAAAAGTCTCCTGATGGTGTTACACAAGAGGAGAGGCTGAATCTGTTAGACCTTCAGAGTAAACTGGATGAAATATATAAACGTTAGGCAGAGGGCGCCTTTGTAAGATCTAGAATGAGGTGGCTAGAGGAAGGAGAGCAAAATTCTGCTTATTTCTTCAGACTTGAGAAATACAACTCTAAAAATAACTCTTTTCACCAACTAAATGTTAATGGCTCCATTACTGATAATGTGAAATTAATCTCCAACTTTTGTTCTAATTTCTATAAGATTTTATATAGCTCAAAATATAATGAACTAGACACAACATCATATCTAAATTCCTTAGAGGACCTGAAAACAATTGACTTAGATAATAAAAAATATTGTGGTGCCCCTCTGGAGTTAAAGAAGATCCTTGACTC
Organism: Gymnothorax reevesii; assembly: GCA_029721435.1. Lineage (NCBI taxonomy): Eukaryota > Metazoa > Chordata > Actinopteri > Anguilliformes > Muraenidae > Gymnothorax > Gymnothorax reevesii. Next base: position 77,817,664 of record CM056579.1, read on the forward strand.
TATTAATTCTCTTAAAAATAATAAATCTCTGGCACTGACGGCATAACATCAGAATTTTACAAGTATTTTTCAAGTCAACTTGCTCCTTTTCTCTTACAGGGTTTTATGGAAAGTATAGAAAACAACGCTCTTCCACCAAGTCTCACCCAAGGTATCATTACACTGATTCTGAAGCCTAACATGGATGTGCTTTTCATCAATAATTGGAGGCCTATTTGTCTCCTTAACAATGATTATAAGATTATTGCTTTACTGCTAGCGAAGAGACTTAAAATGGTTCTTCACACAATTGTCGATGAGACTCAGTCAGGATTTATGAGGACTAGACACATTTCAAACAACATTAGACTTGTCTTAGATATACTTGATTACTCTGAATTGGTTTCTGAAGATAGTTTCATCCTCTTCCTGGATTTCTATAAGGCCTTCGATACAGTGGAACACCAATTTATCTTTCATTCCTTGAAAAAACTAGGCTTTGGTAATTATTTTTGTAAGGCTATCAAGACTTTATATGCTAATGGCAATAGGTCGGTCAAATTGAAGCATGGTATGTCTCCTAGGTTTGACCTTGAGCGGGGATTTCGGCAGGGTTGTCCGATTTCACCATACCTGTTCTTGTTATGCACGCAAATTCTCATCACCCATATTAGTAATAGTAACTTGCGAGGGATTTCTATTGCTGGGAGAGATATTCTCATCAGCCAACTGGCTGATGATACCACTCTCTTTTTAAGAGATGCAAGTCAAATACCAGTAGCATTTAATTTTATCAGTGATTTCTCCAAGGCATCTGGTTAATGCCTGAATATTAACAAGTGTGACCTCTTAGCCGTTAAAAATTGTGATGCTTACTCTATTTGTAATGTAACGGTAAAAGAAGAGGTTAAATACCTAGGTGTCATCATCTCTAAAGATCAGAAATCAAGATCCCTTATACATTTTTCTGCGATTATTCAGAAAACTCAAAAGATGTTAAATCAATGGCTGCAAAGAGATTTATCCTTGAGAGGCTGAGTCCTGCTCACTAAAGCTGAAGGAATTTCTCAGCTCACTTATGCTGCTACTTCTTTATATGTAGATAATAAGATAAGTAAAGCTGTAGACCAGATGCTTTTCAATTTCATCTGGAAAAATCGCATGCATTATATAAGAAAGAGTGTTGTTATGAACAATTATGAAAATGGAGGGCTAAATTTTTTATATTTTACTACCTTGAACAATACCTTTAAAATTAATTGGGCAAAAAAACTCTATCTGGAATTTTATCCCCCATTACATCTTTTCTCAGTTTGGAGGCCAACATTTTATATTAAGTTGCAACTACAATGTAGGTAAACTTCCAGTTAAACTATCTGCATTCCACAAGCAGGTCCTCCTAGCCTGGGCTCTTATTTACAAGCATAACTTTTCACCACACACTTACATTATTTGGAGTAATAGAGACATTATTTCAAAAAACAAGTAATTTTTCCTTGAGTCCTGGTTTCGGAGTCGGGTTTGGCTGGTGAGACAGTTGTTTAATGAGGAGGGATCACTGCTTTCTCATAACGAATCTGTTGCAAGATACAATCTTCAAATAACCCCCAGGGAATATACTGTTGTTATTTACGCCATTCCAACAGGCACCTTGATGTTGTTTAAAGGTATACATATGCCTTCACTTGGACGAGTTTCTTTTCCCAACACAATCAGCTCTTCAGAAGGCAAAGTCTGTTTCTCGTTACCTCCCCAAAATAACAATCGGAAAATATGTGCTTTATTCCAAAGAGATGTTGTCTCTATCCCTTATGTTACTGCTTACTGGAATCAATTTATTCAAGATATTAACTGGAAGAAAGTATGGACGCTCCCTCATAAGTTTTTAATTGTAAACAATGTTAAGGAGGTATCCTTCAAAATTATACACAAGTGTTACCTGGCTAGTCATTATATGCAGAAGTTAAAAAAGGACATGAATACAAACTGCTCCTTCTGTGACATATATCCAGAAACAGTTTTACATTTGTTTTGGCACTGTTCTTCAACAAAATCATTTTGGGCAGACCTTTGTAGATTTGTTATCGACTATATTAATGAGAATTTTTCTTTGCTGTGGGAAAATGTTGTTTTTGGCTTCCTAACATATCCTAGCGAAGAAGAAAAAATGTTACTTTTTGATAAATTTGTTGATAATCTTGGCAAAATTTTTCATACATAAAAGTAAATTCACTAACAAAAAACCTTGTTTTATTGTATTTCAAAAGGAACTTGAAATCTGCTCTGTTCTGTTTTTTTTTTTTTTTTTGTATATTGTTAACTGTTTGTTGTGATCTTTATACTAAGTGTTGATTACCAATAAAACTTGGGAGAAAAAAAAAACATGTTAGCTTCCTGCTTCCGCGTTTCTCATGGATGCAATTTTGTGGACAAAGACGCTGAAGCACCATAGACAACAGTTGAAAATTGCACATTTTTTTCTTGCCAAATAAAGCGAAAACAAAAGAAAATATATTCGGTAATCCTTAATTTTTTGCTTTGTCTGACACAACTGTTCGATGTTTTCAAGAGGGCCTGTAAAATAAGAACTGATACTTAGAGCTTGATGACAGCTCTTGCACGAGTTTGATTGTTCAGCTGTTGCTCTGACTGCAGCAGTTCAGCCAATGAGTCTATAGTGCATGCGCGTTACGGATCAACAGCGTTTCTCATCATTTCCCCTCAAACACATTCGCCAATCCGCACAGAAGACACATTTTCTTTGCCATTTGTGCTGCGTAATCAGTTTGGGAATCTTATGAGTTGGTGCCAGAAATGAACACCCATGGAACGCCATTTTTATAGATGGCGTCGGTTAATTCGGTACTTCCTGGGCTGAAGTAGCTAGCCTAGCATCTCCCATTGAAAGTAATAGGGGTGGTACTTCCTCGCTCTCTCAAGTTCTGTTATATTTTCTCCATGGACCAAACAAACAGGTAGCAAGCGCTTATTTTTCATCTCCCATTAGTTGGCCAAGCCAACGGTGAGCGCAAAGTTAAAACAGTTTATGAAAACTTAGCTCTACATGTTCACGTGCATGCCATTATATTAAAAGACACTCGTCCCAACTTTCACTGACTTCCAACAGCAGTCACAGGCACGTAACCAACAGGGAGGCGTACATTTTCCGGACAGAGTTCAATAATCATAACAGTCTCAGTAACGGGCCAGAAGCTCCATTACACTCTGTCACAATGATTGCAATTGAAGGACACTTAAAATCATCAGGGACATACTTGGGACCTAGAGGAACAACACCTCATAGCTCTTTTCTGAAAACAATTGGTTATACAATCTTTTTTTATATTTGGCCCATTGATCTCCAATGGAGCATTGTGATCCAAAGGACTGTTTCCAAAATGCTGCTGTAGAATGGTCTGAAAATCATCAGGGACATACTTGGGATCTAGCAGAACATGTCATGGCTCTTTTCTGAAAACAATTTGTTTTAGTATTTTAATCATTTCTTATTAGCCGCATTGGTTTTCTATGGGGCATAGTAATGCAATGGGCTGTTTCCCAAATGTTGCAGTAGAATAGTCTGAAAATCATCAGGGACATACTTATGACCTAGTAGAACAACACTTCCTAGCTCTTTTCTGAAAACAATTTGCTTAAATATTTTTAATCATTTTTTAAATTAGGCCCATTCATTTTCTATGGGGGCCTAGCAATGTGATGGGATTGTTCTAAATTGCTACAGTAGAATAGTCTGACATTTCATCAGAGACATACTTGGGATCTAGTAGAAGAACACCACATAGCTCTTTTCTGAAAACAATTTGTTTATGTATTTTTAATCAGTTTTTTAAATATTTGACCTGTTGATCTCCAATGGAGTATAGTGATCCAATGGACTGTTTCCAAAATGCCACTGTAGATATATTTGGGATAAACATTGGCCTTACTATACAGTAGACTTGCTAACATACAGGTTGCCAGTGGCAGGCGGTGGACAGAGAACAAGGAGGGGGATAAATGTCTTTAGACTGCTTATTGGGCTTGATCTGTTTTCAGTCAATTTCCCTTGTAAAGACACTTTAACTCTCCCCTCTCAGGTGTAGCTAATTGTCTTAGTTAAGACGAGAAAGCAAACGCATCAGTTGAACACCAAAAAAAGTGCATTACAATCTGTTTCAATTAAACAATCATTACACACCAGTTTGACGACTTGCTTAGGATGTGACAAAATTTAACACGGAAAATCCATGCTGGTTTTTTCGTGAAGTTGCCTATTAAAGGAGAATTCTGTTCTGAAATTGACTTGGGGTGTATTGAAACATGATAACGAGTACTAACCTTTGTCGAATACCCCACCTCCGTACGGACACAACATTTTGAAGTATATAGCTTTTTAGCCAAAGCTCCCAACAGGCTTACAATGGCAGTGAATCCGGCGTAGCATTGCCATCCAAAGAAATTGCAATTTTTTTCATCATTAACAAGGCTTAAAGTAGCTCCACACTTCATCAGTAGAATTCCGAGGGCCCTGACATTTAAAACGAGGCACTGAGAACTTCAAAAATGCACAGGTAGTTTATTAAAAAAAAGACTTTTTATGCAAACAGTAATTGAGCTAGTTTTCAGTCGCCTCCATCTTGAAAGTTACGATAAGTCGATTGATGAGCACAAAAAAATAGGAAGGATAGGGGAACAGATTGCAATCTATTCGTTCATGCTCGTCAATCGACTTTTTGTGACTTTCAAGATGGAGGCGACTGGAAACTAGCTCAGGATACTGTTTGCATAAATAGTCTTTGAAAATGCACAGGTAGTTTATTAATAAAGCTCTCAGTGCCTCGTTTTAAATGTCAGTTCAGTGAGAATATGTGGGGATTACAAACTGACAGTTAAAAGTGTCTAAGCTAGAGCAGTACCCGATCCCCAAGACAGTAGGTTTGTTTGCAAACCTGGCACAGGGAGAAAAGTTCGCTAAACTCGACATGAGCTATGCCTACTTGCAAATTCCATTGGATGAGGAAGCAAAGAAGCTGGTAACCAAAAACATTCACAAGGGACTGTTCACATACACACGCTTACCTTTCGCAGTGTCGTCCAGTACAGCGATTTTCCAGCAAGCCGTTGAAACAGTGCTGCAAGGGGTCCCAAACGTAGGAATTTATTTGGATGATATACTCCTAACAGGCCGCGATGACAGAACACCTGGAGACCTTAGCAGAAGTGCTACAGAGACTGGAAACTGCAGGCCTGCGGGTCAAGAGGGCCAAATGCACTTTCATGGGAAAAGAGGCAGAGTTTCTAGGCCACAAAATACATGCAACAGGACTTCACCCTCTGAAAAACAAAGTGGAAGCAATCCGGAATGCACCAGCGCCTACCAACATTACAGAGTTGAGGGCATATCTGGGCCTACTCAATTATTATATAAAATAATAATTATATAACAGATTTCTGCCCAACTTGTCAACCGCTTTGGCATCGCTCCACTCACTCCTGAAGAAAGAGACGCGGTGGGAGTGGCGGAAGGCCCCAGAGGACGCATTCAACTTGTACAAGGAACTCATGCAGTCATCTGAAGTGCTAGTGCACTACGACAAAAAGAGAGAGCTCATTTGTGCAGTCCCACAAAATGAGAGACGGGACAGAGAGACCCATTGGGTTCATGTACAGGACCCTGACACCGGCAGTAAGGAACTACTCCTAGTTGGACAAAGAAGGCTTAGCCGTGATGTTTGGGGTTCAGAGGTTCCATAAATACATCTATGGCAGGCGTTTTACCATTTGCACAGACCACAATCCCCTGCTCTCCCTGTTCAGTGAGGAGAGGGTTGTACCTCACATGGTGTCACCGCGAGTACAGAGATGGGCGGTGACCTTGAGGGTGTATGAGCATATTATTGTCTACAAAGTGGGAAAAGACCACGGTAATTCAGATGCGCTAAGTCGACTGCCCCTTCAGGACATGCCCATAATCACAAAGTCATAGGACAGGGTGCTGATGTTTGAGGAGATGGACACAGCGCCGATGACAGCAGAACAGGTAAAGGCCCTGACTAGCAAGGATCCAGCACTGTCCAGAGTGCGGGAATATGTAGTTAGGGGGTGGTCACACCCGATGAAAGGGGACTTTGCATCATACAAGGTGAGTGTGGGAGAACTCAGTGTGCAAGATGGGTGCTTGTTGTGGGGTGCACGGGTGATAATTCCACTACCAGCCAGAAAAATCATTTCAGAGCAGCTTCATCACAGCCATCCTGGGGTTTCCTGTATGAAAGCCCTAGCTCGGAGTTATATATGGTGGCCAAAACTAGATGCTGACATAGAGAGGGTAGTCAAGCAGTGCAGTACATGTCAAGCACACAGGAGAGTACCAGCAACCGCGCCTCTCCATCCCTGGGCGTGGCCTGACAAGCCGTGGCGGTGACTGCATATGGATTATGCCGAACCATTTATGGGGAAAATGCTCCTCATAATCATTGATGCACATGGATGGACGTGTATCCAGTGAACAGTGCCACTTCCACCACTACCATTGACTGCCTGCGCCAGAGCTTCAGCAACCAGAGCATTCCTGAAATGTTGGTGAGCGATAATGCTACATGTTTTGTGAGTGCTGAAACAGTAGAGTTGTTCAGGAGGAATGGAATAGTACATGTGACAGCGCTCCCTATCATCCATCATCAAATGGACTGGCCGAACGGGCTGCGCAAATATTTAAGAAAATGATGAAAAAGAGGCGGGATGCTCGGCAGCAAAAGTGTCACATGTCCTTTTCAACTACAGAATGACACCCCAGTCCACCACAGGACTCTCCCCAGCTGAGATGCTTTTGGGGAGGGAACTCCGTTCCACTCTCAACCTCCTACACTCTGACCTGTGCAGAAAGATTGAAATCAGACAAGGCAAACAGAAAGAAGACCACAACAGATAGTGGGTTTTACAGAGGATTTGATGAAGGGGATGCTGTCATGATAATGAAGTTCAGTCATGGACCGAGGTGGGTCTCAGGGGTCATCGTAGTAGTAGTCCGCTGACATGTAGACCAAATTCTGGCTAGAAGTGAGGAGGTAGCAGGAGCACCGGAGGCGCACGAGACACAACAACTTCCTTCCCAGTTCGGCCAGTGTGGGGTCATCACCACCATAGGATCCCGTGGTACAACCACAACCCTGTGAGTCGAAAGTAAGCCCAGGGTCAGGAACTCCTGTCAGTGCCAAGGCACAACCAGCAGAAGTGGCACATGGGCAGGGGCGCAGTGCCAGCACCCCTACGGTTTGCCGTACCACCAGGCTCTGAAAGCTGCCTAGTCACCTGAAAGATTGTATACTGTATTAGAGTTGTTATTCTGGGACACTTGGGTTGTGTATGGAGGCCACTTATACAAGTTGATGTCAGTAAGTTTTTTATTGCTGGTCTGTTATTTCCAAGTATTGACACTAATCTGTTTTATTGTTACCCTTGTTTTCATCTTAAGTGGGAGGGGGTGTCATATATTATTTAGCCCACTAGAGGGTTCGCAAGTTCTTTGTAGTAGTGTCTTCAAGGGTTTACTCCACAAGAGGAAGTGTATATGTGAACTACCCATGGACAGTGTCAAGGCACGATTCAAGTACGGGCACGATCTGAGTCTGGACGTACAGCGCATGCGCAAAAACGTTGCCAACGTTTTAAGCGTCACTACGGCAACATCGCTAAGACAAATAACAGTTGTTTGTTCCCGGACGATTTGAGTCCTTGCAGCCTTCAACTTTACCTTCAAGAGGTCTCCATTGGATTTGATCGAGTTGTGCTCATTTTAAAAGCTGTAAGTTCCGATGTTTTCTGTAATAAAAAAAGTTAAAGATATGGACTCTACGTCATTTCATTTGGAGTTTTCCCATCTATCGACACCATCTATGGACATCTGTCTGTGTACCATATCCAGCACGTTACTTACTCATTCACTTTGTTTTCATTATACAGTGTAGTAGTTGTAATAGCCTATACAAACAGGTTGTAATACCTCTACACGGGTTAATGGTCCGACTGTAGTTAGTAATGCTGTGATTTTATTTCAGTAGAAAGAATTCAAAGTTAGTCATCTCGGTAGATCGCTAGAAAATAAGTAACCTTCTGTTGTTTGTACGCGCTTTTTATAGGACCCAAATCATCCCCATTGATTTGTCTTAGCAATGTTGCCGTAGTGACGCTTAAAACATATGCAGCATTTTTGCACATGCACTGTACATCCAGACTCAGATCGTCCTGGGACTCAAATTGTCCCTTGACAGACATTAAGAGAGGCGAGATTGGCTCCTCCCCCTTTTTTCATGGCAGACTTGGCGGCTACCTTAAAGCGGTCGACCGCCCAAACGCAGAGTGGGACTCGGTGACAATAATAAATCACTGTTGTTGCAAAATGCCTCCACATTGTGCAGCCTACGGCTGTAAAAACCAGCGTACTGCACAATCCAGACAACAGGGAATTACCTTTCACAGGTAATACACGTTTAGTTTAATTTGGTCATTATAAATTCCATAGGCCTAATCTTTTAATATATGGCCATCAAAAGCCGAAATTGATAACAAATGGACTGACAGGCATCTTAAAATTTGCCATGTCTAATGACAAAGTATGCTTTCTGATGGGCATCTGAGAGGAAAAAACATGCTTCTAGCAAGAATTTAACCCAGGTCTATAAATAATAAGTCTTGTGTAATAACTATACCACTACAACTTCAAAATATTCAAGGGGAATAGATATTTATTTCTGAAAGCTTGTATTGGTTATACAATAATGCACAGAGAATCGCGGGGTCGACCGTGGCAAGATGGCCACCGCCGTCAGACGTCAGTCTACTGGGATTCCACCATAAGGTGTCCAATCTACCTATAAATGTCTGTGGAACTACCAGCAGAGGAAGTGGATTTGTTCAAGCTCGGAGCGAAATTGTGTCTAAGAACAATAAACCCAATGAAAGCTAAATCGTTGACTTGTAAGTACAACTAGACTATGACAGGCTTCTTATGTACTTTTGAACTTTTGTGGCCTTGACCTTGAACTTTGACCTAGATTCCTACGTCAAGTAAGATAGACCTTTCGTTTATGAGCAATATGCACTTGGTTTGAAGTCTCACGACGATTAGAACCGAAGATATGGCTTATGTGTTTTTGACCTTTTGTGTGACCTTGACCATGGATGTAGATTCACCAAAATAGTGCAGTACCCAGGTCAAGTAAGGTAAACCTTTCATTTATCAACAATATGCACTTGGTTTAAGGTCTCTATGATGATTAGAACTGAAGCTATGGCTTCTTATGTGTTTTTCACCTTTTGTGTGACCTCACCTTGACCTTTGACCTAGATTCACCAAAATAGTGCAGTGCCTGCCCAGTGCCTGTCCTATGTTGATTATGAAATATGAACTAAATTGAGCTGAAACTGTGGACACCACAGTGCAAACAAATATACAAACAAACAAACCCACAAACAAACGGAGTAATATACTTGCAGAATCTGAGATTCCGTCAAGTAACAAACCCACAAACAACCGAAAAGAGTAATATACTTGCGCAGTGATTCCCAAAGTGTGGGCCACGAGAGGTCATTAAAAATATGATTCATTTTTGCAAATATTGATAGGGAATCAGTTAGACACCAGAAGCGGGGTGAAGGGAAATTAGGATTTATTAAAAACAAAATAAAACAGGAACGAGGGCCAACGAAAAACTTGGCCCAAAGGGTTGCAAAAAGACAAACTAAGGTAAGCTACACAGAGCTGGGAACTAAGGATCAGAAAACAAAAGCCACTGGAAACTCCAGGGAGATAAGCAAGAACAGAAATGAATAACAAGGCTGAGGCTATATACAAAATGATTATGAAAACGAGACTTTGGAACATGAACTAGCAAACAAGAACAAGGGCTTGGAAACATGAACGTGAGCGAGAACTTGACTTTGAAACAAAACTTGAGACACTGTCTGCCAGCCAACTTCCACCGCATCCAGATAAAGGCTAGGAAATCAAGACATGAGGGGCAACACCTGGAGAAGGAGAAACAAGAGGCATGGCAAGATCATGACATGGACAAAGATTGGTGGACAAGACTTGCTCATTAAGAGAATGAGCGTGCTCAGCTTAAGTACCAATTAAGTATGCAGTCTGAAAGCAGCATGAATGTTCAGAACAGAAAAGCACAGCAAGATCTTGAAATAGCAAAGCAGGAATCATGACAATAAACTCCCTGTCTAAATTAGTAATATTAGTAATGTGCCTATCTAATGAATTACACCACCCAGTGAGTGTTAGTAAATGTTAGTAACTTAAAAACAGTTAATTGTCAATTAAGCTTAGACAGCCCCGAATCAGCACAGCACAGAAGGAAGGGTGAAATACCAAAGCCAACCAAATCTCAGAAATGTGCAACAACGAAGGCACGGGGCGGAACGCAGACAAGCGATGGAGTGGCTTGGCAGACCTGGCAAAAACAAAAACATGGAAAAGTAAAAACATGGACAATGAACATGAATTATGAAATGCAATGACCTGATACAAGAAACTGTTAAAACTGTGGCATGAACTATGAGCATGAACTATGAAACTATGAAACATGAAACTGTTAAAACCATAAGCAATACTGTTCTGGCCAAAGGCCAGAACCCCGGAACACAACAAATATGATTTTTTATGATTTTTATTGTAAAATATTTATTGCACGATTTTAAAAAATATTTAGAAGTAATAACCTATTGAGTGTTATTGACCTCACAATATTTTAGGAACCTTATATAGTTTATGATCGGAATGTAGCTTTCTGGTCATCATGACCGGGGGTCATAATGAGAGGAGCACGTACTGTGTTCGATAATTAATTCTGTCTTGTGTGTACACCACAGATTAAAAGTTTGGACTTCCTTTATCCCCCTGCTTTCATTTGAATCCTGAATCTTTATAATAATAATAATAATAATAATAAATAAAAAACAACAACAACAATTATTGTTGTTGTTGTTTTTTTATTTATTTTTTAAATTTATTTTATTTTCTTAACAACAACATCCACAACAATTATTGTTGCTGTTAAGTGTTCTGAGAATGTATAATTTCGTCTATGTAGTGTTTGTAGGACAAAGGTGGGCCGCGTACATTTTCTAGATTTTCAAGTGGGCCTTGATTTGGAAAAGTTTGGGAACCCCCCCAGATAGCAAGCACCTCCGCTTCGGATCTGCCCCGGCTCTGGGCCCGATCAGCTGGAGTCGGCACTGAGCCGGGCCAGATCGGGAGTGGAGGTGCTTGCTACCTGGGCCTGTACTTGCGGAATCTGAGATTAGCAAGTAACAAACGCACAAACACTAAAACAAACCGAACGAAAAACAATACCCCTTCCCCTCACCCTAATAATAAACAAATAAATTGAAGGCTTTTTGCCAGTTATTTTAACTGTGATTTTACAATAAGTTTACCACAGAGTTCAGAGCATGTTCAGTGTTAACCACGTTTAATGCGCGCAGGACTCCACTTCCAGTTAATATGACAAGGAGACAATGCGTTAATTTAACGGTTAAATTCAGTCAGTTTATGACTGTGTGGGAGAGCCGAACTTCATTTCGTTGCTCTGTTGTGACTGCGTTTGTGCATGGACCAAACCAGCTTGCCCGGTGTACGCGAGTGCTTTTAAATGGAAATGCATTGTGACGGGACTGGAAATTTGTCTGATGTAAGCAAAAAGTCACATTCGTAGTACTTTTGGCGGACTTGCGCTGTTTATTACGAAAGGGCGTTCTATTTTTTGGCTTCATGTCGATGTATTTGCGGAAGAATAGATCGCTTCATCAGGGAATTCCCGGGAAGACTGTATGTTAGGAAATAAGGTTGTAACGCTAAATCGGCATTTTGGTAGGGGGGCGCACGGCCAAAACAAAGGGGCGCGCCACCCCTGTTCCCTGCTTTGGAAAAACCCTGCTCTATTTCATAGTTTATCATTAAAGATTTAAGCTTCATAGAGAGGGGGAATACAGCTGATCTGAGACAAGACACTTGCCGCATTTAATATTACATAGCATTTTAGATTATTTTCATGATTTTATGAAAAACCTTCATGAAAATTCTGCATTGAAATAATTAAAAAACTACTGAGGATTGAAAAATGGCTGGGGGTTAAAGCAATACATTTCTGGGACCGTAACTATTCTTTATCTGAGCATTAAATCTTATTTGGCTTTGAAAGAGGAAGCCAAAAAAGACAGCTCTCCAGGTGGCTTTCGAAACACTCACAACCCTCAAAATGGTGCATTCTCAAATAAAATAAATAATAGAATTTAGCATGAGTTTATCAATATAGGCACAGCTGGACATCAATGGTCACCAGTAACTCCTCTCCAAACTGAAAACTACCTTTTCTCCGTGATAAAGTTCAGAGTTTCACCCATTTTTCTACAAAGCCGCATCAGCAAGAACACATACTCAGTAGAGGAACTGCTTATTTTACGGTCAGAATGTCCATTCAGACAGAAAGCTTGCTATTTACAATTCTGATCATCTGAGCGAAACGCAAGCTTGTAACAACACTTTCCACACCATATAAGGAGCAAGTATAATTCACAACACAGTAATAGTTGTTCGCATTTTAAATTCGTGAAAATCCAAGGCATTTTATTTTGTTGAATGGGGTATAAATTCTAAAACAGATTGGCACATTAAGCAAACTGCCAGCACATTACAGTATTGATTAGTTTTGTGACAACCGAGCTCTGTGATCACGGTGGTGAACCAAAAATAAGAAATGCCTGGCTACTTAGTGTCATGGTTTGTGAATGTGCTTTTTACTTTCTTTGTTACTCTCGTCCCTGACGCCATTGTTTTCTTTCCACATTGGATTCTTCACCCAGCTGACTGATTATTTCTGGGCGTTCCCTCCCTGGAGTCTAAGCTGGAGGTTGCCACGCCTCCTTCGCTGGAGTGTTTGACATGATTTTGCTCACTTCGGCTCGATTTACATCTTTAGTCAGGGGTTTGCTAATTTATATATTTTATTTATATTCTTTGTTTCTGGGAAGCTTTGCTTCTTTAGGTTTTGGCACTATTTAAGGTGCCTTGTTAGTTTTTCTCTTTTATTGAGATTTCTTTTCTCTCTGGTTTCTCGGTCCGTTTCTGGCACATAAGCCTTTCGTTTGTTGAGAAACACAAGCTCCTTTCCTCTTCTATCTCGCCCAATTACTTTCAGCTGCGTCGGCTCTGTGCTCAGTGCAGCTTATCCTGCCATGGCATCTGAAACTCCGCTTTAACCAGCCATTACAGTTATCTAGCTGGCTAGAAGTAAGATAGCGCGACACCATACAAAGACAGTTTTACTCACACTTCTCTCTCCATAACTGAACTGTTCCTCAAAAGTATCAATGCTGTGAGTCCTCCAGTCTGTTCCATTCAGAATAACTGCCATTTTCCATCTCAGAATCATATTTCCATCAAGCAAAGATAAAGCCATATGAAAAAAAAATTTAGTCGGTAATCATCCCCTCCCAACTGATAAAAATGGTGCCGACCCAATTTTTTTTTTCGTTTGAAAAAATTTCTTGAATCTCGTAAAAAGTGGAAAAACGGTGCGTCAGTGATTCTTTATAGTACGAGAAATATGTGTTTTACAAATATCTCAGTTAAAAAGTGATTAAATGTTCTGCCGGTTATCTAAACAGTCTTCAGTTAAAATGCCTTTCCGCAAGTTTCAGTCTGAAAAAAAAACCTCCCCCCTCCTCACTTTTTTATGCCCAAAAGAATGATCACCAACTTTTTTTTTTATATGGCATAAGCTCAATACTCCAGGGTCTGATCTTGAAGTCTTTTTTTCCATGCAATCATGTCATTTTCAGCTGTGCAAAGTTGAGAGAATACAACCCAACTTCTTTTATGCTAGTGTTTAACCCTGTCACCCCCACCAGTGCCCAGTTCTCACTGCTATTTCTCCCTATGGCCTTTGTTGACATTCTAACTAAATTTCTGGCTGTCTGTTCTTATTCCTGATTGTTAAAAGAAACATAATAAAAAGAATGCCATATGGCACTATTGGGAAAAAATGCCAGTCACGCAAGAGTGCCCTATGGTACTACTGGGGGTGAAAGGGTTAAATAAAGTGTTTCTGAAAGTCCAATCAATGTCTTTGAATCACTGAGGAAAGCTTAAACTGTCTGGAGTTGTGAAATAAAAATTGTGTCAATCAATAGGTAATTACCAGGAGAGTTTCACATGGGTGTGAACTATAGCTGGGCTTTTGCGCAGATACCCCTGAATAACCATTGAAGTGATTGTATTTCCATGGGAGCTTGTACGAGGCTCCAAAAGACAGCTAAATTCTTCGACAATCGAATCTACGCATAAATCCACACTAGGAAATTATGTGTTGTTAACCCCTTTGCGCAGAAGCCAAATCTGGCTTTTTAGGTGTTCCCTGATTCAAGGCTTTATAATTCAAGATTGCAGCTTCACAGTCAGAAAAACTTTGGCTCAATTGAGTCTAGACACTTGAAGCATTTAGACTCCCATCGTATTTCAGTTTATTTTTTATGATTTTGGTGGAGAAAAGGGGCTGCAAACATAAATAATCTTCATGAGAATTCACCATTGAAATAGCAAAAAATATAATACTGACAAATGAAAAACTGCTGGGGCTTAAATCTATACATTTCTGGGATCATAAACTTCTTGACCACCAGTACAATTCATCTTGAACATTACATTCTAGATTACCCGCTTGCTATGAGCCAAATTAGACAGCTATACAGGTGTCTCCCTAAAGTCTGAGATCCATCAAAATGGTTCACCGTCAAATCATACATTAATCATATAATTAACACAAATTAACTTTTGGGGCATGAAATTCAGCATGAACTAATGATTTTCTGGTGAGTTTAGCATGAATTTGTCAATATCAATGCATTTGAACATCACTGGTCACCTCTCCAAACACAAAACATGCCTTTTCTCCACAATAAAGTTAACAATATTGTCCATTTTTCTTCGAAGTCCCCCAAGCATTAAATAAAGTACTGATTAAACAGCTATAACATTCACGCTGCAATTAAAAGCTAACCACTTTCACATCCGAGCTCATAACCTTTCACCTTATAAGGGTAAAAACTCACTAACTCAGTAATATCTGAATTCTGAAATACACCTTATTTTAACAGAACAGAAATTTCACTTTCAGGAAAAATCAAACGACATACGTCACCATATTCAACAGAATGGTGCAATGAATGTACCAAGGGATTTATCGACATGCGTGGGCTGTATGCATTTGGAAAAATGAAAATCTCGATGTCTTTAAACACGGTATAAATTCTACAGCAAAAAGCCTTATTGAGCAAAATGCAAACAGAGTTGAAGTATAACCTGTTTTCTTCATTGATGCCCTCCTCCAGAGACAGATGTATCGGGTAGAAGGAACCCTCCAGTACTGTTTCATTCGGAATAATTCCCATTGAGCGTGTCCATACAACATTTATCTCATAAATGGAACTGAACACTTCAGGCCGGTTTCGGGTGTCTTTGTATCTTTGATATCGGATCATTTTCAGCTGCGCAACATGGCCAACATTCGAAGAACACAACCGACCTTACTTTTACGCTTAGCTTTGTATCCTATTCTTATTGTCCCATCAATGTATTTCAGTGATTGAGGAAAGTTTAAACACTTGGGAATTGGATAAGAAATGTGTCTATCAATACATCGTTACCGGGGAAGCTTCACGAAGGCGTGAACTATAACTGTAGAGTTACGCTGATGAATCTGAGTATATAATTGAGTGACTGGCTATCGACACCAGTACTTGGGTGAATAGAAGGGAGCACTGAATTTGTCAATGGAGGAGTATACGCGTTAATCCATGGGAGGGAACAACGCATAATTTGTGTGTGATGACTGTAATTGACAGTAGAATGTGAGAGAATCAATACTATGTCGGATTTTTTGCTTCACAAAACGTATTTTTTTAACCACTAATTGGAATACTGTTGGCTCACTGTAGCTAAAATGGTTGCTACAGAGTAGCAGTTTAACAGTTTTTTTTTTGTCGCAATTGATAATTTTTAAAAACTACTGGATCGATACTATGGGCATGGATATTGACCGATTTGCACATCAGGCTTAGCTCAGGAGTTTAATTCATGCTACTCCTGAAAAACCGGGATTGGAGGGAACTTCATACTCTAAATTCCGTTTCAGCTCTGCCTGCTTGTGAATATTCAATAGCTGATCCGGGGATGCCATCTCGTGGTCGACTACTGTAACTAAGTGCTTAAATTTGCATCGCTCGCGTCTACATCTGCAGAAAGGGGTTAATGTGGTGACTAGTTGATAGTAGAATGACAGTATCAATACAATGAAGGATTTTTGTTTCAGAAAACTATTTTTTTAAACTACTTAATTGGGATACCATTAGCACACTGTAGCTGAAGTACAACCCCAATTCCGAAATAGTTGGGATGAAGTGTAAATTGTAAATAAAATGAAAATGCAATGACTTTCAGATCACGAGACAATATGTTATTTGCAATAGAACATAGATAACATTTCAAATGTTGAAGCTGAGACATTTTACATTTTTTCCACAAAATCCGCTTATTTCAAATTTTCTGGCTGCAACAGGTCTCAGAAAAGTTGGGGCACATGCAAAAAAGGGCTGAAAAAGCTATTAATATATAAGAGAATAAGCTGAAAGAACAAGTAATTAAGTTACATCAGGTGAGTAACATGATTGGCTATAAAAGTGATGTCTTAGAGAGGCTGAGTTTCTCAGAAGTAAAGATGGCCAGAGGCTCCCCAACCTGTGATGACTCGCGTAAATAAATTGTGGAATACTTTAAAAACAACGTTCCTCAACGTCAAATTGCAAAGGCTTTGAGGGTCTCATCATCGACAGTGCATGATCATCAAAAGATTCAGAGAAACTGGAAAAATCTCTGTGCGTAAGGGACAAGGCCGAACCTGTTGTGATTCTGCATCTCATGTTTAAGTTCTGTGCCTGGCTCTGCCATGTTTAGGATTCTTGTGTTTATAGACCACTGCCTGTCTGACCATTCTTAGGATTGTGTATTGTGTTTTTGGTAGTTTAGATTTCTTGTTTATTATTTTTCATGTTTCGATCATTTCAGTTTCCATGCCATGTTTTCATTTCCATGCATTGCACTACGTCTACCCTGTGTTGTCTTGTGTAGGTCTTTGCCCACGATCCCTAGTCTTGCGTGCCACTCATTCGGGTGATTTATTGGTTTCTTTGTTTTCAATCTTCCTTCATTATCTCGTGTGCTTCCTTCCCCTCTCTTTTACGATCTACTAATCCATACTAAAAGTTTGTTGTTTTTCGATAATTACTAACCAATATTAACATTTTATATTTTTACTAACTTACTTACGTGCACTCGGGATTGTATAGCTGCGCATACTAATTGACTAACGATCTCTCAGCAATCGCCCAATTCTAATCTCCGCTCTCTTGCCTATCTCTATTGCAGCTTCTGTGAATTTCCACTTATATCTCATGCCTTCCTTTCCTTTAGACTATGCACTTTTAGTACTCCTTAACCGGAGCTGTTGTTTGTTCATAGGATTGTCTTGTGATTCCTGTCTGCGTTTTGGCATTTCCCAAATTCATGTAATTAGATTATTCCTCATGTGTCACTCCTGATTATTGTATCATTGATTGCACCTGTTCTCCCTGGTCATATGTTTCACCCGGATGTGTATTTAAGATGTCTGTTTAGTCACTTCCAGTTGTCAGATCGTTCTTCCTAGCTTCCTGTGCCACGTTTGTTTCTCGCCTCGATTCTTAGTGATTTATCTTTCCGACTGGATTGCCCGACTTTCTATTTTTGCCTTTGTGATTTTGAATTACTGTTGCATCTGAGTGTTTTGACCATTTTTCTGCCCGACTACGAGATCTCTGTTTGCTGCCCCGGTAACGATTCGGATTACGTCCTGTGGATTCTGGCTTGCTTCTCTGATAGAACTATTCCTGTGTACCAGACCCATTTCTGTCCAACTACGATTACTGTGATTGCTGCCCTGGTTTTTGATACTATTTTTAACCAACTGGATTTTGACTTTTGGATTGTGGACTTTCTGCCCTGCGGGGGTTACCCCCCTTTACCAATAAAACAAGCTCTACTGCATTTCCTGGTTCTCGCGACTGGTTCCTTATCGGTACATTACAGAACCATTGTCTGTGAACACAGTCCGCTGTGCCATCCACAGATGCCACCTAAAACTATCATTCAAAAAGGAAGCCATTGTTGAGCATTATCCAGAAGCGCCGCCGTGTTCTGTAGGCCAAGACTCATTTAAAATGGACTGTGGCAAAGTGTCCTGTGGTCAGACAAGTCTAAATTTGGCATTTTTGTTGGAAATCATAGGCCTCGTGTCCTCCGGGCTAAAGAGGAGAAAGACCACCCCTCCTATTATCAGCGTTCAGTTCAAAAGCCAGCATCTCCGATGGTATGGGGATGCATTAGTGCATATGGTTTGGGACACTTGCATGTTTTAAAAGCACCATGAATGCTGAAAGGTATATAAAGGTTTTAGAGCAACATATGCTTCCCTCCAGATGACATCTATTCCAGGGAAGGCCTTGTGTATTTCAGCAGGACAATGTAAAACCACAGACTGCAGCTATTACAACAGCATAGCTTCATAGTAGAAGAGTCCATGTGCTGAGAGGGTCTGCCTGCAGTCCTGATCTCTCACCGATTGAGAATATTTGGCGCGTAATTAAACGAAAAGTCCGTCAAAGGAGACCCAAAACTCTACCGCAGCTGGAAGCCTGTATTAAACAAGAGTGGGATCAAATTCCAATGGGTAAACTGTGAGGTAGCGATCTGGAATCAAATGCGAGGACACGGGATTGCAAAAATAAAGAGCTTTATTGAGCAAGGGGGGTAACCCCCACAGGGCAGTAAGCAACAGTACAGAATACGCAATCCAAAAATTAAATTCCAGTGGGACAGGAAAGAGTTTGTGACTAGGGCAGCAATCACAGAAATCGTAGTCAGCAAAAACAGATCCGGTACACAGGCAGAGGTTTGTGGGAGAAGCAAACTCATCAGCCAGGGGACAGTCTGAATCGTTAACAGGGCAGCAATCCACAAAATCAAAGTCGGGCAGAAATGGGTCAAAACACACAGAGGCAACAAGTAATCAAAAAGAGCAAACCAAAAATCGGAAGTCGGGCAATCCAGTCAGAATCAGAAACTCAAAAAATATAAGGTGAGAAATACAGCAGCACAGGTAAGCACGGGAAACGATCTGACAGAGAATGGCTGTGAGAAGACACCTAATATACACTTCGGGGAAGATCACACGGGGAGAATCACAGGTGCAGGAAGTCAGACTGTTTACAAGGGGAAGGCACATGAGGGAGAGCCTAATCGCATGAAATTTGGCCAAAGCAAATACGCTGACAGGGAACATGAGACATTCCTGTAGACATACATACGGCTCCAGTCACAGAGTTCTAAAGTGCATAGATAATAAGAAACAGGACAGCGCGATCAGGTGTGGAGCTTCCACAGAAACTGCAGCACAGGAGATTAGGGAGAGAAAAGAGGCAAAGGCTAGAACAGGGCGAGTGCGGAGAACTTATTAATCACCAATCATAGTGCAACTATACAAATCCTTGGTGCTCGTTAGTAAGTTAGTATCAGTGACGTGCAGTCGGAGCTTAGTTTGGTGAGGCAGAAACCTTCCCTTTGCTTGATTCGCAATCAGACGATTAAGTAATTTAGAAAGACTATTCGGCAGAATGACAGGCCATTTTAAGTTTCCGCGGCATTATTACTTAGTAGGCTACATCGAACTTGAAATGCTCACGAAACGGCAGATTTGCGAGTACTTGCTTACAGGAAGCCAGAGGCGTGCGGTGAGATGAGGCAGTGACCCAAACTTTTATCACAGAATTTTGTGAATCTGTTCCCACGTACTATTCCTGATTGACAATGAAAACAATTAAGACCAAGCCTTATGGAAGCCTGATGCTGATAGAGGAGATAATAACTTAATTCACATATACGCTGCAATTCGAGACTGCAAGGATGGAAGTCTGAATAATCAATTAGGAAACAGTCTTGGCTCGGTAATTCTGTTTTTAAACATTTTGTTAATCAGATTATGAAAGAAGACTGAAAATAAACGCCCGCTTTTTGTTTGGGTGTAAAACCGAGTATTTAAACGAGAATACATTATAGGCTATTGATAAAGCATTGAACTCTGCATAAGTCGAACTATGTTAATATTTTTTGATGACATTGCTTCGGCTTCCTGGAAGCTAGTAAGCGCAAATCTGCTGTTGAGCATTTCAGGTTCGATGTACTGAGTAATAACGCCGCGGAAACTTAAACAGGCCTGTCATTCTGTCGAATAGTCTGACTAAACTAGTTAATCGTCTGATTGCTAATCAAGCAAAGGGGAGGTTTTTTCCTCACCAAACCAACCTCCACCGCACGTCACTGGTTAGTATTATATACAAAGTTAGTTGTTGTTAGTCATCTCTAGAGAAAATAATAAACTGTTAGTACTGTTAGTAGATAGGAAAGTCGAGTGAAGCCAGCAAACAAGATTGAAAGGAAGTTTGAAAACCAGAATCACCCGAAGACAGATCAACAGCAATGGATGATTTCTTGGCATCATTAAGCTTAGAGGTTTTGAAGTCTTTTAAAAAGACTTTGCAAAACCTGTCACACTTGTCAGGTAGTTGGAAAACACTAGTTAGACCCACCTGTAGCTCCATTGCCGCCTATCCCAGCATTTGGGGAGCCCTTCTCTAAGGTCAATGTTGATTGTGTTGGTCCATTACCCAAGACTAGATCTGGAAATCAGTACTTGTTGACGATCATGTGTGCAGTTACCAGATTCCCTGAAGCCACACCTCTACGCAACATCAAGGCAACTGCAATCTCGAAGGCTTTGATAAAGTTCTTCACGTTGTTTGGCCTTCCCAGGGAAATTCAGTCAGATTAAGGTAGCAATTTCACTTCCGGATTGTTTCAGCAGGTTGAGTACGAACAAGGTGCAAAGCAGATTCTTTCTAGTGCCTATCATCCAGAGAGTCAGGGTGCCTTAGAGCAGTTTCATTCCACTCTCAAGACAATGACGAGGACTTATTGTTATGACCATGAGAAAGACTGGGATGAAGGTGTTCATTTGCTGTTGTTTGCAGCTAGAGAAGCAGTGCAGGAGTCTACTGGATTCAGTCCGGTTGAGCTAGTGTTTGGCCATGAAGTGAGAGGACCTTTGCTATTGTTGAGTGAACAATGGCAAAAGAAAGAGCCGCATATCAGTCTGTTAGACTATGTTAACAAGTTCAAGGAAAGACTGCGTGCAGCTTGTGATCTAGTCAAAGGGAACTTGAAATCAAGTCAGGGACATATGAAAGCTTGGTATGATCATAAGGCTAGAAGCCGTGAGTTTAAACCAGGAGACAAGGTTCTTGTGTTGTTTCCCTTGCAGTCCAATCCATTGCAGGCTAGATTTCATGGTCTGTATGAAATTCTGACAAAACTCAATGATCTCAATTACATTGTGAAGACTCCAGATAGGAGAAAGCCAAAACAGTTGTGTCACATTAACATGCTGAAGCCTTATCATGATAGAAATGCTAGGGTTGCAGCTGTCACTTCAGATCCTCCTATGGCCAAGACTTGTGAAGATGAGGCGGAGATTCAAGATGATGAACCTCGAATTAAAGCTGAAGTTCTTTCATGTAAATTGTCAAATTCTGAAGTGTTGCAAAATCTTGATGTAAAACTCCAGCACTTAGAACCCTCACAGAAAGATCAGTTTGAGAGGTTGATCAAGAAATATAAAGATCTATTTCCTGATGTTCCAAAGAGAGTTTCTATAGCTTCTCGTGATGTAGATGTTGGTGATGCCAAACCAATAAAACAGCATCTGCACCGGATGAATCCTGAAAAGAGAAAGATTGCTGAGAAAGAGGTTGAGTACATGTTAGAACATGATATTATCAGACCCTCTAACTCAGATTGGAGTTCACCCTGTGTGCTAGTACCAAAACCTGATGGAAGTACTAGATTCTGTACAGATTATCGCAAAGTCAATGCTGTAACTAGAACTGATGTGTTTCCAATACCTAGGATTAATGATTGTATCGATAGAGTAGGGCAAGCAAAGTTTCTGACCAAGATTGATTTATTGAAGGGTTATTGGTGTGTGCCTTTAACTGAGAGGGCCAAGAGCATCTCTGCTTTTGCCACACCATCTGGGTTATACCAGTATGAAGTCCTACCCTTTGGCATGAAAAATGCCCCAGCCACGTTCCAAAGGACGATACAGTCTTCAAATGCCGGATTGCCACACACGGGTGCGTACATCGACGACCTGATCACATGGAGTGACTCCTGGGAAGAACATCTGAAAGATGTAGAGACGTTGTTCTAGCACTTGACCCAGGCTAACCTGACTGTTAACCTGAACAAGAGTGACTTTGGTTGTGCTACTGTCATGTATCTTGGCTACGTCATAGGCCAGGGTAAGGTGGCATGCATAAATGCTAAAGTCCAAGTCATCATGGACTTTCCATATCCTGACAACAAAAAAGCTTTGCGCCGCTTCCTTGGAATGATCGGGTACTACTGCAAGTTCTGCAAGAACTTTGCTGAGATTGCTCTCAGTCTCACCAACCAACTGAAGAAAGGGATGAAGCATGCCAAAGAGCCTTCGATCGCCTGAAGTCTCTGCTGTGTCACTTACCCGTGCTGAAATCTCCTGACTTCAACAAACCGTTCTCCATCGCGGTCGATGCTTGCGACCAAGCTTGTGGATCTGTGCTCCTACAGAGAAGTGATTGTGATGACATTGAGCATCCCGTGGCATACTTCTCCAGGAAGTTCAATCACCACCAAAAGAATTATTCCACAATTGAGAAGGAGCTGTTGGCTCTGATTTTATCCATACAACATTTTGAGGTTTATGTTTGTACAGGGCAAAAGCCAATGATTGAGTACACTGACCACAATCCGTTAATGTTTTTGAGTAAGATGAAAAACAAGAATCGGAGATTATTGAATTGGAGTTTGATTTTACAGGAATTTGACTTGGAAATTAAGCATGTAAAGGGTACTGACAATGCAATTGCTGATGGCTTATCCCGTGTTTGAGTATGTGTATATATATCACATGTGTTTATTAGCAGATTGTATTATATATATATATATATATATATATATATACACACACACACACACACACACGCGCAAGTGTATACTTAACCATTTCTGTCTTGAAAAGAAAAATTTTGCCTTTATGAGTCCAAATTTTTCCCTTTTGGAATGGACGTGTAGTGTGGAAAAAAGCCACTAGCTGGCAGTATTGACTTTTTTTTGTTAAGCCCAGTCTGGAGCTAGGTTTGGACATGTCCTAGACATGTCTGACAGGGGAAGTCCCAGAGAATTAAAAAAAAATAGTCCAAAAGGTGGGTGGGGGCTGCAAAAGAGTATATAAGGAGAAAAATTGAGAGAAAAGTAGTAGGAGGAATTGCAAGGAGAAGGATACCTTTGACCAGACCTGTCACTCTTTTCAAGACCTGTGAAGTTTTTTGGGATTTTTTGTGTGTTTGAGCATTTCCCTGTCCCAGGACATCACCAAGCAACCCCATCTCAAGGGACTGTAAATTTTTTTTTTCTTGTATATGTCAATCTTGGTCAGTAGTATAAATTGTAGGTTAGTTGGTAGTCTTTGTTGAATAAAATCTGTTTACTTTTTAAAATTTTGTCTGTCATCCCTTGCTGTCTTATATCATAACACATTGGGGCCATTACTCAAGGAACATTTAATTAGTAAATCATCACTTCCTGTTTCCCTGGGGTATAAATATGACGTGATGCAGAGGCCATTTCTCTCATCCACTCTTCAACATGGGAAAGACAAAGGAACACACCATTTAAGTAAGGCAGATGTGTGTCGACCTTCACAAGTCAGGCAATGGCAACAAGAAAATAGTTACTCGCCTGCACCTGCCCATATCGACTGTTGGAGGAATCATTAAGAAGTCTGGAACAGTGGTAAACAAGCCTGGATGAGGACGCAAGGCTATTTTGCCACCACGCACAGTGAGGAGGGCGGTAAGAGAAATAAAAAGTTCTCCAAAGCTCACTGTTAAAGAATTGCAACAAATGGTTGCATCTTGGGGTCACAAAGTCTCCAAAACAACCTTAAGGCACTATCTACATGCCAACAAGCTGTTTTGGAGGCATGCACAGAAAAAACCTTTTCTCATTCACAATCATAAATGTAAGGAGTTCACTAAGCGGTACTGGGACTTCAACTGGGACCATGTGCTTTGGTCAAATGAGACCAAGATTGAGCTTTTTGGCAACAAACACTCTCAGTGGGTCTGGCAGAACACAAAAGATGAGTATGCAGAAAAGCACCTCATGCCCACTGTGAAGTATGGGGGGGATCGGTGATGCTGTGGGCCTGTTTCTCTTCCAGAGGACCTGGGAACCTTGTTAGGGTGCATGGCATCATGAACGCTTTGAAAAACCAGGACATTTTAAATCAAAATCTGGTGGCCTCTGCCCGAAAGCTGAAGATGGGTCATCACTGGGTCTTTCAGCAAGATAATGACCCTCAACATGTGGCCAAATCTACACAGAAATGGTTCACCAGACACAGAATCAAGCTCCTCCTATGGCCATCTCAGTCCCCAGACCTCAACCCCATTGAAAATTTGTGGAGTGAGCTGAAGAGGAGAGTGCAGAGGAGAGGACCCAGGTCGCTGGATGATTTAGAGAGATTGTGCAAAGAGGAATGGTCGAAGATCCCTCTGTCTGTATTCTCCCATCTTGTGAAACGTTATGGGAGAAGATTGGGTGCTGTTTTGTTGGCAAAAGTGGGTTGTACAAAGTATTAACATCAGGGGTGCTCATAATTGTGGCACACATGATTTGATTTAAAAGAATAATTTCTTAATGTGGGATTTTTTTCCCACTGAATAAATGCACTTGAATTAAAGGTTGGATTTTCCTCTTTTTTCATTGTGGTCCTTTATTATTTTAAAAAAAACTGAATTTATTAGAAGCTTGTTAAAGGAATTTTGATTTTACATTCCAAGTATTACCTTCACGAGAGAAAACTCAAGACGACTCAGGGAAAAAAATCAGTCGGAGACAGAGAATTTAATATCCAAGCCAAAGTCCGTTTACATTTTTTCAAAAAAGGATCCCCACATACAGAAGTTCCGGTCAAAGTGGAGGATGATACAGTTAGTCTCTCTCTGGTTTTTGTAGGGGCACTCCATGACGTTCTCCTCCCCCCGCGCTGATTTGCGCATCATGAGGTCTCACGCAACGTCAAGTTTTCTTGGGATGCACACATTCATCTTCCTAGGGAGGAGAGCACCTGCCTTCTCTCTCAGCTCTGGCTCCAGCTTATCTTGTTATGGATTCCGGAGCTTTCTATGAACACATAAACTTAGAGAAAGAGAAAAACATCTCGCCCTTGGTACAGACATTCAAGTTGTCATGACTTTAGATAGGATACATGTCATGACACACTAGTAGAGTTATGCAGGCCCCTGCTAAATCAGAAATATGCAAGCACACACACTCTAGGCCTATGAAGTTGTGAACTAAAACAGAATATGAGCAAGCAAGGATAAGCAATTAATAATAATTAAATGAATCAATAAAAAATGTTTCCACAAGCTAAAGAACACATTTTAACCAGGGGTGCCAATAATTATGGAGGGCGCTACATATATATATATATATATATATATATATATAAATAAAACTAAACCATTGATCTCAGTGCTGTGTAGTTCCAAGACTTTATTTATAAAGGAACCTCGATTCCTATTTTGTCTACTCTTTGTAATACAAAGGTGCTCTAAGTTAAGCTTATTGTTTGTATAACCACAGTTTGAAACTTTTTAGGAACCTTGATTCCTCTTTTGTTTGTATCTTTTGTGTAGATGCCTCCTGCTTGCCTCGCGGCAGGCATAATTAAACCTACCACCAAATCCATCCGTGCACTTGAGTCCAGTCCCCATCATCGGCGGAACCAGTCATATTTTACTGGGCACATGCCCCAGTATTGGTTTGCAGTGCCCCAGTATAATTTTCCCCAGGGGATTAAACAAAAAAAATCACGTTTTAAGTTTACATGTCCACATAATCTACAGTAAGAGAATCAACAGTAACAGAAAGTGTATCGGCGCACAACTACTTAATATGATAACTGTAACTCATTGCTTATTCACTTCACTCCGTATAGTACACAATGGCATGTGGCTACTTAATATTCACGTGGCTTTGGCTGTGTTTCGGCAAGTGCTCACTTCGGAACAAAAGGTCACGCACACAACGGTATCTATCAGTGGTGACTGCTCTCGCCGTCATTCTTTCCACCTGTCTTCAGGTTAGTGCTGGGCAACTGCCTGTCCTTATTGTTTGTTTTCTCCTCTGTTGCCATTTCCATGGGAATTTAAATGTTACAACTTTGCTTAAACTTTCAGCTGCCGTCTTGCCAGCTAGCTCTGGCTGTAAATTGAAGTAGCCGAGTGCAGACGTTAGCTGCTGCCTTATAGCTCACTGTCTCATCATAGGCATAACGTTGATTCATAATGGTTGGCTTAGCACTGTCAACTCGGTTACTGGAGATTGCTATCGATGTTTGATGAGCTTATATGAGCTATTTCACGTTAAAACATGGGTTCTGCATGAACAGAGAATCGGGCTCATTGAGTACTCTGGTTATGAGACATCAAGATAATCTGACATGAATGTATAATTTGAAGCACTATTTATGCTTTTTTATGATAAATTAGTGCTAAAAATTTTTTGCTTGCGCGCTCGCGTTGTTTGTGCCCCAGCTGTGGCCCAGTACAGTATTCAGTCTAGTGACACCCCTGGTCCCCATTCTGTTCTCCGTGCCAGTCACGTCGGCACATAACTCAGCCCTTAGATTTAGTTTAGAGGAAATGTGATTTAAAGAAATTATGGATATCATCAGTGTACTAGTTGTTTGGGTGGGGACCTGAATACTCATAATGGCCCTCATTTATCATACTTGCGTGTAGATTCTGGTGTAAATATCAGCGTTCGCCAGGTGTCACGTCTGATTTATTAAAAGTGTGTACGTCGCAGATTTCGGTGTAGAACTGCCGTGGCGTTGATAAATCTGGTGGCTGAAACCATCGTAATTTACATTATACG
Organism: Gymnothorax reevesii; assembly: GCA_029721435.1. Classification (NCBI taxonomy): domain Eukaryota; kingdom Metazoa; phylum Chordata; class Actinopteri; order Anguilliformes; family Muraenidae; genus Gymnothorax; species Gymnothorax reevesii. The sequence continues at coordinate 77,844,842 of CM056579.1, forward strand.
CCCCCATAAATTCATTCACAGGGAAGCATTGTCCTGCCCACTTTACGTCAGGGACTCTCAAAAGACGGCAAAGAAGAAAGAAATTCACTGAGAAGGAAGTATAAATTATCATGCCCCAGGTGGAGAAAAACAAAATATTTTTATTTGGAAGCATTAAGAGTTGGATAAAGGGAGCCCAGAAGGCTGCAGTCTGGAAAACTATAGCTGCAGCCGTAAAACCTGTTGAGGTGGAAAATCGGAGTGCAGCAGAAGTTTGATTTAATTCATCAATAAATCAAAGTAACTATTCACACTTATTTAAGCGCCTCCAAGGCCAAAAATTGATCGAAATTCGCATTAGACACAGTTATAAGTGTGGCCAAAATGCACATTTCTCCATTGCCCACACTTACTTTAAGTGTATCCAAAGCTACATTTTTTTATTGGCCAAACTTGTTCTAAGTGGTAAGCCTACTTTTGATAAGCTGCACTGGAATGGTCATCAACTGGCGCACTTATAAGTGTGGCCAAGAAAAAAATTCAGCATTGGCCACACCTATAGGCTAAGTGCGAATAACATCGGCCTTAATAAATTCAATTAATAGATATTTCATGTTGTATAGCCTCACTGACAACCCAAATGCTTTACATTACAAGATCGCCGCCTAAAAACTGGTTGCAGCCACTGATCTGTATAGAATTATAGATCGCTGGTTGTGGAGCTCAGGCGCAGCAGCGCACGGACCGGTGGAGGCCAGCCAGACTCGAACCTTCACCTGACACCGTTTGAAGAGCAGGGCTCCCCTGCCATCATGGGAATACGAGGAGGTGGGGAGATGGATGAGTCCCCACTGCCTCGATCGGAGCTGCATGAGAGTAATTGTTAAAATACAGTCTGCAGAGATCACTCTTCATTGTGCTTTTATTAGTAGGCTATTACTCCATGACATTTTATCGGGTGCCACGCAAAACGAGCAGCCACTCGTCACTTTCCCGGAGGTGATCTTTTCTGTTCCGAAAGTTCAACTCACGTCGGACAGAAGCTTATTCCTCTTACATTAGCAGATCTGCCATTGTCAAAATGTTATCACGGTCGAAGTGTCCATAGGCCTGTATACACTGAGCAAAAGAAACGCTTGTTAGCTAGTTAGTTAATGTACTCTCATGGTTACTCAGTCAGAGTGACCGAAAAATAAAGTTTGATGAAATGAGTGTAAATATGCACAGGCTAGTAATAAATTTGATTGTCTAAGTACGCGCAAACTTATTTTCCAGTCTGCCTTTAATTAACTTGCGTTTCTTTCGTTGTTCAGCATATATCCGACTGGATGAGCATCTGACATAGGCCTATCACACTGCATATCTGCCAAGCCACGCATTGCGCTTAATCAAATTGATTGTTATTGTCAGCAGTCTGTCTGGCTTGACAAGCAGGTTGTCTCAAAATATAAGTTTAATTAATTTCTCAACACAGGTGTCTTATTTATTTATTCATTCATTTATTAATTTAGCCTATTTAGCTTATTAATTGTAGCCTACTAATAAGAGCAACAACAGCATGACGTCCGCATCACTGCGTATCGTTTATTACTCATTTTGACAACTGCACTCGTTCCTGAATGTTGTTCGCTGGTTTCAAATCTGCGTATACCTGGTCAGACCAGGGGCCTCATTTATCAAAAAGGGGGTAAAAGTCCTACTAAATTTCACTTACAGCGAAAATTCAGAAATGGTGTACGCCCAAAATATTTACACCCTTTTCAGATCTATCAAACTGTGCGTACGCACAGCTCTCCGCAATTTCCATTGATAAATCACACCGGACCCAAGAAAAGTGCGGACGTGAACGCGCCTCATATCTCGCCCTCTACACACCCAGACACAACCATATATGATCAATGCAAATGAGCATCTGCATGTAAAGTAGCCATGTGCGCTCTGGGGATTTGTGGAGTAACGTCAGTGGAAGACGGTGGAGCATGGATGGGAAACGCGGAAAGAAACGAAAATTCTCACTGAGTGAGAAACAGGTGCTTGTGCAGCTGAGGAAAAAAGTCCTCTTCGGCAGGCATTTGCACTAATTCTGTATGATCACTTCCTCTTGTGGTTTATTTAGGATCAAGAACATATAACTAAGAACACATAGAGAATCACAACAGAAATGAACACATAATGTTGGAGCAAACAATTTCTCCTCCAGAAATTAAAACAATCTCATCTAATCAGCCACAGCCTCGGTCTCACCAAGAAGCATGAAACCGCCAAGTGCTATGGTCACAAGTCTTACATTGGCAATAAAATAAATAAATAAACCTTCTTGTCAAATCATTTGTTAAATGCAGTAGGTGTGTGTTTTGTTTCAGTTGCATAGAGGGACAATTTACAATGCCGTGTTTGATATACATGAATTTATTTCTGTCTCAACTTGTGGATACTGGAAACTAAACAAACCTTTGCAAGAATGAAACTGAGAAACTCGTAAGCTACACACACATTCTTTAGCTCAACATAAGGGATGAGAGGTGGGGGGGCAGCTTCACAACTGTTGCATCACCGCAGCTTGGGTCCTTAGTCCCCGTTGAAAGCCCTCATGACGGGGAGGGGGCTGTGGGTCCGGGTCCACATGCTGGGGTGGAGGGAGGCCTGGCGGAAGCGCAACCCCACGCCTCACTGCCACATTGTGCAGGATGGCACAGGCCCAGATGATCCTGCTGACCATTTTCGGGTGGTAAAAGAGCCTACCACCTGACGCATATCTGAATACATTACTAATCAAGCGTTATATATCTGAATGCATTAATAATCAAGCTTAAACTGATATTAACTGAAACATTGTATTAATCTAAAGCAGTATGAATGAGTGTATGGTACTGGTTTTCCAGGGACTTTCTGTACCTTACATTGAAAGAATGCAGGAACCTGCAAATAGTGAAAGGGGCCGCACTATAAATATTTTATATAAATATATAAAAATTGATGCATTATTATCTTGCAAGACCCAGCTGTGCCTATTAATTTTTCAGCCCATTCCAAAATAGAAATAGAGGATTTGTGAGGTAGCGATCTGGAACCAAAAGCGAGGACACGGGATTGCAAAAATAAGGAGCTTTATTGAGCGAGGGGGGTAACCCCCGCAGGGCAGTTGGCAACAGAACAGAATCCGCAATCCAAAAATCAAATTCCAATGGGACAGATGTAATGTGAATAAATCCCCGAAAATTAAAAAAAAGAGGTCTAAATGTGGGTGGGGTCTGCAAAAGAGTATATAAGGAAAAGAATTGAGACCGTAAAGTAGTAGGAGAAATTGCAAGAAGATGACCAGACCTGCCATTCTGTTCAAGACCTGTGACGTTTCTTTTGTGGATTTCTTTGCCTGTGTTTGAGCATTTTCATCATCCAGGACATCACCAAGCCACCCCCACGAAAAGGGATTGTAAATATTTATGTTTTGTACATAATTCAATCTTGGTCTTAGTTGTTAGTTGCTTAGTCGTTATTGTCTTTGTTTTAAAAATTAAATGTGTTTTAGTTGTTAAAACTGTGTCTGTCATCCCTTGCTGTTGCTGTTGTGTTATAAATGTAATAACAAATTGGGGCCATAACAAATTGGGGGCTCAAGGTCCGGGATAGACCATTTTGTGAGTAACTTATTGAAAATCTAACATTTCAAATTGTAAAATTGATTTTTTTTAATTGAATACATATATATTGACAACAGCAATGGATGATTTCTTGGCATCACCAACCGTAGGGGTTTTGAAGTCTTTTAAAAAGACAGAACTGCTAGAAATTTGCAGACATTTAGAGCTGACAGAGGTGAAACCAGCCATGCGAAAAGCAAGACTGGCTCGAGAGATAGTTGAATATTACATTGATGAAAATGTGTTTGCACCCGGAGATCTGGAACAGTTTCCAGTGGAAAATCCAAATATAGAAATGGAACTTAAATTAAAAATGCGAGAGATTGAAAGGGAGGAAAGAGAAAAAGAAAGGGAAGAAAAAGAAAAACAAAGGCAGTTTGAGTTAGAAAAATTAGCAAGAGAAGAGAAAATAGAAAGGGAGGAAAAAGAAAAACAAAGAGAATTTGAGTTAGAAAAATTTGCAAGACAGAGAGATTTTGAATTAGAGAAATTCGATAGAGAAGAAAGACTCCAAATGGAGCAACTAAAAATTAAAATTGAAACTAAAAATAAATTTTGTGCCAGTCAGGAGGTAAAACTGGTGCCTCCATTTTCGGAAAAGGATGTTGACAACTATTTCCAGTGTTTTGAAAAGGTAGCAAAGAGTTGCCAGTGGCCAAATGAACACTGGCCTCTGATGTTGCAAACTGTCCTCAAGGATGAAGCTCAACAAGCCTATTCGGCTTTGTCTGCAGATGATTCCTTTGATTATGAGGTTGTCAAAAAGGTTATTTTGAGAGCTTATGAGTTGGTTCCAGAGGCTTACCGACAGAAATTCAGAGGTCTGAAGAAATCTGAAAATCAGACTTATGTTGAATTTGCTAATGAAAAGCAGGTTTGCTTTGAGCGCTGGTGTACTTCTATGGAGGTCAAGGATGATTTCAACTCACTAAAAGAGATGGTGTTAGTTGAAGAATTCAAGAACTGTGTTAAAGATGATGTTAAGACCTACCTTAATGAGAAGCAAGCACTGAATTTGCAATCAGCTGCCAAATTTGCAGATGAATATGTTCTCACACATAAGTCCAAATTTCAGTCTAGCAGTAATAATAGATGGTCCCAATTTCAGAAAAAGGGTTATGGTGATACCCAAGATTCCTCACCCAAAGACAAAGACAAATCTGGTGATGGTGCTCAGAAATCCAGTAACAGGTCTGATCAAAGTGTGAAAGCTGACAGTGACAGAAGTGGTCTAGTTTGCAGATATTGCAAGAAATCTGGTCATGTTACAACTAACTGTTGGTTCCTTAAAGCTAAAAAAGAAAAAGAAAAGGATACCAAACCAAATGCCTTTGTGAAAACAAGGTTAGTAACCCCTGTAGTAGATAACCAATCTGCTAAATTGCCTGCTTCTTGTGGGGCTAAAAAGCCTGATACAGCTGACTTCGTGAGGGAGGAATTTCTTCCATTTGTGTCAGAGGGATTTGTGGCTCTGAATGAGCATACTACTCCTGTCCCCATATATATCCTAAGGGATACCGGAGCTTCTCAATCACTTTTGTTGATGGACTCCTTGGAGTTACGTGATGAGACCGCTTCAGGGGATTTCATACTTGTACAAGGTATTGAAGGGAGGACTGTATCTGTACCCCTGCGCTGTATATTCTTGAAGTCAGATTTAGTTACAGGACAGGTAAAGGTGGGACTTATGTCAAGTCTACCTATAAAGGGTGTTTCTCTGTTGCTAGGCAATGACCTGGCTGGGGGCAAAGTAGTTCCCCCTGTACATCTTACTTCACAGCCGAGCACTGAAGATGGGGATGAGGACCCATCTCTGTATCCTTCTTGCGCAGCGACTCGTGCTATGGCCAAGAAGGCTAAAGAAGAAGATGTTGTGGTGCCATCCAGCACATTGAATAGTCAGGACTCAGGTGGTTCGCCTCATGACTCTGATTGGCCTACTATGGTTTCTCCGTTTGAGGACTTATCAGATGCTTTTATCAGTTCATTGTTCAGCCAGCCAGATGGGTCTGGTGATTCTGATGTGTCTGGAGACTTGTCTCTGTCCAGAAAGCGGTTGATTGAGGAGCAAACTAATGATCCTGAAATTTGTGTACTAAAGAGGAGAGCCCTTCCTGATAAAGAAATAGACGCAGTTCCAGTTGGGTATTATCTCAAGGATGGTGTGTTGATGCGGAAGTGGCGCCCTCTTGATATCCCTGCCAATGCAGACTGGGCAGTGGTCAGGCAAATTGTTGTTCCGAAGGTCTATAGGAATGAGATCTTAACAATGGCTCATAGTTTACCTTTAGGAGGTCATCTTGGTGTTAACAAGACTGTTGATAAGATCATGAAACACTTCTTTTGGCCTGGGCTTCGGTAAGACGTTTCCAACTTTTGCAAAACCTGTCACACTTGTCAGGTAGTTGGAAAACACCAGTTAGACCCACTGTAGCTCCATTGCAGCCTATCCCAGCTTTTGGGGAACAATTCTCTAGGGTCATAGTTGATTGCGTTGGTCCATTACCCAAGACTAGATCTGGAAATCAGTACTTGTTGACAATCATGTGTGCATCTACCAGATTCCCCGAAGCCATACCTCTACGTAACATCAAGGCAACTGCAATCTCGAAGGCTTTGATTAAGTTCTTCACGTTGTTTGGCCTTCCCAGGGAAATTCAGTCAGACCAGGGTAGCAATTTCACGTCAGGATTGTTTCAGCAGGTTGTGTATGAACTAGGTGCAAAGCAGATTCTTTCTAGTGCCTATCATCCAGAAAGTCAGGGTGCCTTAGAGCGGTTTCATTCCACTCTCAAGACAATGATGAGGACTTATTGTTATGACCATGAGAAAGACTGGGATGAAGGTGTTCATTTGCTGTTGTTTGCAGCTAGAGAAGCAGTGCAGGAGTCTACTGGATTCAGTCCATTTGAGCTAGTGTTTGGTCATGAAGAGAGAGGACCTTTGCTATTATTGAGTGAACAATGGCAAGAGAAAGAGCCGCATATCAGTCTGTTAGACTATGTTAGCAAGTTCAAGGAAAGATTGCGTGCAGCTTGTGACCTTGCCAAAGAGAACTTGAAATCAAGTCAGGGAAAAATGAAAACTTGGTATGATCATAAGGCTAGAAGCCGTGAGTTTAAACCAGGAGAAAAGGTCCTTGTGTTGTTTCCCTTGCAGTCCAATCCATTGCAGGCTAGATTTCATGGTCCTTATGAAATTCTGACAAAACTCAATGATCTCAATTACATTGTGAAGACTCCAGATAGGAGAAAACCAAAACAATTGTGTCATATTAACATGCTAAAGCCTTATCATGACAGAAATGCTAGGGTTGCAGCTGTCACTTCAGATTCTCCAATGGTCGAAACGTGTGAAGATGAGGGGGAGTTTCAAGATGATGAACCAAGAATTAAAGCTGAAGTTCTTTCATGTAAATTGTCAAACACTGAAGTGTTGCAAAATCTTGATGTAAAACTCCAGCACTTAGAACCCTCTCAGAGAGATCAGTTTGAAAGGTTGATCAAGAAATATGAGGATTTGTTTCCTGATGTTCCAAAGAGAGTTACTATAGCCTCTCATGATGTAGATGTTGGTGATGCCAAACCAATAAAACAGCATCCATACCGGATGAATCCTGAAAAGAGAAAGATTGCTGAGAAAGAGGTTGAGTACATGTTAAAACATGATATTATCAGACCCTCCAACTCTGATTGGAGTTCACCCTGTGTGCTAGTTCCAAAACCTGATGGAAGTACTAGATTCTGTACAGATTATCGCAAAGTCAATGCTGTAACTAGAACTGATGTGTTTCCAATACCTAGGATTGATGATTGTATTGATAGTGTAGGGCAAGCAAAGTTTCTGACCAAGATTGATTTATTGAAGGGTTATTGGTGTGTGCCTTTAACTGAGAGGGCCAAGAGCATCTCTGCTTTTGCCACACCATCTGGATTGTACCAGTATGAAGTCCTACCCTTTGGCATGAAAAATGCCCCAGCCACGTTCCAAAGGATGATACAGTCTACAATCGCCGGATTGCCACACACGGGTGTGTACATCGACGACCTGATCACATGGAGTGACTCCTGGGAAGAACATCTAAAAGATGTAGAGACGTTGTTCCAGCGCCTGACCCAGGCTAACCTGACTGTTAACCTGAGCAAGAGTGACTTTGGTTGTGCTACTGTCACCTTTCTTGGCTACGTCATAGGCCAGGGTAAGGTGGCACCCATAAATGCTAAAGTCCAAGCCATCATGGACTTTCCAGTTCCTGACAACAAAAAAGCTTTGCGCCGCTTCCTTGGAATGATCGGGTACTACCGCAAGTTCTGCAAGAACTTTGCTGAGATTGCTCTCAGTCTAACTAACCAACTGAAGAAAGGCGTAAAGTTCACCTGGGATGATGCATGCCAGAGGGCCTTCGATTGCCTGAAGTCTCTGCTGTGTCACTTCCCCGTGCTCAAATCTCCTGACTTCAACAAACCGTTCTCCATCGCGGTCGATGCTAGCGACCAAGCTTGTGGATTTGTGCTCCTACAGAGAAGTGACTCTGATGACATTGAGCATCCCGTGGCATACTTCTCCAGGAAGTTCAATCGCCACCAAAGGAACTATTCCACAATAGAGAAGAAACTGTTGGCTCTGGTCCTTTCTTTACAACACTTTGAGGTTTATGTTTGTACTGGACAAAAGCCAATGATTGTGTACACTGTCACAATCCGTTAATGTTTTTGAGTAAGATGAAAAACAAGAATCGGAGATTGTTGAATTGGAGTTTGATTTTACAGGAGTTTGACTTGGAAATTAAGCATGTGAAGGGTACAGACAATGTAATTGCTGATTGCTTATCCCGTGTTTGAATGTGTATATATATATATCATGTGTTTGAATATTGTATGATATGTATATATAGACAAGTGTTCACTTAACCATTTTGTATTGAAAAGAAAAATTTTGCCTTTATGAGTCAAAATGTTTCCCTTTTGGAATGGAGGTGTAATGTGAATATAGGCCACTAAATGGCAGTATTTACCTTTTTTTTGTTAAGCTCAGACTGGAGTCATGTTTAGACATGTCCTGGACATGTCTGGGGCAAGTCCCCGAAAATTAAAAAAAAGAGGTCTAAATGTGGGTGGGGTCTGCAAAAGAGTATATAAGGAAAAGAATTGAGACCGTAAAGTAGTAGGAGAAATTGCAAGAAGATTCCCAGACCTGCCATTCTGTTCAAGACCTGTGACGTTTCTTTTGTGGATTTCTTTGCCTGTGTTTGAGCATTTTCATCATCCAGTACATTACCAAGCCACCCCCACGAAAAGGGATTGTAAATATTTATGTTTTGTACATAATTCAATCTTGGTCTTAGTTGTTAGTTGCTTAGTCGTTATTGTCTTTGTTTTAAAAATTAAATGTGTTTTAGTTGTTAAAACTGTGTCTGTCATCCCTTGCTGTTGCTGGTGCTGTTGTGTTATAAATGTAATAACAAATTGGGGCCATAACACAGAGCAGAGTTCGTAAACAGGGCAGCAATCACCAAAATCATAGTTAGCCAAAATAGATCCGGTACACAGGCAAAGGTTTGTGGGAAAAGCAAACGCATAAGCCAAAGGACAGTCCGAATCGTTATCAGGGCAGCAATCCACAAAATCGAGGTCGGGCAGAAAAGGGTCAAAACACACAGATGCAAAAGTAATCAAAAAGGGCAAACCAAAAATCAGTTGTCGGGCAATCCAGTCAGAATCAGAAACTCAATGAATACAAGGTGAGAAGAATAGCAGTGCGGGAACAATCTGACAGGGAATGGAAGTGAAAAGAATCCTAATATACACTTCTTGGAAGATCACATGGGGAGAATCACAGGTGCAGGAAGTCAGACTGATTACAAGGGGAAGGCACATGAGGGAGAACCTAATCACATGGAATTGGCCAAAGCCAAAACGTGGACAGGGAACACGAGACATTCCTATAAACAAAAATACGGCTCCAGTCACGGAGTTTCTAACGTGCATAGATAATGAGAAACAGAACAGCGCGATCAGATGTGAGCTGTTCACAGAAAATGCAGCAAAAGTAATCAGGGAGAGCAAAGAACAGGGAGAGTGCTGAGAGCTTGTTAATCAATTAGTAAGTGCAACTATACAAATCCTTGGTGTTCGTTAGTAATTTAGTATTATATACAAGGTTAGTTGTTATTAGTAATCTCAGGAGAAAATAATAAACTGTTAGTATTGTTAGTAAATAGACAAGAAAAGGGAAGCCAGCAAACGAGATCGGAAGGAACTTTGAAAACCAGAATCCAATAAATCACCCGAAGAGTGAAACATAAGACTGGGGCTGTGTGCAATGACAAGACATGAGACAAGACAGGGGACACAAAGTGCAAAGCAAAATGGAAAACATGAACCGGAATGATAATATGGCAAAAAAGTAAAACATGGAAAAGTAAACTAAGATAATACATGACAAATCAAAGTAACCAGTGCACAATACATAATACAAAGAATAGTCAGACAAAGCAGTGGTCACTAAATACCAGAATCAATCATGGCAAGGCCAGGCACAGAACTTAAACTAGGCATGAACATGGTCAAGGCAAACATGGCAGGATCATAACAGGATTAGCCAGTATGAATCCGCCTCTTGTTCTTTAAAGCCCTAACTCTTATAGGAGGATAGACGTCTCAAGGATCAGAAATGAGTTGGTTCCTTGATAAGATATCTTGTGATGTCTGGAGTGGTAGCATGAGTTTAGGAGTCCCCGGTTGGGTAGAGTTCATGCATATTTTTAGACTGAGGGAGTTTTGCAGCTGGAGATCATAAAGAATCAGAAGATTGACAACAAAGGGACAATGTACTATATAGACGGGGACTTAGAAGAGCTCTGGGCTGCTCTCAGCCCTCTGGTCCTATGACCAGAGCTTCTGTTTATCTGACTATTCTTTTTTCCAATACTTCACAAAAGATCATCAGTTGTATCTGGTTTCTGTATTATTTGATGGTTTGAAGCCTATCTTTCATTTGTCTGTATCTGTGCACATGAATGTACTTTATTGTACTCATGTTTTACCTTCTGAATTATTATAGTAAAATTGTTGAACTTTAAACTATGTTTTGGGTCCTTCATTTAAGGTCAATTCTAACCAGTACGAATTCCTCAACAATTTGGCGACCACGAAGGGACTGGTTGATTGACAGGAAGGAAGGACAGATTTGATCCCGTCCGGGAACGGCATCAGACGCCTAGACAACAGACGCGGTACTCCGTCGATTGTCGGACACCTATTGGGCCCAGAACAATTGTGAAGGTAAGCAGAGCTTATTTTATCAGGCCTGCTTAGGATTTAGATGCCTTAGAAAAGGTGTCTGCAATCGAGGGTTTCCCTGTCTGTGTAAAATACATATATATAGTCTTTAAATTTTATATGCCAATATTATTGAATTAATTATTAAATCTCATATGTTCTGTTGAAATACTTCTCAAGTGAATTTATATGCTATCTTTAAGTAATTTTGAATCAGTTTTGAGATTTTTTGCTGTTCTTAGATAATTTTGAATCAGTTTAAAGTTTTTATATCTGACCAGCATGCCTTTTGCATTTGTGTGTACGGTGTAGACAGGAATATGGTGTAGACAGGATTTTGTGATCGACCACAGCAGGGGTATGAATAAGTCCTAGATTATTCCTGAATTAAAAGAAAATTCAGAAGAAGGAAGGAGGAAAATTTGGGGATCTAGGCCACTCTCAATATGAGAGTATTAGTAAGTCCTATTGTTTCATTAGAGAGGGCCGGAACATAGGCTATTCCCTTGTCAAGGAAAATATATACCATTGGCTGGATAATAGGCAATTAGAAGTCCTGTCATACCATTTGAGAGGGCTGGAGGACAGGCTATTCTCAATCAAAAAGAGAATATAGAAGTCCTGCGATCTCATTTGAGAGGGCTGAGTAGCAGGCTATTCTTAATAGAAGAATATAGATTTAGAAGTCCCACTTGTACCATTTGAGAGGGCTGGACAAGGGGGCAATTCTCAACAGGAGAGTTTTCTAAGATCTTGGAATAAGGCACAAGCACTAGGCTTGTAAAAGACCTGTTACTGCTACCGCCAGTCTTCTTTAGGAAGGCTTGTGTATAGTTTATCTAGCCGCCCCTTCAACCTTCACATTTATGTGCGAGGAGTCGGGAACGACAAATACAGGTATTCTGCCGCATAAGATTTAGGAGATAGGGATAAATAGGAGTCATAGGAATAGTTTAAGTATATAGGGCGATAGGGATTTAAAATTAGTCTCCCTGCTTTGGTCATCACATCTATTGCTGATTGTAGTAATATTCCTGTAAATATTTGGAGAGCTTAAAGTTTTTATCTTTGGGTCGATACATGCACAAGACTCTAAGAAAATATTTCCTTGGAGGTGAAGTTTTTGGTCTCTGTTGAGATATCATTGACCAATCCTCAGTTTCTCCAAACTGTTTTTTGGTGAGCTGTGACCCATCGAAGCAGGTCATAAGAAAATTTGAACCAATGTGAATGAATGTGAGAGCGGAAAGTGCACTGAAGTGTGTGTGTATATGTGTCTATGTGTGTTCTTAGCTCAGACTGCGTGTGTGGAAATCAATGTGAATGAACCTAACTCTGAGTTACTCTCAATAACGGCATGGCTGGCACATTTGTTAGTCCTGTCTTTGTCAGATTGAATACTGTTGTTAAATCATTCCATGAAGTGCCTTTTGTAGATGTCTACAATAATATTAGCATTAATCAAATGACTAACAATTCGTCTAAGAATAATTTAAGGTGCCCTTTGATTAGCTTATGTACGTAGTATTTTATGGAATTCTTGTAATAATTGCGGGATTGGTAAAAAAACAGAATTTCCTGTTTGAAAAAAAAGAAAGGGAAAAGGAACTAATCAAAAGATATCAATGATTGGACAAGTGGGATATAAACATTTTCTAAGACAACACTGGTTTAGTAATGCGTAACAAATGCATACAGTCTGTTGACAGTGGAGCAAGGCATTTCCCAAGGGGGAGAAAAGTACCAGTGAAACTGACTAGAGAGAGCTGGTAAGTTGTTGAAGTGTCTGAGGTTTGATGATGAGGGAATCCTGTTATGATTCTGCCATGTCTGGATTATTATCCCCCGCCAACACGAAGTGGGAGGGGGATAGAGGTTTGACCTCCGCCCGTCCGTCCGTCCGTCCTTCCGTCTGTCCGAGATAAAGGGGACAGCTTTACTCATAAACTACTACAGATACAGTAACCAAATTTGGTGTGTAGCTTCAGACCATTAAGGCCTTGTTCGAGTTCGAAAATTATAAGCGCACGATTGGCGGGGGATGTTGTAGACCAGGTCTACTTGTTATCTCTGCTTTGCCTGACTATGCCTTGTATTGTGCATTGTGATTTGGTTGCCTGGTTATGTTCATGTTTTGTCTTAGTTTAGTTTTACCATGTTTTTGTGATTGCCTTGTTTTCATTCCAGTCAATGTTTTTCTTTTTGCCCATGCATTGAACATGGTGATTTAAGTTACAAAGTTTTACATGGTCTCTCAGAAAGGCAAGTATGATGATTTTGTTAGTAAGAAATTCAGCTGGTTATTGTCATCAGAATGGATTTGGCAGTTGGTAAGCATATCATGTAAGTGCGAGATGACAGATGGAGGTATTAAATCTGCATTGCGCAACATGGAGGTGGTTGGTTAAAGTAAGTGGAATTAATTTAGGTGGCAAACAGAGCAAGACTTTAGCCTTTTTAATGGGTGTGGAGCTGTAAAGGGACAAACTTGATTTGCAAAATTGTGTGTTCATTATTATTGTTAATTGTAGGTGTTTGTCATTGGAGGAGTGGCCAGACTGAAAAATAGATTAAAAGGGGACACTAAGGTGATCTTGATATTAAAATTTTGGTTTAAAGTAATGAAATTTGCTTAGGTGTAATAACATTGTTCTAATTTATTAATTAAACTAACAAATGCTCCCCTTGAATGGTCAGCTGGCACAGAATCAGAGGCGTAGCCAGCGGGTGTGCCAAAACACGTCCCTTTGTGACAGCAATAAGTCCTGGCAAGTTCTCAATCATCAACCTTTATTGACGCGTTTTCCAATTGTCGTAATTGGCAACTGAAGATACTCTCCATATGCGATCCAACAGCGATGAAATCATGGGCTAAATTCAGTACAGTTGCGGAACAAGATCCGAGTTGCACAAAACGTCCGTTGAAAACAATTATTAGGCCTGACCTGTTCTCACTCATTTTCATAATTACCAGAACGTTCACTCCCAGAGCACTCCAGTTAACAGGTGCTGCTTGTTCTCCCCGATTAGATAAGACGGATGAATGATTGTCGGGCTGATGGAGTGAACGTTCTGTTAATTGTTAAAATAACTGAGAACGGGTCAGGACTAATAATTGTTTTAAATGGAAGTTTTGTGCAACCCAATTCTCTGTTCTTGTGCAACTGTACTGAATTTAGCCCATGATTTCATCGCTGTTAGATCACATATGGAGAGAAACCATATCTTCACTTGCCCATTACGATGATTGGAAAATTCCTCAATTTGCCAGGACTTATTGCTGTCATAAAGGGACGTATTTTGGCACACCCGCTGGCTACGCCACTGCACAGAATTGAAAAATTTAGAAGAAAAATGATTGAATGTTCATTGTACAGTGGTGTATTATTGTTCTCAATTTATGTTAAACAGCATATATGTGTTCCTGATTTTATGGACAGTCGCCTTACTTCTAGGAATTTAAAGGTGGGAGGTAGGGTATATTAACTGTCTACCATTAGAATACTAGACTACAAGATTAATAAAGACAATTTGAAAAAATATTTTAACAGACAGACAATAATGATACAAGTAGAAAGAATAAAGTGACAAGAACAATAGAAAGTTTTAAAGCAAAACAGAGAAGATATATATGTGATGAATAAAATATTATTGCTGATTAAACATTCCAATTGCTGATGGAAAATTAACTGTTAGTCCTTTTATTAAATAAGCACCATTGTGGTGTCGTGATCTTTCACCGATTGAGAACATTTAGCTCATAATTAAACGAAAAGTCCGTCAAAGGAGACCCAAAACTCTCCAGCAGCTGGAAGCCTGTACTAAACAAGAGTGGGATCAAATTCCAATGGCTGAACTCAAGAAACTTGTCTCCTCAATGCCCAGATACCAACACTCTGTTTAAAAAGAAGAGGGGATGCTGCAACCTGGTAAATAGGCCCCTGTCCCCTGTGAGACCTGTAGCAGCCATCAAATTTGAAATGAGCTCATTTTGTGGAAAAATTGTAAAATTTCTCAGTTTCAACATTTGCTCTGTTATCTCTGTTCCATTTTGAATGAAATACTAGCTGGTGTGATTTGAAAGTCATTGCGTTTTGATTTTATTCACAATTTACACTTTGTCCCAACTATTTCGGAATTGGGGTTGTACATATTTTGATATTCATGTTGCTTTGATGGCAGCCATCAGAGTACTACAAATTCTTACTAAATGTCAGCAATGTGTGAAACATGACATGAGATTAAGTGGTCGCCCCCATAACCCCCCACACACCTCGATCCAGGGTGGTTTTACTGAGCTCTTTCCCATTGGGGACGCCAATATTTTTATCAATTTCATTACTCTCTGATGTATTTTGCATTAAATTTATTTTATCTAACAATCCAAAAACATGGTTATTTTGTTCTCCTTCAGAACTAAAGCCCTTTTGAGAATTTGCACCAGTAGAGTGTCCCCCCCACCTTTGAAATCAAAACTACGCCCTTGGATTCACATAAACGAATTTATTCACCGATGGTGCCCTAATCATGATGTGAGTGCAGTCAATGGCTCCAGTTAAATTAGGAAAACCGGACTTTGCTGTGGCTTTGATTGTTCTCTATAATCCGCGCTCCTCTCTCCCTCGCACACTGCAATTCTCTGACTCAGCAGCTGCGTCGCCAATTCCTCCTGTTCTCCAAAAAGGGTGTAAATCAAGGTATGCCGGCTCAAAATTGGTGTAAATGTCCATACTTTTCCTGTCAGGTTTGGGTTTGATCGATCCCAAATTTGGCTGAGAAAAGTGCATATGCACAAAACGGTAGGAAATGTGTAAAAAAGGGTGTATCCACAATGATAAATGAGACCCCAGATTTATAAATGCCGATTCTTGCAGGAGATTTGGCTAACCCATTTTTTGGTGTGCGCACATTTGATAAATGAGGGCCAATGAACTGTTGGGGAGCAGGACGAGTAATAGAAATGGTAGAGTTGTTGAGGAGTTCATCGATAAAAAATCATTTAGTTGTTTGAAACGATGGGCATCTTACTTGGTATAATTTAGGCAGAGTAGCGGAATCCTCCATAGATCTTACTATTGCGTCAATTGATTTAGCAGAAATTGGTAGGTGGGAGATAATGAGTCGGAATACAAAGGGCAGTGATCATGTTCCAATAGTTAGTAAGTTTGGCAGAAACATAATTGAAGAACCAACAAACCTTCCACTGAGGCTCAACTACAACCCCAATTCCGAAATAATTGACAAAGAGTAAATTGTGAATAAAAATCAAAATGCAATGACTTTCAAATCACACCAGCCAGTATTTTATTCACAATAGAACAGAGATAATATAGCAAATGTTGAAACTGAGAAATTTTACAATTTTATCCACAAAATGTGCTCATTTCAAATTTGATGGCTGCTACAGGTTTCAAAAAAGTTGGGATAGGGGCTTGTTTACCATGGTGTAGCATCCCCTCTTCTTTTTAACACAAAGTGGAGGCATCTGGGCATTAAGGAGACAAGTTTCTTGAGTTCAGCCATTGAAATTTGATCTCACTCTTGTTTAATTCAGGCTTCCAGCTGGTGGACAGTTTTGGTTCTCTTTTGACAGGTTTTTCATTTTATTATCCATGTGGAACCGGTGGCACTGAGATAGCACTTACACGGCACCCGTGGGGCTTGCTACGGCCTTAGTCACCGGGTAGGTCCACATGGTGTTGGTGGTATCTGATTGAAAAATTACGCAGCCTTGGTCGGATGGAATTTCAGGGCCTCTGTGCTGCAATAAGTGGATGAAGGATACAAGCTTTTGGTCATTAAAATTGCTTAAATCCATGTGGAACCGGTGGCACTGAGATTGCACTTACACGGCACCGGTGGGGCTTGCTACAGCCTTAGTCACCGGGGAGGTCCATATGGTACTATTGTTTAGAAAATGAAAAGTGATCTAACAGCCTGGAATAAGTGTTGGGCCTCTGTGCTGCAGGAAGTGGATGGAGGGGTGTTGACTGTTTCCTGACCAGTCTGCTTATAACTTCTCACTTGGCACATGACAGAGGACGGTACTTTTATTATCATACAGTAGTTATCCAGTGCCTCACATCCCTCTCTTCTGTGTCTCTTTCCGAGGATCTTTCCCTCCACTTCCCTGAGTCCTGGACCGTATGAGCCCTGTCCCTCACCATGAGCGCTGGCTGCTGCTGTCCTGCTGTCCTGGTCCGATCCGGTCCGGCCCTGGTCCAGTCCTGCACCATCCTCGACTTGCCACTTTCTGAAGCTACCGTTGCCACTGTTTAGATGGACTTAAATGGAACTCTTCTGTCGTTTCACTCCCTTTTTATTTTTTTGTTCTTAATTAGCAAGCCCGCGGAGGATGGGCTCCCCCACTATGGCCGGGTTCCTCCTGAGATTTCTTCCCACTGGGGAGTTTTTTCTCACCACTGTTGGAGGATTTTTCTCCCTACTGGGAGTTTTTTTTGCCTCATTTGCTGTAGTGGGGAATAGGCTGGGCACTGCCTTTTTATTTCTTTAAACTCTCACTGTAAAGCATCTTTGTGACAGTCTCTTTGAAAAGCGCTATACAAAATAAATTGAATTGAATTGAATTAATTATGTGCCAAATGTTCTCAATTGGTGAAAGATCACGACTGCAGGCAGGCCAGTTCAGCACACGGACTCTATGAAGGCATGCTGTTGTAATAGCTGCAGCATGTGGTTTTGCATTGTCCTGCTGAAATACACAAGGCCTTCCTTGGAATAGATGTCATCTGGAAGGGAGCATATTTTGCTCTAAAACCTTTACATACCTTCCATCATTCATAGTGCTTTTTAAAACATGCAAGTGTCCCACACCATATGCACTAATGCATCCCCATACCATCAGATGCTGGCTTTTGAACTGAACGCTGATAACAGGAGGGGTGGTCTTTCTCCTCTTTTGCCCAGAGGACAATGATTTCCAACAGGAATGTCAAATTTGGACTCGTCTGCCACAGGACACTTTGCCACTTTGCTACAGTCCATTCTAAATGAGCCTTGGCCCACAAAACATGGCGGCGCTTCTGGATCATGCTCAACAATGGCTTCCGTTTTACAGGATAGAATTTTAGGTGGCATCCGTGGATGGCACGGCAGACTGTGTTTACAGACAGTGGTTTCTTGAAGTATTTCTGGGCCCATTTAGTAATGTCAATGACAGAATCATGCCGGTGAGTGATGCACTGGCGTCTGAGGGCCCGAAGATTACGGGCATCCAGTAAAGGTCTTCAGCCTTGTCCCGTACGCACAGAGATTTTTCCAGTTTCTCTGAATCTTTTGAAGATGTTATGCACTGTCAATGATGAGACCTTCAAAGCTTTTGCAATTTGATGTAGAGGAACATTCTCTTGAAAGTATTCCACTATTTTTTTTATGCAAGCCTTCACAGGTTGGAGAGCCTCGGGCCATCTTTACTTCTGAGAGACTCAGCCTCTCTAAGACATCCCTTTTATAGCCAATAATGTTACACACCTGATGCCAGATAACTTAATTACTTGCTATATTTTCTTTCCGCTGATTGTCTTATATATTAATTGCTTTTTCAGGGCATTCTAGCCCATGTCCCAACTTTTCTTAGACCTGTTGCAGCCAGAAAATTTGAAATTAGCTCATTTTGTGGATAAACATGTAAAATGTCTCAGTTTTAACATTTGAAATGTTATCTATGTTCTATTGTAAATAATATATTGGCTCATGTGATCTGAAAGTCATTGCATCTTGATTTTATTCACAATTTACACTTCCTCCCAACTATTTCGGAATTGGGGTTGTACAAAAGGACATATTGGTCGATATTTCGAGAAAGTATAGATTGTAACTTAACTGCTATTGAGAGTGAGAAGTAGGTAGATATGTTGTATAGTTCTCTTGTTAAAGTCATAAGGTTTGTTCTTGTCAGCAGCTGACCTATGAAAACGATCCCTTATAGAGTAACAATGGTACAATGGTGGAATGAAGACTAACCCTGCAGTTTGAGCCAGGAACAGAGCTTACAGGAAATTAAGAAAACATCCTGTGGAGAGTTTTATCCTTGATTATAAAAGAATGAGAGATAAAGATAGACGAGAAACAAAAGAAACTAAAAACAAAGTTGGAGAAACTTCTGTGATCAGGACCAGAGATACCAATCAAAAAAGTGTGGAAATGATGCATAAAATGACATGAGCTTTCCAGCAATCTTCAATTCCTGTTCTCCACAGAAATGATGTTGAGGCTGTGAAAAAAAAAGGAAAAGCTAATTTGTGTGCTAATCATGTCCAATGAGTGCACAGTTCAAATAATGTCAGTGAAGAAAATAGGAGAATGAGGCTGGAGATTTTAGAAAAGCAGTGAGATAAAATGCAAATGAATAATGATAATAACTCAGATGCTATCAATGTATTCTTTACTCTGGACGAACTAAAAGGGCAGTAAAGAAAGGAAAAGAATCCTCCCCAGGCAGAAATAGGCTGACTTATCAGGTATTTCAACAGTCAGGGGATTTGCTTTTGGGCAAGGTGTTCGTCTTGTTCAATAGTGTTTGGGAAAATGGGCGTCTTCCCCGAGAATGGAAGCATGCTGTTATTATTCCAATAGTTAAACCTGGGAAAGAGCCTAGTAACCCTGGTTCTATCTGACCTATTGCTTTGACTGCTGTATTATGTAAAATAATGGAGCAGATGATAACAGACAGATTGGTTCAGAAACTGGAGATGAATGAGTTTTTTGTGCCATATGTAATGTGAATATAGGCCACTGGATGGCAGTATTTACCTTTTTTTTGTTAAGCTCAGACTGGAGCTAGGTTTGGGCATGTTTCGGGCATGTCTGAAACAAGTCCCAGAGAAAAGAAAAAAAAAGTCTGAAAGGTGGGAGGGGTCTGCAAAAGAGTATATGAAGGGGAGAATTGAGACAGTAAAGTGGTAGGAGAAATTGCAAGGAGAAGGATACATGTGACCAGACCTGTCATTTCTGTTCAAGACCTGTGAAGTTTCTTTTGTGGATTTTTGCCTGTGTTAGAGCATTTTTCCTTACCCAGGACATCACCAAGCCACCCCAACAAAAAGGGACTGTAAATATTTCTGTTTTTGTCGTGTTCAATCTTGTTCTTAGTTGTAGATAGTAGTTTAGTCTTTGTTCATTAAATGTCTTTAAGTTTTTAAAACTGTGTCTGTCATCCCTTGCTGTTGCTGTTGCTGTTGTGTTGTAAATGTAATAACAAATTGGGGCCATAACACATATCTGAGTAGATTTAGGAGGGGAAGGTCTTCAGTGGATGCTGTTTTAAATTTAGACACTGATATTTAAAAAGCCTCTTGCAAATAAAGAAGCTGTACTTGCTATTTTTCCTGGATACTGAAAAGGTTTATGACATGTTGTGGAAGGAAGGGCTATTAATAGCACTCTATAAGAAGAATGTTCAATTAAATTAAATATTTCCTGTGTAATAGGTCAATTCAAGAAAGGATTGGAAATGAATTATCTGAGGCACTAGTTGCCGAGAATGGAACCCCCCAAAGGAGAGTTATTAGTCTCATCCTGTTCAATGTGATAGTAAATGGAAAGTTTAGTTGGGTGGGAAAGAAATATGATGTTTCTTTATTTACAGACGATGGCGCTATCTGGAAACGAGGAAGGGACCTTCCTTATGTGTTTTTTCAAGTTCAGAAAGCTTTGGAAAGGGTGACAGAATGGGATAATAAATGGGATTTTAAGAATAGCAGTTGATAAAACTAAATACATGGTGTTTGAATATAAAAGGAAATGGCCAAGCCAGCGGTTAGAAAAGACCTTGAAAAAGTCAATAAATTTAAGTTTCTTGGAGTATGGGTGGATAAGAGAATGACCTGGAAAAAGGATATTGAGAAAATGAGTTAAAAAGTGAATAAGCAAATAATGTAATTGAAACAAATTTTGCTGAGCAGCTGAAGTGCGTGGCAGAAGAAATTCATGCTAATGATTTAAATGCGTGTCCTCCATTCTGCTGGCTGGTCATTCCTTTATGGTTTGTTCTGGATCCTGAAATCGACATGCAAATTCTTGATTAGAGCAAGGCAGTTCATGTGGGCATAGAGGGCAATGGATAGCTTAGCAAGAGGTGCTCTGCAGAAGGATAATTAGTGATGGCCAAACGAGGCTTTATGAAGCTTCGGACCCTTTTGGACCTTTGTATTGAGAATGGGTTCACTACTCGAAGCTTCATTCATTGAGCAGGTGGGTGACATCTGCTGGCACAGGGTGACGCTGACTCACCTTGCGTGTACACTTCGAGTATGTTGTATTGTGAAAAATTCTTAAATAAAGCTGAAATCTGACTTCGTCTTACATGTGTCTGTTGTTTTTCATCCTTACCTTAATAATCCATATTGTATTGCTATAACATTAATTACATCCAAAGCCTAATTGAATCCGGTAAATATTTACTCTGTCCAAAAATATATAGCATTATGTTTTTTGATTGTGCTTTCTGTATACTACTGGGTGTGCTTGAGTGACTTTGGCATTATTATTTTTGAATACAAATGTCTAACAGAGCGCTGTTTCATTCATCTTAAATACATCTGAATTGCGCCAGTGTTTTAAAGCTCCGCCTATCGAACCAAACCGGTCAGCTGATTCAGTTTGAATAAAGCAGCGAAGTGGTTCGAACGTCATCAGTCACGTGGTTTTCCCCGGATATGAAGCAAGCTCCAGCCATGGAATATAAAACATCCTTGGCTCCAGCTCAGTGCTTCAGAAAAATACCCTGCCGAGTTTGAAACGCGCTTCGGCGCCTTGGAGTCAGCGGTAACTTTACTACGAATAATGTAGGTATTTCATTTTTCTACGGAGTCCCAGATTATATGGAATCTATTGATAGAATAATTAAAGAAAAGTGGCAAAAATCATGAAATATTGAGGGGAAAGGATGATCTTATTTTGCACTCCAGGGGACTGTAACAATGGAAGTGCGTCCAGTCTGTAATAAACGAAAAGATTTCTTTATGATAACGAGGCTTACTTGGGAACTGTGGGCTAAGGAGTACGCTGGCTCTGATTGGCAAGCATCCAGATGAGAAATATGAATGTGGAACCATTGAGACTGTGCAGCATGTTCTAATGCAGCACGTAATCTATTCCCTTCATCGGAGAAAATTGTTCAGAGAGCTAGGAGCAGCGAGAGTGTTCCTTTTTAATGTATGCAGCTTATTGAATCAGCTAAAAGGAAAAAAAAAATCAAACAAACAAAAAACGGCGTATTTACTGCACATTGAACGGTTCTCCATAAAAGAGCATAATAAGATCCAGAACTGAACGGCAGGTGGCAGCAATGGGCCATTGTATGGTAAAACAAAACTCAAAATAGAAGAAGAAGACCTACACCTCACTGTCATGCACGCCCGTCCGAAGCCGAAGAAGGCGGTCAGACTTGCGTGGCCTATTGAAATCATAACGTAGCGCCTCTAGTTCATATAGCTCGCTGGCTTAAAGGATAGAGAGCGCGCAGCATAGCTTTTGCTCTTCGTCATTGCCCCACGTGATTGGACTCCCAAATCCACCAACAGTTTTGCGAATTTCTTCATTATCTTAATGCACTTTTTCCCAAAAACGAGAGAGAAAGAGAGCGCGGGCTATTGCTGAATTATTATCTATTACAAATCACTCAATTTAACACGTTACATAGGTATCATCACTACCATTATTTTTTGCTACTCCGCTTGCGGCTGGAGACAGCCCGTCATCCTCATTGAATGCATGCGCAAATACAATATTCATAACTTCTGTACTTTTAACTGAAGTTAATTGTCAAAAATATCAGACACTTCTGTTACAAGTTCTCAGCTTGCTCACTTGCCAATTGAGCGGATTCCAAAATTCCAAATGCCCCCCGATGTACAATCAGCTGAAAACTTAGGAAGTGGAACTAAAAGAAGAGCACTCTGGCCGCATGTAAGTACACCCGACTCAAATGCGAATGCGATGCAATCCGTGGGGAATTCTGAGCCATAATTTTGTCAAATGTTTGCCGTTAGCACAATGTATCAGTACTTACAAACGACCAAAACGAATAAAAAATCGTTTGTAAATAAGAATTGAGATGTGATTGGACATCTCTCATGACAATCAGAAATTCATGGAAATTATTGGTAAACACTCCCACAGAAACTTTGTACACTATTGGCTTAGAGGAAACGAATTCTGCCATAACGATTGGCTGCCGGGGACGTCCATAAAGTCGCTTTTGCTGGTCCCACTTAGCAGCAGCGGCCGAGTAGAGTATGAGCAAGGACAATGAATGTGTGATTTTTACCGAATTACGGAACTCCGCCTTTCCTACGATCGCCTATCGCATCTAAAGTCAAACGCTTTGCACATTTGGAAAACGTTTTCACTAAAAAGGTGGGACTGACTCTTTATGTTGTTAATATTTCAATATGACGCAACAGTCGACAATGTTTCAATGGCAAGGAGGTTATATGGCTTGCAATATTCCACTCAGCGCGAACACTGTTTATTTTGCGCCGGTATAAGGCTGGATACACTGAAAAGGGACGTCTTTATTACTGATTGCCTTTCGATGTATGTTGATATGTAATGGTTGGCTTATTTAGTGAAACTGAACTGAAGGTCGGTAGACGTCATTATTATTTGTATCGCATCATGATCAGCTGGGTGGGCTTTTTAACTCAAGCTCCACGTTCTCACGCGCAGATCCAGTGTTATTTAAGAATGTTACGATCTGGTCAATCTAGTAAATGTGAAATGGAAACCTAGGTGACGTGCAGGCTTTTTTTGCACTTTGACATCGACCTGCATTTTTTTCGCAGTAAAAGTGATAAATCAAAGCTTTGGAATGTATTATTATTATTATTATTATTATTATTATTATTATTATTAAACCTTAATCTGTATTTCGTAGACTTCAGTGAATTGCTCTAAAACAGGGGACCTCGCATCGAGTACGTGGAAAGGACTGCTTCAAATATTGTCTGCGGGTGTGTTTGTTTATGTACAACCCCAATTCCGAAATAGTTGGGACAGAGTGCAAATTGTGAATAAAATCAAAATGCAGTGACTTTCAAATCACTCCAGCCAGTAATTTATTCACAATAGAACAGAGATAACATAGCAAATGTTGAAACTGAGATATTTTTCAATTTTTTCCACAAAATGAGTTCATTTCAAATTTGATGGCTGCTTCAGGTCCCAAAAAAGTTGGGTCTGGGGCCTGTTTACCATGGTGTAGCATCCCCTCTTTTTTTAACACAGAGTGGAGGTGTCTGGGCATTGAGGAGACAAGTTTCTTGAGTTCATCCATTGGAATTTGATCCCACTCTTGTTCAATACAGGCTTCCAGCTGCTGGAGAGTTTTGGGTCTCCTTTGAAGGACTTTTCATTTAATTATGTGCCAAATGTTCTCAGTTGGTGAAAGACCAGGACTGCAGGCAGGCCAGTTCAGGACATAGACTCTTCTACTATAAAGGCATGCTGTTGTAATAGCTGCAGTATGTGGTTTTGCATTTTCCTGCAATACACAAGGCCTTCCCTGGAATAGATGTTGTTTGGAGGGGAGCATATGTTGCTCTGAAAACTTTATATTAGGGGTGTAAAGATTCTGAATCGAGGTTTTTTTAAAGCGTAACACCACCTGCTACCATGGGGCGAACACGCGAGCTTTCTCTTTTCCTTTATTGACTCCCGTGCTGTATTGAATGAAAGTGCCAAACATCAAAGGGCATGGGGAAATGCTTCCTGAAAAAAAAAAAAAAATACTGGCATCAGTATTTTTCGACTATGTGCGGAAAGAAGCCAAGCAAATGAACAGAATCTTGTCTTATTAACCAATTAGGCAACTCCAAGAAAAGTGTACCTGTTCCTGTTTACTTTTTGATTAGCAATCAAATGGTGGATTTGTTTACTCTTTAAGTTGAATGAGTAGAGTTGTTTATTAAGACAACATGTTTGATTATGAAATTTAAATGGCTAAAGAACAGCACAGATTTGCATGACCACGATTGCCATTGCCACGCCATTTCGTGCCACTGTGATAACTTGAATCATATGTTCATGTATGATATACTTTTTAGCTGCGACCAAGCAGCTCTATGAACGTTTATGTCTGTCTGTCTGTCTGTCTGTCCATCTGTCTGTCCATCTGTGACACCTTTTTGACCATGTTCCTTTCGTCGTATCATCATGAAATTTTCAGGAGTTATTGACCTTCACCAAAGTGATGTCCATGCACAAGGTCGAGGTCAAAGGTCAAGTTCACAGAGGTCACGACCTTGTTTGCGGGTTTTCGCGCTGTAACTCCAGTTAGAATTCATGGATCGCTATGAAATTTTGGAAATACCTTCTAGGCATAGAGGAGGTGTTCCCTATTGTTCTTTAAGGTCATGCGTCAAATCCCAAGGTCACAAAGGCAAAAAAAGTGTGAATTTTGCCAGATTTTATGGTTTTCACACCGTAACTCAAGTTTAATTCAATCAATGGCTATGAAATCTTACAACAAGCTTCCTGGTATAGAGGAGGGGTTCCCTATTGATTTTCAAGGTCATCTGTCAAATCCCAAGGTCACACCGGTCAAAAAAGTGTCGATTTTGCCCCGATTTCACAGTTCTCGCACCGTAACTCCACTTCAACTTGATGGATGGCTATTTAATCTTAGAACAAGCTTCTTGGTACAGAGGAAGGGTCCCCTATTGATTTTTAAGGTCATTTGCCAATTTCGAGATCACACTTGTACAAGAAACCACCAGTCATGGACACTAGGCCACGTGACGGATGCTAGGCGAGGTCGCAGCTAGTAGATCCTTCTGATCTACTTGTTTAAGAATGTTTACCACCTTGAGTATTTTTTAGACACGTAAAATCCAGGGTGATCTTATAACAAATCTGTCTTAAATTTAATCGCTAAAGGCTACTGGATAAATTTCTTGATTGATATTTAGGTCAAGTACAGGGGAGCAGATTTAGGGAAGGGCGGAGTGCCTACAATTAGTGAAATCTAAACTCAGGCTTCTTCCCGACAGCATTTTAAATAGTTTAAGGTGGAAGGTGGATTACAGCTATAAAAATACCATTACCATTTCCACTTATTTCACGTTCCATTTCTCAAAAGCCGCTTGTCCGATTTTAATAAAGTTTGGAACATAAATAGTTTTCAGCATGATGGTTGTTGTGAACTGAAAAAATTTGGGCCTTTTGGTACTGTTTTCATTTCAGGGGGTGCTGTATATATAATGAGGTAGAGAATTTTCAAGTCCAGAGCAAATTAAAAAAAACCTTTGCATTTTGTTTAAGTATCCAACTTTAAGAGGTTTTGCCCATAGATTCTGGCTCAGGCAACCTGTGCGCAAGATAAGAAGTTGACATGTCTATTAGTTACTGAGGTATGGAGCTTTGAAATTATGATTTACCCCTTTGCAGCGGCCATATTGGACACAATTTGCATAATTTATGCAAATCATCTCCATCCCTACTAATTTAAGTGTTTGCTTCTCATATCAATAAAGCAATTTGATGTAAGTGATGAACTAAGGATTTTCATGCTTAATTTCATGCTTTTGAAGATGTTATGCACTGTCGATGATGAGACCAAAGCCCTTGCAATTTGATGTTGAGGAACATTGTTTTTAAAGTATTTTTTTACACGAGCCTTCACAGGTTGGAGAGCCTCTGGCCACCTTTACTTCTGAGAGACTCAGCCTCTCTAAGACATCCCTTTTATAGCCAATCATGTTACACAACTGATGCCAGTTAACTTATTTACTTGCCAAATGTTCTTTCAGCTAATTAATGTATATTAATTGCTTTTTCAGCCCCTTTTTTTTTTTTTTTTTTTGCCTGTGTCCCAACTTTTTTGAGACCTGTTGCAGCCAGAAAATTTGGAATAAGCGGATTTTGTGGATAAAAATGTAAAATGTCTCAGTTTCAACATTTGAAATGTTATATATGTTCTATTGTAATAACATATTTGCTCATGTGTTCTGAAAGTCATTGTATTTGATTTTATTCACAATTTACAATTTGTCCCAACTCTTTCGCAATTGGGGTTGTATTAAACTATAAGTTATTTTGTCTTTTTTGCATGTTCAAATGAATGGAGTACAGTTGGCTATTTAGTAATGTCTACGTCATTATGAAAGATGACAGTATTTAGCTTAGGGCTGTCTGCGTTTCAAGAATCCATTATATTTCGTTGGAAAATTTGTACTCAGAATAATGATTCTTTGCAGGTATTTCAGTTCAGTCGACCCCCACATACACATGCAGCATGTGCTGCCATTAAAAGATGATGTCAGATGCAAAGGGTAAGAATTTTTGGATTACTCCAGAATCTGTCTCTGCTTTTAATGTTTACCTATAGGTGCTTCTTACCCTCTGCCCCTTAGGCGTAAAATGGAAGAATAGGACGATTGGTGTGGAATTCAGAATACTGTTAGTCGTTTTCTCAGTAATGATTAACTGATAGCGGCACATTATGCAATTTTGCATGCCTCTGATCAAACGCAGTGGAAAAAAACACCATAATCCATGGAGTGTATGAGAGGCTGGAGTGAGTGCCATAAGTAAACAATCATGTGAATGTTTGAGCTGCAAAAAAGTCTTAGGCTATGGGAATTTATGGAGTTGAAATTTTGGCAGGTAGACTGGCTCTAGATTCGAGTTCTTTATTGTAGATTCTTCAGGTAGTTGATTTCTCTGGCCCACGGTGAAAATATTTAAATTTTCTTTGGGATAAATTGGTTTTTATTAGTTTGGTATTTCAAATGCTACTTAATATGCATTGGTGCTACATGGTGGAGTCAACCAGAGCTTATCGTGTGGAAATCAGGTAGGGGTATAGGGGGCTGCCAAGCTGTCACGGAATTAACCCACTACATTTTGGGTTGTAACTCTACAACTAAATAAGATATAATCAAGTATGATGTGTCATATTGAAGGTATTAACTTGTTCTTTAATATTAATCAGTAAAAATATATTTTTTGAGAAATTTTCATAGAAGAAACAAGCAAAAACTACTCCGTCACGGAATTACACAAAATTGACGTGGTTTTTTTTAATGTTGCGTTTAACTATTCAGAAAATGATGTTCCTTTCATAGTTAAGTTATGAAACTTCAATATGTTCATATTTAATGTGTTTTTTAGCTCGCCGGAGCGAATGTCTGCAGAGCTATTGTCGTACCCCCGGTGTCCGCGTCCGTCCGCGTGCAGAAAAACTTTAACCTTGCCTATAACTTTTGAACCGTGAGAGATAGGGCTTTCATACTTTGCATGTGTACTCCTTGATTCCAGACCTACCTACCGATGCCAAAATTTCTGACCACGTGACCTTGAACTTGACCTTTGACCGAGCCTTTAGAAAACTTTAACCTTGCCCATAACTTTTGAACCGTGTGAGATAGGGCTTTCCTACTTTGCATGTGTACTCCTTGATGCCAGACCTACCTACCGATGCTAAAATTTCTGACCTCGTGACCTTGACCTTTGACCGACCATTAGAAAACTTTAACCTTGCCCATAACTTTTGAACCGTGAGAGATAGGGCTTTCCTACTTTGCACGTGTGCTCCTTGATGCCAGACCTACCTACCGATGCCATAATTTCTGACCTCGTGACCTTGACCTTGACTTTTGACCGACCTTTAGAAAACTTTAACCTTGCCCATAACTTTTGAACCGTGTGAGATAGGGCTTTCCTACTTTGCATGTGTACTCCTTGATGCCAGACCTACCTACCGATGCTAAAATTTCTGACCTCGTGACCTTGACCTTTGACCGACCATTAGAAAACTTTAACCTTGCCCATAACTTTTGAACCGTGAGAGAAAGGGCTTTTCTACTTTGCATGTGTACTCCTTGATGCCAGACCTACCTACCGATGCTAAAATTTCTGACCTCGTGACCTTGACCTTTGACCGACCATTAGAAAACTTTAACCTTGCCCATAACTTTTGAACCGTGAGAGATAGGGCTTTCCTACTTTGCACGTGTGCTCCTTGATGCCAGACCTACCTACCGATGCCAAAATTTCTGACCTCGTGACCTTGACCTTGACTTTTGACCGACCTTTAGAAAACTTTAACCTTGCCTATAACTTTTGAGCCGTGAGAGATAGGGCTTTCATACTTTGCATGTGTACTCCTTGATGCCAGACCTACCTACCGATGCCAAAATTTCTGACCTCGTGACCTTGACCTTTGACCGATTTTTAGAAAACTTTAACCTTGCCCATAACTTTTGAACCGTGAGAGACAGGGCTTTCATACTTTGCATGTGTACTCCTTGGTGCAAGACCTACCTACTGATGCTGAAGTTTGACCTGATGACCTTGACCTTGACCTTTACCCGACCTTTAAAAAACTTTAACCTTGCCCATAACAAAAACTTTAACCTTGTCTATAACTTTTAAACTGTGAGAAATGGGGCTTTCATACTTTGCATGTATACTCCTTGGTGCAAGACCTACGTACTGATGCCGAAATTTTGACTTGGTGACATTGACCTTGACCTTTACCTGACCTTTTTAGCTCGCCAGGACGAATAACGTCCGGAGAGCTATTGTCGTACCCCTGGCGTCCGCGTCCGCGTCCGTCCGCGTGCAGAAAAACTTTAACCTTGCCCCCCGGCGAGCTTTGTTGTCTTTCTGACAACTCTTGTTGTTAATACTGTAAGTTATAGAAACAAAAATTTACTTTAACCCTGCTTTATGGGCAAGAAATTTCAAAAAGTCAATGTCATGGAATTACAAGAGGCAAATTGTCACGGAATAACAGCAATAGTATTAATTATTTTCAATGTACTTATTTCAATATATTATACACCTATACATAATTATTTTCATTTTTCCAGTTAAGCAATATATTACAATGAGTTTTCCACTTATAATGACCAATCATAACACATACCTCAATTTTTTTTTTTTTATTCTCCATGTCAACATCGGCTTGGCGGCCCCCTATAGTTTCTCGAAAAAGTTGATGATTTGGGCATGACTCCCTTTCTGCTTCATGAAAAATTATGGACCGGAAGAAAATCCCGCTCTGAATAAATTATTCCTTACTGATAGTTTATATACCTTAAATCAAGTCTGTTTCGGGCTTTTTTTTTGCTATGAGACCATTGCCATTTTTTTGAGGGGATAATTCAGCTTAAAAAATTTCATACCCATACAGGTTTTGGAAATGCCCTATTAGCAATTCGCTTCACTACTTCATGACTGTCAAGATAAAAAATGTACTGTAGGTATTAGGTCTGAAAACTAAGCTTGTCAAAATGACAACACTCATCTCTGTTTAAAAGACTGCTTGCAGATCTCTGTCTACTCTGTCATTGAAACAAATACCAGAAAATTCACAGCTGTTTAACAATTTGTTTGTGGATGGAGATTCATGGTCATCAAAGTTCTGTTGATTTGACCTTCCCCTTCTCTCGCCTGTTTTATGCGTTACTATTTGTGTCCTGTTTAACTGTTTTTTCAGTTGGTGAAGATTTCCTGTCAGAGAAGACTAGCATTCCCTATTGCCAAGTCTGAGCTGCAACTAAGTTATGTCTGCATTAACCTTTCTGAAACTGGCCCGAACTGGTGGATTTCATGCGCGACGACAGTCTGTGCTGACCGTCAGGAGTTCAAAAGGTGACCAACGCCTCTTTCACTGCCTCTTTGGGCCCCGTCAAAGCAACTCCAGGTTCGACCCGGACGGAAGCGGTCGTCCCACCACCTGGGACAGCTTTGGAATATGGGACAACCGCATAGATGAGCCTATTCACCTCCCTCCCAGCATCAAATATGGCACCCCCATCCCCAAGATCAGCCTTTTCAAGGTGGGCTGCTCCTCTTTGATTGGCCAGCGTAAGGAGAATGAAGACCGCCTGCAGGTCTCCCAGATGACTGACACCATCCAGTATTTTTCAGTGTTCGACGGGCACGGGGGGCCACATGCTGCTGACTTCTGTGACAAATACATGGAAAAGTACATCAAGTAGGTGCTCATAGACCTGGCACTAGTTCAAGCAGTTCTGCCTGCCAGAAACCGAACCTTTACTCATGACCAGTTTTCAATCATGTTCCTTGATTTAGAAGTTTTCTAATGATTAGAATAATCTATCAATGGTTGAATGCACAGTTTCTCTCTGAATGCAATGTTGTGGTGATTAAATGGTAAATTAAATTCTGAAAAAGGTTTTATTCATTTTCCAGAAATGGTAAACTACTCTGTTAACTTCCGCATTTGCCATTGGCACATCCTGCAACGCAGCTTGTCTAATATGCGCTCGCTGCTTAATAATTGTTAGAAATACAACAGCGAAAACAAAGATTAGCTACAAATATCCACAATTGAAAGACATTGATTGAAATGGAATTTCATGTTGAAACTAGAGCACTCGGCAACCAAGCACGTGTCCCCTGAAGGCCCCCCAGTTGGGCCCAGATGGTCCCAGAGTACCCAAAATCAATAGGTGTCGTGAACTTACCATAATACATGTCCCTGCAAAATTTGAAAAGTATCGGTGCACTTATGTGGGCTGTAGAGCGTTCACAAGAAAATCTTTGCGGACGCGGCGGACGCGTGTCAAGGCCAAATCCATAGTATCCTCGAACTTCGTTCGGGGGATACAATGATGCGTCTCATTTCTTGTCTACTTTAATGAAGAAAACCGGCAGCACCTTGCAGTGTGGGGCGTTTTCAAATTTCGATCTTTGAAAACGAAAGATCTTTTTGGCCTCTGCTGTTTTCAACTCACCAGCCACCACTGGTTCAAGTTCGTTCAAAGTAAATTTATTAGCCCTTTTTGAGTTTTTTTTCATTGTGAAACCTGGGGGTTTCATTGTGTAGGTCTCCTTTGAAAATACTTTTGTTTAATCCTAATTATTTATTAGAAAATGTAGTGGATGTGTTATTTTTCTGTTTCCAAACAGAAAGTCTATATTGACAAAATCCTTTAACCCCTTAAGCCCTATGCCCCGGTGCCGGTGGCTGGTTGTTAGCACAATACATAAAGCATGTCTCCAAATCGCAACATTGTCATGCGGCACATCCACATTTCCGGAAGAAACCAGGCAAAAAGCCCACGTAGACCATTTTTACCTCAACCGAGCACAATTCAAGCACCAAGCGAGTAAATAAGCATGCAGGAAAACATAGGATAAAATCATATCAGCGCTGAATCACTAAAATTTCTCCTGAATTTGTGCTATGATAAAAACGATGCCTCAAATGAAAGAGGAAAGTCCGCAGAATCCAACGATGTATGCCCTGTCATTTTAAACCGACACCACACTCAAAGAACAGTAGATGTACACTTTACAGTCTACAGAGATGGTAAATCCAGACTCGCTATTGTTAGCTCAATGTGTCCATGTTATAACCAAACTAGACCTGCGAGTCTCAAAGCATGTTCTTCTTCTCGAGTATTGCTTCAAAGATCTCAGTTCATCAGCATTCAGCTTGCTTGCAATGTATTTGCAATCTGTGATCGGCTTGTGATGCTGTCAGTAAAACTTTGCCGGTAGCCATTTGATTCTATGGCTTGTCACGTTTCCTACGAACTCTAAGCACCTTTATCGCACAAAGCTAGCCTGAGCTAGAGTCTTGCGTTCCCAGTGCGTCAAACCGAGTCCATGGGCCATTCGAATGTACTTAAATAGCGCGACAATATAAACACTTAAGCGGTTTGTTTGTGGTATTTTCAGTAAATTATGCGCTAAATATTCAACCATCGTTTTCAAAGTCGTTTTCTGACAGAAACGTGTGAATACTGAGGGCACAACAGTACAAACAAGGTGGGTGACTTTTTTTTTTTTTTGACTCATTCTTTATAAAGGCAATTTGACAGCAGAGTTACCGCGAAAAGGTGTAGCCTAGTAGTGTTTCCCAAAGTTTTTTTTCTCTCGTGGCACACTGTTTACTATGAAAAAATCTCATGGCACACCGCTATGATGATATAGCGCTCTGTTCGCATTACCTACCCCGCAGTGCGACTGAGTGACGAGACAACCACTCGAGCTTTCCAACCAGGTTTCAGGCTTTTATGCAATCAGAAAATAAATGAATCTACGCAGTCTTTCCAGTTCAGCCTCCAGATATTCAGATGTCACTTGAAACACTTCCTCGCCTGTAGTTTTCTCCGGCAAAATTTGATAAAAAAGTAATTTTCTTTAATTGTCTCCCCATCGACATACACTGCCTGGCCAAAAAAAAGTCACCGTTTGGAAATTAATGAACAAATTCTATAATTGGATCATTATTGCAGATATTAATATGTTTTAGCTGGCAATAATCACTTTTACCCTGACTGACGAAGCGCGTCGCTCTCATTTCTTAAAAAATCATGTCGGAAGACACATCCCTTGATTGTGGAAAAGATGTTACAGTATTTCAGAACCGGCAAGTTATCGCCCTGTATTTAGCAAAGAAAACTATGAATAACAAAAACAAGTATGAGGAATCATTTTCACAAACAAATTTGCCACCACAAAGTCCTGACCTTAAACACATTAAAAGATATAGGGATGTGCTCAGGAAAGACCACCAGGTGGTTCAACTATTATGTCGAGAAGACAAGATCTCGGCCAAAAATGATGGCATTTCTGATCGAAAATAAATGCTCTGGTATTGCATATAGTTGTCAAAACAATGACAAGACGAATATGCACTGTAATCTTTTTGCATTCATAATCTTATTAATTTGCTTTTTTAAACAAAATAAATCTGTTTCCGTGGAGCCAAACCTCATTTTCTTTGTATTTATTGTCTTTGAACGGGAAATTGTATAGGGTATAGGATGGGCGGAAATAATTAAAAAAAATTCAATATATTAAGTATAATTTAGATATATAATATAAAATAAATATGTAAATTGTAAAAATTTAAAACTGGTTGTATTTGGGTGGAATGTGTGCCTATAGTGACATATATGTGAAATTGGATGAGTTTTACTGTTTAATATCTAAGAAATCTGATTTGGCATACAAGGTACCTGAATTGCCAATTTGGAGAAGCCACCTAGACATTCCTCTCTCATTTTGTTCTGATTCACTTCATTTGAATTAACTTTGGCACAGATAATGGTGAGATTCTGTGCTGTAAATTTTAGAGGTTTCAGACTGCAACTAATTAAGTTTACAAGGGATAGACATAAAACTTTGTTTGGAGCAAAATGAGGTTTTTGATTTATTCTGCGTTCCATCTACATTTTCTCTGACTCAGTGACATATACGCTGATGTTTACACCATGGCAGAAATCCCAATTGGTTTTACCTTTATTATGATACCAAGATCATTCAAATGTACCAAAGAGTCGCAGAGATAAACTCATTTCATTTTGGGCTAGCCAATTTCTAAAAAGAGGCTCAGGGCTTAAGGGGTTAAGCCTTTCCCTCCGGAGACAGACTGCAGTGCGTCAAAAAAAAAAGAGTTGTTTTTGATGGGTAGGTTGCACAGGTGACCCATATTTTGAAAACTTTCTTGCATCTCAAATACACTTATGAATACTTAATACTTATTTCAGACATGCTGCTCACTTCTTTGCAACTAGGAATAAAGTTTCTCGGGAAACTTTAGAGGAAAGTGGATAAAATAATATGAGATCAAAGCAATCATTTTTAGTCATTGTGTTGCTCTTGAAGAGCTAAATGAAACATGCCTTATCCTGGGATGGAGTTGGCCTGTCATTGGATGCAGCTTCTTACCTGGATATCCCACTGCCCTCACTGCACCCACCCCCACCCAGTTGATTAGAAGCTGTATCACCAAAGCCATTGAACATTGCGTATAAATAGGTGTGTTCAGAGTAATTTAGCAGAGTTAGTTTTGTGATGACACAAAATTATTTGCTTATTTGCACCTCTATTAGGGTATACATTTGCCCCCCGGTTGTTTCTTAAATAGAATCGCCCATTAAAGCCCTGCAAATTTTATCTCTGGTTATTGCATGGAGGATTTGTTGAGACAAGATGGAGGGTTTGGATTATTAAAATAGGCTATTGTTTTAATTGCATTCCTTATTATTTCAGAGATCTTGTTGCTGAGCAAGAGGATCTGGAGCTGGTTTTAGCAAAAGCATTCCTCGAAATTGACAAAGCACTGGCGAGGAATATACAGTTCTCTGGCAATGGTGGGTACCATGGAATTAGAGTACATAATGTGACAGATAACATTAGTGTAAGAGATGTCTACTCCGCAATGCAAATCTTGGCGTATTTAATGGATATCGGAATGTAACTGGCCTGCCGTTGCCATTAACAAAAAAAATTGTAGCTGCCATTCATTCTGGCTGGTCCCAGAAAGAGATTAGTTCATGAACCACAGCAGTTTAACTCTTGGGCTACTGTTGGCATTGATGGATGCGGGGAACGGCATATCTTTTGTTCATTTTAGTTTGCGCCAAGAAGGAAAAATGTAGTGTTGATTTACTAGCTCTTTATGTGTTGTATTGCTTTTGAAAGATGTTTATATTTCCAAGCTTTGCAGGGTAATGTATTTATGCATTTGCTGTGCTATTCCAATGCAAGTGTGATAAACTGTGATAACTGCCAGTATCTGAACTGTTAAACAGTTTTAGAATACTTTAATTCCTACATGATAAATCCAATGCAAGTGCCATCAAAGTGAGGTGCATACTCTTGGCCCATGGACCTCAGTATATAAATGGACCGTGTATGGATAATTTACGTAGCTATGCCATTAATGACTCCGGGAGTCAAATACTGCATTTTTAATTGTGGTGTTCTTGCATTGTCAACTGCATCATTGTCGAAATTTGGTGTAGATTCGCAAAAGATTTCAGTAGAGGATTGAATGTTGAGTGTAACATGGATGTAATGGCATTGTTTTAGGTGAATGCAGGTATTGTTCATGGGTTAGTCCGCAGCTGCGTAACTGAAGACTTGAAACTTACTCGACAACCTTTTTTAATTCCACATCATTTACAATTACAGAGCCAAAGACTATAGCATCGTCATTTTCTCAGAATTTCTACACATTGTGGCTACACTGAATGTACCATCAGCATGTAGCTGTGTCAATGGCTTGCTTAGTCAGTGCCACACCGTGTGGGTTATTTATATTTAGTTCAATCTCTGCAAAAATTATTGTGGCCATTGGATCAAGCATCCTAAAACGGATATGATCCATCTATTTTATTTTTTTGTATTTTTCTTGGTTACGCAATTAATTCCAGGAGCTAGATAGTTTTTTGTTTTCCCACTGTATGATACTTTATCCTTTTATCTATTGAGAGACTTTTGAGGATGGTCTACCCTAGAAGCTGGTTGTCTGACCCCAATGATGCGGGGGTTATATTGTTATAGAGCTGTGGCCAAATTCACAAAAAATCATTGGTCTAAAGGTTGCTGATTTAGGAGTAACTCCTAAAAAAATTTGCGGGTTACTTTAGGACTTCAAATTCTTTTCCCCCTTTGAGTAATTCACAAAGACTTTTAGAGCTAAAAGTAGTCCCAAAGTTTCAGAGTTGCTGAGAGTAATATCGTCTGCAGCTGCGTACTAACTGATGTGTTCATCTGTGTTTAGGTAAATTAAACAAGTATGCGTGCCGCTATACCGAAAAAAGTTAACAAAAATATAGAAAAGAAAATGTCAGCACTTGCATGCCAAAACATAAATATTTATTAATACACGACGGCAAAAAAAGGACGCGTTTCAGCCATAGGCTTTCCTCTGTCGTGTATTAATAAATATTTATGTTTTGGTTTGTGAGTGCTGACATTTTGTTTTCTATACATCTGTGTTTAGGTCTCAATTCGTTGCCATTGGCCATTAATGTCCCTGAAAAATATGCAGCGTCAGGTTTTGGTAATTGCATGCTGATCAGTCGTCAGTCCTAGTTGCTTTTATGGATTAACCAAAGTGGCCTGTGATTCGACTGTCCTTTGATTTTGGCTCTCATCATTTCAAAGATGATACTTAACAGCATTATTTTGCAGTGCTGTAAAAAAGTATTTACCCCCTCCTGATTTCCTTTATTTTGGCATATTTGCCATACTTAAAGGTTTTATATCTTCATATACAAAGTAGAGACAAGGAAAACATGAGGAAGCATAAAATTGTTTTCAACTCATTGTTTATTTAAGGGAGAAGGTAAACCACCACCTGTATGACCCATGTGAAAAAAGCCATTCCTGTACGTATTTACTGTTTCTGCCACCTTTTGCAAACACTTGTTACTGGAGCTCAGTCTCTCTCATTTCTGTGTAGGAATTTTGGTCTTCTCTTTGCAGAATTCGGCCACATTAGAGGATATAACTGTGTTTTAAGTCCTGCAACGGCATCTTAATGGGCTTAAGTCAGAATTTTTGGCTATGCCAGTCCAGAGTTTGAATTTTGTTTCTATTGAACCATTCAGGGGTGAGCTTGTTTTTGACTGGTGCTGTGATGTCTGTATTATAGAATGCAGTGTTCCCCCAAAAAGGTCCACTTTTGATTATAAGTTCACGGAACATTATCCCCAAAGGCTTGGGAATTACCTGGGAGTTTTTTAAATTTTTTATGCTAATATAAGGTTAACTTTTATTTTCCGTTGGGTTAGGCGTGATTTTCGTTGTGCAAGTCTCCTATTGGTACCAATTTTGCCTGGCCTCATTCTAATGGTGGAATCATGAGCGCTGACCTTATCTGAGGCTTGTACTTCCTTCAGTTTTGTCTGGGTTCTTTTGTGACTTCTCGGATGAGTTGGTATGCTCTTGGAGAATATTTTTTGGCCAACCACTTCTGCAAAGTGTCCAAGTTTCTCTCATTGGAGATGATGGCTCTTTAGAGTATTAGAGCCTAATAAATGCATTGTTCACCCTTTTCCGCCCGATACTTTTTCAGTAGTTTTTTTCTGATTTCTTGTAGGACCTCTTTTAATTGTGGTTTAGTGTGCTGCTTGTTGAGACCTTTTGCCTGCTTTGCCTCGTTGAAAAGGTTCCATTTAAGTGGCGTCCAAACTGAAGCCAAGGAGTAGGTAGTCTTTATTTATTTCAGCCAAACCAAAAAAAAAAATGGTTGAATATCTCCTGATTAACGGGCCAGTAACTTTCTCACTCACAGCCAGTAGGTGCTGGGTGATTTTTTTCCAGTAAGTGAAATGTTCTTTCAAAAATTATGTTTGTGATTACCCTGGTTGTGAGTGCATTCTCTTCAACTTTGTTTGAAGGTCTGAAATGATGAACTGTGACAAATGTTTGAAAATAGATGAAAATGGGAGGGGGCAAATCCTTCTTCACAGCACTGTATTTTATTCATTTACTTTTATTTTATTTATTTTCTTCCAAATGTTTAGCCAGAGCCATGCATGAAATTGCCAATTTGCTTGTGTGTGCGTGTTATCTATGACAGCTGCAGACCCAGCTTACAGTCTCTTGAGCTGAAGGCCCTGGACACTATTTTGGTGGGCTTCAGTGGAAGGAGAAGGGCTAAATTTTGTCCCAGGTGAAGGAGTCCGGCGCTTCCTTGCCTGGACTACTGGAAGGTTCATCTCTTCTCTCTCTCTCATACACTTTAGATGAGATGTCACTTGCGGTACTACATTGTCAGACTGCGATTGTTAAGAATGTTACTGAGTTGGCTGACAACAGCAGGCAACTCTTTGTTTGTCTTAATATATGGTATCTGTGTTTTTCTTTATGTTGACTACTTTAGCCTACTGTTAGTGTGACCTTTAGCCGTAGAAACTGCCTGCTTATTGTCATTCATGCTTCTTAAACAATATTTGCACTATTTTACCAACTTTTTATGGTAATGAAAATGACCAGAGGTGTGGATTGACAATTGCCGTATGTGTTCTTATATGCTGTTTCAGCTATGTTTCCATCAGTGAAATACCACTTCGAACTGCTATTTGGCATTAGCAGTTGTTTGAAATTAGGAATTGCGTGGCTAGGAATAGTTGTTCTACTGGTTGGAATGGCTAGATGGTGGTGCCATTTGCAGAGGTATGTATTCTGCTTTGCTAGAGATGGTGAAAGCAAGGAAGCCAAGGATCGCAGGCAGTTTCTATGACGTAGTTTTCTCAGCATGCGAAGAAGAATTGTTTATAGTCATGGAGCCTCTCCTTACCACTTTCCTGCATCTCATTCTCTCTGCCCCCATTTTCTCTCTTCCGCTCAAACCCACGCACAAAAGCACACACATCCTGTAGCATACATACTCATTTCCCCATGATAGCCTTTTGAGCCCTTTCTGATCCCTCATAAGCTATGCTGTCAATCCAGTAATGTGATAGCATAGTATTGTTTTGGGAACTTGTGAAATACTCACACTTGTGTCTATTGAATCAGTTTTACAGCCAAAGTTTGCGTTAAATCTTTCTAAATTTGCGCGATGTAAACCATTTGCCTGCTTTACCTCAACCTTTATCCATCATCCAGGCGTTTTACAACAGGGCTTTTTAGCTCACTTGGTCCAACAGACCAAAAAGAAGTTGTGGGATTGCGCAGCGGCGGCCTACAACAGGCGGCGTCGGTATCTGCGTTAACTTTGATTTTCTGCTAAACCACTGAAGGGATCAAAGCGAAATTTGGTGGGGAGGTACATATGGATGTACAGATTAAAATTAGTTTAAGGTGTTGAAACTCAACATCTTAAAATTGCACTATATCATGCTGGAGGGCATTTAAAAGCAGCTAGAATGCTGAAACTTTATACACGCATACTTTTGAGGACATAAAAATAAAAAACTTGGCTCTTAGTTTGCTACAATACTACTCACTTGAGCAACACACTTAAGCCCAATAGCCATCTGGTTAACTCTTCAGTAAATGATGCTGGGTACAATGATTTGGAGTCTGGGGCTTGACATTTCAATGGAGCTGCCCTATGAAGAGAGCACTGAGCTGCAAAACAAAATGGCATGATGAGACATCAAACCGTTAAGTAATTTTTGTTTGTTTTTTTTTTTCCCTACACAAATTAGAAAAGGTATCTTTGTTTTCTCAATGCTGGACCCAAGCATAAAAAATACTACATTTTTTAAGTATTGCGTTATGGGACATGTTAAAAGCTTTTCTGTGGAAGATGTGATCATACTGTCCCAGCATTTATTCTTCCTCATGGGAATTCAATCCGCTTGTTGATGAACAATTTGGGATGGTGGAGATGCGCTCAGTAAAATCATGAACCTCCTATAAATAGGAACACACATCGAATTTACATGCAAATATTGTCGGAAGTTTACATGCACTAAGTTTGAAGTTGTTAAAACACATTATTATTTAACCATGCCACAGATTTCATGTTAACAAGCTATAGTTTTGGCATGTCAGTTTGGACATCTACTTTGTGCATTGAAGAAGTAATTTTTCAAAAAGTTGTTTACAGACAGATTTTTTTACTTATTATTTGCCATATCACAATTCCAGTGGGCTGGAACTTTATGAACATAATATTGACTGTGCATTTAAAGACCTTAGAAAATCCCAGAAATGGATGTTTTTGCTTTAGGACAGAAGTAGTCAACCCTGGTCCTGGAGAGCTGCAGTGTCTGCTGTTTTTTTATGTTACACAGCACTTAATTGATGAATTAAAGCAGTTGATTACAGGCTTAACTCATCTCACCTGGTGTCTTAGGTTTAAATAGGGTGGAGAAAACCAAACTCAGCACACCCTGTGCTGTTAGCTATACTCCTGCACTGAGGGAATAATAAGCCAATCAATTAATTACAAGGAACCACCCTCCTGGAGCCAATTAAACAGGCATGCAGGTTGTGACAGCAGTCTGCATGGAAACCAGGACTTTAGGACCAGGGTTGACTTCCCCTGCTTCAGGAGCTTCTGTTTGGCTAACTGACATCAATAGGAGGTGTACCCTAGGTGCATTTTTAGGCGAACTTTCAAATTTGGTGCCTCTTTGCTTTAAATCATGGGAAAGTCAGAATGAATTGCCAAGACCTCAGAAAAAATATGGCACTTAACAAGTCTGGAACATCTTTGGGAGCAATTTCCAAACTTCTGAAGGTATCTAATTTATGTGTTCAAACAAAAGTACGCAAGTATAAATACCATCGGACCATGCAGCAGTCATGCTGCTCTGGAAGTGGAAAGAGTTCTGTATCCTAGAGATGAACATACTTCGATGCAAAATGTGCAGAGCAGCAGCAAACAGCTTTGTGAAGATGCTGGAGGAAACTGGTACAGAAGTGTCTATGTTCACAGTCAAAGGAGTTCTCTATTAACATGACCTGAAAGGCCCCTCAGCAAGGAGGAAACCTCTGCACCAAAACCGCCTTGAAAAGGCTAAACTACAGTTTGGAATTGCACATGGGTACAAAGGTCTTACAGAGAAATATCCTCTGGTTGTATGCAAGAAAATTTGATCTGCTTGGCCAAGATGCTCATTGTTCTGTTTGGAAGAAAAAGAAGAGGTTGGCAAGCTGAGTAACACCATCCCAACCGTGTAACATTGGGTGGTAGCATTTTGTTGGGGGGTGAGTGCAGCGGGAGAAGCTTGTACACTCTACAAAATGAAAGGCATCAAGAGAAAGGAAAATTATGCGGATATATTGGAGCAACATCTCAAGACTTTAGCCAGATAGTTGATGCTTGGTTGCAAATGGGTCTTCCAAATGTACAATGACCACTAACATACTTCACAAGTTGTGGCAAAATGGCCGAAGGACCAGATAGACAATGTAATGGAGTGGCCATTGCATAGCTCTGACCTCAGTACAATGGAAAATTAGTTGGCAGAACTGAAAAGGCGTGTGCAGGCAGGGAGGCTTCCAAACCTGACTCGGTGACACTAGTTCTATCAGGAAGAATGAGCCAAAATATCAGCGACTTGTAAGAAGCTTGTGGCTATCCAAAACATTTGTCCTAAGTTGAAAAACTTTATGGGCCTTCCCAGGTTCATTTGATTTACCCTGGTCCAGTACAGATATGGGTATAATAACACTGCAGTTTATTAGTTCAACACAAAAATGTACCAGTCCATTGGTTCTTATTTACATTGTTACTATGGAATTGACGTTAATAAGCAAAATCACGATCCGTATCATGGCAAGCTTTACTCTCTAACCACCCAACCAAATTACTTCATTCTTTTTTTCACTGATAGATATATGTCATATTTAAGCAATCACATGAGGATTTTTCTATATATTGTGCATGTATTTTTCTAGCGGTTTTTTCTAAAAAAAAAAAAAAAACAAAATCCTCAAATGGGTCAATTGGATACACTCCCATGACAATTATACCTTTGCCCCTATCAGACAAAGAAAAAAAAAAAGTTGTTTGTAAACTTCCAAGTTCAACAGCATATGTTGTATTATCTGTTTATTCCAACTTGTCCATAACTAGATCAGAGATCTTCAAATCTGGTCCTCCAATCCAAATTCAGTCCAGGTTTTCTTTTATCCCAGGTAAGTAAATGAACTAT
The DNA here is from genome assembly GCA_029721435.1 of Gymnothorax reevesii. Classification (NCBI taxonomy): domain Eukaryota; kingdom Metazoa; phylum Chordata; class Actinopteri; order Anguilliformes; family Muraenidae; genus Gymnothorax; species Gymnothorax reevesii. The sequence goes on from CM056579.1 coordinate 77,887,100, forward strand.
TTGCGCCCCTGATTGGCCAGACTGTTTTCACACCTGACTCCCAGGTAAAGGGAAGGTTGAAAATCAGTAGTTCTCAGACTTAAAGGACTATGATTTGAGGACTGGGGCTCTGGACAAACATTTCTAATGAGTAACTATTTGCCTCCCCACCAGAATTGCATTCGGTTTAAAATCCCATCCTGGATGCGCTCATTCCATTGTCAAACCCTGTTGTAAAATCTCCCCCCGCCCCATCCCACAAGTGTCTCCATTTTGGCTCCCTGTATACTGCATGTAGTTTTCTGTTGATTTTGGTCAGTTTTCTTGAATGGTAGTAGTGCTAACTCCAGCTTGTTGGGTACAGCAAAGCCTCAGCCTCCTGAGTGACGGTACTGGTTTGTGCAGTGAAAAGGCAGAGAGTGGGCCGTACGGGGGGCTTAATGGGTGACCGTATCGCGTCTGGTGTTCACAGCCTCCCTCCTCAGCTCCGGCACGACCGCCACAGTAGCCTTGCTGAGAGACGGCATCGAGCTGGTGGTGGGCAGCGTAGGGGACAGCCGTGCCCTGCTGTGCCGCAAGGGAAAGGCTTTCAAGCTGACTGTGGACCACACCCCGGAGAGGAAAGATGAGAAGGAGAGGTAAGTGAAAGGGGGCCATGTTCCACATCCACTATTGCAATTATCACCTAGACTTTCACAGTCAATGCAGGTTTTTGTTCCTCTCTCTGCTCGTGGTAAATTTTATAAACTGGAATTCTGACCTTGGTTAACCCTTGTGTAGTCTGAACATTCTGTATGTACTCCCTTTGTCCTAAGGGTCAAAAATGACCAGCTTTTGCTGAACCTCTAAAATCAAGCAGTATAATTGAATTTTAAGACCCAGATCTATTTTGCATTTAACAGTTTTTTTCACGAATGTATGGATTTATTATTAATCTTATTTTTATTATTATTATTATTATTATTATTGTAGCCCCCAGACAAACTATGTTATGATTAACTACTATGGATCCATGCTTGTCGTTCCGCCACCGCGTCCGCGTCCGCAGACACTTCCTTCTGGACGCTGTACAGGCTGTAATTTTTGACCAGTTGCTTTCATATTTGGTACAGACGTGTTATACTTTAGTTATGACACCTATTGATTTTGGTTGCCAGGGTGACAGCATTGGCAGAGTAATGTGCAAAGAAGGGGAGCAATGGCTTACAGAAGCTCCTCCTGTGCGGTCGTGGGCGACCGGACTGTCTAGTTATTATTACAGAATTAACAAAATTTTGACTTCTTCTTGTTCCTGGGCAGGAAGTGTTATTTCCCATTCCCTTATGCCTTTAGTAAATGGAAAATACCTGTTTTTCTCTTCAAACTTTGCTTTTGTGACGTGTTTAATGAAATTTTCAAATTTATCCATTTTCCAGAGCATGAAAGATTCAGTGCTCACTCGCTTAGGGTGAATTTTCAAGAGCTTACAGGAATTTTCAAGAACTTTCTAAAATGTTGTAAACTTATAAAAAGTTTCAAGAATTTCCTTATGAGAATTTAAAGGACCTTTTCAAGTTTTCTAGATCTTTCGTTTGTAATATATATACAGTGGCTCACCACTCACCATCTTTTGTTCTCGCTGCTGAAAGTAGACATGTATTGATTTGAAACTTTTTTAAAAATTGTCATATTTTGTATTATCCTAAAGGGCATGCAGTACTCTCACGTTCAACATTTTCCACCCAGACATAATAATGGAATAGAGTAATCATGAATGTAAAACGGGCTTGTAGCAACTGCCAAAATAGTCCTAGAACAGCACTGTGAATCTGGCCAAGAGCTGTGATGTCACTCGTGGGACCAGTTGTGACACATAGGCTATCATATGTGTATGTTACATTACAAGCAAGGCGTCGTAATCCAATAAAAATGTCAGAATTTTTTCAACACTTGCATAAAAAAAATGCATTGCAATATTTTCAGCAATTAGCAAGCCCAAATCCAGACAATTGTGATGCAAAATAGCCGCCCGCCAGTTTCGCCGTCCCAGTTTCGGATTCAAATAAATATGTTGATAATTAGTATAGTACTCTCAACGAAGCGAATGATTATGCATACAGGTAGATGGACAAATCTGATAGAATACAGATTTACCATTTATAGTCAGGCAAACGGTAAAAGAAAAGAAAAAATGCTTTTCGGCTAAATCAAGCCTTTTTCAGAGCATAACCACGAGTGAATGGTTAGGGTCAGAATATAAATTAAACTGTGCACTATGTGGATGTGGTTATACTTCTCAATGTGTAACGCAGGCTTTTCAATTTCGGGGTTATACCCCTTGCTCTCGGCTGCCGACAGCGTAGGCCTCGTTCTGAAGGTGGAACCATCCCCCACAAATATATCGCCACCATTATTTACCTTCCGGAAAGCAAGAACTATAAAAGATGTTGTCATGAGGACACAAGTCATTACAGTTAAATATATGTGGCTTTCTCCTGTAGGAATGTATCGCTGTAACTATTGTGCTCAATGCAATAGTACTGTCAATACTGAATATTTTAACCACCCTCTGACTGGACGAAAAGTTCCGATACATCAATTTAAAACCCCAATTCAGAAATAGTTGGGACAAAGTGTAAATTGTGAATAAAATCAAAATGCAAGTACTTTCAGATCACATGAGCCAATATTTTATTTACAATAGAACAACATTTTGTAACATATCAAATGTTGAAACTAAGACATTTTACATTTTTATCAATAAAATGAGCCCATTTCAAATTTTCTGGCTGCAACAGGTCTCAGAAAAGTTGGGACATAGGCAAGAAGGCCCTGAAAAAGCAATTAATTTATGTATGAGAGAGTCAGCTGACAGAACATTCAGCAAGTTAAGTTAACTGGCATCAGGTGTGTAACATGATTGGCTATAAAAGGGGTGTCCTATAGAGGCTGAGTCTCTCAGAAGTAAAGATGGCCAGAGGCTCTCCAACCTGTGAAGGCTTGCGTAAAAAAAAACTGTAGAATACTTAAAAAACAATGTTCCTCAACATCAAATTGCAAAGGCTTTGAAGGTCTCATCATCGACCGTGTATAACATCATCAAAAGATTCAGAGAAACTGGAAAAATCTCTGTGCATAAGGGGCAAGGCCGAAGACCTTTACTGGATGCCCGTGATCTTCGGGCCCTCAGACGCCACTGCATCACTCACCAGCATGATTCTGTCATTGGCATTACTATTTGGGCCCTGGAGTACTTCAAGAAACCACTGTCTGTAAACTCAGTCTGCCATGCCATCCACAGATGTCACCTAGAACTCTATCATGCAAAACGGAAGCCATTGTTGAGCATGATCCAGAAGTGCTGCCGTGTTCTGTGGGCCAAGGCTCATTTAAAATGGACTGTAGCAAAGTGGCAAAGTGTCCTGAGGTTAGACGAGTCCAAATTTGAAATTCTTGTTGGAAATCATAGACATTTTGTCCTCTGGGCTAAAGAGGAGAAAGACCATTCCTCCTGTTATCAGCGTTCAGTTCGAAAGCCAGCATCTCTGATGGTATGGGGATGCATTAGTGCATATGGTGTGGGACACTTGCATGTTTTAAAAAGCACCATGATTGCAGAGGGGTATATGAAGGTTTTAGAGCAACATATGCTCCCCTCAAGACGACATCTATTCCAGGGAAGGCCTTGTGTATTTCAGCAGGACAATGCAAAACCACGTACTTCAGCTATTACAACAGCATGGCTTCGTAGTAGAAGAGTCCATGTGCTGAACTGGCCTGCCTGCAGTCCTGATCTTTCACCAGTTGAGAACATTTGGCGCATAATTAAACAAAAACTCCATCAAAGGACACCCAAAACTCGACAGCAACTGTATTAAACAAGAGTGGGTTCCAATTCCAATGGCTCAAGAAACTTGTCTCCTCAATGTCCAGACACCTCCACTCTGTGTTAAAAAGAAGAGGGGATGCTACACCATGGTAAACGGGCCCCTGTCCCAACTTTTTTGAGACCTGTAGCGGCCATCAAATTCGAAATGAGCTCATTTTGAGGAAAAATTGAAAAATTTCTCAGTTTCAACATTTGCTGTCATCTCTGTTCTATTGTGAATAAAATACTGGCTGGTGTGATTTGAAAGTCATTGCGTTTTGATTTTTTTCACAATTTACACTTTGTCCCAACTATTTCGGAATTGGGGTTGTACAAATCAACTCATTGTATATGCTAACATGTACTTGTGGAAAAACATGTTGGTCAAACAAAAAGGTGTTTAAAATTACGTATTTCTGAGCATAAAACTGTGATGCCAACAGACATTTTAAATAATGCAATGGCAAGGCATTATATTGAGGCCAATCATGATTCACACTCTACACGCCGATTCGTTGGCACAGAGTAAATTATACCACCCCTGAGAGGAGGTGATATCCTCTGGAATTTAGCCCAAAGAGATATATTTTGGATTTATTCACTGAACTCGGTGACTCCCAGTGGTCTGAATGAAGACTTTAGTCTGAAATGTTTCTTGTAATTGTATTTATAGCATACCGTTGTGCGTCATAGTAATAGTGTTATTTTGCATGAATTGATAGTTACTCAATACCTGAGTGATTGCAACACATAGACAAATTGACTAATGGAATAATTGAACAGGTTGGATTTGTGTAGTTGCATGCAGCTGCCAATTGTGCACTGTGCAACTTGAATATTCTGACCATGTTTCATTTGCAGTTATGCTGTAACGAAGGCTTGATTTAGCCAAGACGCGTCAGCGTTTTTTTTTTTTTTTTTTTTTAAGCGTTTGCCTGATCATAAATTGTAAATCTTTATTCTGTCTGATTTGTATATCTATTTAGATGTGTTGAGAGTTCTATACTATTCTATGTCTTCCTTTTTGTGGTTGGCATTCCCCGTGGTATTCCACCTGCTGTAATAAGGCTTCCCCCCTGCCAATTTTTTCAAATAAGTTGATAATCATATCAACTGCTGCTTTATTGTTATTATTACTATTATAAGTTTTAAGGACTGTTTAGTTTCCATAAAATAAGGCACTTTTACGACCTAGAACTTTGTCAAGGAAAGTTTAACCCTTCTGCTGGCCGCACTGAAAAAATTTGAAAACGAGATATCAATTACAGGGATGTGTGCTCTGTTTCATCAACATGCTTCGTGACGAGCATAAAACTAATCTGTCAAAAATCTATAACAAAACGAGACCAAGAAATGAACAAATGACGTCAGGCAGAGGATTGTTCATGCACTCAGTTTCCCTACCGTGTGTCTATTTCCCCGAAATAAAGTCATCAGAAAGGGGCTATTTTCATTTTTTTTTTTTCGGGATGTGTGCAAGTTGAAAGGGTGTTCTAATCGTCTCCTTTATTCTCTTCCTATTTGACTGAGTGTCCAGAAAGTGTTGTATTCATCATCTCTTGACATTAGCTTTCCGTAGAGGTATAATTTGCCCATTTTCTGATTTCTCAGTACATGTTCACCTTAAGGAACACATAGACCTATCTGAATTTTTCAGAGATGGCGTCAAGAAGCTGCAAGCAGTCTGCAAAACAACAAGCAAAGAAAGTACTCTGTGACAGCATCAGCTAAAATGTATGAAGCCTCCAAGGTATATTTTGGCATGCCTCGTGGGGATAAACACAAACACTGGGCTTCTCCGAATTCTCCGATAATTCTCTGCTTGCTTGAATAGGAAAATTAGATATTATACAATTGTAATAAAATTTGATTCATATTTTGTTTTATTCAGACCTTATGTAAATGAAAATGTGCAAATTTGCCTGTTTTTACATAGGCAATAGGTGAATTCCTAAACTTCATTATGCAGGTCACAAAAGCAAAGTTTGAAGGGCATTTTCTGTACTTTTGCAACATAAGCAATAAAGAAATAACGTACAATATCCAGGAACAAAATTTGTGTTACATAATGTTATTATTGCTAAATGTAATGCACAAGTTCAAAAATCAATTTCAGAAAGAGATGGCAATTTTGTTGCTTAAAAGTCATAGAAATGTGCAGAAAGCAGTTTCAAATATATTTTATTGAATCATTGTCCCCAACCGCAAGATGTATGATGTTGGAGAAGTGAAGTTTAATTGAATTATGTGATATTTCCAAATCCAGCAGTTTTAACAGTTAGATGCCCTCGCTTAACATTCAACTCTGAATACCGAACAGAAGTACATCAATTGTTAAAACCCCTCACTTGTCCAACATGTAAGATAAATGTACTCAATTTCTTACTTACTATCAAATATACTAATGAACAATTAAATTGCCGAATTTATTAATAGGTTGAGCAACCTGTTGGATTAAGCTTTATCAAAAAGCACAATTAAGAGTTTGATTCAAAAGTAGAAAATTTTATAAAAGTTGAGACAAAATATTGAATGTCTGTATACAGACAAGGATTTACTACATTAATCGAGAATTAAACGGACATGAACAATCAAAGAAAGAAAGAGCGATTGAGAACACCAAGCTTGCATCTCCCGAAATTGTCCCAAAGAAGGCCAAAATCGAAGTTTCAGAATCGAATTACAGCAAAGGCAGATATCAACCTCCAAATCCACTACAGATATCAAAACCCCTTATTAGTCTTAGTTTTGGAAAAAACAAAATACAGAGGAAAGGCCCTCATTTTTATGGGTTAGAAAGAGGGGAGGAGCAGCCATCCCCCTTCTAGATTATGAAAGTAGGCTGTGCTGATTGGTGGAGCTGAGGATGTGAGAAATGGTAACTTGTATCTTGTAAAACTGGCCATGTATTAAAAAGCCCTTATGTTATCAGGAGCAGAGCTGAGCTCTGTGGAATTTTTATAAAGACACTCTTGGATTTAGTCTCTTTCTAATGAGACCAAACCTGAATATGGTTGGAGGTAATGAAGCTCAGATATCAAATACTTCAGAAAAGTTGTACTACTGCTCCAAAAAACATAGGCCATTTGGATTCATCTGGGGCAGCAATCGGAGTACAAAAAAATGGAAAAAAGCAAAAATAAAATAAAAATGAACTAAAGGAAAGGGGGACATGCTCTTGTCTTGTTGGTGGTCGCAAGGCTGCAACGATGGGGCTCTCCGTTGTCTTGGTAATTGCATGAGTGTACACACATAGTCAATAACCCTTTGTTTGAGTTTTATGGCTTTAAAAGGGTCACCCTTGGAAGGCAGCAGTACATGCGGAGAAGAGATAAAACAGACCAAATTCCTATAGTTAAGAGGGACAACATACCTACAAGTCGTTACCAATCAAATTATTTTGTCTTAACTCTCTAAGGATTGGCGAAAATCACCAAAACTAAACACTAGCTGCATAACAACAATAAATAAGAATGAAATAATTGAATTTGAAAAATGCAAAGAACAAAAATCAATGAACTCTATTAGCACATAAACGACAGCATGCAAGTCTGTTTGCATGGTCTTTACAGATGTATTTTTCACGTCTTGCACGTAGTATCTGTTATGTACTTCTTCTTTGGGGGGGGGGGAAGAATGTGCACTTGCGTCTTCAGCAAAGAGAACTGAGAGTCCTCTCTTCCTTTCTTTTGCTGCATCTTTATATCCGATCACCTGGCCCCCAACTGCATTTCCCATTAGTAAATGGCGCTTTGAAGAAATTATTACTTTTCTGAGTTCAGTTGGTAGCACACACATTGTCAGTTTCCCGTTGTGTGTGTGTGCGCTGACGTGTGTGTAATTTTAGTTTTGTGGTGTATAAATGATTCTATAACTGCGGGGTCAAAAATGACCCCAAGAACGTTTTGCTCTCTTGTGGTGTGCATTTTTCATGGAAATATAAACAAAGGCAGTGTTTCACTCTTTAAATTTCTTGGTCACTTTTGGAAAAGTAATCAAATTTCAAGTTGAAAAAAAGTCCTTGAGGGGTTTTCCACTGCTGTTGACCCTTAAGACAACAGACGGGTTAAATAACTTTTTGTTTTGAATGTCACTGCAAAATGGGACAAAAAAACTTGGGGCTTGGTGGGAATTTTTTAAAAAACCAAATGGTGCAAAAACCAAATTTGTCTCATATGGAGAAGGTGATTTTTTTTCTTTTTTTGGGTCCTTCAGGATAAAGAAGAGTGGTGGCTTTGTAACCTGGAACAGTGTAGGCCAGGCAAATGTCAACGGAAGGCTTGCCATGACACGAAGCATTGGGGACTTTGACTTGAAATCTAGAGGAGTCATAGCTGAACCGGAGACAAAGAGGATTACCGTACGTATCTTCCTGTCTGAATTAGGAATCCTGTGTTTGGCTCAGACGCTGTACTTACCCAGAAAGGGCTGAGGTCAACTGCAGTTTCCACTCTAGTAAATGTTGCATAAACAGGAATAAAACATCGGTAGAGCACTATGTTTTTCCAAACACTTGAGCCCGACCTACATACCTGTCTTACTGACCTTTTCTCTCTTTAGGATTTTTCATGTTCATTGAGCGGAAGCACATACATTGACCTACTTTCAGATCTTTGAAAGTACGGTCACTGTTCTGACTTCTGTATACTTGCAGTCAAACTGTAGTAAAAAATTTCCAGTACTGTTGCTGAGCCATCTTTCACAATTTAATTTCTGTTGTGAGAACTTATTTTGTAACAAATGAATCATTTTATTCTGAAAAATAATAAGCAGATTTTCTTTAGTTATGTATAGCGTTTGTTCAGGATTAATTTGAAGAAAAATTTGAAGGGCATTTAGCCGAAATGTACGCCATTATGTATTTGACATTTTACTGTCTAAAGATTGTATTGTTGATTGATTTTTATTGTAAGATGTTTGCGCTGTCTTGCTGAGGCTGGGCATGCTGCCATTTTAAGACTGTCTGAATGTAATTTGATTCTTCAGCTTCATCATGCTCATGACGCCTTCCTGGCTCTGACCACGGATGGGATAAACTTCATCATGAACAGTCAAGAGATCTGTGATGTCATCAATCAGTGTCATGACCCCAAGGAAGCTGCTCAGCTTATCTCTGAACAGGTTTGTTGATGCAGTGAGCTTTTGTGCTCCTACAACATTACTAAAATGTTCTGGCAATGATAGAAAATTGCAGAAACATTGAGATTGTTATGTATTTGCTAGTCACCTACCTTGCGGCAGTCCTGGAGTAAATTAATTTCTTTATTTTGTATCTCCCCTTTATAAAAGTCCGTTCATGAAAGACCTTCATTTAGACTCCTTTTCAAAACAATTTTCATAGATGGCAGCCCTGGCCTTTAGGCATGTCCCAGGGATTGATTGTCATCAGGTTTTCACACACTTGGTGGTCATACCCCTATTGTAGGCACTTCACTATGGGTCTGAAGATAACAGCACCATCATCGTCGTGCCATTTGGAGCTTGGGGAAAACAGAAGAGCTCGGAGACTAGCTACTCCATCAGCCGAAGCTTTGTGTCCAGCGGACGCTGGGCCTAAGGAGCAAAGCTGAAAGCTGGACTGAAACGGCGTGCAATAGCTTGGGACCTATGGTGCCACCTATGGAGGGAAACTCAAGCTTGTGTTCTTTGCCAGATGACAGCAACTGTTCTTAAGAGCAGCATTGCCCAAGTTGAGGGCTCTACTGGGAAATATGTCTTCTGTTTGCAAATTCCTTTTATAAAAGCTAAAAGCAATTAAATTTTTATGGACTTTGCTTAATCTTTGAGGAGCATTTGGGCCCACTTTTCATATTTTGCAGTAATACAGGCATATTTTGTTTGAAAGTGGTGTGCCATGGTATTTTTGTAAATTTGGAAAGGAAAACGTATCGCAAAGGGAAGAATTTGGGAAATGCTGCTTTAAAGAATGTTGGGGCAATGAAAATAGGATGCCATTTTTCACTTGTACATTGGCCTGTACATTAGTGATATAAAAGGTATACTTCATTGGCCAACGTGAGGTAATTTTTTCCCCTGAATTTGACTCATCCTAGTTACTTAAGAGCAATGGGCAGCACCAAGGGACCGACTCCATTACGAAAACCAGAGCCTTGGTTAAGGAAATTGGAGAAGTTTTTCTATTGTGCAGATTTACCCGGGGAGGGGGAAACTGAGTACCCAGAGTAAATCCTCAAGAACACAAGAAGAACATGCAAACTCCATGCAGAAAAGTCCTGGCCGTGCGGGACTCAAACCCAGAACCTCATTATTGCAAGGCAGCAGCAGTAACCACTGGGCCTCTGTGCTGGCCAATGGAGCAGTACCTTTATATGCAGTTTTATGACCCGGTGCTTTAAAATATAGTTTCAGTCCAGAAAGCTGTGTTTTCTGCATGCCCTGAAAATGCTTCCGTGAAGAACTTAAATGCACTTTCCCCCTCGTGATGATCGATGTGTGAAATGCTTTAATATGTTTCATACTGATCTGTTAAACTTCAGTACCTGAATAGCGGTGCGATTCTCAAGCTAATGGCAGAACTTAAATTGTAATATTTTCATGCACTGGAGATCTGTTGCCTCGGCTCTGATGAGTATGGCAGTTAGATTTGGGGCGGAGATGTTCTGCATGTTTGAAGAATTTATTTCAAGAAATTACTTTGTTTCCCCGAGTTCAGTTCTGTCCACCATAGAACTTAATTTGTTTCTGTTTTAATGCAGTTTAGCTTGCTGAGAATGAATGCTTTCAGGTCAGAACTTTTAAATAGTTGGATAATGTCTACTTCCACATGCATTCCAAGACCGAGTGGGAAAGTCAGCAAACGATCAAATCACTTGTAAAAAGCACAGAAGTAATGTATAGACTGTGGACCGAATGATAGGATCATAGTTGATATTTGACATACGCCATGAGAATCAAGGGTAGTTTGTTAATTATAAGATATTGACATGTAGCCTTCACTAAACCAATGCTGTATAAGGAAAAGTACCACATGTTTCATTCTTTGCAGATGTTAGTAGCTATAAATTGTATATATTACTGTCTATATATTTTGTCAGGCAAAGTGGATGCTCAAATGTATTTATTGTAAATACGTATATAAATATATATATAAATATATATACCTCGGACTTATGAGGTGTTGAGGTCAGGATTTGGTTTTCAAATGCAGAGCTACTCTGAGTCCTGGAGTTAATGGATGTGATGTTACGCTATCAAATCTTTTGCAAAACTGATTGCCTGTAGCACTTTCCCTGCTACAGTTAGTGGGTTGGTGACAAGAACTTTGTTCTGTTGCTGTGCATTGCAAAATTATGTACGAACACCTTTGGGTTACAGTTTGGTTCTCTCATTAATGCTTCAGTTGGAAGATGTGGTTGCTTGGAAAAAAAAAGCTTTGTTCCGTACTGTGATGTCTTGAGCCTTGATATTACTGTTATCGTATTGGTTGTACATTTATGATCTGCACTGATGTTACGGAGACGTCATCCTGTTGCCCTGTGTGAGTGCTCTGAATTTGAATGTTTTATTTATGTGTGGCTCTCTGATAGCCAAATAGTACTGTATTATCACTATTAAATAATGAAAATTTTCTGAAGGTCTTGCCACAATGCACTTAGTCTTCAAAGGTGGATTACAGTTTCATTTAAATGTGTAATCCTCTAGACATACCAGGTTGAAACATAACTTGATTATTAAACCTTGCTTTAACCTGGAAAATGACATTGCTTTACAAAGTGAAGATTTTGCTCTCTTAAGCATTGGCATTCTGAAGCATCTTTGTGTTAAAAAGCATCCACTGTGGCATTAAATTAATCTTTATTTACCATGTTTTATCACTGATAGAAGTAATCCTAAGTGTTTGTTTACCATTTTCATGAACAATTTGCTTCAGTGCTTGCTTCTATCCCTCTCTTGGCATTATTTGTTCAGAATTGACAAGTAGTTCTAGGGAATATGTAAAAAGAAAAAAAAGTGTTGCAGGCTAAAATACATTTTTTACGGTAATTAGCCGTAAATCCCCTTACGGCTTACCCCTTTAACCTTTAACTTTTCACTTAAGCTTTTCAAAAAAGCTTTTTTTTCATTCAGTAGGACAATGTCATACATGTTCTACAACTGCTGTTTGAAGCACTTCAGTGAAGCTACATCAGACTTCCATGAGGAGAAATATTCAAACCCTAGATGCCATGATTTTTGGCCTCAGCATTACATCAAATACAAAATGTCTAGATCTTTTACATCATTTTAAACACATTTTCTCTGTAATTCAGCTGAACTTATTTGGGATCATTGTAAACCGTGGGATCTCCAAAAAATTTAAACTAGTCCTTAAGTTCCACAGGTTTCCAAAGCAGCTACATTTGACAGGCTCATACATGGGTCAGAGGTTTTATGGGTTTAAATCCATTTCACTGCAAATATTGCTGAAAATTATGAAATCATAGTGACGATGAATGATAATCTGGTCAGTTTGTCATGTTATTGCAATTCTATTACAGATTTGTGCAACAGGTCACAATTTTTCAATTTAAGATGTCTTCCTGGATTGATCCTGACTTTCTTCAATTTGAGGAAGTTGATGCGACATTTATTTTAATCAGATGAAAAGAATGAATGTGTAGTCATTTCACTCTTGAGGAAAAAAGCAATATAAAAATAAAATGAGTATAAATTTTATTTATAATATGCACATTTATGCATACATCTGAACACAGAAAATCAGAATTGTATAAATTGTACTTGCACAGCAGTGTGATCACATTTAATGCTATGATTTTATGGCTTTGATGACTGTATGCCGTACACAATGTGTGCAGTACTAATGATGAAGGCAAGTTTATGTGCCCTCTTTTTGCTTTACAGTAATGGAGCTTTACTGTTTTTGTCCCATTGGTGTTGTGCTTGGCTGTGTGAATAGGGCTGCAGTCTTGGTACTCTTTTATCTCTCCTTAGTCCACTGCATGCAACTTCCTGTTTCACAAAACATAATTTTGTATATAATGTATGGCTGGTTTTCAAGCTCTCAGAATAAAAATCATCTGAACTCATTCAAAGTGCCTATCAATATTATACCCCCCTCGCCTTCAAGCTACCAATTGCCACTTGGATGATTTGGTAAATTTGAGTCATAGAAAGCAAGCATGTTCTTCATCACCCATGCTATGAATATTGAAAGGTTTAACATTACCAATTTAAACACTTTGCACTTTACCTAGTCTAGTTCGATGACTGTTTCCATTTTCCTTTTTTAATCGTGGGGCAAGCCTTCATTTTTCCTGCCCAAGTGACCTTCATTTTGTGCTAGCTTGATGAAAGGATTTATCTGCATGTCCAGTTTTCTGTCTGTTTTAACAAGTGTGTAGAGTTCCATCCATACTTATATCTCTGTAGTATAAAATAATTATTGCTTGTTTTAAGTTACTGTCTGCTTGATAAGCTTTCTTATCTCATTAGCTAATGTTTGAGCCAAAATCTCTCACCACACTGGCAACTGTTTTGAACTGGAAAAAGTAAGATAAGTTGCAATTAAAATCGATGAGACTATAGTATTCGTTGAAGTGTGCTTAATGTATATAATTGTCTTAGGGGTCCTTGTGTGCTAACCGACTTATTTCGTAGCGGCGTTCTTGCCAGTGGGAACTGGCATGTGAAGGTTAACCCCCTGATGAGTGTTATGCTCACACTGCCCCATCAAAGGGGCATCCAAAATTAGCCTGGAAGTGCTCTGGTCTAGTGAGGCATGGGCAGGTTTATTATCTTTCATAAGTCGCATCGCACCAATGTATAAATAACATTGGACTTCATTCACCCAATCAGGGACTTTTGCCTCTCATGCGCTTTCACAGCAGGATAGTAAGGGGGACTCTCGATAGGGCGGGAAATGCCGAAAAATGTAAAGCCTTCATTTAGATCGGTTCACTTTCTCACTGGACTTTTGACAGCAGACCAAACCGCCTGGACAACGTCATGCAGTTACAACAGCTGCTCGTTTCGGGCGGTATTGCCCTAAACATGCGCTTACCCACGAAAGAAAAAAAAAAGCATGAGGAAGAAAACCTGGTTCATCGATTGGCCAAGACCGAAAACGGAAATCAATCTCCTTCAGCTGGCTTGTTCGCAACAACGGGAAAAAAAAACACTTTGGACCAATGCCAAATTTATGCAGTCTTGGGGTTTCTGTTTTTACTTTGGTATTCAAACCTAATTGGTTTTTCACAAGAAGCTGTCCAGTATGAGCAGCAGGCGAGGCAGCGAGCAATCCAGCATGTCTTTTTGTTTCACTTCCTCTCTTTGGTTCTCTGGATAGTCCGTTTGCTTTTCCCACTGAGCGCGAACTGCACCAGGGTTCACTTGCAAGCGAACTGACACCCGCGTTTTCTGGCGGACCAGAGTTCTCTTTTGTCCGCACCAAAGATCAGATGAGCTTTCATTTCAGGCTGCCCAAGCGAAGCGGACTATCCGAGGAAAAAACTCTGGTCGGTTTTCAGCTGACCAAACGGCTCTGGGGCCTCATTTATCATTATGGATACACAATTTTTACCACCTTTTTTTCCACCGTTTTGTGCGTGTGCACTTTTCTCCGCCAAATTTGGGATCTATCAAACCCAAACCTGACGGGAAAAAGCACGGACATTTACACCAATTTTGAGGGTGGCATACCTTGATTTACAGCCTCTGTGAAGAACAGGAGGAATTGGTGACGCAGCTGCTGAGTCAGAGAAATGCAGTGTGCGAGGGAGAGAGGAGCGCGGATTATAGCCTATTTAAAAGAACAATCAAAGCCACAGCAAAGTCCGGTTTTCCTAATGTAATTGGAGCCATTGACTGCACTCATATCATCCTTAGGGCACTATCGGTGAATGAATTCGTATATGTGAATCGCAAAAATGTGCATAGGATCAATACCCAAATCACAGAGATGCCAAGTGTCGCGTATTCGGCGTCGGTCTCATGCATTTTTAGGCTTATTCACGGTATTCCGTAATTATTCATTGAATGCTTAATGAGATTCTCACGCGGAATTAAAATCCTTTTGCATTGAAGTTTCCGTTTCACATGCGTGAAGGTGCAACTCATCATAAGTGACATGGAAAGCGATTATGACTCCGGAATTCCCGTGTCTCTCTTTACTTCGGGATTGGAAACAATGCATGCGTTTCATGATCGTTTAAATGGTTTTAATGAAATAAGACCATTTGAAACATTTTTATGCAATTCCATTGCTTTTAATCCCTCAGTAAAAACAAGTCTGAGAATTCCTGAGTTATAATCGATTTCCGTGTCATTAGTGGGGAAATCCAACGTAATACACTGAAACGGATTAACTTGATGCACAATGTCTCAAATTCCGCGATTGAATTTCTTCAGTGCGCGTTGATTGAAAAATTGCTGACTACGACGCAGGAACGTGAATGTCACTAATTAATGCCCGGGCCACACTGCCTGCTGCTGCGTTGCTCTTCCGCAGGTCGCATGCGTCTTTTCGTTTCGGTTCCCATGTTATTCAATGAGAGCGGCCACACTGCATGCCGAAGCTGCGCGTCTCACGCATGCAGAAGACGTACTGCTCGCATGCGGAAAATATAGATTCGGACTCTTCTTGCCGAATTTTTCCGCAAGAGGCATGCGGAAAAAGGCAAACCAGAGCTGAAAACGACTGTCAGAAACAGTCATATCGCCATAAATACATGAATTTCGATTAATTACCGAGGATACGTGTCTGTTGCAAACATGAAGCAGACAACCAAAAGACGTAGGCCTAGCAACACTTCCGGCATGTTTATCATATTAAAAGTCCGTTTGTTCGGACATAATCCCTTCCGCTCGATTCAGCAATGCTTCGTGAAATATTGAAACATGTAGTGGGAAATTCGCGACTTTCATCGTGGGCTGCTAAGGGTATATAGCCTATGGAAAATAATTTCGTCATTCTCAACTTATTTTTAAAAACTTTAATACGACGTTGCTCGTTTTATTTCGGATTTTTGGACTTTGCGGGAATATGCCATTAATTGCGGTGCCAAGCCAATGAACATAGCTTATTATGTTGATGAAGAAAGTATCAGAGCAGTACTTTTCCGTATCTCTCACTGGCCATGAAACCCCCGCGATCGATGAACCTACATACGACTCCCCACTTGTATCAGCAAGTTCAGGTGATGGTTTCCACTTGTAAAGAGAGAAAAAACTAAGCTGGATACAGCATGGACCTATAAAACATCCTTTGGATATAATGGCCAGACGAACGTAGCCTACAGAACACCAGCCAGTTTTAGAATTGTCTGAACTGTTCCTTTCACGGTCGTTCAGCGCCTAGCCTTTACGAATTGTTTCATCCTTGATTAATGTATATTAGATAGCCTTTGAAAGCACACTCCACATCCCGACAACCCCCACTAGCCCGAAAGTAGAGAGGAAGACCAATTTAAACGGGTTTGCTGTGTATTGTAATATGATCGTGTAATTAGATTGTTTGTATGATATGCTCAAGCATGCTTCCCCCATTGTCAATACAAAATATAAATCTCGTGTAGTAGGCTATAACGACGCGAGACGAAATAATATATTATTTTATTGTGATTTCTTGGGCAAAGTCGTGCAGAAAAAGAGTTGGACGGAGGAGCCCGCGGCAGACCAGACGCAGCAGACACGCAGGCAGTGTGACCGAGACGCATGCGACCAGCGGCTGCAGTGCTACGCTTGCGGAAGACGCAACGCAGCAACAGGCAGTGTGGCCCGGGCCTATTTTTGATTTACATTAGGCCTAGTCGAGGATGAAACCATTTATTGTCGCCAAATGACTGAAAAGGAGTCGTTCAGAAAATTCAGACTGGCAGATGTGCTATACGTTCATCTTGCCACGGTACCCAGCTTTGTTGTTTTTTTCCCGTACCAATGCGTAAATATACCTCTTTATCATTTTCAATTTTAGATTAAAAGAATATAGTTCTATAAATCTGCTTGTTGTTCATGGAGAACAGTACAACGTATTACTGACCTCTTTAGTACAAACGTTGAATGACTTTGATATCGCTACCCTTGTAGCCTATTATTAGCCTAATTTATAATTTTTATTGGACTAAATAATCTTATTATAGCTGTTGTTTTTAGAGCAAGCTGTCGACAGACGGAAAGCCATAGCGCTGTTATCTCTTGCTACGAATGCGTCGAAGGAGAAACCGCAAGAGGCTGTGGGTTCAACCGATCAACCAGAGAAGGTGAGAACTGGGTGCTTCTCATAATCACGCCCAGATACGGCAAAATGCTGCCCAGATACGTTTCTTTCATCAACGTAGTACAAAACCGTTCCATGTCGTCATTCAGGTGATTTATACTTTTTTATTGACAGTTGAGGAAGCATGCTCGAGCGTATCATACAAACAATTTAATTACACGTTCGCATTACCATACACAGCAAACCCTTTGAATTGGTCTTGCTCTCTCCGATGGTAATTTCAGGGTAGGGGGAGGGTATCGGGATGTGGAGTGTGCATTCAAAGGCTATCTAATATACATTAATCGAGGATGAAACAATTCGTAAAGGCTAGGCGCTGAACGACCGTGAAAGGAACAGTTCGGACTATTCAAAAACTGGCTGGTGTTCTGTACGTTCGTCTGGCCATTATATCCAAAGGATGTTTCATAGGACCATGCTGTATCCAGCTTAGTTTTTTTTTCTCTCTTTACGAGTGGAAAGTCACCCGAACTTGCTGATACATTGATTTTTTATTTGATTTTTATTAAAGTGTCTTGCACTTACGTGCCCAGCCCAAATAGGCTTATAAGACACTATTGACATAAAAAACACATACACATTACATAACATAGAGGGTGACCAACATACAAAACATATTTCCATCCTTTTCACAGTTAAATTAATTAAACAGATCATTGTCAAATTAAGTCAGGATACAGATTCCTTTGCCGCAGTTTCCAAGCATTTTCCACATATCTCGCCAAGCTATAAATTTCATTTTCAAATAACCAACTAAGCATATCTTCATCCGTCATCCAGCTGAAATCTGGCTTTTTACGTTGAATTCTTTCAAACATACCTATTCTTAAGTCATGATATACAGGACAAAAGAACAGAAAATGCCATTCATCCTTAACAACCCTTAAGTCACACAAAACACACAACCTGTCTTCTTCTGAAACACCTTTATAGCGCCCCACCTCAATCTGCAGAGGCAGTACCCCTGCTCTGAGCTGGGCACACAAAGACCTCTGCAACCTAGTTAACCAGCATTTGATATATGGCTCCGTGGCATATTCATTTTTAAAGTGCAAGTAACTTCTCAGTTTAGGCTTATTTGACACCTGCCATTGCCATTGCTCTTTATAAAATTCAAACAGAGACTGTCTAACCTGGGATATTTTACTTTGCAAATTATTTATAAATCGATACTGTACATTAGCTAATGAGAGTATTTCCAGGACCTCCATTGACCATGGATAGTTATGAACTTTATCCCAATTGAAGACCTTCCGAGTAAGTCTGTCTTCAGGTAAACGAATAAGGCGATTCCACAGTCTAATTACTTCCGCCCATTGTTTCACCAAACAGGGCTCCCAACCCATATCTCCCTCTAACGCAGCTCTAGTACTGAACCTATGTACTCCAAGAAAACTCCTCATGGCCCTACTCTGAATTCTATTACATTCAGGAGCATTTTCGAAGCCCCATACCCCAGCTGCATAAAACAAAACAGACCCAACTAAACTTTCAAACAACTGGGTAAATGTTAAGAAACTTAATTCAGGGCAGAGCTTCAGCCTATTAATAACGGCCCATAAAGCCCTCCCTGCAGACTCAGACAGAACCCTTCTCCCCTCTGAAAACAAAATATTTTCATGAAAAAGAAAACCAAGATATTTATAAGTTCTGGAATACATAAGCTGCGATTGCCCAAAAAAGAAATCAAATTCACTACGTGGAGCAGGTTTTCTAAAATGGACTACTTGTGTTTTATCCACATTTATAGAGAGTCTCCATTTATTGCACCAGTTCCTCATAATGCCCAACATTTTTGCAGTTTAATTTCATCTTCTGCGAAGACAACAATATCATCTGCATATAATAAGATGCTGAGGTTAAAGCCATCAATGTCTATACCCAAGTTTGCTGATTTTATCTCTTGAGCGGTGAGCCAGATCGTTCACAAAAAGCGCAAAAAGAGTGGGTGAAAGAGCATCTCCCTGTTTAGGGAACCATCCCGTCCTCATATCGTTTACCTGCACACAGGCTACTGGAGCACAGTACAGAGCTTTGATGGAATTATAAAGATGACCTGTAATACCAACAGAAAGTAAGTTATATTTCAACAGATCTCTGTTAACCCAATCAAAAGCTTTTTTAAAATCAACATAACAAACAAAAGTACTTTGTACTTATACAAGTGGGGACTCGTATGTAGGTTAATCGATCGCGGGGGTGTCATGGCCAGAGTGAGAGATACGGAAAAGTACTGCTCTGATCCTTTTTTCATCATCATAAAAAGCTATGTTCATTGGCTTGGCACCGCAATTAAAATGGCATATTCCCGCAAAGTCCAAAAATCCGAAATAAAACGAGCAACGTCGTATTAAAGTCTTTAAATATAAGTTGAGAATGACGAAATACTTTTCCATAGGCTATACAGTGTATACCCTTTAATGACAGCAGCCTACGATGAAAGTCGCGAATTTCCTACTACATGTTTCAATATGTCACGAATCATTCCTGAATCGAGCGAAAGAGATTATGTCCAGATAAACGGGCTTTTAATACGATAAACATGCCGGAAGAGTTTTTACATCTTTTGGTTGTCTGCTTCATGTTTGCAACAGACACGCATCCTCGGCAGTTAATCGAAATTCATGTATTTATGGCGATATGACTGTTTCTGACAGTCGTTTTCAGCTCTGGTTTGCCTTTTTCCGCATGCGTCTTGTGAGACGCGCAGCTTCGGCATGCAGTGTGGCCGCTCTCATTGAATAACATGGGAACCGAAACGAAAAGACGCATGCGACCTGCGGAAGACGCTACGCAGCAGCAGGCAGTGTGCCCCGGGCAGGCCCGTATTCAGAAACGACACTCACCCTCCACTCACCATATAGTGAGTACGATTGAAATGTAACGAGTATGAGAAAAAGATCGACTGACCACTAACTGAGAGAGCATTCCCACCCCTCGCCAATTGCTATTCATAAACACCACTCGAGCATAACTGACAGTAGTGGGCCCTGGGTGCCACAGGCGGTGCTCGGCTGCTGCAAAGGGACGCTCAATCCTCACCCTTCAAGTGCTGAATGACCTAAACCTGACGCAGTTTACTTTTCTCGATTAGAAAGTTTCTCAGACAAATTGGTAAAACGACAATCACATTTATTTTTAATAACGTTGTTATACATTGCTTCACAAAATGGAGGCGTTTCTTTCGCACATAAATGAGGACGTAAATATCAGCATGTCTTCATAAATTCTGTGGTCGAGTGGCTCGCGAAAGGCGCAGGACAGCCCGCGAGGCTCACTAAGCAACAAGCTGTGAAACGTGCCGGACATTTCCTTCTACATTCAGCGATAAAGAATGTAGAAAAGAATGGATTCTCGTGCCTTACAGCTACATGAGCCTCGCAGACCAATCCACACGCGCCCCACGAGCCAGCTGAGCGCAGAATTTACCAACCCATGAGTAAAGAAAAGCGCGAGAAAGCCAAATGCGTGAGAGTTGACAGGTATGCGTCATTAATAAAAACTGGCCTAACCAAACCTGATAATGATGAGAGTTTTTGCAATGGTAATTTAAATGAATTAAAAACAGTTCATGTCCAGTCATTATTTTTAAGGGATGGTTTTAAGCTTCCCCTATTGCCAGTTCACCAGTAGCTACTGGTGGGTACACAAATGCTGACCTTGAGTTCACCACAGTGCAGCTCTTAAACACTGAAACCAGGTGGTCAGTTAGTAAGTAACCAGCATCGTTATCATCTATAGAGTTAAAATTTGCTTAGTTACGATTGTGTCGAGCACGTGGCTGTAAATGATCCAGAGTTTCTAGTGTTTGTTACCACCCGAAAGCCATGACAACGAAATACCGGCGCAAGTTAGTGCGGCTCAAGGGCAGTGTTCCCCTGCACTCAACCTTCACTCAGAAAGAGACGCTATTTTCACTGTGAGTGAGGTCTCTAAAAGCAAATGAGTGTTGGGGCAACCCCTGACTCATTTAGTATAATCTGACACTAACTAAGTTTTAGTCAGCGCTCACACGCAATTAGTGTGAGTGTCGTTTCTGAATACGGGCCTAAGAGGAGAGACTCACGCCTAAGGCATAAGCCTTGGCATCTCTGAAATCATATGTGACGCCGACGTGCTCATAACGAATGTAGGATGAATAAATCATGTATTCACTGATGCACAACAGTGTGTGAGGGCGAGATTGGGGGAAGGCGCTGCACGTGACGGCTGGCTACTTTGTGAGTGCATGTAGGCTACACAGTTTACTGTTATGCCCCCACTTTGTTATGATATCTTGGACAGCAAGGGATGACAGACAAAATTGTAAAACTTAAACAGATTTAATAAAATACAGCACTGACCAAGATTGATAATATAGAAAAAAAATGAGATAGTTACCGAGCTGGGGTTGCTTAGTGTGATGTTCTGGGACAGGAAAATGCTCCAACGCAAGCAAAAATCCACAAAAAGCTTTGCAGGTCTTGAAAAGAGTGACAGGTCTGGTGAAATATATCCTTCTCCTTGCAATTTCTCCGACTACTTTACTCTCTCAATTTTTCTCTTTATATACTCTTTTCCAGCCCCCTCCCGCCTTCCCGACTTTTTTCAATTCTCTGGGACTTCCCCTCTGAGCCATGCCCAGGACATGCCCAAACCTAGCTCCAGACTAGCAAACAAAAAACAACAAAACAAAAAAAAAAATTTTTAACAAAAAAAAGTCACTACTGCCATCTAGTGGCTTCTTTTTTTTCCCACATTACATTACTCATTCATTGAAAGCTGCTGCTTATAATCATCAATTCGAGGCTCGTCGTGACATACAGGTGATAGTGGCTACTTCCTGAGGGAGTGGCTGCTAGTTCCCATCCCGGACCCACAGGGTGGCCAGGAAATCCGTTATAATTAGGTCCATGCCCATGCGCGCTGCCTCATGGAGCGCTCTATTGGGCTCCTTATGCATCAGGTGGTAGGCTCTTCTACCACCCGCAAAAGGTCAGCAGGAGCATCTGGGCCTGTGCCATCCAACACAGTATGGCAGTGAGGCGAAGGGTTGCGCTGCCGCTCGGCCTCCCTCCACCCCAGCATGTGGACCTGTTGTGTTCCGTGGTCTGAGTGTCTGGTTTGTCAATTTTAGGTTTCTATCATTTTGGTATGTCAGTTTTTAGTCCATGTCTTAGTGTTCACATTTCATTCCTCTCCCGTGTAGTCCAGTCCACGTTTTACCCATGCACTGTCTTTGCTTTCTCCCCGGTCGCGTCATTGTTTGTAGCAGTTTCTGTCTTAATTGATTGTGACACTATTTCGGGTGATTTAATGGATTCTGGGTTTCATCCTTCCTTCTGTTCTCGTTTTCTAGTTTCCCCTTGCTTTTCTATTCGTACTAACATTACTAACAGTTTGTTGTTTTCTAAAATTACTAACCAAACTAACCTTGTATATAATACTAATCTACTAACGAGCACCCGGGATTGTATAGCTGCACTTACTAATTGACTAATTATCTCTCAGCAGTCGCTCTGTTCTAGCTCCGCCCCTCGCCTTACTGTTTACTGGCTTTGCTAAAGTTTCCCGCAGAATCTCTGCATTCTTATAATCTGTTCTGGCTCTTTTTCTGTACACTTAGGAGTCTTTTTATCCAGTTTATTTATCCCATCTTTGGGATTGTCTTGTGATCCTTGTCTGTGTGTTAATGTTAATCTGTTTTCGAGTAATTGGTTTCCCTCATGTTCCACCCCTTGTTAATTGGATTTAGTTTCTACACCTGTGTCTGTGTGTGCCCCGGCCCTATTTAGCTGAGCAGTTTCTGCACGCATGCAGATCTGACTTCACTCACTCACGCATTTCCACTCTCCCTGCCCGGTGCGCTTCTCCTCTGGTCCCCTCAGTTTCCTTTGTGTTCTCTAGTTCAGCCTCCTTCCCTGTCCAGCCTGCCCTTCCTGCTGCTTTCTAGCCCCTGGTGCCCCCTGTCTCCTCCAGCGTCTGCTGTGTCCTTGTGCCAGTCTTCTTCCTCTGTCTCGTGTTGTCCTGAGCTCCAGCCGCTCTGCCTGTCCTGAGCTCCAGCCGCTCTGCCTGTCCTGAGCTCCAGCCGCCCTGCCTGTCCTGAGCTCCAGCCGCCCTGCCTGTCCTGAGCACCAGCCAAGTCCAAGCCATGCCATAGCCATTACCTTAGCCCAAGCCATAGCCCCAGCGTTCCTGCCTGCCCTGAGCCCTGTGTCCTGTCTGTCCCCCTCCTGATGTTCTCCCTTACCCTTCTCCTGGCCAGCTGTGCCACCCGAGTTAGCCATCTGCCAGCTGTGCCAACTGTCTTGTCTTGTGAGTAGCTTCTAGAGTTCTGTTGTTCCCAAGTCTCGTTCCATGTTTTAGTCTTGTTCCGAGTCTGTCCCCCCGGTTTCTGTTAGTGTTTTGGATTCTTGAGTTCTCCAGTTTCAGTGCTAGGCACGGTGTTTTTGTTGGCCGGTGTGCCCCCTTTTTTCCTCTGGATTATTTCTGTTTATTTTATTAAATATCATTTTGGATCCCTGCTTCTGGCGTCTCACTCCCCTTTTGTGTCTCCCTCCTCTTCTGAGTTTCCAAGTTCATGTTTCCACGTCCATGTTCCCCTAGTGTGTTTCCCTCGTGTATCAGACCGTGTAACAGAAGTCAGATCTGCATGCGTGCAGAAACTGCTCAGCTAAATAGGGCAGGGGCACACACAGACACAGGTGTAGAAACTAAATCCAATTAACAAGGGGTGGAACATGAGGGAAACCAATTACTCGAAAACAGATTAACATTAACACACAGACAAGGATCACAAGACAATCCCAAAGATGGGATAAATAAACTGGATAAAAAGACTCCTAAGTGTACAGAAAAAGAGCCAGAACAGATTATAAGAATGCAGAGATTCTGCGGGAAACTTTAGCAAAGCCAGTAAACAGTAAGGCGAGGGGCGGAGCTAGAACAGAGCGACTGCTGAGAGATAATTAGTAAGTGCAGCTATACAATCCCGGGTGCTTGTTAGTAGATTAGTATTATATACAAGGTTAGTTTGGTCAGTAATTTTAGAAAACAACAAACTGTTAGTACGAATAGAAAAGCAAGGGGAAACTAGAAAACGAGAACAGAACGAAGGATGAAACCCAGAATCCATTAAATCACCCGAAATAGTGTCACAATCAATTAAGACAGAAACTGCTACAAACAATGACGCGACCGGGGAGAAAGCAAAGACAGTGCATGGGTAAAACGTGGACTGGACTACACGGGAGAGGAATGAAATGTGAACACTAAGACATGGACTAAAAACTGACATTCCAAAATGATAGAAACCTAAAATTGACTAACCAGACACTCGGAACACAACAGGACCGGACCCACAGCCCCCTCCCCGTCATGAGGGCTTTCAGCAGGGACTAAGGACACAAGCTGCGGTGATGCTGTGGTTGTGAAGCCGCCCCCCCACCTCTCACCCCTCAATGCTGACATAAAGAATGTGTGTGTGTGTGTCTTACGAGTTTCCCAGTTTCAGTCTTACAAAGTTGGGTTTAGTTTTCAGTATTGCAAGAACCTCATATTTCATTCCTCGTACATTTGATATCTACAAATTGAGAGAGAAATAAATTAATGTATATCAAACACGACATTGTAATTTGTCCCTCTATGCAACTGAAACAAAACACACGCCTACTGCATTTGACAAAAGATTCGACACAAGGGTTCTTTTTTTTATTGCCTCTATTAGACTCGGCGGTTTTATGCTTCTTGGTGAGGCCGGGGCTGTGGCTGATTAGAAGAGATTGTTTCCGGAGAAGAAATTGTTTGCTCCAACATTATATGTTCATTTCTGTTGTGATTCTCTCCGTGTTCTTGGTTATATGTCCTCATTCCTAAATAAACCATAAGCCGAAGTGATCATACAGAATTAGTGCAAATACCTGCCAAAGAGGACTTTTTTCCTCGCCTGCACAAGCACGTGTTTCTCACTCACTGAGAAGTTTTGCTTCTTTCCGCATTTCCTATCCATGCTTCACCTTCTTCCACTGAAGTCACTCCACAAATCCCTAGAGCGCACATTGCTACTTTACAGGCAGATGCTCATTTGCATTGACCATATATAGGCGTGTAGAGGGCGTGATATGAGGCACGTTCACGTCTGCACTTTTCTTGGGTCCTGTATAATTTATCAATGGAAATTGCTGAGAGCTGTGCATAAGTACAGTTTGATAGATCTGAAAAGGGTGTAAATATTTTGGGTGTACGCCATTTTTGGCTTTTCGCCGTAAGTGAAGATTTGGTGGCACTTTTACACCCTTTTTGATAAATGAGGCCCCTGATGTGAAAGCGCCTTCCGTCTCCAAGTGATTTTTATCCCCTTAAACTCTACTTTTAACTTTAGCTTTCCCTTAAGTTGGTTCAAAGTCAGAAAAGGCATTTTTTATATTGTTGGACAATGTCACATTTGTACATATTCCGTGTCTGCTGGTGTCAGCGCTTCACTGAACCTACATCACACTTATACTTCGAGAGATATTCAATCACAGGAGGTCACGTTTTCGCCGCCACAACATCGCATCAGATGGAAAATATCTAGATCAGTGTTTCTCAAACTTCTCCTGGAGTACCACCTGTCCTGCATGTTTTAGATCTCTCCCTGCTCCTGCACAGGGGATTCAAATGATCAGCTCATTTATCACCCTCTAAAGCTGATTGATGACAACCTGATCATTTGAATCACCTGTGCAGGAGCAGGGAGAGATCTAAAATAAGCAGGACAGGTGGTAATCCAGGAGAGGTTTGAGAAGCACTGAACTAGATCTTGTGCATAATTTTATACACATTTCCTCGCAATTCTGCAGGACGTATATGGGATCGTTCGAAACCTTGCGATCTCCACTAGAGTTAAAAATAGGCCTGGAGTTCCACAGGTTTGAATGCAGCAGCTGAAATTAAGATTATAGATTATTTGGGGTTAAGACGATACCTGTGCTTTTGACTACATGAGTTCATGGCCTCGTTGATCAGGATGAGGAGCATTTCATGACCATGCACTTTATGAAATGCATTATTTTTTGTTAAATGCAATGCTAACCACAACTACAAAATATACTGCTGCCCATAAAGTTGGAATAACTTTGTATTCAGACACTTCATTTATCTGCAATAAATCACATTGTCACAACCATTTCATTAAAAGATATATTTTTTTTTTAAATTACAGCTTTATGAGCCAGAGCGACGACACATAATGTCCATAATTATTTGGACAATGACAAAGGTGTTGTTTAACTCAGCATATTGCAGTTAAAACTTAATAATTAACTCTTAACTTTAATTAGAAGTTATTTACAACAAATATTTTTGTAATGTGTGTATAATGGTTACAATTCCTTACCAGTTCAAGTAATACTTTTGAGAAAGAAATTGAAGGCGAAATCTTACCCTTCAATCACATCTTGATTGTTTCCTTTCAAATCCATTGAGGTGGTGTAATGTAGTAAAATTATGAAAATGGTGCCACTGTCCAAATAATTATGGACGTGACTGTGCATCTGTCTTCATCTTGCAGGTATCATATCTCTATTTTCAACACTTTTATGAATTAACATGCAGATCAGTAATCAGTTTAGCGGACATCTAACGTGAATGCAATATCCCATTTAGATATCATATACAAGGGTGTGGACAAATTATCATAAAATATACCCAACATGCCATTATCCCCCGCCACGCGATTAGTGCGGAGCGGGGTATATAGCATTGGGCTCCGTCTGTCCGTACGGACACATAAAATTGAGGCGGCGGGGGATACTGCCATGTTAGTAGCAAACACTTGTTTTTATTACTGAGTAAAGACAATCGATTGTTTCTCATTGTCACAAAAAAACTCATTTACCACTGGAGGTCGCTAGAGACAATTGCGGTGTCAAGATCACCCGGTACCACAAGACGTGGTTAAAATAAACTCAGGTATGAAAATGCTTGAGTCGTCGTTTCGTACCAAAGCGCCCAATAAATGTAATATTTTGTGCATGGCTTTAGGGTAGGCTGAACAAATTGTGTTGTCGTATGATGAGATACTTTTTAAAGTCCATTCGATAAGGTTGTGATGTAACATCCTCTTTTTGATTCAATATCTACAAAATTCGAGTTTAAACGTTAATATCAATTTAACTTTGATTCGAATAAATGTATGGGCTCATCTGTATTTTAGTACGATATTTGCAGGCCCACGATCCGGATTCCGTACAATTCATAAAAAACACGTCTTGCAACTGAACTGAAACATTCTGTTAAAAGCCATCCCTAAAGTCACGTGGCGACAAATTTGAAAGCAACGTCAATTCCTTCTTGCTGAGTAGCAATGATCAAACTGCGCTGGCCAATATAAATGCGCACTATCATAAAACTAAGCGGACATCCATCGAAAATCGTACCTGCGGGGTGGGCTACGGGGAAACTCAACAGTAAGCATCTCGGATCAGCATTTACCCATCTGAAAAGGGTAAGTTTTACACTCTGCAACCTTGAAAATATTAAGCTTCGACATTACGCTGAAATGTGGACTGTAATGATCTGAGCAACGCGGTATTTTTGGAGTATACTTGTCAGCCAAGCATGGAATATTTCAGCGTTTTTGTTGGAATGATCTCTGAGCCGGTCATATTGATTTCTGAAATTGTCCAAAACAGAAATCGGCAGTGAGATCCGATTCAACGCCCGTTTAGTCACGCTTTATTCTTATTCATCAATTATTTTTATTTTACCAAAACGAGTCTTTTAGTTTTAAAAATGGAAAATTCCTCTCCTAGTTTCATGCTTACAGTGGCTGAAGTTACGTTGTTCTTCAAAAGTAGATAAGACAACTATAATATTTTCGTTTGACCCTTAATCTGTTTGTTTTCTACTGCCCTGCTGTGAGATGCTTTAGTTTTGAAGTATAAATTGTCAGATATTTTGTGTGTGTACTAATTGGCTCCAGTAATTTTTTATTGATGCCTTTGATGAGTACTTGAGAAAGTACCTTAATTCAAGAAAAATTAAAAAAGGGTGATGTTATGGTATTATGGGTATACTGTGTATTCTGTGGTTGGGAAAATCTTCATAATTTCTGCAACTAAGAGTTTGTCCCCTATGTAAAAATTTGTCTGAAATTTTAGCAGAAGCACGGAGCAATTCTCAACTTTCCTGATCAAGTGCAATAGGCTTTAGCACAAATTCATGCTTTGCACCATGTTTTGACATCTAGTTACTGAATTTTTGATTTACTGTATTTACGTGGCCTTGTTAAATGCGGAAAAGATTACATCGCACCTTATAAAGACATTCAAGCCACCTACAAATAGCGGGGTACCTGCAACCAAATTCTGTTTCGGATGCAAAAGTGAGCAGTTTCCTCTGTGGTAATTCTGTATGACGCCAAAACGAGCACATTTTCAGGAAAGTTTAATATTGTTGTGATGAATTCCTCTGATGAATTTTCAGGTGAGGAACTGAAAAAATGCCTGTGAAGGAAAATCACATCAATATCCCAATGGTGGAGGACAGCGGCTCAAATGGAACCTCCAGAAAACCGGGAACTGGAGTCAAGTCTCCATACGGCTCCACAGTCAGCTTCCACAGCATTAACTACAGTGTGGAACTCAAGAGTGGGCCTCTGTGCAAGAGAAAGGTGACCACAAAGGAAATATTGATTGATCTTAAGTAAGTATGCCTTTCATTATCAATTGTCAAACTGGCAGAATAATGCTCATGCTTCTCATTCTTCCAGTGACTTTATCTGAGGCACGAAGATGATTAATTTCCAAATTAAAACTGAATTATTAGAACACTGAATTCACAGGATGTGGTGTTGTATACATGGCATTCCGTAAGACTCTATGGGTTGATGATGATGATGATTATTATTATTAATCACAGATGATTTAATAATGATAATAATCTTGATTTTGTAGCTTTGATATGAAATAATCTCTTCTGCGATTTTTTTCTCTCAGTAATTGTTATGGCTGCTTTTATAAGCCGGTAGCACCTGAAATTAGCTGTAGGTTTGAATGTACAATGTGGAATGCTGACTTTGGCTCAGAGAAGTCTTGTTTGATGCCTGCTGCTGGATTTAGGGTGTTTCTCATCCTGTTTTCTGTAGCCACCCATCTCCCTTTCCTCTGTGTGAAAATATAATTTGCCACAAGCTTCAAAGTGCTTGTTGTACTGACCTGTTGTGTAATAAATGCACTTTCTGTTTATCACTTCAGTACAAACCTACTGCAGAACCCCCCACTGTTTCCAGACCATTGTTTCGGATTAAAGGCTGCTGAGAAACAGTTATCTTTGTAACTTACAAGATCATTTTGGCCTTCTGTTTGATCACAAAAGATGTGTAGCTATATGTTTTCTTTTTATTTACAAAAAAGGGATTCCTTTTTCGTTGTCTAAGAAAGGGGTTAATTTTATTTTGCGTGGTGAAACGAACTGTTCAAGAGTACCAGATATTGAGCAAAAGTGACCGAGGGTTTAATGGTTTGGAACTGCTGTAAATCATGTTTTGTGTGACTTTTTTCTTCTTCCATAGGTGGACTTCATTCTTTACTTATTCTTTTCTATAGAGCTGATAGTAAAAAGTGGCCTCACGTGTTGGTGATAAGGGTTTTCATACTGTGGAGTATGGTTGAGGCATGTGAAGAGAAATTCTCTATTATAGGCACAGGCAGTCTGGGCTCTTCATCTCTGCGTCTTATCTGTATGTTCAGAGGTGATGTCTAGGTGATAGTCGAGTACGCTAACAATAAAGTTTAAGTTGGCATTTTTGTTTGCTGTGTTGATGGGGATCTTTGCACTAACTTATGAAACTTATGAATGTACTTGTGCTCCCTACCATGTACATTCATACACTCGCTGGAAAAAAGAATGGACCAAGCCCAAAATGACAAAATATTACGTTTTTAATGGTCTTAACAACACGTC
Source organism: Gymnothorax reevesii (assembly GCA_029721435.1). NCBI lineage: Eukaryota > Metazoa > Chordata > Actinopteri > Anguilliformes > Muraenidae > Gymnothorax > Gymnothorax reevesii. The sequence goes on from CM056579.1 coordinate 77,917,084, forward strand.
TTTGGTCAAGAAATGAGCAAAGATTACACTATGCACTCTGGAGACCCTCTGTGCCGCCATTTGCTCATTAAATTTTGCTGTACTGAACCAAGTTACTTTCCCTTTGTTTTTGATTTGTACTAATTTCCAGACCTGGGTTTTGTTGTTTAGATCATTAGAACCATCATATTCTGCCATTTTGGGCTTGGTCCATTTTTTCGCTTGGTGTGTACTTCGATGGCTCCTTTATATTTAGCAGTCTTCTCAGACATTCTGTGCCCTGATCAGTCTAAAACACTGCAGGGGATAGTTTTGAGACCTTGTCTGTGACTGCGGTGGCAAGGTGGCATAGTAAATAGCACTGTTGCCTTACTGCAAGAAGGGTGAGGGTTCGAATTTGACTTGGGGTCTTTCTTTGCGGAGATGCATGTTGTCTCTGTGTTTGCACGGGTTTCTTCCAGGTACTGTGGTTTCCTCCCACAGTGCAAACACATGCATGCCCAACTAAGTAGAGGCTCTAACATTGCCTGTAGGTATGACTGTGTCAGTGAATGGCGTGTGTGCCCTGCGATGGATTGGCGAGCTGTCTAGAGTGGAGCAGTTTAAATAATGGATGCATACATATGTGGGACTGTCAAATTACAACAAATATAGCGTAGTAACGACACTCATCGTGGACCTGATTTTACATCCCCAATTCTGAAATAGTTGGGACAAAGTGTAAATTGTGCATAAAATCAAAACACAATGACTTTCAAATCACACCAGCCAGTATTTTATTCACAGTAGGACAGAGATAACATCGTAAAGGTTGAAACTTAGAAATTTCACAATTTTATCTAAAAATGAGCTCATTATAATTTGGCTGCTACAGGTCTCAAAAAAGTTGGGGCTGGGGCCTATCTACCATGTATTATCCCCTCTTCTTTTTAACACGGAGTGGAGGTGTCTGGGCGTTGAGGAGACAAGTTTCTCAAGTTTTGCCTTTGGAATTTGATGCCAGTCCTGTTTAACGCCTTTCTGCAGATGTAGGCGCCTGCGGACATAGAGCAGCTCTTTTTTTGGTTGGCCTTGCACTACTCTATCACTAGATAGTTTGCCCGGATCAGTTATTGAATATTCACAAGCAAGCAGAGCTGGAAAACAGTCTAGAATATTGACATGTGAAGAGAAATTCTCTACTATAGGCACAGGCAGTCTGGGCTCTTCATCTCTGCATCTTATCTGTATGTTCAGAGGTGATGTCTAGGTGATAGTCGAGTATGCTAACAATAAAGTTTAAGTTGGCATTTTTGTTTGCTGTGTTGATGGGGATCTTTGCACTAACTTATGAAACTTATGAATGTACTTGTGCTCCCTACCATGTACATTCATACACTCGCTGGAAAAAAGAATGGACCAAGCCCAAAATGACAAAATATTACGTTTTTAATGGTCTTAACAACACGTCTTTGGTCAAGAAATGAGCAAAGATTACACTATGCACTCTGGAGACCCTCTGTGCCGCCATTTGCTCATTAAATTTTGCTGTACTGAACCAAGTTACTTTCCCTTTGTTTTTGATTTGTACTAATTTCCAGACCAGGGTTTTGTTGTTTAGATCATTAGAACCATCATATTCTGCCATTTTGGGCTTGGTCCATTTTTTCGCTTGGTGTGTACTTCGATGGCTCCTTTATATTTAGCAGTCTTCTCAGACATTCTGTGCCCTGATCAGTCTAAAACACTGCAGGGGATAGTTTTGAGACCTTGTCTGTGACTGCGGTGGCAAGGTGGCATAGTAAATAGCACTGTTGCCTTACTGCAAGAAGGGTGAGGGTTCGAATTTGACTTGGGGTCTTTCTTTGCGGAGATGCATGTTGTCTCTGTGTTTGCACGGGTTTCTTCCAGGTACTGTGGTTTCCTCCCACAGTGCAAACACATGCATGCCCAACTAAGTAGAGGCTCTAACATTGCCTGTAGGTATGACTGTGTCAGTGAATGGCGTGTGTGCCCTGCGATGGATTGGCGAGCTGTCTAGAGTGGAGCAGTTTAAATAATGGATGCATACATATGTGGGACTGTCAAATTACAACAAATATAGTGTAGTAACGACACTCATCGTGGACCTGATTTTACATCCCCAATTCTGAAATAGTTGGGACAAAGTGTAAATTGTGCATAAAATCAAAACACAATGACTTTCAAATCACACCAGCCAGTATTTTATTCACAGTAGGACAGAGATAACATCGTAAAGGTTGAAACTTAGAAATTTCACAATTTTATCTAAAAATGAGCTCATTATAATTTGGCTGCTACAGGTCTCAAAAAAGTTGGGGCTGGGGCCTATCTACCATGTATTATCCCCTCTTCTTTTTAACACGGAGTGGAGGTGTCTGGGCGTTGAGGAGACAAGTTTCTCAAGTTTTGCCATTGGAATTTGATGCCAGTCCTGTTTAACGCCTTTCTGCAGATGTAGGCGCCTGCGGACATAGAGCAGCTCTTTTTTTGGTTGGCCTTGCACTACTCTATCACTAGATAGTTTGCCCGGATCAGTTATTGAATATTCACAAGCAAGCAGAGCTGGAAAACAGTCTAGAATATTGACAAGTTCACTCCTATCCCTGTTTCTCAGGGATAGGCATGACTTAAACTCCTTAGCTAAGCCTGATGTGCAAACTGCTCAATATCCTTGCCCATAGTACCTATCATAAAAAAATGATCTCTTGCGACAGAAAAATTTGTTGTCCTCTGTAGCAACCACTTCAGTTACAGTGACCCAATGGTATTCCAAGTTGTTAAAAAAATAATAATTATCAGTTTCCTGAGGCAAAAATTCGCCATGATATTGACACTATGTCATTCTACTATCAATTTCAGTCATCACATGTTAAAAACGCGCAATTTCCTATCGTGGATTAACGCATAGATATGTCGGTTGAAGAATTTAGCTGTCTTATAGAGCCTCATACAAGGTCTCATGGAAATTCAGTCACTTTAATGGCGATTCAGTGGTATCTGCGTGAAATCCCAGCTGTAGGTCACGCCCACATGAAATTCTCATGGTAATTACCAGTTGGTCGACATGATTTTCATCCAATAGCAGACAGTATAAGCTTTCCTCAGTAAGTGAAAAACATTGATTGGACCTTAAAAAACGTATTAAAATACTTGTGTAATAGGGTTACGTTGTATTTAATAAACTTTACACAGCTCAGATTGACGTGGTTACATGGGAACAAAAAACCTCTCGAACTGAGCCTGGAGAGCTGAGCTTATTTTTGGGATGGAAATGTGATTCTGAGATGGAAAATGGCAGTTATTCTGAATGGAACAGACAGGAGGGCTGACAGCATCTTTACTTCTGAGAGGCTCAGCTTCTCTAAGACATCCTTTTTATAGCCAATCATGTTACACACCTGATGCCAGTTAACTTAATTACTTGCTAAATGTTGTTTCAGCTGATGTCTTCTATATTAATCGCTTCTTCAGCCCTTGTATGCCTGTGTCCCTACTTTTTTGAGACCTGTTCCCACCAGAAAATTTGAAATAAGCTTATTTTGTGGATAAAAATGTAAAATGTCTCAGTTTCAACATTTGAAATGTTTTTTGTGTTCTAATGTAAATATTATATTGGCTCATTTGATCTGAAAGTCATTGCATTTTGATTTTATTCACAATTTACACATCGTCCCAACTATTTCAAAATTGGGGTAGTACGTGTCATGAAAGGAGTGAGCATATCACAATTTTTATACCTAGGAGAATTTGCATGTATTTTTGGACTGATTTGTGGCTGCATTGGTTTGATTCACTCACACAGGGTAACAATGGTAAAATATTATCTTCAGCTGATGGCCTGTAGCAAATTGGCCTGCACCTGTCACTAATGCTTGCTATTTGAGAATTTAGTTTCCCATTAAACCATGTACATTATGTAACCTGTTTGGAGTTTGGAGTCATTACCCCCTCCCACTTTATTGAACTTGTGTATGATCATTAACAGAGTCTGTGAGTGAATGATCACAGTACAACATGCCATTGCTCACTATTTTCCTATATGCGACTGAATGCATACAATCTTATTTGACTCCCCAACATGCATAAAATCATGCTTTCCATCATGATATTACAGTTTTATATTTTGTTTTTGCTGACTAAATCATTAAACCTAGCTTCAAGACAGTAACATAAATGACTTTGCATAGCAAAATTCAATGTTGCTGCATTTAGAAAAGGAGCACAGTGTTTTTTCATGTACCAAGGAAAATGCATTTGATAGAAGTCAGAGGTGGCTGGTGAGTGAGATAAAGGTGAATGAAGAATTTCTTTTCATATGAATTGTTTAAAAATCCTAAATCCATGTTTTAATGGAGGAATTGTGTTCAGTGTTACCCATAAGGTAACTATCTAGATTTGATTACATACTGAACAAAAAAGTTAAGGAACACTATATTTTGACCAGAGAATGTGAAATGTACAAACTGAACATAGATCTGAGGTGTTGTTTATGTCATTGGTGTTAATCCAAGGCACAAATTGCATTAAAACATTTGATCAACTGACTTCATTACCCCAAAACAGGGTGTGCACAGGGAAGATGAAAATCACACCAAGTTCTGACCATTAAATCATAATGTGAAATGTTCAATGTTCAATAATGTCAGTCATTTCAAAATCTTTAGTGAAAACCACACATTCTCACCACAGCCTGATAGCATCTTGGTAAGCCCAGAACAAGAGAAAATATTAGTGAAAAGATTCAGTGGTTCTTAACTTTTTTGTTGAGCATAGTGTTGGTCCTGTCATGTCGAACAATAATATTAGATAATAATAAAATAATGAATTTTATTTATATAGCACCTTTTAAGCAATACAGCACAAAGTGTTTCACAAACAGATGAAAACTAAAATGTTTATAAAAAGCAATAGCACAAGGTGGGAAAAAGTTAGGGAATTAAACATCTAAATAGGACTAATAAGGATTTTAAAAACAGTCTTACACAAAATAACACCAGAAAAAGAACAATAGTGCAATTTAAGAATTTTGACACTAAAAGCAAGCTGGTAAAAAAAAATAGTCTTAAAAAGCGATTTACAATAATTCCCAAAATCCCAAATATTCCTAATATTGAAACAAGCCTGGACGAGGACACAAGGTTATTTTGCCACCACGCACAGTAAGAATGATGAGAGAAATACAAAGTTCTCCGAAGCACACTGTTAAAGAATTGCAACAAATGGTAGCATCTTGGGGTCACAAAGTCTCCAAAACAACCATAAGGCACTATCTACACGCCAACAAGCTGTTTGGGAGGCATGCACGGAAAAAACCGTTTCTCATTCACAATCATAAACGCAAATGTCTGGAGTTCGCTAAGCGGTACTGGGACTTCAACTGGGACCATGTGCTTTGGTCAGATGAAACCAAGATGGAGCATTTTGGCAACAAACGCTCTAAGTGGGTCTGGCGGAACACAAAAGATGAGTATGCAGAAAAGCACCTCATGCCCACTGTGAAGTATGGGGGAGGATCGGTGATGCTGTGTGCCTGTTTCTATTCCAGAGACCCTGGGAACCTTGTTGGGATGCATGGCATCATTAACGCTTTGAAATACCAAGACATTTTAAATCAAAATCTGGTGGCCTCCGCCTGAAAGCTGAAGTTGGGTCGTCACTGGGCCTTTCAGCAAGATAATGACCCTAAACATGTGGCCAAATTTACACAGAAATGGTTCACCAGACACAGAATCAAGCTCCTCCCATGGCCATCTCAGTCCGCGGACCTCAACCCCATTGAAAACCTGTGGAGTGAGCTGAAGAGGAGAGTGCAGAGGAGAGGACGCAGGTCGCTGGATGATTTTGAGAGATTGTGCAAAAAAGAATGGTCGAAGATGCCTCTTTCTGTATTCTCCCATCTTGTGAAACATTATAGGAGAAGATTAGGTGCTGTTTTGTTGGCAAAAGGGAGTTGTACAAAGTATTAACATCAGGGGTGCTAATAATTGTGGCACACATGATTGACTGTAAAAGAATTATTTCTTAATGTGGGATTTTTTCCCACTGAATAAATGCACTGGAATTAAAGGTTGGATTTTCCCATTTTTTCATTATGGTCCAAAATTATTTCGAAATAAAGTGAAATTATTAGAAGCTAAAGAACACATCGTAACCAGAGGTGCCAATAATTCTGGAGGGCGCTGTATATTTCTAATGGGGCGATTGAACTGGTGAACTGGTAACAACCTGAGTAATTCACAAATAAAGAGAAATCAAAACAAATAAATCCATAAATTAAGCAATGTGTAATAAAGTGGAATAACACAGGGAATAAGTATTGAACAAGGAGGTGCAAAAAGGCATGTGAAACTAAGAAACCTGCTGAAATCTGTCAGTATTTTAAAAGCAATCGTGCCCCCTATCAGTGCAAATTAATATCAGCTGGTTAAGTCCTAATTGATAGCCTCTAAAAAGGTTTCTCATTACCAAGGTGTCACACGAAGCATTTCATGATGAGTAAAAGCAAAGAGCTCTCTCAAGACCTTTGCAACCTTATTGTTGCAAAACATTCTAATGGCATTGGTTACAGACATATTTCTAAACTTCTGAATGTTCCAGGGAGCTCCGTTGGGGCCATAATCTGGAAGTGGAAAGAACATCAGTTCAGCATAAACTGGCCACGACCAGGATCTTGCTCCTTGCAAGATTTCTGACAGAAAAAGTCAAAAGAATAATCAAAAGAGTTGTCCAAGAGCCAAGGACCACTCGTCGAGCTTCAGAAAGATGTGGAATCAGGTACAGATGTTTCAAAGAAGACAATAAATAATGCACTCAACCACCATGGCCTCAATGCACGCTCTCCACGCAAGACTCAATTGCTGAACAAAAAGCATGTTGAGGCTCATTTAAAGTTTGCTGCACTACATTTGGTCAAGCCAGAATATAGTCTGGTGAAATGAGACCAAAATTGAACTCTTTGGATGTCACAGCACACACCATGTTTGGAGGACAAATGGCACTGCACATTACCGCCAAAACACGATACCAATGGTGAAGTTTGGACGTGGGAATATCTTGGTGCGGCCGTTTTTCAGCATATGGTTCCTGCAGTCTTCATATAATTGAAGGATGAATGGAGAAATGTACGGAGACATTCTTGATAAGAATCTTCTTCCATCTACCAGGATGCTGAAGATGAAACGAGGCTTGACATTTCAGAAGATAATAATCCCAAACACACAGCCAAGGAAACTCTCAGTTGGTTTCAGAGAAAGAGAATATAGCTGATAGAATGGCCTAATCAATCACCCAACTTGAATGCAATTGAGAATCTGTGGAAAGAACTGAAACTCAGTTCATTAAAGAGGTCCCCAGAACCCTCAAGATTTTAAGATAATTTGTGTGGAAGAATGGGCCAAAATCACACCCGAGCAATGCATTTGACTAGTTTCTCCATACAGGAGGAGTCTTGAAGCTGTCATTACTAACAAAGGCTTTTCTACTAAGTATTAAATAAATTTCAGTAAGCGTGTTCAATACTTTTCCCCTGAGTCATTCTACTTTATGAGACATAATTATATCCCCGAGCGCCGAATGGCGTTCCGGGGGTATTATGTTTTTGGTCCGACTGCCGCTGTCGCCGCCGCACTACGTGTTAACGCGATAACTTCAGTAATATTTCAATTAGAAATTTAAAGTCTTGCATATAGGTAAGTATCATAAAGAGGAAGAACTGATTCGATTTTGGACAATTTACGATTTCTAGATTGGCCACCAGGGGCCAAAAACTGATTTACGTGTTAACGCAATAACTTCAGTAATATTTCAATTAGACATTCCAAGTTTTGCTTATAAGTAAGTATCATAAAGAAGAAAAACTGATTCGATTTTGGACAATTTACAATTTCTAGATTGGCCACCAGGGGCCAAAAACTGAAAAAAGCACTGTTTTTATCATATCTCTGGAAATATTTGTTCGATTTACCTCAAATCAAGTGCAAATGCAAGGTCATGACCTAAAAATGTGCCCCACGATGACATTATACCTGTTTGGTTCAAAATTTTGACACAAGGTGGAGCTTTGTCACATAAAATTCACAATTTTTGCCATATCTTTGGAACTATTTGTCCAATTGACATGAAACTATGTGCAACTGCAAGGTCATGACCTCACAACTTGTCACATGATGACATCATACCTGTATGGTTCAATATTTTGCCACCAGGTGGCGCTTTGTGATGGAAAATTACCATTTTGGCCATATCTTCAGAACCATTTGTCCGATTTGACCTGAAATTAAGTTTTAATGAAAGTCTATTCAAGGTCTATTCAAGGATTGGGGAATTGGAGGATTGGGTGCATTCAGGGATATACCCCCAGCCGTCGCCTCCAACGGCATAAGCCTAGTTTAATTTAAGGACTTATTTGTTTTAATTTCTTTGTATGTGTGGATTACTTGAGTTATCTGGCATCTGGTGGAAATTTCATGTCAATAGCCCCATTAAAAATAAATTTACTGACAAAAATGTTGACGCGTTCAATACTTATTTCCCCTATTGTATAAATAGAAAGCAATGTAGGCCCAAGTATGGAGCCTTGAGGTAAACCTGAAGTGAGCAGTGCAGACAATGATACAGAGTCACTAAGAGAAACCAAAAATTTTCTGTCTGACAGATATGAGGAAAACTGTCAATACAGTCCCAGATAGCCCAACCCAATTTCTCAGCCTGTCAATCATGATTACACGATCAGCTGCATTGAAGGCTGCATTTTTATCCAATAGCACCAATAATAAGCGATCTCCAGAATAGGCATTCATCGAAAGATCATTTGTGACCCAAAGAAGGGCCTTTTCTGTTCTATGTTGCTGTCTGAAGCCAGACTGAAATTTCTCAAAAATATTCTTGTTTTCCACCACTTCTAAAAGTTGCTTTTCTACCAATTTTTCCAAGACATTAGATATAAAATGCTGATTTGATATTAGTTGAAGGTTATTAAGAATTGCTGGATTGAGATATGGTGTTTAAGGAGCAGTTGAAAGCTGACAATCTTAAAATAATCAGGAACAGAGCCAGAGGAGATAGTTCATTGTTGAGGCCAAAAGTGATCATACTTCTTTAAGGAGCCAAGTGATACAATATCTATGAAACCAAATTTCCTCTTTGCAGTGAATGTACTTGACATTTTCTCAGTGAAAAACATGTCATTTGATGCTAGTTTTTAGCCTTTAGTCTATGTTGTTAATTATATGCTATTATGCACGATTTATTGAGTATAATCTCTTTAGTAAAACAGCCTGCCAGAATGCAGAATTATGTGGGGTCATGTGATAGCCCTTTTCTCACAATACAGTATCTGACTAAATTCTCAATCTCTTACCATATACTTTGGGTTGATCTATGTCCATAATTATTGGCATCCCTGGTGAAGATTTGTTCTATAGCTTCTAATAAATTCATTTTTTTTTCTAAACAATATAGCACCACAATGAAAAAAGAGGAAAATCCAACCTTTAATTCAAGTGCATTTATTCAGTGGAAAAAAGTCCACATTAAGAAATAATTATTTTCTCTCAAATCATGTGCGCCACAATTATTAGCACCCCTGATGTTAATACTTGGTACAACCCCTTTTGCCAACAAAACAGCACCTAGTCTTCTCCTATAATGTTTCACAAGATGGGAGAATACAGAAAGAGGGATCTTCGACCAGTCCTCTTTGCACAATCTCTCAAAATCATTCAGCGACCTGGGTCCTCTCCTCTGCACTCTCCTCTTCAGCTCACTCCACAGGTTTTCAATGGGTTGAGGTCTGGGGACTGAGATGGCCATGGGAGGAGCTTGATTCTGTGTCTGGTGAACCATTTCTGTGTAGATTTGGCCACATGTTTAAGGTCATTATCTTGCTGAAAGGCCCAATGACGACCCAACTTCAGCTTTTGGGCAGAGGCCACCAGATTTTTATTTAAAATGTCTTGGTATTTCAAAGCGTTCATGATGCCATGCGCCCTAACAAGGTCCCCACAGCATCACCGATCCTCCCCCATACTTCACAGTGGGCCTGAGGTGCTTTTCTGCATACTCATCTTTTGTGTTTCACCAGACCCACTTGGAGTGTTTGTTGCCAAAAAGCTCTATCTTGGTCTCATCTGACCAAAGCACTGGTCCCACTTGAAGTCCCAGTACCGCTTAGCGAACTCCAGACGTTTGCGTTTATGATTCTGAGTGAGAAAAGGTTTTTTTCCGTGCATGACTCCCAAACAGCTTGCTGATATGTAGATAGCGCCTGATGGTTGTTTTGGAGACTTTGTGACCCCAAAATGCTACCATTTGTTGCAATTCTTTAACAGTGAGCTTTGGAGAACTTATGTTTCTCTTACCCTCCTCCTCACTGTGCGTGGTGGCAAAATAACCTTGCGTCCTCGTCCCGGCTTGTTTACCACTTTTCCATTTTTTTTAAACTTCTTAATGATTCCTCTGACAGTAGATATGGGCAGGTGCAGGGGAATGGCTATTTTCTTTTAGCCATTGCCTGACTTGTGAAGGTCGACACACATCTGCCTTTCTTGAATGGTGTGTTTCTTTGTCTTTCCCATGTTGAAGAGTGGATAAGAGAAATGGCTTCTGTGTCACGTCATATTTATACCCCAGGGAAGCAGGAAGTGATAAATTACTAATTAAATGTTCCCAGATACTCTGATCAACTTTGTAAACTACTGCAGAAATGACAGAAATACTTTGATTACATTTATTTTCAAGGAATTGTTTGGGGTGCCCATAATTGTGGAACAGGTTATTTTATGTAAAAATAATTATTTCTTAGTCCGGGATATTTTTTTCCCTTGAAATTCACTTGAGTTGAAGGTTACATTTTTCTACAATTTTCAGTGTGAAAGTCTGTTTCTGCAAAAAAAATTGAATTTATTTCAAGGCTTTAACACATCTTAACCAGGGGTGCCAATAATTATGGAGGGCTTGTATGTGCACTGTTAGTACCTAGAAATGTGAGGAATATCTTTGTTTCTGAAACTACCACGCATAAATATGCCATGGCCCACTCTGCCTAGATTTCAAATTGTGAATTTTTTAAGGCTTTTGGCTACATACTTTCATAGGCATCGAGACCTTTTCCCCAAATAATATCAATTCCATTCTGTCAGCAGTGAATGCATGACTTGGTTAATTTTTTGCTGTCTACAGAGAAGTTGTCATAGCCTTATCATGACTAAGTGCTGGGTCATAAATGGCAGAGCGTCCCTTGAAAGTTTTGACTTAATTTAGATCAATGTGTTTGAGTATTACCTCTAAAGTGTTTCATTTAGGAATTCTGGATGCAGTTTTAATTATAAATGCATTACAGGTGAAGTGTATTTCAAGCCTTTTGAATTATGCAATTTGGTTTTGATCAGTTCACTTTTCAATACAGAATTTTCCCATATTGGAAAAGTGAGAGGGGGAAAAAGTGTAATGCTTGTCTTATGTTGATTGATTGCAGGCCACTGTCTTGAATGTAAGTTATTTTTTAAATGAATTAATTGCTCTGCATTGACATTGCTTTTCTTTTCTTTCTTCTCAGTGGACTCATGAAACCAGGGCTAAATGCTATTTTGGGTGCAACAGGAAGCGGCAAGTCATCGTAAGTGAGGTCACACTAACTGTGACTCAACAAAAATTTAGTGTTTCTACAAACCCCAATTCCAATGAATGTGGGATGTTGTGTAAAATGGAAAAAAACAGAATGCAATGATTTGCAAATCTCATAAACCTACATTTTATTTACAATAGAACATAGAAAACATATCTGATTTTGAAAGTGAGGCACTTTACCATTTCATGAAATTATTAGCTCAGTTTGAATTTGATGGCAGCAACATATCTCAAAAAAGTTGACAGGGACAATGAAAGACTGGAAAAGTAAAAGGTATTTGTAAAAAACAGCTCGAGGAGCATTTTACAACTAATTAGGTTAATTGGCAACAGGTCAGTAACATAACTGGGTATAAAATGAGCATGTTAGAGAGGCAGTGTAAAACTGCAAAGATTTTGAACATCCCACCATCTACAGTACATAATATCATCAAAAGATTCATAGAATCTGGAGAAATCTCTGTGCGGAAGGGACAAGGCCGAAGGTTAGTATTGGATGCTCGTGATCTTCGGGGCCTCAGCTGGCACTGCATTAAAAACGGGCATAATTCTGCACTGGAATTCACTGCTGGGGCTGAGGAACACTTCCAGAAATCATTGTCTGTGAACACAGTTTGCCTTGAAATCCACAAATGCAAGTTAAAGCTGTGTCATGTATCAAGAAGACGCTATATGGGGTCTATTCTCCCATTAGCGCGTAAGTCCTTTTTTACGCGCTTCGAGTTAAGCGCATTTGAGTTACGCGTATTCTCCCCTACTCGCTTCGATCACGCCCACAGCGCTTAACTTCAGAATGTAGGCGGCCTTATGAAAGAGGTGTGACTGATCCAAAAGAGAGGCAGGCTCTGTACAAAGCTCATTGATTATGGCTATCAGGAAAACATGGAAAAAGGATTTTCTGATTAACAATAAAAACGCATTTGTGGTCCATGGAAAACGCAATCCAGACTTTAAATTTGAATATTGTCGGCCTGCTGATAAAACCTCGTATCTCCAAACTGATAAGAAACGAAAACTCGTATGTCCACTATTCTAACATGCAAAATTAAACATTTTTATTTTAAACTATATTTATCCATTTATATTATTATAATTATTTTATTTAATTTTATTTTATTTTCCTGTAAAGTTTGTCATTGTGAAAGATACGAGGTTTTATATGCCGCTGTAATAGTAGGCCGTTCCAATTACAAGACGTAATTCAGACATCTCTTTATTTATCCCCGCCGGGGATAGCGGGGGATATAGCATTGGGCTCCGTCCGTACGGACACATAATATTGCGGCAGCGGGGGATATGTTAGTAACAAACACTTGTCATTTCTTGCTCTAGCCACCATTGCATTAAAGCTATGCATACAAACAAATTGCCGCGATAATGAAATAATAAATAAAGAATTTAGCGCTTCTCAATCAGCGCAATCAGATCATTGAAAATGTGCCCCTCCTACACCAGCCTGTTTGTTCCGTGGAAGACAGGGAAGAAGACAAAGGGAACATTCTAGTCACACAAAGACAGTTTATATGATCTCATTTAGAAATTTCGCACTTGAAAACTACTCCGATGTCATATTTGCAACTAAAGGACATGGAAACGCTTTAACAAGGATTCCTACTCCGCACGCGGTCATCTCCCCGCCCCAAAACCGCCTCAGTAATGACGGAATTCCATATCCATAGCCTATCATCCTATTTGATTTGAGCGACACATTCACTTGAACTTGTGCCTAATACTTTATTATAATCAATTATCCCATTTACTGATAATGATTCTTCCCATGTCGGCTATTCTTTAAAGGCTAAAATTGATTAACAAATGGATAGTGCTTTGGTATTTGCCAGGGTAGGGCTCAATCTAGAGTAGCCTATTTAATAATATCTTTATTCACACATTAAATTACACAGTATTACCAATGGTAAAAAAAATTACTAGGACTCGAGTTAGTTAATACAGATATCCTCAATTAGAAAATCAATCCCCTCACTCGTGAGAATATCACAACTTTTTAGATTATCAAGAACATTCAGGGCAGTCGCATTTGTTAATAGAACATGGAAGACAATGATGGCGACGTCGAGCCAAAGCCGAAAACCAAATTTCACAGATGTTGGTGTATGGCAAGCAAGCAATGAAGGCTGATCCGAGGAATTAAGCTGCGAATCGTTCTGGATGTGGCTTCGGTGGGGATATGTAAGCACAGTATCCCCGATTTAAAGCATAAATGGAGATCTGCGGGGCGCTGTAAAAGCCAGGTTCTCTGCACACCGGAGAACTGTACACGCAACAGGTGGTGGGCAACCATCATCCCCTGTGCATTTCACTGCACAGGAGGAAGGGATGGCGTCTACTCTTTCTGCAGTGGAAGTGCATGGAGAATAACTTGAAGCGCCAACGAACTGCGTCAGACACCTTGACACAGACGCCTGTGAAGTGAATGACATGACCAGCCACTCTCTGAAACGACCCAGATGCCAGGAGCGACAGCGCAGTTCTGACGTTGATGACCACGGGTATGTTTTGTTGATAATTGCTGCGGCTGGATAGCTGTTCATCCAGAAGTCGGCAAAGATAGATGATTGCCTCATGCACGGTCCAGACGAAAGCGCTGGATGCACTCGATGTTTGTTTGTCCCAGGATGTCCAAACGAAGCCGATATATGCGTGTTCGTCTTCGAGCTCGGTGCGCTCCTCTTACTCTTTCCCAATCACGCAAGAGTGCAAGCAAATGCAGGACTGGCATTTTGGCTTTCGATTTTGAGGGCATGGTAGAATGATGGTCTTACACTGAAAAAAGTGATTTTGACCCCTAGTAAATGTTCCATAAATTAATTAAGCATATTTTAATAGAAATAGGTGTGTTATTTAACTCCACTTAAAAAATATAAGTAATTTCAAATAGTCAACATAATAAAAATATCTAGCTTCAGATAAAAATATTTTGTGCAACCACTTACCTTAAAAAAATTATGTTCATTCAACGAAACATTTTTTTCAGTGTATGTATACTCGTATTAATTAATTGTTTTGCGTTTGTAATTTAACTGATTGGAGAAGAGGCTGCGCGTAATATCATGTGATGATTTCGTTTGATAAATTATCATGGCTTTGAGAAATGTAGTTTAGAAATAAGGAAGAACAATCGAATATTAAATGTCTCAACCTTTACCATGTTAAATAAAATAAAAGTAATGTTAAAATTCGGCCTATAACCTACATCAAACGCAATATTCAATTTCGCCTAATGTTGGCGCTTGACCTTAATACAGCCCTCAAAAGCGCTTAACAGAAAAAGCGCGTAAGCCAGGGGGAGAATACGCGTAAGTGTTATTTGCATGAGAAACGCCCGGAAACGCCCCGATTTTGGCCTTGCTCCGCCCCAAGCGCGTAAGTGCCTTCAAGGCGCGTAATGTACTGACTTAAGTCGAGGGGAGAATACGCGTAGGCTGAAAAGCGCGTAGCTACGCGCTTTTTTCGACTTAAGCGCATGGGAGAATAGACCCCTATGTGAACACAATCCAGAAATGCTGCTGTCTTCACTGGGCCAAAGCTCATTTAAAATGGACTGAGACAAAATGGAAAGCAGTTCTGTGGTCGGATGAATCAAAATGTGAAATTCTTTTTGGAAACCATGGACACTGTCGTGTGGACTAAAGAGGAGAGGGACCATCCAGCTTGTTATCAGCGCTCAGTTCAAAAGCATGCACCTCTGATGGTATGGGGTTGCATTAGTGCCGATGGCATGGGCAGCTTTCACGTAAGGGACAATCAACTTGTAGGTGTGCATCACATGGTTTTAAGGCATGACATCGCGAATAACCACCCAACGTGAAGCAGAGGGTGGTTGCCTCTGCAAAGTGCCTTAAAACCGTGTGATGCACACCTACGAGTTGATTATCCCTCTTATACCATGGTCATTTGCCAGCAATATCAATTCCATTTTTTTTTCTGCTCCATTTCTTTTTCTTCTGCTGCATCCCATTCATCAAAATTCTTGTACTCTCCAAATACGTTAAAAGAAATGTTAAAATCATCCATTTGTGTTTTATTGTGCTCTGCTCACGACAGTTGACAGTTTGACAGTGATGCTCTCTAACGTTGCTCTGATTACAGGTTGGCAAGCGGGTGAATTTCGTATGGTGAAACTACTGTAGCCGAACTACCTGCATGTTCCACGGTTTTAACGCATACCTGCCAGCCAATCAGAAAAGAGTATTCACCCAGACCATGGTATAAATTTGGATAGGCATTATCAATGCTGTAAAGTATATAGAGGTTTTACAACAATGTCTCTTTCAGGGAAGGCCTTGCATATTTCAGCAAGACAATGCTAATCCACATAGTACATCCATCACAACAACATGGCTTCGCTGTAGACGAGTCCAGGTGCTGAAATGGTCTGCCTGCAGTCCAGACTTTTCACCAAAACATTTGGCACATCATAAAATGAAAAATCAGGCTTAGAAGACCCAGGACTGTTGAGCAGCTAGAGTCCTACATCAGATAAGAGTGGGAAAACATTTTCCAAAACTCCAGCAACTGGTCTTCTCACTTCCCAGACATTTACAGACTGTTGTTAAAAGAAGAGGGGATGCTACACAATGGTAAACATGACCCTATCCTAACTTTTTTGAGATATGTTGCTGCCATCAAATTCAAAATTAGCTAATATTTTTCATGAAATGGTGAAATGTCTCACTTTCAACATCTGATGGGTTTATGAGATTTGCAAATCATTGCATTCCATTTTTATTCACATTTTACACAACGTCCCAATTTCAATGGAATTGGGGATTTGTTATATTTCTTGCTAACTTTGAAAAAATGTCACATTTAGATGTGGAGAATTTGGAGGCATGTATAGGTATTATTTAAAATGTCGACACGTTTCAGCTTAAAGCACCATTTTACCACTCATATTCAGTTATTTTTGGTATGTTGATGACATCCACATCTGCATGGATATGAGCATATTACAATGATGGTCATTATCTTAAGACTACACTTAGCAATTTCTGACCACGAGAAAGCACCACCACTATCATTTGGCGGCGAAAGGGGGTTCTACAGAACAGACTGGTGGTCAGAATATATGAATGGCTGACTTGGTGGCAAGTATGGTAAAATACAACTGAAAGGTTGAAATCTATTACCCTGACTAGGAAGTCAAACTTAATCTATCAGTATAACTTGATCCACTTGTAGAGTATGTAGACAGTTTTGTTTCTTCTCTGTTTAAGGTTCTTGGATGTGTTGGCAGCGAGAAAAGACCCGTCAGGGCTCTCTGGGGAAGTACTCATTGATGGAGCCCCACAACCACCCAACTTCAAGTGCCTCTCAGGATATGTTGTTCAGGTTTGCAAAAGAAAGTTTGACCTCTTCCACTCAAGACTTGCTATCAGAGGGATCATGGTGCTGCTTACACCTTGCCTTAAGGAACATTACATCTTCAAAGCTGTTCCCATTTAGGTTTCCTTATTAACAACTAAGTCTTAATTTGTGCTGTTGCAAGGATCAATCATATCCTTTTCCTCTTGGTTTGCATTAATTGTGGCTTGCCATAATGATCAAGCATTTTCCTATCCACATTTGCATGGTAATATTAAGGTCCTTGTCTTACGAAGCTACTGAATTCCTGCAGCTCACAAAACGGTATATATTTTTTCTGCGTCTGCGTTCGATCAGCTTGAATATCCTCAGAAAACGTTTCTAAAAACGTTTTGCTGACTTGGGTCTGTTTGTTAGGTTTGCTGATGTAAAAGCATAAATTTGTCTACAACCAGTGAATTTACAATAATGTAGGTTAACATGCAACCTATTTCCTAGTAAGAATCAGAAAAATTAATTGAATTAATTTACTGAGCAAATAGGCTTCCAAAAAGCTGCTTTGCCATTGACAATTAAAACATACCACTTTCGTCATGGGGCAGGGCTACAGTATGACACTGCATTAATGGCAATGAAGTGAAATTTCTCGGAATTCCATTTTGAATTAGAATGTTATGTATTAAATGCTGCTGAAGACAGTATTTAGATAAGGTTTAGATTTCATTTCTAATTTATTCATTAGATAATTGCCGTTCGTACAATCTCATATCATAGCCTCCTAACTACTTTCCCAGAAGCTGGACCGTAAAAAAACTCAAAAACGACTTTGCTGTCTCGAAAGTTTGACACATGCATGAATACGAAATGATTATAAATGCATGCCATGCGTCAAACTTTCACAAAGCATTAATAACCAGATTACTAAATAATTCAATTACCAACGCTTCAATGTAAGAAGCGTTGGTAATTTAATGAATTATTTATTGTCACTTTACGCAGCAACCAAAGTACAACTGCACTTCCCCACAAATACAGCCTATTCTTTCGAATGCTGAAAACATTTTTATTTAGGGCGATCATAAATTAAATGCGAAAAAATCCTAGAAAGGGACGTAGAATTCAGGGAAACCACTGGATTAATTATTTTTTATTATTATTAGCTTTTTTTTTTATCATATATTGCTATTAAGTACGTTGTCAATGTAGCCCTTCAGGGATCTGTCATTTTTTAATACTTTCTTGATTATTCTATAAATAAATTGTGTGATTATTAATCCAGTGATCTTAAACAGAAACTACTTTAAAGCAATTGAGCATAAATGGGTCAGGGGCTCATGGTATGTCATTTGAAAATCCCTTCACGCTGGCATTACCGCTGGGGGGCATTGAGCTTTAGGGAGTTAAACACCTCCAAGCACTGTTTTTCTTCAAACTGAATGTTTTCCAGCTGGTGGAAAAGTAATCTTGAACATTGCTATTTGGTGCTTCTGTTCTTCTGGTAGTTAAAGGTTTGGCATTCTCCCTCCTTGAAATGCTCATTACTGTCAAAAGTACACTCATCATTTTTATTAGTTACATCTATTTACAGATAGAACCTTATGGATAATCCTGAATTCTTCAGGGCATGGATTCCAAAAGGTGGTGGAGAAATTTGTTAAGGATTTTGGTTCATGTTAATTCAGTGACATCACAAGGTTTCTCCATACTTTGTTGCTACATGCTCATGCTCTCCCATTCCTCCTCATCAATTCAGTTTGCTATAATGAATTAATATTTGGGTCTTTGTAGGCCATTATAGTAAATTAAAGGTACTGTCATGTTTGTAGAAAGTACCTACTGTGATGATCCAGACCTGGAACGAAATGGAGAGGCAGAGTAAAATCCAATGGTAAGGTTTATGGTGAGACAGATGGACTGAGCCCAGAGCGGAATGACAGAGTTCAGTTGAGATAAAAGAGGCAAGGATGTGTGGACATAGCCATGTCTGAGCCAGCTGCCAGATAGAGTGCACCCTTCGCCAGAGCTGAATTGTTAGAGGATCAAGTGAATTTGAAGGCAAACTGCTTGTATATATGAGAAATATCTGTTTCTCAAATACCAGAGGGTGGCAATATAAAACTGTCATATCTTTGTCTCCTGGATTGTATAATTGTGCTGCCGCAGAGATTTTATGAACAGGGCTCTGGAAGCCACAATTATTACAGAAATGTTTTAAAATTTTACACAGGCGAAGAATATATATATATATAAGATATATATATGAGACCAATTTTCGTGAATTTTGGACATCCAATATGGTTGCCGGCGGCCATTTTGTCCAAAATTTTTTATGTTCCGGGCTCTGGAAGCCATAATTATTACAGGTATGTTTTCAAATTTTACACAGGTGAAGAGATATATATGACAATGCTCAAGACTGATTTTCGTCAATAGGCCTATTTCACATTTCCGGGTTTACAAACCGGATAGCAGGTAAACTGACTTCCGCCAATTTATGCTTGCTTGATGCTCCGTGTATTAACAATGGCTAGTAGCCGGTGTTCCCAGTCCTGACTGTTCAAACTCTAACTCAAAGAAGCAAGCCGACCTCTCTTTTCTCGGTTTGCCCACCGAAGACGACGTGAGGAGATGGATTTTGTCCATAAGAAGAGATTACGGAGGAAGACTTACGATTATGAGATGTAGCTACCTAGGTACTGAGAGTGCAATGCTCACTAAGCTGTAGCTACCATTCAGATCCATGTGAACTGAGGCGTGAAAAATACCAGTGACTGCAACGGCGAAGAAAGAAAGGGGTCTGCGATGGAGTCGGGTTGAAAAACTGATTCACCTGGTGAAGAAGCATTGACTTTTGGAGCATTGACTACGATTGCTGTCCTCCTGCAGGTAACTAGCCATCTTGCTGCTTCTTGCAAATCACCTATCTTACGTTAACCATGCGTTTAAAAATTGAGGGAAAAAAATTGGATCTGCAAAGCCAGTTAAACCGGAAAATTTTAGAGTTATTGGTCAATTGACACAATATTATGGCATCAACAATTAACTTAATGGAACATAAGAATACTAGCATTAGCTTGCTACCTATCGTTCATGCTGTAATCCGTGGCTAGGTTGCTAGGCTTCTGCGTTCGCTCAAACTACGTTAGTATCAAAGATATCTCGACCATTTAGCTGGCGAACATACGTCTATGAATTTGTATTCTAGATATCACGTCTCCGAGCTGTGGTCTTGAATGGCTTGTGTGGGTAACGCATTTGTACCGACCAGTGTTTGAAAATTATTCTAATCCAAAGATTAGAATAATCCTTTGGCAGTTTAACACTTGTCGTTCTTTCTGCAATGCTGCAACGTGGTAAATTCAACGAAGAAGATTGTTTCAATTACGTAAATAAAAAAGTGAAATGAATTACACTACTCTGAACTTCTGTGCTCGCTTTTGGCACATCCTGCAATGCAGGCTATCCAACTGGTGCTTAATATTTTCAGTCCATTAGCTGCTGCTTATGTAGATATAAGGGATCAATTTGTTCAACTTCTTTTGTAATTTCATGAAGACACAGTGACAACCTTTAGCTGCTTAATTATGACTTATTGGTGCTACTTGCTTCGATCACCGCAAATTTTCCAAGGTATTTTATTAGTGTTTAGTGGTCCTTTGTACTGTTACCTTGTAATATACAGTCCTTCGGATAGTACTCCAACCTACTCATTTACTATTGCTCTTTTATCATCTAATCTCCTTGGGTTTTTACACTGTCTTTGTGGCATATTTTTTATTAAAGAAGTTTTAGCTTGATTGTATGACATTCTGTACATAAATTGCTTTGCCTTTTTTGTTATTTCATCAGGTGCACTTGCTCACCTTTTGTAAAGGATCTGAGAACTGGAGGACATGGGGTACATCTTAATTCTTATTTGATACTTCCTCAATCTTCACTTGAAGCAGAGGTTTTCATGTATCGGCCATCTTGCATGGCATATCAAAGCTCTCAGTTCTGCTGGGAGGAGCGAGCTCTGAGGAGTCATGAGTGAATATTCACAAGGGCAGCCTTCCTGGAAGACTTCAGCTGAAAACCATGTGGTCAGTCCGTAATGACAGACACTGGCAGCAGATCCAGCTGTGTGCCATCATCAGAAATGGATGTGGATTCATGTGATTCTTCAGAGGAAAGGATTCCTAGTGTCTTCCCTCATTGCATAGTTTCCTTGCATCTCTTCATGGTGGGAAGGACTGAGAGGCTAGGAAAAGACTAGTGAGGGAAACGTGGATGCTATTTAAGAGAATTGAGATGTGCTCATGATGTCGCATCTTATCCACTCAGGACCCCTTTTTGGAAAGTCCGTTCAGTGCTTGACAAGCCATCACTAATCTGCGCTGTAAGCAGCTGTGGTCAAAGGCCAATTATTGGTGCTGTTGGTCAAGTTGTCCTTGTTAAGCAGTGGTCCAGAAACATTTTTGTGTGAAGTGTGTAGTTTTGCAAATATGCAGATTTGGGATAGTTAGTTATGTAGTGTTGACTGCACAGAATTTGTACCTGAGGCTGTAGAATTGAGCACTACAAGTGCACTAGATGGCTCTGAAGCAGTGACCCAACAAAGAACATTTGTTCAAAAACATCATTTTCATTCATCTTTGTCCGGTAATGACTTGAGTTACTCCCTTTTTACATAAGCATGAGGCCTGTGCCAAATCTGTTGTATGCTCATGTAAGCAGCAGCAGGGACATATTTGACATCTTAATTTCACAAGTCCTGGAGATTCATTCAATACACTCGGAATAAATGTAATAAATAAGGTGGCCAGACTTCTTAAGTCTCAGATTGGGACACCTCAGTTTACGCATGCCACGCAGTTGGGTTTGCTTAGCTTACTCATGGATTTTACCAACAATGATATTATAGTTATGATTTCATTCATTCACTGCTGTTAGATGTCTGGATGTGAAAAACCCATGGGTGTTCAATTTTCTTGATGGGGCATTTATTTCAGTAAGTCCCACATCGGCGGAACCAGACATATTTTACTGGGGCACATGCCCCAGTATTGGTCAGCAGTGCCCCAGTATAATTTTACCTAGGGGATTAAAAAAAAAATCATGTTTTAAGTTTACATGTCCGCATAATCTACAGTAAGAGAATCTACAGTAACAGAAAGTGCATAGGCACACAACTACTTAATATGAAAACTATAACTCATTGCTACTTTATTCACTTCACTCCGTATAGTACAGAATGGCATGTGGCTACTTAATATTTACTCGGCTTGGCCTGTGATTCAGCTAGTGCTCACTTCGGAACACAAGGTCACACACACAACGGTGTCTGTCAATGCTGACTGCCCTCGCCATCATTCTTTCCACCTGTCTTCAGGTTAGTGCTGGGCAACTGTCTGTCCTTATTGTTTGTTTTCTCCTCTGTTGCCATTTCCATGGGAATTTAAATGTCACAACTTTGCTTAAACTTTTAGCTGCCGTCTTGCCAGCTAGCTCTGGCTGTAAATTGAAGTAGCCTAGTGCAGACGTTAGCTGCTGCCTTATAGCTAACTGGCTCATCATAGGCATAACTTTGATTCATAATGGTTAGCCTAGCACCGTCAACTCGGTTTCTGGAGATCGCTATCGATGTTTGATGAGCATATATGAGCTATTGTTAAAACATAGGTTCTGTATGAACAGAGAATCTGGCTCATCGAGTACTTTGGTTATGAGACAACAACATAATCTGACATGAATGTATAATTTGAAGCACCATTTATGCTTTTTTACGGTAAATTAGTGCTCAAAAATTTTTGCTCGCATTCTCGTGTTGTTTGCGCTCCAGCTGTGCCCCAGTACAGTATTAGGTCTAGTGACGCCCCTGATGTCCCACATATGATACCTGACTACAAAAAAAAAATCACATAAAATAAGATTTACTCTTGATTGACATTTCTAATACATAAAGGGTAGTAAAATGTAATTTTGCTTTTCATTTTTACAGTATCTCTGTAGTCTATATTACAAGGTACATCAATTACACATTTACCAAGTTAGCAATAAAAATCATTATCACCATGTTGTTCCGAATATAAGAGGATTTTGAATGTAAAACGACCCCCCCCCCCCCCCCCCCCAAGACAAATTTTTTGGGAAAAAGGGGTTTTCATTTCAATACTGATAAAACCTTGAGAAAAACCGAAATAAAACAAGGCAGACAGTAGTTCGGCGCCATCTATTGTCAACGTATATTGACTGCAGACTAAAATACCCAGAATCACTGATTTTAACTAAAAAGCCGAGTCCCCGAAAATAAGACGAGCCCACTTTTTCAAAGGGGATTTCCCTGGAAGAAATATGTTTTATATTCAGAACAGCACGGGTAAATTAATACTATACCTACGCGGAGTTGGTTAAGGCTACACCTTAACCAGCTCTGTGCAGGTATGGTATTAATTTAGTTGATAATCGGTGCCTTCACGGAAAACTGCATTTTCGCCTTTTCGGGAATACTGCTTCTGGAGAAGAAAGCGCTGAGTTGGCCATGGTTACTGGTCTTTCACTGGCTACGCCACACGGAATGCCACGGTGACTGTTGAAAACGCAAGTTGCTGCAGCTGCAGTAATCAAAAAGAAACACCAGGTAATGGTGGTAATTAGCCAGCATTCATTTGCAATATCTTAATTTACTAGCTAGCTAGCTAGCCATCTACTGCGAAGCAAGTTACATTTACCACACTTTCTTTGCATAAGCTGGCGGGGCAAACCTCAAGCTCCCTATCAGACACCATTGCTAAGCGTTCAAGCCTGGATAAAACCAAGCTATGTTCGTGACAAAAAAATAAAATATGGCTTCAGGTCAAACACAACTCACCTAGCTAGTGAACCCTCTATCTCGCCTCGCTGTAGCTACAACCTTGGTACAATTAGCTGGCTTCCTCAGTGACTGAACAATATTACTCCCAACCCAGTGACAACTATGCAATGTCTGAGAGTAGACATAGCTAGGTAAAGTGAAAAACAAACATACTAACAGCGAGTTTTACGAACACAGGAATTTAATAAGTCCCCGAATAACGGGTGTAGGGACTCTGGCGTAAGATAGGGCCCATAATGTCAAACAAGCTAATGTTCAGATCACCCAAAAAAAAAAACCCTTCTTTCTTCATCAGAGTCTTTGTCTAGCATGCTGCACATCTCATCACGATGCATAATTAGCTCTTAGAGGTCTGTAGTAGCAACCAATTACAATGAATTTTAGATGTGGCAGATGAACTCACACACATAGTGCCTCTGTGGTATGGGTCATCAGGTCCACCCAGTAAACTGCTGAAATATGACTTTGAATGTACACAGCAACCCTTCCACCCATTCTATTTCTGTGCTTTCAAAATATGCACTTTTTTGATGATGTCTCTTCATTTTCAACTGAGGGGTTCAGCTGTGTATCAGATATAGTTAGACTATATGCATTGTGTAACTGTACTTAACAACCAATTAAATGTATATTGTTCCTCAGACTGCATACATTTAGATGAGCAATTAATAAGCCTTTATTTGGTAGCACCCTCATTGAAACAAGTTGAGGTCAAGGTTGTCCCCTGCAGGGAGATCGTCATGGAGACCATTTCTAAAAATCTTGTTATCTTGAAAAATCTTGATGACTTGTTAGAGACCAGTCATCAGAAGAGTATTTAATCATTCTTCTGTGCTTCAATTCCATTTTCTACCCTCTTGTTGATGATTTGGGTGAGTGATGAACTTGTCATATCTTAGTACTGCATAGTCTCTGTTTTTTGTGGCCTCGGGCATCTTTGGAATCAGCTCCCCTCTCAGCTGTCTCACAGCTTCAGGATAGTCCTCATCTATAGTATTTGAATACACCTTATGGTGCAACCTGGACACATCGTCAGTGATGTTCCCGGGGTCATAGGGTGTTTCGGGTCTTACATCAGACAGCCTCACCCAGGCGACCCAGCCGGGGGTGATCAGGCCCCAACTTGTGTCCGGGTAGCGCACTACGCCATGTGTCCCCCCTCCTTAGCCAGAGCCACCGTGAAGCCTTTTCAGCAGCTTCCAAGATGTTCTTGATGGCTCGTCGCCTGTGCACTCCGCAAATCCCTAAGAGTCCCAGGACTCGGTGCAGAGACTGTCCTGCGAAGCCCCTGCAGCTCACTTCAATAGGCTCACAGCGGGCCTTCCATCCTTTCCCCCGGCACTCCACTACCAGGTCTGCGTACTTGGCCTTCTTTCTCTCCTGGGCTTCCTCTACTCGATCTTCCCAGGGGACAGTTAATTCAAGCAGCACCACCTGCTTGCTTGCCGCGGACATTAAGACCATGTCTGGTCGAAGTGATGTAACGGCAATGGTGTCCGGGAATCTCAACAGTCTCCCTTGGTCAAGCAGGAGCTGCCAGTCTCTTGCTGTCACGAGCAGGCCCCTTTGGGTCTTATTGGGTGGTTGAGGCTTCTCACCTGCTCATACGAAGGCAATAGTGGTCTTGGATGGGTGTTGCTGCTTGCTGATGTTGATGCCGGAGCAGATGGCATCTGCTACTGCCTTCAGGACCTGGTCATGAATATTTTTGACCCCATGAGTTTGTTAGGACAGAAGAGTTCAGCAGGAACACGGTCCTAATTCAGATTACCCTAGAAGGCTTGGGAAGTTGTTCCTAATAAAGTGGGCCGAGTAACAGATTGCGATTTGATTAATGGGATCGCGCACCCAATCCTGGAGACCAAGAGTAAGGCTTGGGATCTTGTTCCTACAAACTGAACTAGGAAGTGAACTTCAGTATGTTATCATCATTAGAGGTTACAAATGTTTTAAGGACAAAGAGCTTTACTGACTTGGTTGCTCAAGGGCACATAGTAAGTAACAATCCAGCAACTTGCAAACTCAAGGTAGGGAGTATATATATGTCAACACACGTGTGAGCCAGGGGAAAGATTTAATGGGACACCGCCAGCGAGGAAAGCGCACAAGACATAAACCAGTCAAAAGAGTACAATACTTCTAATAGACATGGCATAGTGAAAGTATTCATTGGGCTCGGGTAGGCTATGGTTGTAAAGGGATGTTCATGGTTAACAACAATGCATACGCATGTTATCACACTCAAAGGGTGTAAAATCAGTATTTAGGAGCCAAAGAAACTCCCTTTGTACCATTTCAACCACAAAACAGTTTGCACTGTTAACATTAGTCAGGATGGATGCTTTTTAGAACCATGCTTTTTTTTACACCTAATTTGCACCAAACCATCTGCATTTTGAAATAATTTGGAGATTTTCAGAACTTTTTATCATACTTGGTGTATCTGATTTTGGTGATATCATGACCAGAGGAACCATATCTTTCTGTTGCTAGCTGACTGGAGTGGAACTTGGCATTGTCCACACTTGCTGTGGAGAATCTGCTCTTAAGGACCTGTATTATGCAGCCCCCTTCCCCCCCTTCAGGTTATGATATTCTTTGATGTCTGAAAAATGGCAGTTTATAGACTCATTAAAATGCAAATTTACTGCCTATTATTCTCTCCCCTTAATAGAACTGGTTTCCCTTGTTGAATTGTTGTCCCTCAAATGTTGAGCTCTACTCTGATTGGGTGGTAAGCTGAGCTAAACGCAAAAAAAGTAGAATTAGTGCTGCAAGAGAGGTCTAAAGCATGAGTGAGAATATGAGAGGGAGCAGGGTGCACAGACGAATCTGGTAAGCCTGACAAATGCAGAACAGGTCTGTTTGTGACATAAAAATACCGCAGAAACCCAGCATTCTAGGACCCTTGGTTCAAGTGTTGAAATGGAGAAGAGGGTGTCTAATTAAACTAGGGGTCACCCACGTCCACCTTCTCCTGGCTGTTTGATACAGTGGAGACCATTGAGCAATGTGATTGAACTGGGGAAAAAAGTATTTTCCATATATTGGTCCTTTAGGGTTTGATCTGCCTATTCTTCTCTGACCACTCTGATCAGCCAGGTGTTTTCAACCAGAGAAATCGCTCTCTTTGTGGTATCAGTCTTCACAAACTTAAGAGACTGCAATACATAAAAATTCCTAAAGCACAGCTGTTTCTTGGATGCTGGAACCACCATATCTAGTACCAACTATCATACCACTGTGAAAATGGCTCTCATTACATATTCTGCCCATTATAATGTTAATTGAGACTAAGATTTCCAATTCCTAATGTCAGTATGCACTGTTTGCTGAGTTACAGCTCCACAGTTTGCTGTTTCAAGGAGCTGTAAATGCCCAGCTGGACCTAATAAAGCAATGAATGTATGTTTTAATACCAAAAAAAGGCATCTAATGCTGTTGTTTTCCATGGGAGCTGGGATGGGCATGACTTAGTTCTCTGTTTATTTAACCCTGTATTGTGTGAGATTGCACCGTAAAAAAAGAAGTTTAAAAAAATTCTTCTGTAGGTGTCACAATTACCTGGGATAGAAATTGGATTTTTTTTCTCTGGACATCCAGACTAGTAATCACTCAGGTTTACTAGTCCTCCCCATCTTTTACTGGACAGAGTTTTTTTGTGTAATTTGCCACATCTATAAGACATCTGTACCTCAAATCATTTAGATTTGTTTTTTTACAACTGAAGCTCACAGCTTTGCTGATTTAACTCCAATTATGTTCTAATAGGAATGAATTATCAGTCATGTGAAAAAAAAGGTAAGAGACAGATGACACAAGCCCTTCAGTAAAACAGAAAGTAATTTTTTCCTCATAATTAATAGCGAACCATATAAACTTAAAATTTCGAATCCCTTCAGTACCCTGGACAAAGAGAAATCCTAAACCAAGTATTGACATAATCTAAAATGCTGGTTTGCCCTTTTGTTGATTAAAATCAATACCAGTGCTTATGTTTCTCACCACTGCCTAATATTTGCAGTACACTACTGTGATAATGTACAACAAAGTACCAAAAATCCCTTCGTAATAGCGAGTAGAAGTCCATATATTGCTTAGGAGGTGAGACCCTTCTCTAATTATACCTCCAATTACGAAATTCCGGGGGGTATATAGTTCTATACCAAGAATTCCGTCCGTCAGTTCGTCATTCAGTCCAAAGACATTAATTGTGTGATCAATATCTCAAATATTATTCATTGGATTCTTTTCAAATTTGGCACGCTGGGATGATTTTTCACAAAAATATCACTGTTTTCCTTTTTTTGGACTAAGACATTTTCTAGAGTGTTCAATGTCAATTTGTCAGTTTGATATCTCAAATATTATTTAATGGATTCTTTTCAAATTTGCCACACATAGTTTCTAGCATATGGAGAAGTGCAGTGCTAAGTGACATAGATGTGTTGTTATTTTTATCAAAATTGATTTTCGGAACGTGATAATCGGGGGTATTAGTAAGCTCCAGTCGATCCTCAAATTCCAATGCGGGAGAGTCCAGACCTTGTCCATCAGACAATTTGCAGTTGGTTTTTTTTTGTGCAATTGGCACATCTAGAAATCATCGCTGCCATCGTTATTTTTATATTTATATATATTTATATTTTTATATTTAATATCTGTGATGACAAAAACAAGCATTGGAAACACAAGTATATGGTGACAAAGCATTTCAAATTACACCATGTGTCATACACTGCCTGGCCAAAAAAAAGTCGCACACTCAAATATTTAGTTGGAACCCCTGTAGCTTTGATTACAATGCAAATTCGTCTTGTCATAGTTTTGACAACTATATGCAATGCCAGAACATCTCTTTTCGATCAGAAATGCCATGATTTTTGTCCAAGATCTTGTCTTCTCGACATAATGGTTGAACCACTCGGTGGTCTTGAGTACATCCCAATAACTTTTATTATGTTAAAGGTCAGGACTTTGTGGTGGAAAATTTGTTTGTGAAAATGATTCCTCCTGCTTGGTTTTGTCATTCATGGTTTTCTTTGTTAAATACAGGCCAATAACTTGCCCGTTCTGAAATACTGTAATATAGTTTCCACCATCAGGGAATGTGTTTTCCGACATGATTTTGTAAGAAATGAATAGCGACGCACTTCATCAGTCAGGGTTAAAATGATTATTGCCATCTGAAACATATTAATAACTGCAATAATGATCCAATTTTAGAATTTGTTCATTAACTTCCAAACGGTGAGTTTTTTTGGCCAGGCAGTGTATAATCTCTCCAAAGGTTGATCTTTGTCCACAATGCAAGCACGTACATATTTACAATTTATTGGGGAAAGAATTCTGTATTCATACTTCATCAATATCAAATGAAATCATTACTTTTTTGGCTCACCTTGATGTTTTGGTACCCCAAGAAACATGTGGGTGTGTAAAAACATCAAGCGTACATCCAGTCAAGAAAGCGTTTAACTTCTTGTATTACAACACGTGGTAATGGCATGTAATGGCAACAGCCTTGTTACTGATGATACACCCAGTTGCTAGGGCAAGCACAGCAAACACATTTGTGATATTAAATATTAATATTATTATTTATAAATCCCCTTCTCACAAATGAAATACCCCAAAGTATACTGGCGCCCCCCTTTCAAATCCTTCTGGCAAATAAAAAGTAAAAAAATTGGAGGCTGTTTACAGAATTCTTTCCATTTATTGGTAGTTGTCAATATTTTACTAGACAGTCAGACTGGTTTGAGGACAAGTTTACTAGTCCGCCATAATTTCTATTAGTGTGTGGACTGGCGAACTACCATGAGTTTCCAACCCTGATTACTCATAGTTATTTTAATTCAATGCAGTTTAATGGAATTCGAGGTGGTATGGTGGCGTTGGTCGATTGGTTGTGGGTTTACATTTGGCCTAGGACCTTTCTGAGTAGAGTTTGCATGTTCTTCTCCTGTTCATGTTGGTTTCCTCTGGGTACTTCACTTTTCTCCCTCAAACCTTGGTTAACTGGACAAGCTAAATCGCCCAAAGATATGAGTGTGAGTCAGTGGTGTGTGATTCCTGAATTGCTCTGATAGGGGTAAGAGATCAGGCACAATTTGACCTTTAGAAATTGTTAAGTGTCATTGAACATGACATTGATCAATCAGTGGAATTGAATTCTAGAGCACTAATTTTGGAAAACTCTCCATTTGATCCTATACTTTTCTGAGCCTACTGGGTTACTTACTGTGAGCAAATGGCGATTGACACCCCCTACATGTTCAGCGGCATTCTCAGTCCCCAAAGTCCTCCACAGTGATGGACAGTTGAGCTGAGATCATGGTTCTTTGGTCTTCTCCCCAGGATGACGTTGTGATGGGCACTTTGACTGTGAGGGAAAACTTCAGATTTTCTGCTGCCCTGAGGTTGCCCATGTCGGTGAGCGAGAAGGAGAAGGAAGAAAAAGTCAACAACCTCATTACACAGCTGGGTCTCACCAAGGTGGCTGACTCTCGGGTGAGAGATCTCTTGATGCTTATCTGATCACAACAATGAATGTTCCTGCGAACAATGTTTGACTGACCATCATCAAGCTTGATTTATGGTAGAATAAAGGTGTCTTTGTGCTCCTCAGATTTTTATTACTGGCAGGTTTTGTTTCAAGTCTCCATTGATCAAAGGCCGCTTTGCTCTGATTTGCAGGTCGGCACCCAGATGATCAGGGGAATATCTGGAGGTGAGAGAAAAAGGACTAATATTGGCATGGAACTCATCATTGATCCTTCTGTGCTGTTCCTTGATGAACCAACCACTGGACTCGACGCCAGCACGGCTAATTCAGTTCTTCTGCTACTGAAGAGGTGAAGCTTAAGGATATCTACAAGTTATGATTGTCTACACTCCCTGGATGACCAGTTCATATGGTTTATGAGCTGCATGCACATTAGCCGCAAAGCATCAGGTGCTTCATGCAGTAATTCCACTGCATATTAATCAGATATTATCAATTTCTTATTGATTGAAAGATTAAAGGAGTTGAGTCACGTGAACTGCGCATGCTCAGAACTTTGAAAACTGTTCATCCTAACAAGAAATCAAAATCAAGGCGATCGTGACTTATCCTCCAAAAATTCGTTTCCATCGGCGCTCTACATTCTTCAATTTCTTGTATATATAAATATATTTTAGTTCCTTGAACATAAGGCTTTTGTTTTGGGTATTTTTTGTCCGGTATAAGTCGAAGAACTAGAGGTTTTAGCGTCCTCTCGAAGGATGTCCTCTCGAGGAGGGAAGCGGTACGGCAGCGGCCGTAAACTCTTTATCAAAAAAGCTTTATCAGGAGCACAGAGAAGAGAGAAAAAATCGGAAAAAATCCTCGTTCGGCTGATCGAGTTCGTCTGTGTTTTTTTCTTGCTGTATAGAAAGCAGACGGCAGTGCTACATGAAGGCGCTCGAATTTCTTTCCCTGGCCAACAAATATGTTTGAAAACAAGATCATTCGCATAGAAATCAGATACTTACCGAAAGTGGCGCGCTTGCACCAGCAATTGAAGTCATTCCTAGTCTTATGCAGTCTTTATTTTGTCTCGAGAGATTCACATCCTGCAAGCTCTGTATCCTACGAGTCTCCGCACGTGTGAAAGCCGGTCTGTTTATCTGATTTGTATGTCACCTCCTGAGCCTGCGCATTAACCGTGACACAGCTCCTTTAAGGTGGCTGATCAACCACAAAATGTATAAATCGCCTTCAGGCTATGTCAAATCTCTGCCTTGTCTTATCTCTTGCAGCAGTGCATCATAAAAAAACAGTTGTTGTGTAACAAGGCAATGTTGAGAAGTCACTTTAACTCTGCATAAGGGTGTTTGATGAGTTATTTGATGATTCACAATCATCTGCAGCTATTGCTGTGCTCCTTTGTCCAGAAGTGTACATTGCAAAGACAATATAGTTGCTTTGTGAAAACAGTGGAACTTTAATTTCAATTCACCTTGTTTGGTGCTTTTATTTTTCTTTACTCTTAATGCTCATCCAAAAAAAAACATCATTAATTTGAAAGTTTTTTCCTTCTACTGCCACATTTTAGTCTTGTTCGCATCAGTTAAAAAACAAGCCGTTATTTTGAATGCTGCATTTTATTATATTCCCCCTTTTCTCGGGTGACTACGATGCAAGTGATTCATGAAACTTTCTTTGCAATTCAAATAGGCAAAATTTTGTGACCTGAAATTAGAGAGCAAATGCCTGCAAGACTTTAAGCCATGGCTGTGCAGTAATAATCTTTAAGCTAACCTGCATTCAAATAGGGACCGGTTTGACTGGCATTAGAATTTGATTTTTTCTTTTGGATCAACATCAAAGGCACTTGGTTATGCTGGAGCATGGCCGCCAGACACAATCTTACGGAGCATTGTTATGATAAAGGAATAGTTCACCCAAAAATGAAATTCAGTCATTATCGACTTACCCTCATGCTGATGAGAAGTCTGGTGTAGTTTTTTATTCCTCAAAGTGCAGCCGGAGACTGGGGGGGTTTTCCTCCTGCACCGCAAATCCATATAACGAGCGTCTATGGTTACCGAAAAGAAAAGGTCCATAAAACTACGCAAAAACTTAATTCCTCCATACAGCTCGTCCGCTGCAATACAAGCGTCCTGAAGGAGTAACATCCAGAGTTTACCTGAAACAACGTCACTTTGTACAGTTTTATAGCCTATTATTCTCTCTAGTATGTTTGCCTGGAGGCGCGCTCGCACGTTCACGCGGTTCTCCTGAACAGCTGCGGGCACATACATTCGCATACATTCGTGTCTTTGGATAGACTCTGGTCGCGCAAAAATTTTGTTACGTGTTCGGAGGAAATGTGGCTTTACAAACTGCATTTCAAATTATTTCAATTTCTGCGAAATTCAGGGAATTGGGACTGAACTCCTCCATATTCTAAACCATGTTCATGCCCAGCTTGCTTATGAATATTCAATAACTGATACAGGTGTGCCATCTACTGATAGAATATTGTAACTGCGTGTATAAAATTGCAGCTCCGTGTCCGCCAGCGTTGCACAAAGGGGTTTAGTAATCCAAAATAGCAACGTGGGAAATACTGCACAATATTAATGTTCCAAAACAACCAACCAAAATTGCTTATTGATTTAATGAAAAGTCAGTTTCCTCCTAATCAAGGCCTCACAATTAATGGCACCCTTAAAGATTATTGAGAATAATGTCCACCAAAATTAAACCAGGTATTAAATTCCATGTTTATAAGTTTTATTTAAGTGTTAAGGTACTATATTGAGCCATTACATCACTTCCTGTTCCTCTAGGGTATGAAAATTAGGTAACACACATGTAATATCCCTTTGTCTTCCAACCCCATGAAGAAAACAACACGGCTGTAAGTTCAAGAGGCAAATGGTTATAGACCTTCATAAATCTGGTAATGACTACAGTAAGTATTGCAAAGAGTTGAATAATATGCCACTGAGCACTGTCAGAGCAATTATTAAAAAATCCTAAAGATTCGGAACTGCTGAAAAATTCAAGGGCAGGTGGACGTAACTGCATTTTGCCCCCCTGTTGTGATTCTGCTGTCTGCCATGTTCTGACCTGCCTTGCTATGCCCATGTTCTGATTTGCCTTGCCATGTTTTGATCTGTTTGCTATGTTCTGCTTTATTGGTATTTGATTCATTGCTATGTCTGACTACTCTTTGGCATGTGTTTTGTGATTTGGTCATTTTAGAATTCATGTATTGATTTAGTTTTGTTTCTCCAGGTTTTACTTTTTACCATAGTTTTCATTCCGGTCCATGTTTTGCTTTCCACCATGCATTGCACTTTGTCTCCCCCAGTCTGGTCTCTTGTCTTGTCACGGCTCACAGCCCCGGTACTGCGTGCCACTCTTCGGGTGATTTAATGGTTTCTGGATTTCAGTCTTCCCTCCAATCTCGCTTGCTTTCTTCACCTTACTTTTCTATTTTATTAACATACATAACAGTTTGTTGTTTTCGCTAAAAGTTACTAACACTAACTAACATTGTATATAATACTAACTCACTAACGAGCACTAAGGGATTGTATAGTTTCACTTCCTAATTGATTAACAAGCTCTCAGCACTCGCCCTGTTCTAGTCTCCACCTCTTGTCTTTCCCTAATCTTCTCTGCTGCATTTTCTGTGGATCTTCCACACCTGTTTTACGCTGTTCTTTCTCTCATTATCTATGCACATTAGAACTCCTTGACCGGAGCTGTATGTTTGTCAATAGGATTGTCTCGTGATCCCTGTCCGCGGTTTGGCTTTTGCCTATTTTATGTGATTAGGTTCTCCCTCTTGTTCCACCCTCTGTAATTAGTCTCATTTCCGGCACCTGTGTTCTGTGTAGCATATGATTCCCCCGGAGTGTATATTAGGAGTCTTTTCACAGCACTTCCTCATCAGATCGTTCTCTCTGTCTACTTGTGCCACGCTTCTCTCGCCTTGTTTACTTAGTGATACTTTTCTGACTGGACCGCCCGACTTTTCGATTTTTTGCTTCGTGATTTTGGATTTATTGTTGCATCTGTGTTTTTTTTACCCTTTTTCTGCCCGACCTCAAGATCTATGATTGCTGCCTTGGTTATGGTTTGGATTATTCCCATTGGATTTTGGCTTTGCTTCTCTGATATACCTTTACCTCTGAACCAGACCCATTTCAGTCCAACAACGAGTACTGTGATTGCTGCCCTGGTTTTTGATTCTATTTTTGCCCAACTGGATTGTGATTTTTGGAGTGTGGACTTTGTACCTTTGCCTTCTGCCCTGTGGGGGTTTTCCCCCTTTATTAATAAAATCAAATCTCCTGGATTGCTTGGTTCTCGCGACTGGTTCCTGATCGCACCATCACACCCCCAGGATACTGAGGAGGATGGTAGAGAAGAAACAAAATCCCCAAGAATCACTGTGAAGGAATTGTAGGCTTTGGTGGCATCTTGGGTCAACAAGTTTCTAAAAGGATCATCAAAACCACAGGGTCTTTGGAAGGGTTTCCAGAAGTAAACCTGTTCTGACAGAAGGCACAGAAGCATGCGCATGGAGTTTGCCAAACATCATTTAAATTATGACTGGAATAAGGTGCTTTGGTCAGATGAGACCAAATTGCACATTTCGGTCAGATACCGCACCGGCATGTTTGGCATCTAGACAGAGATGCATACGAGGAGAAGCACCTCATTTCCTTTGTGAAATATCATGGCAGCCTCCGTTGCAGACGTCATGTCATGTGGTTTTTTCTCTCACACACCAATGTCTGCACACTCAAGCGGGGTTTTGTGTTCAAGCAATCTGAGAGAAGCTCTGAAATTTCGAAGCGATAGTCACGTACTGTTGTGGG
Source organism: Gymnothorax reevesii (assembly GCA_029721435.1). NCBI lineage: Eukaryota > Metazoa > Chordata > Actinopteri > Anguilliformes > Muraenidae > Gymnothorax > Gymnothorax reevesii. The sequence goes on from CM056579.1 coordinate 77,952,236, forward strand.
AGGAAAGCAAAACACAGGTCTATAACATGTCTATAACAGAGGTAAACCAAAACCAACATGTCGAAAATTTTCAAAAGGTGGAAGAGAGGTTCGCAGAGATTCCTTGTGTTTTCCCGAACACTAGTTCTTTAGGCACAGGGCAGCGAGCTTCGGTCGGCACTGCTGTCATTAGACATTTGTTGCAGGGCTGGTCACAATCATGATAAAGTCACTTGATTTTCTTTATGTTCTCATCCAGTCGGCTTTTTTTTTATTCTTGAGCACTTATCTAATAAACAGTAGCATTTTGTACGGCACACAAACCGTTATCTTGATGAATATTCTGCATAATTTATGGAAACGAACATCCAGTTTACTTTAACATATATTCTCTTTCTTTGATTCGATTCTTCTATTACAGACAAAACAAATGTCATTATCAACAAGGTTTTTTGGAGTTTCTGTGCCTGCAGTTTTTGTTCATTAATATTTGAATGGGGAAGCCCAAAAGGACTATCATTTAACAAGCATTCTGATTTGCTGATATCGAACAATGATACCACAGAACTCAAAACCCAACTTGAGGGTGCAGATGTTGGTGTGTGAGGGAACTGAACCACATAAGATGTCTGCAATGTAGGCTAATATGATGGTGGGCCAGTCATGTTTTGGGACTGTTTTAATTCAAGAGGTCCTGGGGCACTGGTTAAGATTTGTGGCACAATGAGTTCCACAAAGTATCAGGATATTTTGTCTGACAATCTGGTTGCCTCCGCCAGAAGGCTGGGACTTGGCTGCAGATGGACTTTCAAACAAGACAATGACCCAAAGCATACCTCAAGACCCACACAGAAATGGTTCAACAAAAACAATGTTCTGCAATGCCCATTTCAGTTGCCAGACCTCAATCCATTTGAGTTGAAGAGGGCAGTTGATAAACACAAGCACAAGAATGTGAAGGATCTTAAAAGGATCTGATGCGTGATCAGGAAGACACCAAATGCGAGGTGGAAGGGAAAGGGAATTTATTAAAACAAAAGAAAACAGGCACGAGGGCCAACAAAAAACTTGGCCCAAAGGGTTGCAAAAGACAAACTAAGGAGTGCTTCACAGAGCAAAGAACTAAAGAGCAAAAACGGCAAGAACAAAAAACCACTGGAAACTCCAGGCAGAAATCCAAGAACAAAAATAAATAACAAGACTATGGCTATAATAACTAGACTGGGCTAGGAAAACAAAACGCTATATACAAGGACTATGGTAATGAAAAGCAAAAGACTTGAACATGAGCTTGAGCAAGAACATGGGAACATGACTTTGGAACAAAACTTGGCAACAAAACTTGAGACACTGTCTGCCAGCCAACTTCCATCGCATCCAGATAAAGGCTAAGAAATCGAGACATGAGGGGCAACACCTGGAGAAGGAGAAACAAGAGGCATGGCAAGATCATGACATGGACAGAGATTGGTGGACAAGACTTGCTCATTAAGAGAATGAGCGTGCTCAGCTTAAGTACTAATTAAGTATGCAGTTTGAAAGCAGCATGAATGTTTAGAACAGAAAAGCACAGCCAGACTTGAAATAGCAAAGCAGGAATCATGACAATAAACTCCCTGTCTAAATTAGTAATATTAGTAATGTGCCTATCTAAGAATTACACCACCCAGTGAGTGTTAGTAAATGTTAGTAACTTAAAAACAGTTAATTGCCAATTAAGCTTAGACAGCCCCGAATCAGCACAGCACAGAAGGAAGGGGGAAATACCAAAGCCAACCAGAGCTCTGAAATGTGCAACAACGAAGGCACGGGGCGGAACGCAGACAAGCGGTGGAGTGGCTTGGCAGACCTGGAAAAAACAAAAACATGGAAAAGTAAAAATATGGACAATGAACATGAACTATGAAATGTTATCCTAATACAAGAAACTGTTAAAACTGTGATATGAATTATGAACATGAACTATGAAACTTGGGACATGAAACTGTTAAAACCATAAATGCTGTCTTGGCCAAAGGCCAGGACACCAGAACACAACAGGATCTGCTTACAGCAATGGTCCAATATCCCCCCAAATGTGTGCATTAACCTTGACAAAAATTACAGGGAAAGACTCCATGCTATTGACCTTGGCAGAGGTGGTTGTAGTGAATACTAAATGAAGGGTGCCAATTATTATGAAACCTGATTTTGTTGAAATTTATTTGGTAATAAATGATTGTTATGCTTTTGCTTGTTTCCATGGAAACATGAATGAAATAAAGTATTTCACACCTTGGTATATTCTGTTTCTCTATAATTATATTGTTTTTTACAGTATATTTATTTTTTGTTTGTCCATTGTTAGTCAGGGGTACCAGTAGTTTTGGAACCCACTGTATTTCACCCTTTTGACACTGGTGCGCATTACTAGTTTTCATGCTGAAAGTCTCTTCACCTCACGCCTTTTCCCCAGAATGGCTGATCATGGTCGAACCATCATCATGTCTATACACCAGCCCAGATATTCCATATACCGGCTGTTTGATAGTCTCACCCTGCTGGTCAGTGGGAAGCAAGTTTTCCATGGGCCTGCCAAGGATGCTTTGGATTACTTTGCTTGCATTGGTAAGCGGGAATTGTGCAATGTCCTCATTTTCTGTCCAGTTAATTGGCTTAATGCCTTGGCTTAGTAGCTTTGACACTGTCTTAACTCATAACATGTTACTGATTGAAACAATACTACATGATATGCACAGAGGCTGGAAAACTGAAGGGAAATGAGCATTGTTTGATACTGTCTTCCAGGATATTCCTGTGAGCCCCATAACAACCCAGCTGACTTCTTTCTGGATGTCATCAATGGAGATTCAACGGCAGTAACTTTGAACAAGATGCAAAAATCTGAAGGTACACAACTGAAAAATCATGCTGGGTGATTGTGTTTATAGATGAATTCCAGGAGAAGTGTGATCGAAATTGAAAACCTGCGTGCAGGGAGTGCCTTTGGAGGTCAAAGTTTTCAAAACATGTTGCAGATACTTTTTTTAATGGTGGCATACTGTGTAGCCCGTTGCTGTTTCCAGGGGCTATTTAGAGCTGACCAATCCTTTTTTGGGAAAAAAATGCTCAGGTATTATGAAGTCAGTTAGAAAATTAGTTTTGGACTTCAGTACTTTTTTTCTGCTAAATACCTGGACTTAAGGGGTCTTCTGGGAAAAAGTGTAGAAATAACCATAGTAATGTAAAAAAAAAAAGAAAGAAATAAATATACTCAACATGATTTTAACCTCATAAAATTTTGTATTTTGATAAAAATGTACATGGTTGCCATGGAAACGGCACTTTAAATGACAAAATCTGAAAATAATTTGTGGCACAGATATTTCAATAACCCATGGCAAGATTTTCTCAAATTAGTCTCACTCGAAAGGTTTAAGATAGTTCTATGAAATGACATTTCACTTTTTTTTTGTTTGGAACAATTATGAATATTCAATGAGCTCTGTTATGCAACCATAACGAAAATCGCTATCATCACCTTGCTTCATTTTCAAAATTAACCACCTTGGGATGCACCTTTCTAGAAAATCCGATGTCATTTCAAAGATCCCCACCAGATACAACTTCAGTCCAAATTTCAGGTCAATCAGATGAGTATGAATGATTTTATGAAAGCCACAAGGTTGAAAATCAGTCAAAATTGTGATTTTCAGTAATTTGCATTTAAAGTCTCAAGTAACAATGGAGGCAGAGGAAAAACATAGATTCTTGGTGTTTACTGGCAATTCACTGCATTCCTTTATTTATTTTATGTGAAAATCAAGAATATTGACATTTTCAAAAAAAAATTTTTTTTTAATCCTGAAGACCCCTTAAGGGGACTTATAGCTACGCTAAGTGTCAATTTTGGTTCAAAATTTTAGTTTTGAGGTAAGAACATGAAGTGGTCCTTCAAATAGTCCGTAATATGGAGTCGTGTTCCGAAGGAAACATTCCTTCAATGTTTCAATGTCTTCAAGGCTGGAACAGCTATGAGAGTGGTGGCTTTTCAAACTGCGAAAAACAAAATACCATTACTGTTAAACTTTGATCACATTATTACTGCCAAACTAAAATCACATTTTTCTAAAAATGCCGATTTTAAACAAGAAAATACAGATTTCTCAGGAGCTGTACGTCCAATTAACTTCATATTTGGCAGTTTTCTTCATTTTGTGATGATCTATGTCTGTACATAGCTCTTTTGTACCTCTGAATATGAGTAAATCAAAATATGCATATTGAATGAGCTGTTTCCCGCCAAAATTGATTTAGGGGGGTCAAAATCAATCCTAGAGCACTGAAACTTGGAATAAAAGCTCAGTAGTGACATTAGGAATGTTTTTTCCTTCACATTACAGCTGAAATTATAGCCAAACACTGTTTAGTTGTCTCAATAACTGTTTTTCTAAGTATCTATTTATTCATTAAAACAGCCACTGCCATGGCAACCACTTATGTGATGCTACAGAAACTCAGTGTTTTAAGTTGCAATTTCTGATACAATTATTTTGATAATAATTCTTAGTTTAAAAAGAGAATATCTTGGAAAAATGTCTACTTAATCTTAACTAGATTAAGTAGATTTACCATTAAATAGACGGATTTGAGTACTTTAAAGTGCCAGTAAATACCTTGCATGTCTTCAATGATATCTCAATTGTGACAACATATAAAAATGGTATCAGTAGGTAGGGAAATCATTCATCTTCACATCGAAATGTTATACAAATTTTTAGGACATCGAAAAATATGGATTTTGATGTTAAAAACTCACTCAACCCTCAAACTGTCGCGCGAGCGAAAATGTGATGTCATTAGAGTAAGTTCCCTTTCTTGTGTACCACGTGATGTGTGACGTAGCACACACAACAGCAATGGCGGAAAGAATCAAGTTGACAGCCTCGGAGAGAAAACGCCAGAAAATTGCCCTTGATGCCAAAAGAAGACGAACCCTAGTATATATTGGGAGTGCTATTGATCGGTGGAAGAGTCTGAGAGAGCGACTGGGCATTGACAATGATGAGTTGGCCCTAACTTTGATGGATTAGCAAGTTGAAATACCGTGTTGGTTTTTCCTAGCAACATTTCTCGCGCTACTCGAGTTCATAAAAGTGTACAACGTAAATGGTAGTGTGCCTCGAATGGGGGAATTATGTTTTGCTTATCGTGTTTGCCTCCACATTCTCCAAAAACGTTTCTGTCTGTCTTCTTTTTCGTCCGCGCGACGCCATCTTTGTTCACAGTGTGCAATTTCGGCCCACAATGCTTTGCGTGGTGAATAATCTAGCCGATCTATTTTTAGACCGGGAAACCTTTTTTTGAAAAATTGCATTTCCTAAGGGGCTATTTACAATTGATCGTGCATGTCTACGTGAACTGCGTGTTCTACGGGCGACCCGAATTCTACGGCCAAAACTGACCCGCAGACCGATCTTGGCCCACGCAGCCAATTTTTCTGGTCGTACAGGGTAAGAACTTGTTCAATACGTGCCACTTACATGAAGCTGGCGTGATCTGCGAAATCCGTGACGATCAGGGACCTTTTCACACGCACGTGGGACGTGATGCTCGCAAGTGGAGAGTACTTAACATGCATGCGCGATTCAAGTGGCAAGAAATGCAGACCTACGGGAGGGGTTCACGCACGTGTAACGTGATTGCCACTTGAGTGGCATGCACGTCGACGACAAGGCGCAAGTGAGTGTGGAGTACGTGTTCTACGTGGCCAGTGCGGGTTGGGTTACTATTTAAAAATGCTGATGTAACAGGACTCAGCATCATTTGTCATCTTCATTCCTGCTGGTATCCTTGGAAGTGGAGGCAGTGGAAGCAGAAAGCTGACTGGAAGCTGGTGATTTCTTGGATCTCCTGGGTGGCATTTTCACAACTGTTCAAGAACTGGCAAATGACCGGGTTTAAATAACCCGCACGTGCAAGTACTTGCCACGTGCGTGCGCTGCGTGAGACGTACTTCCGACCTGCTTGCTCCGCCAGTGTCGTGCGTGGAAAGTAAGTCAGTTTTGCGCTACCCGGACGACAGAAGTGCTTACCACGTGCGTGGCACTTGCGTGGGTGTATATTCATATGCTTACAATATTAAAAATATTTTAAAATTCTTGATATATGATTCATTTTGAATTAATTTTAATGGAATTTTCCCCACAAAACCCTATATATATCTACAGCACACGCACTTGTGACGTACTTGCCATGTACTTGGCGTGGACTATTTTCGACTGTTCGCTGCGTGCACCGTGGAATTAATTTGCAGACCAATTCTTTGCTACGGGCGGTTCTACGTGCCCTGCGGCCAGCAAAACACGCACGTGTCACGTACTCGCCACGCCGAGCACGCAGTCATTTTTCCCAAATTTCGCACGTAAGTTGCACGTAGACGCCCGTACGTTCAAATGTAAATCCCCCTTAAGGTAATTTTTGGTCAAATATTTTTTATTATTTTTTTTGGGCCATATTACAGATAGCTTGACTTTTGGAATTTTTTTTTAAAAACACATGTAAGGTATTTACTGGCACTTTAAACAGATGAAGCCAACAAAATGACATGGTCGCCATTTTCACAGCTAGTCTCGTGACAGTCTAGGATTTTGATTGTGCAGTCATGAACTGTTATGGACTTGGTATTTCTTGAACTAAAGTTTAGTCAATTTGAGAGTGGCAACACACCAATATATTAGACGTAAGTACTCCTGAGAATTCTTTGGTATCTCATGATGCTCTGGCCATTATGGCTTTTAAAACGTGTCAGCTCATTTTTAGCTGACCGGCCCTATGCGCCAAAAAGTTATTGTCGTTGTTTGGCGTCCGTCCTCCATCACCCATCATTCTGAACATTTATTACATCCTCGGCCGACTCCGGCCCGGAAGGGTATTGTCGTCACCTGCGTGTTCGTCTGTCGTCTGTCGTCCGTCGTCCAGTGTCCGTCAACTCCGGCCCGGAAAGGTATTGTCTTCACCTTCGTGTCTGTCTGTCGTCCATTGTCTGGCGTCCGTCGTCCTTCCAGGATTTTTTCCAGGCCAGTACTCGCCAACTAATGATCGCAGCCTCACCAAATTTGGTATGGTAACTAATAAGCTAATTAATTCCATCTTTACTTGAAGAGCCTCAGAAGCAGACGAAAGGTCCAAAAAAAAAGGAAAGAGGGGGTAACAGGACAAAACAGGACAAAGAAAAAGACGCAGGCAGGAGCAGAGATAGAGTGCAACTGCTCTCCTCTGAAGCCGACAAGAGACATATGGGAAGTCAAATATTAACCCTCATTTGTTGACCTTCACATTGACCTTCAAAGGTTAAACGTGACCTTGTGACAATTCAATGACTTGTATCACTAAAACGGTCACAGATGGAGCCTTGGTTTGTGTTACTGACGTCTTAGAGGTGTCGTAGCACCGAGAGATTATGAAAAGTCTTTTAACAAGTTTATTGTACTGTTACAATTGTGAACAAATGGTGAATGAAACCAACTGCTGTCTGGCTCTGTCTGGTACCAGCATGGCAAGAGGCCCTAAAGATGGAGGCCCAGAGATTTATACGAAAACAAGGTGGGCTGTTCTTGACAATAAAGATTGAACTGATTGGATACAAAAGGACAAATGGCAGAGAAAACCAATGATTCAACAGTGGGTGGAGGGACACTCAAAAGATAACGATGGAACTGGATTGGTTGAATAGCCAGGTACAGACAGAATGATGGGTAGGGGGGAGGAGAAGAGTGCTGCCTTCTACCACAGAAGTCACATACAAACTTTCATTTGGTGACATTCAATTTGACTGTCGGTGACCTTCAGAGGTCAAACTTGACTTTGAGAAATTTCTATGACTTGTTTCACCAACATGGTCACAGAGAGAGCCATAGTTTTTATTAGAGATATATAGAAAGTTACATGTGAAGTCTATTTGGTGTCCTCAACTTGACCTTCTGTGACCTTAAAGTTTGCAACTGACAATGACCTCTACCACCAAAACTGCTTAGGATTGTATTACAGACATATGGGAGGTCTTATAAATATATGTGAACATTTGTGACTTTGACATTGACCTTCGTTGATTCCAAGGTCAAACTTCCACATGAAATTTTTAATAACTTGTGTCATCACTACAGGACTGTTTGCCGGTAAAGCTACAGGACCCTTGGTCCTTTTTTTATTTGCAAAATGTGACTCAAATACTTTTTGTATGCAGGTGTTTAATTCAGTTTAGGCATAGTCGCACTTATGTGAATCAGTTAGATATGGGTCAGAGGTGTAAAATCCAGGGGTCAGAAAAAGTCCTGCCAAGTTTTTGTCCCTCCCACAGAATGAGCTGATCACTCATATTGGCTCTATCTCCTATCCGAATTAAATCCAGGTGGTTGGAATAAATTTCTTGGCAGGATTTTTACTTTCTGAACCCGGACTTTACACCCCTGATGGGGGTGTTAAATTCTGTTTTAAATGTGATGGATAATTAGTGCAAGAGAAGCCTTATATTCTCTGAAACGTTGTGTATACATTTGATGTAAGAGTGATGTTTTTTAAACCTTTGCAGTTTTATTTCATTAACCATTGATAACTAACCTTGATATTAGGTCAAGGCGTTCATTTGATGAATAACAGGCTTTAGTGCTGGACCATAGTGAAAGCCACTTATTACAGCACATCCCAGATTGGGACCTCATACCAGATGTAAAACATCAAACAAAGGGTATGATATCACATGGAATATAACTCTTACTCATTATCACATTGTTTTGGGGGAGGGGACTGAGAGGTTTCGCCCTGTTGAAATTTCATTTGATTTTGGATGTTGTCCCTTAGAGCCTGACTTTGAGGAGAAAGATGATTCTCGGCAGACCATAGAAGGACGCTTGGTTGAGGAATACAGGAAGAGTGTGTACTACAAGGAGACTTTAATGGCCCTGGAGACAATCATCAAGGGCAAGGACTTCACCACTCTACCTAAATCTCGCACCATCACCTACAACTCCTCTTTCACCCACCAGTTCAAATGGGTCCTCAAGAGAACGTTCCGGAACCTCATGCTGAACCCACAGACGTCCGTTGCACAGGTGCATTACTTTTTGTTAGTGGTTGTTGTCAAGTGGTTGAATTTGCTGATGGCACAGAGCACTCATTGGGTTGATTGAAAATGATGATTATAGTCACTATCAAAAAGATAAAAGCTTTTGTTAAGTATTGTGACACTCATTTCCTTGACCTCAATGTTAAGAAAACCGATGAATTAGTTATTGATTACAGGAGAAACGGCATGGCAACTGAGGCAGTGGAAATCAAAGGTTCAGTAGTAGAAAGAGTGAACACATACAGGTATCTGGGCGTTGTCGTTAATGACAGGTTTACATGGTCTGATCATGTTAACTTATTGATGGAAAAACTTAGTCCACGTGTATATTGTCTGAGGAAGTTGCAGTCTTTTAAGGTAAATATTGCTGTGGTGAGAATGGTTTTTATGGCAGTAATATGTAGCGTCTGGAGTTACTGTGTGGTGAGATGGGGTGGGAATGTTGGGGAAACTGAGAAGGCCAGGATTGACAGAGTGACTAGAAGGACTGGAAAAATGGTGGGAGAGTTGAACACAGTAGATAAAAATGGCAAAAAAGTGACACAGAAAATAACTAGGGATCCTACTCATCCTCTGCATGGGAATTTGACAGGTAAGGTTATGGAACGCAGTGGTAGACTAAGGCCTCCTGTGTTGTGAACAGAGCGTTATGCTCTCTCTTTCATACCTCAAGCTATCAGACAGCACAACAAGCACTTTAAACATACTTTTCCAGAATATTTATTGTGCATTAAGGTCTCTTTGTATTTATGTAGTGTTCTTATGATCTGACTGGTCTGTTTGTATTTACGGTCTAGGCCTGTGTATGGCTTATCTAACTGATGTTAATTTATTGTGTACCCTCTTATAGGGACTGTATGTATATTTATGCTACTGTTTTTATGGGCATTAGACGGGTGTGGGCACTGCAATTTCCATGTCTATGGATGACATAAACTTGACTTGACTTGACTTGGTCGGAAGACTTGCCTCAAATTTCTGAACATTGTTGTTTGATCTTATACTGAAATTTACAAAACTTAAAACCAGTGAAGTTGGCACGTTGTGTAAATCGTAAATAAAAACAGAATACAGTGATTTGCAAATCCTTTTCAACCTATATTCAATTGAATACACTGCAAAGACAAGTTACTTAATGTTCGAACAGGTAAACTTCTTTGCAAATATTAGCTCATTTGGAATTTGATGCCTGCAACATGTTTCAAAAAAGCTGGCACAAGTGGCAAAAAAGACTGAGAGAGTTGAGGAATGCTCATCAAACACTTATTTGGAACATCTCACAGGTGAACGGGCTAATTGAGAACAGGTGGGTGCCATGATTGGGTATAAAAGCAGCTTCTCTGAAATGCTCAGTCATTCACAAACAAGGATGGAGCGAGGGTCACCACTTAGTGAACATATGCGAGAGCTGATTGTCGAACAACAATATGTAAAAACAACATTCCTCAACGAGCTATTGCAAGAAATTTAGGGATTTCATCATCTACGGTCCGTAATATCGTCAAAAGGTTCAAAGAATCTGGAGAAATCACTGCACGTAAGCGACAATGCCGAAAACCAACATTGAATGCCCGTGACCTTCGATCCCTCAGGCGGTACTGCATCAAAAACCAACTTCAGTGTGTAAAGGACATCACCACATGGGCTCAGGAACACTTCAGAAAACCACTGTCAGTAACTACAGTTTGTCGCTACATCTGCAAGTGCAAGTTAAAACTCTACAATGCAAAGAGAAAGCCATTTATCAACAGCATCCAGAAACGCCGCCGGCTTCGCTGGGCCCAAGCTCATCTAAGATGGACTGATGCAAAGTCGAAAAGTGTTCTGTGGTCTGACGAGTCCACATTTCAAATTGTTTTTTGAAACTGTGGACGTCGTGTCCTCCGGACCAAAGAGGAAAAGAACCATCCGGACTGTTATAGGCGCAAAGTTCAAAAGCCAGCATCTGTGATGGTATGGGGATGTATTAGTGCCCAAGGCATGGGCAACTTACACATATGCGAAGGCACCATTAATGCTGAAAGGTACATACAGGTTTTGGAGCAACATATGTTGCCATCCAAGCAACGTCTTTTTCATGGACGCCCCTGCTTATTTCAGCAAGACAATGCCAAGCCACATTCTGCACGTGTTGCAACAGCATGGCTTCGTAGTAAAAGAGTGCGGGTACTAGACTGGCCTGCCTGTAGTCCAGACCTGTCACCCATTGAAAATGTGTGGCGCATTATGAAGCGTAAAATACGACAACGGAGATCCCGGACTGTTGAACAACTTAAGCTGTACATCAAGCAAGAATGGGAGAGAGTTCCACCTGAAAAGCTTCAAAAATTGGTCTCCTAAGCTGCCGGGTGGCTCACACGGTTAAGGCACTGCGCTGCAGTGCAGAGGTGATCACCACGTCGCGGGTTCGAGCCTCGGCGTACCCACCGGCAGGGGTCGGCAGCTTTTCAGAGTAGCGCACATTTGGCTATCGCGCTACAGGGTTACAAATTGGGAAGGGACTGCCGGATTTGGGCATTCGATAACAGCTTTGTTCGTTGCTATAGCGCCTCCTGTTGGCCAGACGGGCGCTCGTCAGGAAGAATCCGGCTTGGTTCATGTCCGGGTATCCTCCGCCCTCGCTCTGAACTTGCGAAGATTCAACCAGCGAGTGTATAAGAATCAGTGGCTGACAGGCACGTGCTTCGGAGGAGAGCCGTGAACTGTCATCACTATCCTGAGTTGGCAGCAAGGGGTCGCATACGAGCAAGCTTTGTACATAGTTCCCCAATTGGGCATTCCAAATTCGGGTGGGATTGGAGATGCCAAATTTATATTAAAAAAAAAAAAAAAAAAAATTGGTCTCCTCAGTTACCAAACATTTACTGAGTGTCGTTAAAAGGAAAGGCGATGTAACACAGTTGTAAAAAGGCCCCTGTGCCAACTTTTTTGCAATGTGTTGCAGCCTTTAAATTCTAAGTTAATGATTATTTACAAAAAAAAAAAAAAGTTTCTCAGTTTGAACATTAAACATCTTGTCTTTGCAGTGTATTCAATTGAATATAAGTTGAAAGGGATTTGCAAATCATTGTATTCTGTTTCTATCTACGATTTTCATAACGTGCCAACTTCACTGGTTTTGGGTATTGTATATGACTTGATTTTTTTTTTTTTTACAGCTGTACACTGATGAGTAAAAAACATTATGACCACTTGAAGATAAAATTAATAATGTTGAAAGGTCTGCTAACAAATGGAAAGTGAACAGTACATTCTAAAAGTTGACTTGATTTGTGGGAAAAGGGACTTAACCCCTCTGCGCAGATGTAGATACCAGCGGACATGGAGCTGCTCTATTTATGTACGCAGTTACACTATTCTATCACTAGATGACACACCAGGATCCAGTTATTGAATATTCACAGGCCGAGCTCAAACAAGGTTTAGAATATGGATGAGTTCGGTCCATCCCTGTTTTCCAGGGTTTAATGACTTTGATGAGGGTCAAATCACTAAAGCGTGACAGAATACAAAGTACAATGATTTGCAAATCCTTTTCGAGTTGTATTCAATTGAGTATTTCATCTTCAAACTGATAAACTTTATTGTTCCACAGGTGAACGGTTTAATTGGAAACAGGTGAGTGTTTAGTGATTAGGCATAAACGGAGCATACCTGAAAGGCTCAGTCCTTCACAAGCAAGGATGGAGTGAGGTTCACCACTTTGTGAACAACTGCGTGCACAAATAGTCCAACAGTTTAAGAACAACGTTTTTTAACATGGAATTGCAAGGAATTTAGGGATTATATCATTTATAGTCGATAATATCATCAAAAGATTCAGAGAATTCAGAGAAATCTCTACACGAAACACTTCAAAAAACCATTGTCAGTTAATACAGTTCGTCGCTACATCTACAACTGCAAGTTAAAACTCTACTATGCAAAGCAAATGCCATATATCAACAACACCGAGAAACGCTGCCGGCTACTCTGGGCCCAACCTCGTCTGTGATGGTCTGAAGCAAATTAGAAAAGTATGCTGTGGTCTGACGAGTCCACATTTCGAATTGTTTTTGAAACAATAGCTATAGAGGAAAAGGACCATCCAGATTGTTATCAGCGCAAAGTTCAAAAGCCAGCGTCTGTGATGGTTTGGGGATGTGTTAGTGTCCATGGCATGGGTCACTTGCACATCTGTGAAGACACCATTAATGCTGAAAGGTACATTCAGGTTTTGGAGCAACATGTGCTGCCATTCAAGCTACGTCTTTTTCAGGGACATCCCTACTTATTTCAGCAAGATGCACATGTTACAACAGCGTGTCTTTTTAGTAAAAGAGTGTGGGTAATAGACTGGCCTGCCTGAGTCCTGACCCGTCTCCCATTGAAAATGTGTGGCGCATTATGAAGCTCAAAATATGACAATGGAGACCCTGGACTGTTGAGCAACTGAAGTGGTACATCAAGCAAGAATGGGAAAGAATTCCACCTACAAAACTTCTACATTTGGTGTCCTCAGTTCCCAAACACTTATTGATTGTTGTTAAAACGAAAGGTGATGTAACACAGTGGTAAACATGCCCCTGTTCCTGCTTATTTGGAATGTGTTGCAGGCATCAAATTCAAAATGAGTGAATATTTAAAACAAAAAACAAAAAGGTTTATCAGTTTTAACATTAAATGTCTTGTCTTTATATTGTACTCAATTGAATATAGGTCAAAAAGGATTTACAAATCATTGCATTCTGATTTTATTGGAATTGCATTTTGATTATTCATTGGAATTGGGGTATGTACAACAGTATTTCTGATGTAATATGATGAAGATTTTAAGTTCTCTGCCATGAAAAGCAACTAGATTGAAAAATTAATTTAGCTTGTTTAATTATTTGCAATTGAGGTTGGAACACAAACCAGCGTACACAGGGGCACTTCCAGGATACTCTAGATCAGGGCTGCCCAATCCTGCACCTGGAGAGCAACCATCCTGTAGGTTTCTACTCCAACCCTATTTCAACACAACTGATTCAGCTCATTAGCAGCTCGTCAAGATCTCTAACTGGTAAAGCAGGTGTGGTTTTCTTTGGTCGGAGTGATAACTTTCAGGGTGGTAGCTCTCCAGGAACAGGGTTGGGCAGCCCTGGTCTAGATATGTAAGGGATAATTAACGAGAAGGTGTGCATTCCACGGTTTTAATTCACGACGCGGAGGCCGCGTCGGGTGGTTGCCTCTGCGAAGTGCATTAAAACCGTGGAATGCCCACCTTCGAGTTGATTATCCCGCTTATACCATGGTCATTTGCCAGCAATATCAAATCGCAGCATTCAGAAATTTTGCTGAAAGTTTTGCACTAAAAAATAAAAAAAAAAACGAGCTGGTAATCAGTAAAGAGGCGCTGCGCCTTCTCATACCCAATAGCCTACTAAAGGCCAAGTTAAATTAAACCAGCTATCCTAAAGAGATAAAGATTTTTTTGCACACGCTTACATCCGTTTACCAGCTGATTTGATAACGTATTCCGGCTGAAATGGAGATTATGCATAACGCAACATTATGTGCGATTATGCAGACTGTAGCTAACTTGCTACCCACAATTACAATGAACTTATGACAGTTTCCGCAGACAGCGAGCTGAAATCCATGAAATCAGTCTGCTGTCATAGCACGTAGCTAGCGAACTGTCAGCAGTTGCTGACACATTAAGTGGACACGCTAGCTTCGTTTGTAACCGTACACAATTACAATCTTTTAATGAATAAAGCCTGACTACTTCGCTGCTATAATATTTCCGGTCATTATCACTCGTGTACCTATAGTTAACCGCCCCGCTGGACGCAACTTGTATGATGCCGCTAAATTTACTGGAGATAAATGAGCAGCTAGGTTTTCCGTTGTACCCAGCCTAATACCACGTTTTACGTTGTTAGGGTAGGGTAAGTTGGCTAGTGGATGAATTTCGAATGGTGAAACGACCGTAGCCGAACTACCTGCGTGGTTCCACGGTTTTAATGCATACCTGCCAGCCAATCAGAAAAAAGTATTCACCCAGACCATGGTATAATACACATTAAACAACACATGCGCATGTTCTTACATATAATTGTTACATACCCAAATTATTTAATATCTGAGATGGATGTAATGCGGATGACATGCAACTGTGTATTAAGAATTTGTGGCTGCGGTGCAACTGCTGATCTCATTTCTTACAGGACATGTGGATGCAGTGCAGCTTTTGACTTTATTCTTATGGCTGCGACTGTATTTTGATGATAAACTGCTGATGCAGTGTGGATGTGGATAGCAAAAGGAGGTTGTGGAATGCATACATTTTGCTTACTTGGCTAAAATCTTTGGCTTGAGTTTTGTTTATCATTGGTGGCACGGTGGCGCAGTGGTTAGCATTGCTGCCTCACAGCAAGAAGGTTATGGGTTTGAAGCTGGCCTGGGGCCTTTCTGTGTGGAGTTTGCATGTTCTCCCCGTGTTCGCGTGGGTTTCCTCCGGGTACTCCGGTTTCCTCCCACAGTCCAAAAACATGCATACCAGGTTAATTGGAGACACTAAAGGTGTCATACACTAAAGGTATGAGTATGACAGTGAATGGTGTTTGCGCTCTGCGATGGATTGGCAAGCTGTCCAGGGTGGGTCCCTGCCTTTGCCCGTAGTCAGCTGGGATAGGCTCCAGGTCCCTTGTGAGGAATAAGCAGGTATAGAAAATGAATGAATGGATAGCATTGTTGTAGCATTTGTTGAAACAATTGGTCTTGGTTTGCTAACTTTTTGAAGACGCTTTCAATTTGACACTGGATTTCACAAACAACAATTTCCACGGATAAGTATGCACAAAAACAAAAAATGGATGACTTTCTGTGGACATTCCATGTTTGCTGTAATACACTCTTAATAGAAAAGAGTGCAAAAAATCTATGCAATGTGCATGTTAATAGCTCAGAAGTTAACTCTAGATTGATGTTTTGGGTGGATCTCTTGAAAACGTTTAGCCGACTGTCACCTTGGTCTTACTAAGTCCTTTCAAGCCTGTTGTGAAAAAAGGAAATTAATCTGTAATTCAGAGTGACCTCATGACAGGGCTTACCCATGCAATCAACGGCAGACTAATCTGATTCTCAAAAGCGCCGACTCTTTGTCTTCACAATGTGTCACTAATGAGCTGAAAGTGGATTGTAAAGAAAAGCCATGGAGATGACTCATTTTAAGAATGATTAACTGTTAATCGGCACTAAAAGGTGATCCCTTGCTCGGCAAAGCGGCTCGTGTGACCATCTTGACCCTGACATCACCACCTCCAGCAGCATTTGAAGTGATATCTCACGGAGGCTGTGGGCCGACAAAGCTCTTAGCACCAGCAAAAGCAATCACGAGGCCTTCGTGACCTCTGATGCACTTCCACAATGAAAGCTCTGGAAATCAAGTGGAAAAGCCCTTTATCTCATAAGCTTAGTCCGTCCTGTTCAGAACCATCAAGAGTCCGTGTACCCTTGAAGTAATCAGACAATGAAAATGTTTTTCATTTCACACCAAGAAGAGTGGCCACATACAATGGTAAAATATGAAAGTGAGTTGCATGTTCAATTGGGCCTTTTGAGAACGATGGCACATTGTACAGTAGGATGCTTGAGAGGAACAATTTAGGATATTGCCAGGCTCTCCATTTTTTTCTGTTTTCTCGCGCCAATTGTATAGTTTTGAATTAGAAACCATACTTTTATTCATGTGCCCTCGTAAATTATTGCAGTTTGAAATTCAGTATTTGGATGTTTAACTCCTTTGCGCTGAAGCCAAATCTGGCACTTTATGTACTCCCCTCCTAGAGACTTTATAATTCAAGATCTTAGCTTCTCATGGGGAGGGAAAATGGCTTAAATGAATAAAGACTCATGGTGCATTTAGAATACCACCTTATTTCAGTCATAATTTTAGTACAGAGTAAGGGCTGCAATCATAAAAAATCTTTATGAATATTCAACATTGAAATTGTGAAAAAAAAAAAAATGCTGAGACTTGGAAAAACGGCTTGGAGGTAAAACAATACATTTCTGGGATAATGAACTCCCAAGAGCATACGAGTGTGATATTCAAAATTACCAACTGGCAATGAGCCAAGTAAGATAACTATCCAAGTGGTTCCTTGAATTGAATCCTTGAGTTTCTAAAGGGCCCAACTCCAAGGATTGCTGTTTTCCAGAAAAAGTAAAAAAAACATTTTTTTACCCATATATTTCCACTTTATTTCCTTTCTAGAGGGTGTCATTGGGATACTTTGGGTTGAAATTACAAGACCGTTACCTTCTTTGTTATGAGATATGCAGACCTCTCAGTCCTTGGAGTTGGGCCCTTCGGAAACTCATTGATTTAGTTTCTTTCCACGTAGCTCTCCAAGCTGCTTTCCTAGTGGCTCAGCTAATTGTGGACAGTCAGATAATAAGTAATCATGTTTTAACCACAGATCAACCATTTTGACTCATGAAGTTCAATATGAATGAATGATTTTCAAATGGAAATTATGAGAAATCATCAATATAGGTGAGAATGGACATGAACAGTCTCCAAAAAGGTCTCCAAATCCCAAAAAAGCATTCTCTCCATTGAAAGGCATTGAAATGTGTCCATTTTATTTGAACTGTATATAAGGAACGCCGGGCTGCATAATGGACACATGGTGAAATGTGTGAATATTAACAAATTGCGTGCCGGAGCAGTAACATACACATCAATATGCAGCTATACTCCCCTGTAATTGAATACTTTTCTCCATGTTACCGAGTGAATATTTTGTTGCTCCTGCCCTAGAATCTTAGTAATGGGCAAACTACCTTCTTGCTTCCTTCCTGACGGTCAAACAAAGTTTCATTGGACCTATGCAGCTGACCTGTTATTATTCACCAACCCTGTAAAGGCCCGGTCCCACTGCACTTACAGATGCAAAGAGGATGTAAAACGTAAAAAAATCTTTCCATCCGTTGGAAAACGCTATGCATCCGTCGTGTACTCATTGCGTACGCGTTTCATACGCTCTATCCATGGAGCATCCGTCCACTGATTTCATCCGCGTTTTGAGATGCACAAAACTTTTAGAATGGATGAACTTTCAGCCGTGTACGATGTAAATCCGCGACATATACGAGCAACAAACGTTCTATGTCCATTATCATCCGTTAAACTTTTGCTGTATCCTCTCTGCATCCTCTGGGCTTCCTCGCACCTCACATCCGCTGCAGCTGAAAACGGAAAGAGGGAGGAAAGATAAGGTACATGGAACGTCTATACATCGTTAGTAGTACGGAAATAGAAAGGATGTAAGCGTATGCATCTTGTATATAAAGTATTCAAAATGGACCAAGTGCTTCATCCGCTATGCGTCCGCTTCGCAGTTACCCCCGGTGACCCCTTCGGAGCTGTCATCTATAAAACTTCCATCTACTTTTATCCGCTAGGCTTCCTATGAACATGCGTTTAACATCCCCGCTACATTCTACCCACGTCCGTTCTTTTCCGTTCTGTTTTCGCAAATTTTCACCAATTTTGTCCATTTCTGGAGCGGATGAAAACGGATGGAGCTACCCCCGAAATTTTGCTCGTCCAGTGTGTCCTTTTTGCATACGTTTTGTGTCCATCGGTCAGTGGGACCAGGCCTTAAGCGCACAGTAAACTTGTATAAAAACTTTCCACTGTTTATGAGCGGTAACTATAGCTCACTGAAAGAAATATCGGAAATATACCTTATATACAAAAAAGACATTCCACCATCAGGAAAAGGCAGGTGATGGGCTACCCTAACTTGAATGCAAATCAGTGTACCTTATAACATCCAAACATATCCTCCAGCTATCCACAAAATAAAATGACATAAACCAATTGAAAATCATTTAGTTTCATTGACTGCTGTAGAAATTTGATAGCCGATCACCACACTGCGTAATATCCCACAATTTTCAGTGTTGTCAGCAAAGATAAATGGTTATTTATAATGGCATAAATCTTTTCCATCTCATAGATACTGTATATAGGGAACGCTTTAATAGATTGCATATTTCCATGCTCTCATGTAATTCAATTGCACAAAGTTGAGAAGACGCAGCCTGTCCCGCTGTTACGCGCACAAATATGTTACGCGCACAATTTTTTCTTTTAATCATGGTCAGAAAGGTCATGCTGTACTCACTTGTGTGAATCATCAGATAATTATCGAGAAAGAGCAAAGTGGACATGAACTACTGGTGTGTGTTTATGCAGCACTTTCCTCGCTGCTACTAATTGGTATTTCCAGGAGAGACTGTTAATTGTGATAACTGATCACCAAATGCTGTAAGGAATGCATCTATATGTAAATAAATGGTAGGATAATGTGTTTATTCCATATACAATATCAATAAAGGATAGTAGAAAGACATAGTAGCTTTACCGTGGTGAGCTCTTGCTTCAGAAAGCTGATTTTTTTTTCATTGCTGAATTGGCATACCTTTGGGCTGTTGTGGCTCAAGGTCGTTGTTACAATCAAAACTGATTTATTTTATTATTTTTTTTTTACTGCTGGATGGGTACTATTGGAAAATATGTTGGGCTGTTCGCCGATCAGGCTTGGTTGAGGAGCTTAATTCATACACTTTCATGGTAAAAGGGATGCGACTTAGCACGTTCATATTCTCGGCTCATTTACGGGCACCATCTTCCTCATGAATATCCAATTTGCATTTCACTCTACCTGAAGTGAAGCTGACAGTACAAACCCCAATTCCAATGAAGTTGGGACATTGTGTAAAACGTGAATAAAATAGAATGCAACGATTTGTAAAACTCATTAACCAACATTTTATTCACAATAGAACATAGACAACATATCTGATGATGCAAAATGAGCTAATATTTTTCATGAAATGGTAAAATATTTCACTTTCAACATGAAAGTTTTACACAATTTCCAAACTTCATTGGAATTGATGTTTGTATTAAGATTGTGTAACAGAGTGCATCAGTTGAGCAGTCCTGCAGGAGTCAAGGATCTGCGGAGAAGGGCTAACAAACTGTATGAAAGATACAATATGATTCCCAGGAAAAACAGAATTGCCACAGATGCAAATACGTGGTTTTAACTCAGTGACTACGTTTTTGGTGTACAATATGAAAAATAGAAAAGCTTTATTTTAATTGGTACGATATTTGTTCTTTGTGAATACAAGAATAGCAATATAGATAATTTTCATATACTCTGGATATATTTCAACATATAGGCATCGCAACATGTCAAGTTGCTTAAATTCCTCTTTTGCAGAACTATAAGATTGGAATGTTTCTTTAAAACTTGTCTTTCATTTTATCCTTTGTCAGGTGGCAGTGACGGTCTTTCTGGGACTCATAGTGGGAGCAATATTTTTTGGTGTCAAAGCCGATGAGAGTGGAATCCAAAACAGGTAATGCACAAGACAAAATAAGGGTAGATTGAGAGCCTGGCAAGGAAAATTATTGTAATGGTATTTGATCTGACCCTTTGGCCCCTTTAGGTTCATAAACCAGTGTCATTTTTCTCATCTTTTACAAGTTGATCATTCTCTACTTTGTATTTAAAAGTTATTTTTCATGTTTTTAACATAATGTTTCAAACATCTGGTATATATTTATTCATCAGCATTGGCTCAGTTGTGGCTGTTCAGAATTATTTTAACATACCTCAATATTTGTATATTCCCAACATCAAGCCCCTCCAAGTCCACATAAGACATCACTTTAATGGCTAGTAGTACTTCCATTGCTATTATAAATAAATATGGTGACAAAGGGCATTGTTCTTTAACACTTCGATAAGGTCACCAAATTAGAGATATAAACATGATTAATCATCCTAGATCTGGTGTCATCATATAATATTCTAACTCAATTAATTAAGGATTCTCAAAAATAAAAAACACCTGAATTTGAAAGTAAAAGCCAAGTGAACCCTGTCAGAGGCAAAATAAACCAGTTTTTTTATTCAGCTCATAATGGCCAATAATTTCCAATAAACTGTCTATTATTATTTCCAATATAACAACCCTGTGGAAATCCTTTTTTTTTTTTTACTTTTGGGGAAAGTGGCTGATAAATAAATTGCTGCATATGTGAATGAACACTTGTGTACTTTGATTGTCCTCCTGTAGGATGGGAGCTTTGTTCTTCATTACCACCAACCAGTGCTTCGGATCGCTGTCTGCTGCCGAACTCTTCATCACGGAAAGGAAGCTCTTTGTGTAAGGTTTTACTCAATAATGTCTCTTTTTTTTTTTTTTAATTTAAAAATTTGGCATTTCCAATCCCACCCGAATCTGGAATGCCCAATTGGGGAACTATGTACAAAGCTTGCTCGTATGCGACCCCTTGCTGCCAACTCAGGATAGTGAGACAGTTCACGGCTCTCCTCCGAAGCACGTGCCTGTCTGCCACTGATTCTTATACACTCGTGGGGTTGAATCTTCGCAAGTTCAGAACTAGGGCGGAGGATACCCGGACATGAACCAACCCGGAGTCTTCCTGGCGAGCGCCCGTCGGCCAACAGGAGGCGCTGGAGCAACCTACAAAGCTGTTGTTGTATACCCAAATCCGGCAGTCCCTTCCCAATTTGAAACCCTGTAGCGCGATAGCCAATTGTGCGCTACTCTGAAAAAGCTGCCGACCCCTGCCGGTGGGTACGCCGGGACTCGAACCGCGACGTGGTGATCACCTCTGCACTGCAGAGCAGTGCCTTAACTGTGTGAGGGCAATTTTCAAGGTCTATATACTAAATCCTGAAAAGATCACTGGATATGGGTACATAGGCCTTCAGATTAAAGCTGACAGTCAACGATAATTGGGGATATATTTATAGCCTTGCAGCATGAACAATGTACAATTCACAGCACAGTTTGTATGCTTACATCTCTTACTGCGGATTATGGCTGACCAAGATTGCTACTCTAACACAGGATAACTGTGAATATGTATTACATGCCCATATTGATACTCAAATGGTTTGTTAACCTCTTCTCTATTAAGGGCGTGTGTGTGTGTGTGTATGTGTGTGTGTGTGTTTGTGTGTGTGTATATATTATTATGACTTGGATAAAAATCACAACAAAAAAAAACCAGAAAGTACAACTAAAACAAATTTATTCTTCACAAAAAAAGTTGTACATAAAAAATATATCCACTATTTAATTCTCTAATAACACTCTGATGCCACTATTTAACTGTTGCCAAATCTAAACTCTGCTCTTGCTCTGCTTTCCTCTGCTGTCTGCTCCCTTGTGCTTAAAATCACAGCATTTATATCGACTAGCAACCTTCTGGAAAGATCCACAGGATTCCAGGGAAATCCCGCCCCCTCCAGGCAGGAAGGTGCCAGAAGCTTCGAGAAAGCACCAGTCTTTTCCCTAATGATTTTACATCAGAGCATGTTTTACAGACACACCACCAGAGGGTGCCAAATGAACAAAATAAATATAGCTGACCAGCAAGGCAGCAAAACAGCATGTAACAAATCCTCATTTACAAATGAAATATAATGCTGTACAAAAAATACTCATACATAACAATATACACGTGTTATTTCATGATACTGGGTAACAAAACTGTGACAAGAACGAACGTACCATTTCATATGAATTTTGGAAGTTCTCATCTCTGCTGACGAAACCGTCAACTGTCCAATTAATGGACATAATTAATGCAATATTTTACCGGACTATGTTACTCTGAAAGATAACCTTCATCTCATTGGATTATGGTGGACAAGAAATTTGTATGAATGAATCGGTCACTGCATGATAAGAAATCACATTATAAACCTCAAAATATGAAGTCAATAACATGAATTATGCGGGAAAGTCAATAAATAGCAGTCAGTAAAGTCTTACCTTGCGGGAGGATGGCCAATGGCAGAACGATGATCAAAAATAAGGATGAATTTGAAAGATTTTTATCATAATTCCATTTTCGCTTAACAGTGTGGCATAGAAAAGTGCGGACACGATACTTATAGCAGCAAAAATAGCCGACTCGCAGCAGCTTGAAAATGTTTGTGGCTGATCAAATGTGTAAATGGCGTCATTCCATCAAATGAGCAAAAATTTAAGAATTGATGTGCATAATCAAAGAATAGAAATGAAAATTTGTATTTGGTAACGGTCGTGATTTACTGGATGAAAAATGATTTGTAGTATTTGCGTTAGTATTTTTCAAAATTGACGGAAATTAGTGGGGTAGAGATTGGTTTATTGGCGCAAAGACAGTAAATTCATCAGTAGAGTAGCTCCAACATTGGAGCAGTGCCTCTCATTCATGACCATGGTAACAATTGTTAGCACCGTGGACACTACGAGCAACGACCATTAACCGATAATTTGAGTCTGATATCCTCCTATGTGCTAACCAGGAAAGTTTTGTATTAAAGAGGAATTTATTCACTTGACTGTGAGTAAATAACTTATGGGCAAATCACCGTAGTACTTATTGATTTCAATTTACTACATCCTTTCTTATAAGAACTAATTTTTGATGTCACATTTTGGTGTCCTTATTTGAGCAAAAAATCATTTTAATTAAGTTAATTAAAAAAAAAAAAAAAAACTACTGCGGTTCAAGTCCTAGTTTTATCCACTCTGTACTTCCTATATGTGCTATATGTGCGAATCAAGATGAACATGAATTAAATACATCATATGCCTCGGTGTATTCTTTGACTCTGCCCTTAAATTTGACAAACAGGTAAAGGCGGTTGTCTGATACAACTTCTTTGGATGGTGGGCCATCTCTAAAATGAAACCTTTCCTCTCTTTAAGTGATTTAGAAATCGTTATTGGTGCCTTTATCTTTTCTTAGGTTGATTATTGTGACTCCCTATACTATAGGCTTAGCCAGTCATCTTTGTCCCATTTACAATTAGTTCAAAAGGCTGCTGCCAGGCTCTTAAAGCTGTAGTATACGATCGGAAAATCAGTTGAGAAAGATTGATACGTTGAGAAAAATTTAAAAAAGCATCCTGCCCACACACACACACCCCTCCCCTCTGTGCTCCCTGATCCCTCCCGCCGAGCACGTGTGGCCGTCCGCGTGGAGACTCCCAGACACACCCCCTCTATCAGAGCAACAAGCCGGCCAGCAGTAAACAGACACAGAGCCAGCCTTGAATGAAGATTTACCATGTGGGATTCGCAGGTATAGCAACATTGAAAGTTATTAAATGCATGTTAAACCTTACGAAAATTACAATGGATCAGTGAGAAAGCGTGCCGTTCACAAACGCCACAATGAACTCGATTACAATAACGCTCATCAATCAGAAATTCATAGGAACGAGTTCATGAGTTCACTGAATGCATTCAGGCATAACACTGATGATAGCAATGCTAGTTTACAATGCTAAAAATAAACTTCCAACATTCCGACGCCATCTGTCGACACAGAGAAAACGACCGGCAGCGTTTACAGTCGTAAGCCAGCATTGTCATAGACTTATAAGAAGTTTTTTATGTAACAACTCACACAATAAAAGTCAAAAATTCAAAAACTGTTCAACTAAAAGTCTGCTGTATCAGCATCAGTTTTCATGCCAAAATCCTACTGAAGCTTCCTCCATCAGTGAATGGATGACCCGATGTTTACTCGGCTTTGAGTCCTGCGTTGCTCACATTTCATCTTTGATTCTGCCATTTCCTGTGCAGACTTACGCTTTGTCCCAACTTTTGTCAGTGGGGCAAGCAGGGGCCGCTTGCTGCTGTCGCTGTCTTTCTTTTCCATTCTTCTAGCACTTGTTGCTAAGCTGCTACTCAACTGCTTCTTCTTCTTCTTCTTCTTTAATGTTTATTGGCGGTTTGCAAACACTTGGTGCATTACCGCCACCAGCTACTTGCTTGTTGCAGAAAGTTTGTAACGCGGAAGGGGGCGGGGACAAGGCGGAACGCGGAGCATGGGGAGTCAGAGCAAGCTCTCAGGGGAGTGTCAACTAGAGCGAGGGGATTGGATGAGAGTAGGAGAGAGACCTTGACCAATGGAAGCCATCTGGCTGGATGGCTTACATTGGTCAACGTCTCAGCAGCCCTGCAACCACTAGAGTGAATGGATTTTTTTTGTTTTATTTGCTCTTCACATTGTGTAGGTTGTACTATAGGACCATAACCACCATCTAAATGAAGTTATTAATAATGATCAAACTTTCAAATCGTATACTACAGCTTTAACTGGTTGAAGAAAGAGGGACCATATCACTCCAATTCTGGCCTCTCTACACTGGTTTCCAGTATACCTCTGAGTTAATTTTAAGATTCTGCTTTTTGTACATAAAGCCCTGAATGGTTTGGCCCTCTCCTATGTTTCAGACCTCTTGACTCCTTATATACCCTCTAGGCCCCTTAGATCCTCATACATGGGCCTTCTGGATATCCCTCGCCAACTTTAAAAGCCGACTGCACTGTAGCTGTAGCCCCTAGACCTGTGGTCGTCAACCCTGGTCCTGGAGAGCCGCAGTGTCTGCTGGTTTTTGACGTTACTCTGCACTTAATTGATGAATGAAAGCAGTTCATTATAAGCCAAACTCATCACACCTGGTGTCTAAGATTTAAATAGGGTGGAGAAAACCAAACTCACACACCCTGTGGCTCTCCAGGGCCAGGGCTTGCTACACCTGCCCTATAAACTTTAATCTTTACTTTTAACCTCTACTTTGTCCGGATTACAACTATGCTAAATGTCCAATTACATTGACAAATCTTGGTTTCCACATAGACTTCTGTCACAACCTGCATGCCTGTTTAATTCGCTCTAGGAGTCTTGTGGGTAGTTCCTGGTTATTGATTGATGGGCTTAATATTCCCTCAGTGCAGGAGTATTGCTAACAGCACAGGGTGTGCTGAGTTTGGCTTTGTCCACCCTATTTAAACCTAAGACACCAGGTGAGATGAGTTAAAGGTGTAATGAACTGCTTTCATTCATCAATTAAGTGCACAGTAACGTCAAATCCAGCAGACACTGCGGCTCTCCTGGACCCAGGGTTGACGACCCCTGCCCTAGACTGTGGAATGGACTGCCCCCATCTATCAGATCTGCTCCTTGTCTTGACTTCTTTAACTCTTGCCTCAAAACATAAACATACTTCTACGCTTTAGCATTTCATGTATAGAGGGTCATTAGGTCTAGACCAAGTTCGATTTTCAGCCCAATCGGACCAATACTTTGGCCAATAGAGGGCATTCCATTTTGGCTAGGTTTGGCCTAGCGGGCGCAGTGGCTTTGCCACTATTTTTATAACATTGCCTTGTATAGCACTTTGCTCTAGCTGTTTTTAAATGAGCTTTATAAATACATTTAAGTTTGAACACTGAATGCTACAAAGTTAAATATTACACCTTTCTGCAAATTTAAAAGCAAGGTTTCTTTTTATATAAATTTTTCTGAGTTTTTTCTGATCTTTGGTGTCAAGGTGTATTGGGGGGTGCTCAAAGCCCACTCGATTTACGTGACCTTGGCATTATTCTCAAGGTCATGACGACAATTTGACCACTTACAAATACCTTGTCAACATGATATCTCTCGAACGATTTGACCGATTCCATTTATCTTCAGTGTCAAGGTGTATTGGTGTGATATGCCGACCCCTGTCAATTTCTGTGACCTTAGCATTATTCTCAAGGTCATTACGACCGTTTGACCACTTACAAATACCTTGTCAACATGATATCTCTAGAACGGTTCGACTGATTCCATTCATCTTTCGTGTCAAGGTGTTCTAGGGGGGTGCTCACAGGCCACTCGATTTACGTTACCTCAGCATTATTCTCAAGGTCATGTGGACCATTTGACCACTTACAAATACCTTGTCAACATGATATCTCAAGAACGGTTTGACTGATTCCATTCATCTTTGGTGTCAAGGTGTATTGGGGCGGGGGACATAGTATTCAGCTCCATCCGTCAGTCCGTCACATCCCGTTTGTTGTGAACGCGATATCTCAAGAACGATTTGACTGATTCCATTCATCTTTGGTGTCAAGGTGTATTAGGGGGATGCTCACCGCCCACTCGATTAATGTGACCTTGGCATTATTCTCAAGGTCATTACAACCATTTTACCACTTACAAATACCTTGTCAACATGATATCTCAAGAATGGTTCGACCGATTCCCTTCATCTTTGGTGTCAAGGTGTATTAGGGCCGGGGGACATAGTATTCAGCTCCGTCAGGCCATCTGTCCAGCTGTCTGTCCGTCACATCCCATTTGTGAACGCGATATTTCAAGAACCCTTTGACCAATTTTATTCATCTTTGGCTTCAATGTGTGATATGTGTGATACGCCGACCCCAGTCGATTTCCGTCACCTGGTGGAGGATACTTGTTTGTTTTGATTTCTTTGTGAAGAAATAAAAAAATGACGCATTCAATACTTATTTTCCCCGCTGAATAAATATTTACAGTATATACATATACACACTCACACACACCCACCACTGACAGATCTCTCATTTTCCAGAAGACCCCCTTTGTGTATGCTCTGAATGTCAAAATAGCGTGTTTACTCTTCAGTGGAAGGTACAAACAAAATTTTCTCAGATGCAGACTTGGATTACGATGAAAATAGCAAATTTGGTGATTCTTACGTGCCAAAGGGGTTAGAGGACAGTTTGGAAGAAGAAAATTTTACCATGTTCAATCAGCTGCTGTTTGTTGTTGTCCTCCTCTTCTTCCAAACTCTGCTCTAAACTGCTTGTCACACATGACAATTTTGTATGTACTGCATGCGGCCTTTGTATTGCTTGAAGCCCCTAAGTCTTTGCTCCTTTCTCCTGGTCTGCAGGCACGAATACATCAGTGGGTATTACAGGGTGTCTGTGTACTTCCTGTCAAAAATCCTGTCTGATATCATCACCCTCCGCACCATTCCAGCCATTGTCTTCAGCTCTGTGTCTTACTTCATGATCGGTAAGCAGCACTTAATTTCATGTCATTGGAGCCAAACTGCCGCAGGTCTATTGTTGATATGCGTCGTTTAATCTGAGATTGAGCTGCCATTTTAAATGAATGCGATTTTGTGATTTCTGGCCTCTTCTTCTTTGAAGTGATCTTAATTAGTGGATGTTAATGTTTCCTTCACAAACATTCAGAGGTGGAAAGGTCAGGTGTCAGGTCCGGCCTCTTCTTTCTTCCTCCTAGCTCAGCCTGCTGACTCAATTCATTAGTTTAACCTCCAAGCTGTTGTGCTAATTGGCCAGTGCAGGTTATAGGAGCTAAATACTGGGAGCAGCCCTTAACGTACTGAATCTGAATTGTCCACCACCGCTTTTCTCATTGACACACAGTTTGTGAACAGCAGTTCAGGACTGGTAGTTTTGGGCCAGAATAGAAGGAGAGTAACTCCAGGTCTGAAACTGGTTGTCCCGAACTGCTGTCCACAAAGTGAGGTGATGTCTTGGCTTTGTGGCTCTGCTAAAGGACAGGCCTTGACAGATGGGGAGAGACAGACCAAAAAAGAGAGAGAGACAGGCTAACAGAATAACAGTCAAATGGAAAGTCTGACAGGTGGAGAGACAGTAAGACAAACATGGCTAGATGAATAGAGACAGACAAAAGAGGGAGATGGACTGATGGAGCGAAAGAAAGAGGGATGGCTGAATTCACCATCCTCGTGGTAGGTAAGATTAATGAAGCTGTGATTCCACCTAACACTGATAGTATAGTACCCTTAGAACTGGTTTGTGACTTGGATGGACTGGTACCTAAACTGTAGATCAGGTTAGACAGTACTCTTAAATACTGGTGTTGGTAAAATGAAAGATATTACACAGGTTTGAGCAGTAACAATCAGTTCTGACTTGTTTTCAATATTTCCTCTAAATTAACATCACATAAACTCCTAAAGCACTCAACATTATCAGGTGTGGCCAGTTTTCCTCATTAAGGTAACACAAGTAATAAAAATGGGTAATTTCCATGCGAAAAGGCCTTTCAATCAGTGGTAGTCAGCTGTAAACTCCATTCGCTAACCTGTTTTTCCTTTCTTTTTCTTTTTTATTTTTTGCATCTTCAATCCCACCTTAATCTGGAATGTCCAACTGATGAACTATGTATGCGCAGACTTGCATGTGACATATGCTGCCATTTCTGGAGAGCAAAGACAGTTCACGGTTCTCCTATGAAACGCGCCCGTCAGCCGCTGCTTCTTTACAGTCAAGGCACTGGCAAGGCTCAGATTTGAACCTGGGCTGTGTTGGTCACTACTGCTCACAACTCGGCACCTTTAATCTTCATTCTCCTTGATGTAATTCTACAATGATGAAGTGCAGGTTAGATTGTGCAGGATGTGCTAAAACCAAACATGAAAGTTATCACATTAAAAGACATTTTTCTGAATTGAATTTTCTGGTTTAATCTCTACAACATTGCATCAAAAAGGAAGCTGTGCGTTTGACTGCCAATGGCTTAGTCTAATCATTGGAAAAATGGATAATGAAGGAAATGAACAGACATGCAATCAATGCTGTCGTCAGTCAAGTGTTGGGGAAACTAGCTAAAACAAATTTTCATTTCTCACTGCTCCATCCAGCTCTCGGTTCTCACTTGACCGATCAAAGAGCTGTGGTGTTTCTACGTCCACGTTTTAGCATCAGATCTGTGTTCTGGGTACCCACACAAAAGTGTAACAAAGAAATGGGATAGACTGATAGATTGGAACAATTCTTTTGGTACCATCCTTCAACTTCTGACTATGAAATCGCAAAAATGACCATTGTAATATGTTGCGTACTTAACTAAACCAGACTGCTTGGTGGAAACGAGTTGAGGTGACTGGGGACCAATGAGCAATATCACTATTTTGCCTATTTTAAGCAGCTCTTTCATCTGTTGATTACTATAAATATGCGATATGGCTCATTGGTCCCTATGGTTCATTGGACCACAGACTCCCCTACTTTCTCATAATAAACTTTTTTGAACCCCACTGGGTAATTTGTCCTCCGTATGAGACCCATCTGAGTTAATTGTGAGCACTCGCAGTGCAGTGCCCAAGGACCAATTCCAGTTCTAAAGCCAGAGCTTTGGTCAGAGACATTGGTAGGGGTGTTTGTATAGTGCAAGTTTTTTTTTTTTTTTTTTTTTGGCGAACCATAGTACCCAGAATAAACTTGTGCAAACACAGGGAAAACATGCAAACTCCTGACAGAGAGGTCCTTGCCAGCTGGGATTCAAGCCCAGAACACTCTTTTTTTCTGAGGCAACACCACCAAATTGCTGCCTGTTAAAGTGTATCACTCCATTTATCTTCTGACCTCCTGCAGGACTGAAAGCCACTGCATCAGCATTCTTCATCTTCATGCTGTCCGTGGCCCTCGTGGCGTACGCAGCCACCGCTATGGCCATGGCCATCTCTGCTGATCAGACAGTGGTTGCTGTGGCCAACATCTTCATCACCATCGGTTTTGTATTCATGATGGTACATCTGTCCTGCTGAATCTGATACTTGTGTGCATTGAAATCCTTAAATATGAGGACAATGAAAGGGCCGGAGCTTTGTGTCAGTACTGCTGCAAATAAGATATGAGAACAATTTATACAATGTTAAAGCAGACTCTTGTGTTTGTCTTGTGTATCATGTTAAACGAGTAGCATTGCAACTCTTTTTCATACTGTGCTACTGTTGTCCAAATGCCACAGCACCCCATTGTACATGCTTCATTATTACATCTGAACAATGTTATTGCATTCAGTAGTGGATTCTGTTATCTAACATTAACACCTATTTTATTTTTTAACATATGCGTGATTAAGCCTGGCTGATTCCAGACGTTAATTGGCTTTGTGTTCTAGATCTTCTCGGGCCTCTTGGTAAACTTGCCGAGCATCATGGACTGGCTGGCCTGGTTCCAATATTTCAGTATCCCTCGCTACGGATTATCTGTAAGTATGGGGGCAGCCTGTGGCCCAGCTGCTAAGGAGTTTGTCTGGGACTTTGATAGTTCAACCCCCAGTGCAGCCTCAGTCTGTCGGGTCCTTGAGCGAAGACCCTCGACTCCACATTTCTCTAGGGGATTAGCCCTTGATTAGTGCTAACTTTTGTCAGTCTCTTTGAATCAAAGAGTCCCCTAAATACCTGATATGTAATTCGCTGGACATGTTGATTGAAAGTATGTCTTCCAGTTTCTTTGATTCGCAGTGATAAAACCTATCCCACAGAGTCATTGTTTATTTCCTTGTTATATTAGGCTCTCCAAATCAATGAATTCGTTGGGCTGAATTTCTGCGAGAACACTTCTAGCACATCATTTCCCGAACTGCCCGGTTGTAATATCAGCATACCTGGCCCAAGGTAAGGAGCACATCTGTGGAACTCTGTAAAGTTTGAAATTATCAGTCAATTTCACTCTGATGCCCCTGGGAGCGAGATGCATTAGTTCTGTAGTTTCACTCTAGTTTCCTGCATGAAGAGTGCTCTCACTCCTTCTCAAAATTAAAGTAGCAGCCTCCCCTATCTGACGTTACAAGCAAAGATCAAATAAAACATGACCAAGACTGGTTTGGTTGTCAACCAGATTGAATGCCACTGGAATACATACTACATTAATATGTACTGAATTTGGTTTGATGCCTATCGCTCAACCATTTTTGAAGTAGGTGAATTGTGTATTCATTGGCACTGTATGCACAAAATTGAACATACTGTGGCCACCATTTCACCAGTTTCCTGAAACAAACGTTCATTCATGAGGTAGCATTAACCCATTTATGCCTAGCATCCTCACGAGCACTGTTAAGAAAAAGTGTCCTGTTTGAATGACTATTAGAGTGGTATTTTGAAGTATAATTACATAAAAAAGTAAAAAAAAGAAAATTCAGGCATAAATGGGTTAACTCCTCTGCGAAAATGAAAACTTAACTTTACATCAGAATTAGTGACATTTATAAGTTATTTTTATTAATGCAGGCTGCTAATTTTATACAACCCCAATTCTTAAATGGTTGGGACTAATTGTAAATTATGAGTAAAATCAAAAGTAATGTCTTTCAAATCACACCAGCCAGTATTTTATTCACAATAGAACAGCGATAACAAAGCAAATGTTGAAACTGAGAAATTTTACAATTTTATCCACAAAATGAGCTCAATTCCAATTTGATGGCTGGCACAGGTCTCAGAAAGGTTGGGACAGCCTGTTTACCATAGTGTAGCATCCCCTCTTCTTTTTAACACAGACTGAAAGCATCTGGGCATTGAGGAGACAACTTTCTTGAGTTTAACCATTAGAATTTGATCCCACTCGTTTAATACCGGCTTCCAGCTGCTGGAGAGTTTTGGGTCTCCTTTGACAGACTTTTCATTTAATTATGTGCCAAATGAAAGATCAGGACTGCAGGCAGGCCAGTTCAGCACAAAAACTCTTCTACTACGAAGCCATGCTGTTGTAATAGCTGCAGTATGTGGTTTTGAATTGTCCTGCTGAAATAAACAAGGCCTTCCCTGCAATAGATGTTGTCTTGAGAGGAGTACATGTTGCTCTAAAACCTTTCTATACCTTTCAGCATTTGTGGTGCTTTTTAAAACATGCAAGTGTCCCACACCATATGCACAAATGCATCCCCATACCATCAGAGATGCTGACTTTTGAACTGAACGCTGATAACAGGATGGGTGGTCTTTCTCCTCTTTATCCCAGAGGACATGACGCCCATGATTTCCAACAAGAATGTCAAATTTGGACTCGTCTGACCACAGGACACTTTGCCACTTTGCTTCAGTCCATTTTAAATGAGCCTTGGCCCACAGAACACAGCAGCGCTTCTGGATCATGCTCAACAATGGCTTCCTTTTGCATGATAGAGATTTAGGTGGCATCTGTGAATGGTACAGTGCACTGCGTTTACAGACAGTGGTTTCTTGAAGTATTCCTGGGCCCATTTAGTAATTTCAATGACAGAATCATGCCGGTGAGTGATGCAGTGCTGTCTGAGGGCCCGAAGATCACGGGCATCCAGTAAAGGTCTTTGGCCTTGTCCCTTAGGCAGAGATTTTTTCCAGTTTTTCTGAATCTTTTGATGATATTATGCACTGTCGACGATGAGACCTTCAAAGCCTTTGCAATTTGATGTTGAGGAACATTGTTTTTGGAGTGTTCTACAATTTTTTTTACGCAAGCCTTCACAGGTTGGAGAGCCTCCTGCCATCTTTACTTCTGAGAGACTCAGCCTCTCGAAGACATCCCTTTTATAGCCAATCATGTTACACACCTAATGCCAGTTAACTTAATTATTTGCTAAATGTTCCTTCAGCTGATTCCCTTACATATTAATTGCTTTTTCAGCCTTTTTTTTTGCCTGTGTCCTAACTTTCTTGAGACCTGCTGCCGCCAGAAAATTTGAAATAAGCTAATTTTGTGGATACAAATGTAAAATGTCTGTTTCAACATTTGAAATGTTATCTATGTTCTATTGTAAATAACATATTGGCTCATGTTATCTGAAAGTCATTGCATTTTGATGTTACTCACAATTTACACTTTGTCCCAACCATTTCGGAATTGGGGTTGTAAATCAATTATTTAATATATCAATTATTTTACATATCTTTTTCTGCAAATATTTGGAGAGTAATCGCGTCCTCAGTCATCTTGAAAATGGCTTCTCATTGTGCTGCCATTAGCCTTATCGGACAGTGCCGCTTCCACTGGTCACAGGCCATGAAATTCTGTGGAATACAGTTTCCCATCCTGGTATTGTTTGTCTACAGTTTAATACATACAGAGTACACAGAATAATATGACACTATGAATTTCACATGCAGCTTGTGGCCTACTAACATGTGATCATGTATGGGTGTTCATATGGGCCGTGGGCCGACAGTGCGCCTCAAAGTTTTGCCGCCTTCCTCTTGGTTTGGATTTTAGTTGCACTACTTCCAGCAGATGGCACTAAATGAGATCATAACTTGTACTGTTACTACCATCTACTGGGCAATAATAGCGTATTCTGAGCATAAGTGGCTATTTAGGTTTTGCATTCATTTGGTCAACTGCTGTTGCTGTTGTCCAGTGTGACATGATGAATAATGTTTAATGGTTAACAACTCTTTTCATACATTTTCCAGGTGCAGAGGTGAACAATTTCTGGAGAGCCAGGGAATTATATACACGGCTTGGGGTCTGTGGCAAAATCAGATTGCCTTGATTGTTATGACTATCATTTTCTTAGTCATTGCATATGTGAAGCTTCGATTCATTAAGAAGTTCACATAGATGCAGTTGAGCTGCTGGTGAACCTTGTTGTCCTGAGTTCCAAATTTTACAGTGAGCTTATTTTTTTATTCAATTGAAAACAATGCGAAGAAATGACTAAATACTTGATACATGTATGTTTTGAATGTTTTTTTTTTTGTATGTTTTGTGCGGTAGATTATTTTGTATCGGCATAAAATCATGCCTACATATTCTACAGAACAATCGTGTCTTTTATTGTTTGCATTCAATCAAAGTATTTAGTGAAATATTCTATTTGTGAAAGCTTTGATAAATTGCAATTTGTTTTGTGAGTTTTTTATGTTTACATGCAATATAGTAATTTGTATTGTCGGAGTTTATTACTTATCCTTATTTAATCATTTGTAAATATTTATTTATCATTGATGAACATAATTATAATTGTATCATTTTGTAGTGCAGTATATAACGAGCTGAATTTGGCTCCCCGCTCTAACCTCTAATGAAACAAGGATGAAAAATTACATTTAATTTTTTTTAAAAAAATGATTTTTATCACTCGTAATTGTGCAGAAAAAAAGTGATTTAACTTCTTTAAAAAAGACATTTTTTGTGTTGCGCATTTACTGTTCATTCTTCTGCCTGTTTCTGATTCACCAGAAGAGGGAGTCAGCCGACATTTGAGTCAGGCAGCTCCAAAACCAGTCCAATTATACGCTGTTTACATTTCTCACTGCTCTGGAGGCAAGATTGCCTCTGGCCATTCTCAAACGATGCCATTTTTTCAGCTACAATACTGCATTGTAGGATTAGTTGCAGTGACTGCGGCTTGTAATCTTTCTCCAGTCTGAAGTTGGATTCAGTCATTGTTAATGCACTAGTGCAAGACTTGGCTCTAATACTGTTGGTCTGATTCCCAACTGCCTTATTTCTAGAATAAATTTTGAGTGTTTTTTGAACTTGAAATGACTGATGGCCTATCCCATGTAATTCAGGGAAATTCCTTTGGGTCTTTGCATTGAGATTCTTTGCCATTCCATTTTCCTGGTGATAAACTTTAAGTGAAGGAGCCTTCACTGCGAGCTCTGAAATTCTGTTGAACACTTCTGTTCTCTTTCTTTTTGGTGATTCATGTTTCCATTTAGTTTTTTTTTTTTACATTTACCATGAGGTCTGATTTAATATTCTCATATGTCTAGGCTTTGTTTGTTAGAACGAAAAGCACATTGGGCTCCAAGTTTTACAAAGCATTAATTAATAAAAAAATAAATAAACCTGATAATTAAAATTATTGTGATCGTGGACCTGTGGCATTTGGTTACTGGTATCTCTCACCCATTTGGAACCATATCTTTGCCTTTAGCTTATGATGGAACTGACACAAGCGTGGAATATGCTTCTGTGAAGGGCACCAGTGTTGCTCATTGGGGTTTAGTCATACAGATTTCTACAGTGTTCCATATTTGATTTTGTCACAGCCAGATAAGGAGGGTGTGATATGCTTTAATGATACAACATCCACACTAAACTAAATGTGCACAAACACACACATCTATTTCTGCAACCTATTTCAATTGACATAGCTCCTTAACTCAATCATGGGTAGGGTGTCAAATCCCCTTTTCCTTTTTATATGTTTTGGGTTTTGGTTAGTTATACACAGAAAAAAGCTTTAAAAGTTTTGTAAAATCGATTTCCATATTTATTTGAACGATTTTAGTTCCGTCCCAATAATGGGACGCTGCCCATAACAGGGTAAATATTTTTCAGCTTACAGTAATTTCACGTATTTGGATGTCATAGCAAACTGTACTTGTTGAACATAATCACCCGAGAAACAAAAAAAACAATAAGAAACAGAGCAGACTAGCAGTTTTGAAAATCTATATCTATGATGGTATTGCTATCCTAGTTTTAGTTTTTATGATGGTTCGCAGTTATATAGGATTACTGTGGACAATTTGTTTCGTGTGTTACTACTGTTTGGTGTGGAAAACCAAACCTAAACCTAAAAAGGGACGGGTATGTTACAAGGCATATTTTTGCAATAAATTATTTATCTTGAACAATGGTTTCTAAATTATAAATTACAATACTGTTTACACTGAATTATCCATTTAATGTAACAATTCACGCTATTTTACTTGTTTTACTCACCTGTCTGATCCTCTTTTTGACATGAAAACCAAACCTAAACCTAAAAAGGGACGGGTATGTTACAAGGCATATTTTTGCAATAAATTATTTATCTTGAACAATGCTTTCTAAATTATAAATTACAATACTGTTTACACTAAATTATCCATTTAATGTAACAATTCACGCTATTTTACTTGTTTTACTCACCTGTCTGATCCTCTTTTTGACATGTCATTTTCCAATGTGTCAGCCATTTTGAAACAGGGGATCATGGGAAAATACATCAGATGACCTATTTCAAGGGCAACAACTCCACTCACCAATCTTCTACACAATTTAACCATCACAGTTATGGGCCTTTGCATCTGTGCCACAATATGTCAATGACTATTGCCTGTCACAAAAAAGGGACATGATTGGGTTAAAATCAAGGCAAGAACACAGGGGAACAGGACAGTTATGTCAGACGAAATAAAAGAAGAATCGTCATCTTAAGGATGAAAGCCAACTCCCTGTATCTGCGACACCCTTCCATGGCAACCACTGGCAAAGGAAAAACACAAGGAGAGAGAAAGGGTTACTGGAAAAAAATATGTCACCCTCGAGTCAGTCTGATAATTGACTTGTTAAGAATAATATGACTGCAACTGTATCCAAACCGTTAACACCTTTGTCTATGATTCACAAGGGCAGAATTTCAGACTGCACAAACAAATTACATAATACATTACTACTACCCAAATAAGTAACTGATACAAAGCCCTTGTGGATTTCTACCCTCGTTCAATTCAGGGAAGCTGAATTGTGGATGTGGATTCTCACGACTCATCATACGTAAGTGTAAAACTTCGATCATTAATTCTCTGCATAGGTCAATTGTCCATTTACCATCCATGAATTGTATCTGCTTTTCACTTGCTTTTTACTGTATGTAGTATTTGCTAAACTTGAGCAGAAAGTTTCAGAAGCTCTGTAGATTGTGAAACGAGTCCACGTGCAGGTCCTGTTCTTGATCCAAGAGACACTGGGAAGCTTTTCGTTCTGCATAAATCTGTCAGCAGTAGTTTATCTCTTATCTTAGCTCTCAGACAGTTTGTTCTTAGTGGGCTTTTATGGTTGCAACATTGGTTGCCTGCAAGTGAAACTCAATGGCCTGTGGATTATAACAGATTAAACATCCCACAAACTCCTCACTGCCCTGAGAGTATAGAATAAAACCCACATCTTGTCATAAAAGAGAAATATCTGTTTTCAAGTTGACTTCCACTTATCACTGATAGTGTATCTCGGTGATTCATAACATTCAAGGTGCGCACATAATATACAAATAATGTTACCTTCTCAAGGTATAGATAGCACGAGTTCACTGGCACAGATTTAGCAGAGTCAATGAATACATTAAATTTTAATGGATAATCCTCATACAAAATGTAATCCAGGAATTGACTGTCTCAGACATAGACCTACATCATCTGCTGATAGCCTCTGAGGCATTCAACCTTTAAATACTGTATTAAAGGTTAAAGAATACCCTCTCCAAAACTCGCAAAATATTTGCAGGGATTTATAACTTCATTGCAAAACCTCACAATACCCTGAATTCACACAAGGAAATTAAATGTTTAAAGAAGGATATACACTCATAAGCTAATTATGTTGTTGACTGACTCCACCCCTTTTTATATCCCTCTCTCATCTATAGGAAGCCGCACTACTATAGTAATGGCTCACAGTCAGATGGGAGCTGCATTATTTCTTCTTCTCCTGCTTGAAATGCATCATTTGGTTTCTTCTGCAGGTCAGATAATTCAATTATCTTCAATTCAATTCATATTAATAGAAACAATTTATGGTGCAGAGAAACAGAATAATTTCATAGCATCTAACTAATCGCATTATGTTCTGTTACAATAGCCAAACTGAATTTGTTCTGTTGTCTGAAGTTCAAGCTTAGTTTATCAAGAATGATTTTTGGGATATATCAATATTTCTGTCAAGTAAAATGTGCTTAGGAAACCTAATAAAAACATCAGTCATACTAGGATATGGGGTGTTGCAAATGAGGATTAGAATTCACAGCCACATAGGAAAATAGTGTCCATCTCTCACCCCATTTCCAAAAAAGTTGGGTCACTGTATAAAATATAAATGAAAACAGAATGCAATAATTTTCAGATCATTTGAACACTGTATTTATTTGAGAATAGTACAAATACTATATCAGATGTTGAAACGAAGACATTTTGTTGTTTTTTGGAAAACGTGCTCACTTTCAATTTGATGCCAGTAAAACATTTCAAATAAAGTTAGCGCATGGGCATGTTTACCACTGTGTTGCATGACGTCTTCTTCAATCATCACTCTGGAACTAAGGGGACCAACAGCTGTAGTTTCAAAAGCAAAATGTTCTCTCAGTCTTGCTTTATGTAGGCCTTCAGCTGCTCAATTTGCAGCCTCCTTAGTCACATTTTTCATTTCTTAATGCTCCAAATATTGTTAATGGATGACAGGTCTGCATTGCAGGCAGACCACTTAAGCTCCCAGACTCTTATACTACAGAGCCATGTTGTTGTAATACTTGCCGAGCAAGGCCTTCCCTTAAAAAAAGGCGTCTGGATGGCAGTCGACGTGGCACCAAAACCTGTATATATCTTTCAATATTAATAGAGTGTTCATAGATGTGCAAGATGTGCCAGGTGTACTAATGTACCCTCAAACTACAAAACCCAAAACCAGTGAAGTTGGCACGTTATGTAAATCGTAGATAAAAACAGAATACAATGATTTGCAAATCCTTTTCAACTTATATTCAATTGAATACACTGCAAAGACAAGATGTTTAATGTTCAAACTGTGAAACTTTATTATTATTTTTTTTGCAAATAATCATAAACTTAGAATTGAAAGGCAGCAACACATTGCAAAAAAGTTGGCACAGGGGGCTTTTTACCACTGTGTTACATCGCCTTTCCTTTTAACGACACTCAGTAAACGTTTGGTAACTGAGGAGACCAATTTTTGAAGCTTTTCAGGTGGAACTCTTTCCCATTCTTGCTTGATGTACAGCTTAAGTTGTTCAACAGTCCGGGGTCTCCGTTGTCGTATTT
The DNA here is from genome assembly GCA_029721435.1 of Gymnothorax reevesii. Taxonomy (NCBI): domain Eukaryota; kingdom Metazoa; phylum Chordata; class Actinopteri; order Anguilliformes; family Muraenidae; genus Gymnothorax; species Gymnothorax reevesii. The sequence continues at coordinate 77,991,752 of CM056579.1, forward strand.
TACGCGTCATAATGCGCCACATTTTCAATGGGAGACAAGTCTGGACTACAGGCAGGCCAGTCTAGTACCCGCAGTCTTTTACTACGGAGCCATGCTGTTGTAACACATGCAGAATGTGGTTTGGCATTGTCTTGCTGAAATAAGCAGGGGCGTCCATGAAAAAGACGTTGCTTGGATGGCAACATATGTTGCTCCAAAACCTGTATGTACCTTTCAGCATTAATGGTGCCTTCGCATATGTGCAAGTTGCCCATGCCTTGGGCACTAATACACCCCCATACCATCACAGATGCTGGCTTTTGAACTTTGCGCCTATAACAGTCCGGATGGTTCTTTTCTTCTTTGGTCCGGAGGACACGAGGTCCACAGTTTCCAAAAACAATTTGAAATGTGGACTCGTCAGACCACAGAACACTTTTCCACTTTGCATCAGTCCATCTTAGATGAGCTTGGGCCCAGCGAAGCCGGCGGCGTTTCTAGGTGCTGTTGATAAATGGCTTTCGCTTTGCATTGTAGAGTTTTAACTTGCAATTGCAGATGCAGCGACGAACTGTAGTTGCTGACAGTGGTTTTCTGAAGTGTTCCTGAGCCCATGTGGTGATGTCCTTTACACACTGATGTCGGTTTTTGATGCAGTACCGCTTGAGGGATCGAAGGTCACGGGCATTCAATGTTGGTTTTCGGCCTTTTCGCTTACGTGCAGTGATTTCTCCAGATTCTCTGAACCTTTTCACGATATTACGGACCGTAGATGATGAAATCCCTAAATTTCTTGCAATAGCTCGTTGAGGAATGTTATCTTTAAACTGTTCGACAATCAGCTCACGCATTTGTTCACTAAGTGGTGACCCTCGCCCCATCCTTGTTTGTGAATGACTGAGCATTTCAGGGAAGCTGCTTTTATACCCAATCATGGCACCTACCTGTTCCCAATTAGCCCGTGCACCTGTGGGATGTTCCAAATAAGTGTTTGATGAGCATTCCTCAACTCTCTGTCTTTTTTGCCACTTGTACCAGCTTTTTTGAAACATGTTGCAGGTATCAAATTCTAAATGAGCTAATATTTGCAAAAAATTACAAAGTTTACCTGTTTGAACATTAAGTAACTTGTCTTTGCAGTGTATTGAATTGAATATAGGTTGAAAACGATTTGCAAATCATTGTATTCTGTTTTTATTTACGATTTACACAACGTGCCAACTTCACTGGTTTTGGGTTTTGTATCATGGATGCTGGCTTTTGATTTGTTTGCTGATAATAAGCTGGATGGCACTGCTCCTCTTTAGTCCAGAGGACACGGCATCCATGATTTCCAAAAAGAATTTCATATTCTGATTAGTCAAACCACATGGTAGTTTTCTACTTCACCTCAGTGCATTTTAAATGAGCTTGGGCCCAGAGAAGAATGCAGTGTTTCTGGATCTTGTTTATATATGGTTTATTCTCTACATGGCAGAGTGTTAACTTGTATTTGTGGATGCAGTGACAAACTGCGTTTTTACTGATAGAAGTTCACAGAAGTGCTCCTGACTTCGTGCAGTGATTTTCACTGCAGAGTCCTGTCTGATTTTAATGTAGTGCCATCCGAGGACATGGAAATCAGTTATTCATTGGAATTTGGCCTTCTCCTATGCGTAGAGATTTTTCCGGTTTCTCAGAATCTTTTAATGATTAATCTTTTAATGTCCCATAAAGGAAAAAATCTCTAAATTCTCTCTAATTTCAAGTTGAAAACATTATTCTTAATTTGTTGAACTAGTTTCCAATGCAGTTTTTCTAGAGTGGTTGTTTATGCATGAAATACTTTTTATACCCAATCATGTTACTGACCTGTTGCTAAATATTATAACTAGAGCACTCGGCAACCGAGTACATGTATCTCCCGAAGGCCCCCCAGTTGGGCCCAGATGGTCCCAGAGTACCCAAAATCAATAGGTGTCGTGACCTTACCATAATACATGTCCCTGCAAAATTTGAATAAAATCGGTGCACTTATGTGTGCTGTAGAGCGTTCACAAGAAAATCTCTGCGGACGCGGATGCGTGACGAGGTCAAATCCATAGTATCCTCCGAACTCGTTCGAGGGATACAATTAGCAGTGAAATGCTCTGCCAGTTGTCTTTTTTTAGCATCATGCAACTTTTCCATTCTTTTATTGTCTCGTCCCAACTTTTTAAAAGCATGTTGCCGTCGTCAAATTCAAAATGAGCAGATATTTTTCAGGAAACAATAATATTATAATATATATTAATATAATATTACAATAATATTATAATCAGTTTCAGCATTTGATACATTGTCTTCTTCCAATTTTGAATTAAATGTAGGGTTTTAATCTGTTTGCAAATCATTGCATTTTGTTTTATATTTACATTTAACACAGTGTCCCAACTTTTTTTGGAAATGGGGCAGCATATTTATAGTAAGGTGATCTTTACATTAAGGTCCTCTGAAATGCGCAATATGTAGATGAAAGAGTTATATGTGATTGTCTAGGCCTTCAAACTTCATTTAACTGCAGTCCAGTCATATTCACACATAATGGTGTGATGTACAGCATATTAAAGTGCATTTTACACCATATTTTAATATGATATTCAGGAAATAGCAGTACAGCACTATTTTTCCATTCTATCCTTATGCAGTATGAAGTACATTTTAATTAAAAACCAATGCACATATAAATTAATTTAGTCACTGTTATTATAGAGTAAGGTGATTATCACGTTGGTGTTGTTAACAGAATACCAATGAAATAGCACTTTTTTTCCCCACAGCATAGGGCAAAATAATGTGTATATATTCACAGTACATGTTTTGCAGTGAAATTTCGTACACATTTGCAAATACTCATTTGGGTCCATCTTAACAAATCCTGACACAGTGCTTTTCCAGATAACTGAGTTACAGCATCATTTGTGCCCAAGATAAAGCCCACTAATGTGAAAGAAGAATTAGCAATGATTACTCATTGTGCGGAGAGTGAGCCTCATAGTGTCTTTATCCCAAAATGCCTTTATTAAGCTTGTTATGAGCTTATATGAGGCACCTCTATCCAGTGCAGTCATGTATGGTAGGGACTCCACCCTGTCACCAGGCAAGTACTCACCTAATGCGGGGAAGAATGTTGAGTATCAGTGATTTACAAAGCTTATTTCAAGCCATCCCGAGAGTGCGTAGGCAAGGGAGCAAATGCACACAGCAGGCATGGCATCATGAGTCACAGCCCTATAATTGAATTTATTCAACAAATATTCACAGTTGCTGAATAGTTTATGTAGCTCAAAATACATTAGGGGCTTTTACTTTCAACCATATCTACGAAATTCAAGTTTGGAACTAAACCAGTAAACAATGTCACTCTTCCTTCCTAGCATTGAAAGCACTGCCATACCCAGATGTTTGGCTTACGGGATTTGAGCCAAATCTACTTGACGGACAACCAGTGGAGCCTGAGCCTGCTTATAAGATCATCACCATTGTCGAGGAGTTCCTCGCCCACAGACCAAAACCCACCACAACTCGTGACCCCATCACATTTAAAAAACCCCCATCAGCCAAACCAAACGCCGCACGCATTGTCACCTATGGCCGGCATCCACTTGTAGCCCCTTCCAGACCCCATTCTGGATTTGTGGCTCTTCTCCCAGCCAATGGCAGAGCAGGCGTGAACACGTACAACGCAGGCGACAGATTTGTCAAAGATGATAAAATTTTGTCACCAAGAAAAGGGCTTCATCCAGCGCTAGTCTCACCAGGAAACCTGAACATTGCTGCTGCAGGCGTCTTCCCGCACAATGGCATCATGCCCAGAAGAGCCCCTATTCCAGGATCATTGGGCTCTGCCAGTCGATGGCCTTCTTTCTCCATAATAGGCTTGCCCAGGCTATACTAGCAGCCCAACAACATGCTGTTATGAGCTCCAGCTCTTCAGAAGAGTACCGTGGATAAGAGAACTGACCTAGGCCTGTAGATCTCACACTCAGTTCCTCCTCTTTATGTTACTTACCTATAAGCAAAACTTGAAATTTCTAATTGAAATATTACTGAAGTTATATGCGTTAACACGTAGTGCGGCGGCGGTCGGACCAAAAACATAATATCCCCGGAACGCCATTCAGCGTTTGGGAATATAATTAGGGCATAAAAAGCAGCCCCCCACCCCAGTCTAGATAGAGGTGAAACCATAGACTGCATAAAAAGATGGACGAAACGACTGTGACATCATCCATTTGTTTGAGCATACCATTTAAGAAGCCTCGATTTTGGCAGTTTGAACAGCACCATTATGTCATTTTAAAACCTGATGTGATTCCTATTAGACGAGAGCGTGAATTGAAGATCCAGAGAGGACCGTGGCTCTGGAACCTGACCTTACCGGACGAGGACCAGAGGATAGCCACACCCCCAAATCATATTCTGGCTTTTTCGTTTATTCTAGCCTATTGGGACCATAATTTACAAAAATGGCCTGCTGGCCTGAAGGCCTTGTGTCCCCCGTCACACAAGTGACCAGAAACATGTGGCAAAAACTGTTTTGATGGCTGAAAATAATGTGGTGCACTGTACGACTAATGATGTGAAGTACAATGACACTGTAGCTCATTGGTCATTGGTTGAACAGAGAGATGGATGAGGGATGGATCATTGTGATATGAGCTAAATATAACCATGGGTCATGAGAGAGATTACAATTTTCATGACTTGTGGATGATGGACGCATCGCCAAGGCATAGTTTTGTGCCCATGGCTGAGATCTACCTAACAAAGCAATAAGAATGTCATATGAATTTGGTGAGCCTCCATCAAAGCTGTCAAAAGTTATTGCGAGTGCAGTGTTCCTCACATCTTTTTGCTCAGTGACCTTGAAAACTAGGTCAAGGTCACTCATCATTGAACTTGAGCAAGGCCTTCACGAGAGGCATATGTGGTGTGAATTTGGTGATCCTCCATCAAAGCTGTCAAAAGTTATTGCGAGTACAGTGTTCTTCACATGTTTTTGCTCAGTGACCTTGAGAACCAGGTCAAGGTCAATCATCAATGAACTTGAGCAAGGCCTTCATGAGAGGCATATGTGGTTTGAATTTGGTGATCCTCCATCAAAGCTGTCAAAAGTTATTGCGAGTACAGTGTTCCTCACATCTTTTTGCTCAGCGACTTTAAAAACTAGGTCAAAGTCACTCATCATTGAACTTGAGCAAGGCCTTCACGAGAGGCATATGTGGTGTGAATTTGGTGATCCTCCATCAAAGCTGTCAAAAGTTATTGCGAGTACAGTGTTCTTCACATATTTTTGCTCAGTGACCTTGAGAACTAGGTCAAGGTCAATCATCATTGAACTTGAGCAAGGCCTTCACGAGAGGCATATGAGATGTGAATTTGGTGATCCTCCATCAAAGCTGTCAAAAGTTATTGCGAGTACACTGTTCCTGGACGGACGCACGGACGGACGGACGGACGAACAGCATTTCTATGTCCCCCGTCCCGTGCCGGGGGACAAAAATGAACATCAAAATATATCGAAGGAGACTTGAAACTAGCGATAGATACCATAAAATGATGTGGAAAATAATTTCTGAAATAATAAATCAGGTGGCAAAGTGGGGTCATTTTCTCATTGACTTCAATAGCATTGAACTTCTTTCTGCAACCACCGACTTTGCCATCTACCGGCCATTAAATATAATGCAAATTTTTGGGATTTCCGCATAGGCCTCACTTTTCAGACCTGGATGCTGCGTCCATCTTTTTATAGTCTTTGGTTAAAACCAGAGTTTGTGACAAGCAGCTTATTTTAGTTTCAGATAAATTTAAACAAGCCACAATGCCATTGAATTTTTATAAGTAAATTGGATAAATTTTTAAAACTTTGACATTATTATGCATATTTAAATTCCCAATTAAGCAGATCAGATGCTGGTTCATGTGTATAAGCCAAAATTTATTGATAAAAATAACTAAACAAATTTATATTAAATACCCCTTTAAACACCCAGCAATTATTTAATATTTCCATTAAAAAAACATTAATATTAATATTTTAAAATGCTTTAAAAAATGACTTACAATCTTTATAAGCATTTACTGCCATAAACAAATCAGTAACAAATCAGCAGATTTAATCTTTTTTTTTTCCAACTAGCAGTGAAGGACTATGTCGTAGTGATATATAAGAAGTTGAATTATTTTTCTTTATAAAGATACATATGCTTCCCCCCATTTTTTTGGGAAAAACTATAAAATTTTAAAGTGATTGTGCCTTGATTTCGTCATCGTCCTTCAACACCTCTTAAAGCAATACTGAAGTACAAAGCATCTATAAAAATTCATCATGATTTCAAGGTGCATCTATAAATTGAAAGAATTTACCTATACTCAACCACAGAAAACAGTTAACACACAATGAAAAAAATGAACAGATGCATTGCAAATGGTGAGTAACACAGGGCTATACAATACAAACAGTTAAAAATAATGAATCCCACGCCGGGTTGAGAATAAAGAACATTGTTTTAGTAACATCTTGATCCATTTCAGCTGTAGTCGATGCTTCAGTAATTCTAACCAGAAACATGTTTTCAGTAGCACAACTTCATAGTTTCTTCACATTTTGATCTATCTCAGTTGTAAATATTGCTGCCTCGATCTTGTCCAGCAATATCTTTGGAGCAGCAATTTACTGTAACACATTCACAGTGATGCATATCTCACCATTAAAAGCTTCCGCTCTTCCCAAGGATCTGTAACAGGAACACAAAATGGAGGCTCAAAAATGATGGACACATTTATCAGAACATGCAGAAACATAAGAAATAAACAGGATAAATTACAAATACTGGTATACAAGACCCGCACATTTCCACAATAGCCGCCTAACATGTCCTTGTCTCACCTATCACATGGTCCCACCAGAATGGATGTCCAGTGCATTGATCGAAGGTATACGGCAATCCTTTTTATGTTCTTTTTTAGTAATCTTTGTCTGTTTGCTGCCTGTAAATACCAAGATATACAAGGAACAAACAAACAAGAATATTTGTTAACGTGCCACAGATGCCCAAATACCCATAAACACTCAGCTGAAAATTGTAAAATACAGACGTGTATGTGCAGATACTGTGGTTCAGTGGAACCCCTCACAGATGAGGTAAATGAAAAACATCATGGTCTGTGGGGTGGTCGAGGCATTATTTCATTGAAATGAATGTTTATTTTTGTTTTTCTAATTTCACTCACATTGGACATTTAATTGTAGGCCACCAGCCATATGGCACCCCTATGACACAAAACCACAGAACAACCAAGGATCTAATACTATTGAGCGGCGCACATGGAATGTGAAAAGCAATTCTGAGAGGGGAAACTCTTGTGATTGGCGAACATACAAACACAGACAGACACACACTCAAGCACACACACAAACACAGACAGACAGACACACACGTACACACACAAACACACAGACAGCCACACAGACAGACACATACGCACACTAACACACACTTTCTTGATAAACTGTCCGGACTGGAATTATAACGTACATTCGGCTCCCCTAAGCTCAGGGAAAAGGCCATTTTTGAGCTCAGGAAAATGAATGTCTGCCCTCGAACTCTCTCCTTTCTTCTTGGTTCCATTTCCTGTTCTATCGGACAGAAAGGATCGCTCGTGGATAACGCTCTTTTCAGAGGTCACCTGAAGGAAAAGAGAATTTATATCAGTCACTTATATACAGTGCTGTGAAGAAGGATTGGTCCCCTTCCTGTTTTTTTTTCTATTTTTGCATCTTTATCACACTTTCATGTTCCAGATAATCAACCTAATTTTAATATTTATCATTTATCAGTCTAGAAAGCATTATAAAGCCATTGCTAAACCTCTGGGACTTCAGCAAACCACAGTGAGAGCCATTATCTGCAAATGGAGAAAACTTGGAATAGTGACAAACCTTCCAAAGAGTGGCCGGCCAAACAAAAATCCTCAAAGAGCCACCAAGGACTCATCCAGGAGATCACAAAAGAACCCAAACTAACATCTCAAGAACTACAAGCCACACCTGCCCCAAATGAGGTCAGCATTCACTATTCCTTAATAGGGAACGAGACTGGGCAAAAATGGAATCCCAGGAATAGCTAGTGATAGCAGCAAGGCAAAAACTGTTGCCGACCAAAAAGAACATAAAGGCCTATTCACATTTGCTTAAAAACATTTTAAAGACTGACGAGTCAAAAAATGGAACTTTTTGGAAAACAAGGGTCCCATTACATCTAGTATAAAGCTAATGCAGCGTGCTACAATAAGAACATCATATCATCAGTCAAACATGGGGGTGGCTGTGTGACAGTCTGAGGCAGCTTTGCTGCTTCAGCATCTGGGTGACCACCCAAAAGTGATGAAACTATGAATTCTGCTGTCTACCAGAAAATCCTGAAGGAGAATGGCCATCCTTTGACCAAAACTTCAAGCAGAATTGGGTTACACAGAGGACAGTGATCCAATGCACCCAAGCAAGTCCACCTCAGAATAGCTCAAAAGAAACAAAATGAAAGTTTTGGATTAGCCTAGTCCAAGTATTGACTTGAATCTGAGTGGAATGCTGTGACGTGACCTTAAACAGCCAGCTCATACTCACAAACCCACCAATGTGGCTGAATTAAAACAATTTTGGAAAGAAGAAAGGGCCAAATTTTCTTCAAAGAGATGAAAAAGACTCATTGCCTGTTATCACAAATGTTTGATTGCAGTTGTTGTTGTTGCAAAGGGTGGTACAACCAGTTATTAGTTTTAGGGGGGCAGTTATTTTTTCACATGGATGATATAAGTGTTGAATGGCACTTTAACTTCAATAAATTAAATAATCATTTAAAAGCTGCATTTTGTGTTCGCTCATGTTGCCTTTGTATTATATCAAAATCAGTTGGATGATATTTAAATATATATATATATATATATATATATTTAAATATGACAAAAAAGCAAAATAGAAGAAATTGGGAAAGGGGAAAATACTTTAGCACCGCCCTATATACGCATTCTCATGAAGTTGAATACTTCACATATCGTCACCCTCTTAAAATTATGGCCCAAGTCATTTTTTTCAAGTTTTTGGGAAAACACAAAAAACTTAACCAAATGCAGAACATATGATATTTATTAATCATTTAAAACTTTCGTCAAAAAATGACTTAGGCCATTATTTTAATAGGGTGACTATATAAAACACTGAGCAGTTCATGCAATCGAGAGTTGATGTCCTTTTACCAAATCACGATTATCACTTAAAATATAACTTGCTCTGAAGTAAGCAAGGCAGATGGAACAGTGTAGCATCGATGCAAATATACTGAAGCCATATCTCTACAGCCCACTGCTAGGCAGTGCAAATCAATATGACCTGTTTGTTTACATTACATTACATTACAGGTTCGTAGCAGACGCTCTTATCCAGAGCGACGTGCAAAAGATCAGAACAAAAGTGCAGAGCTCCTAGGAGATGAGTACAAGTGCCAACAGTAAGTGACAGAACACTTTCCATTGTTACAGATTGTTACAGATCTAAACCAATAACAAAAAGGCAAGGCTAAGTGAACAAAATGGCAACAAGGCCAAGTACAACAGAGGGAAGCATCAAATTCCAAATGAGCTAATATTTGCAAAAAATTGCAAAATATTTGCAAAAAGTTTACCTGTTCGAACATTAAGTAACTTGTCTTTGCAGTGTATTCAATTGAATATAGGTTGAAAAGGATTTGCAAATCATTGTATTCTGTTTTTATTTAAGATTTACACAACGTGCCAACTTCCCTGGTTTTGGGTTTTGTAGCAAAGTTGTAATCATTCCAACTGATGACATTTTTTCATGACTTCAAACACACACACACAGACACAGACACAGACAAAACCTAAAATGTTGGACTAGTCAAAACAAGAGCAGCAGTTGGTTAATCTGAGACTGTGGTTGTGCCGAAGTCTTCCCTTGGCCTCAGCTTGCATAAAAAAATACCCCTGTATGAGTCCACGCAAGCCTGTGCATAAAACTGAAGAATTATAGCAGCATTCTTCATGTCTATTTTCCAGAAGAAGGATCCACCAACCTTCCCAGTCAGGTTTCCATTGTAGTGATTTGAAGATTGTTGCAATATTTTATTAAACACGTTTCCTTGCTTTTTTACTTTGTCCACTGCCCTGCAGAAAACAAACAGAAAAAAAAGCCAGTAAATAATTAAACTTTTTTATTTTTTATTTAATTTTTTTACAGGCAAACCATTATACGTAATGCATTTCATCCATTAAAGCTTAAAAAGTTCCTACTATATACTGGTTCTACTTTTGTGTAAATCTTAAGTTTGATTGATGTTGGGGCATACCGTAGGCTAAGTGGGGGTCCAGTCCCTACACCAATGTTGAGTCCATTAGTTAAAATAGCTTGAGGATTGTGGGATATGGGTGGTATCACAGAGGGTGCAGTGGTCTTCAGATGCTCCGGGTTCAAATCTTTCTCAGGTGGAGCTCTCCCGAGGAAGACCCCACCCTCTGAGGTCTTTTCCAGATCTTCAGGTCTGTTTTTAACTGAAGTCTCTGCTTTCTCAAACTCCATTTTGGACTCTGAGGCCTTGGAAGCTTTGACTTCAAGCTCTCTAGCTTTGACATCGACATTAGAGTCCTTCAAAAAGAGCAAGACAGAGAAACCAAGAAAGAAATACTTACACAGTGTCTCCCTGTCACTCATATGGGGTGAAATTACAGATGTCACCAGTAATGCAAAATTAAGCAGGTAAATTTCACCCTGTAAGTCACTGTCCTCTCATCCAATGAGGAGTCTTCTTTGTCCTTCTTTGATATCTTTGACATTTTGGGCAGGGAAGGATTGTCTTGAGGATTCCGCTGAATTTTGGAATTGAGCTCCTGCGTAAACCTTTAAAACAATAAAATATCTTTCCTCTTTATACCCACCAAAATGTCAAAATAATGATCCATGTTCAATGTAATGCTGACATTGTTTGAGAAAATTTGCCACGTTCCATCCCAGCAACTTTGAGTCAATGTCGTCCAAACCCAGTTAAACGGAATACGAACACCCTGCATTTTTCAGAATTTGGCTGGTTTTTCTTAACTTTAAGTATATTTTCAGCACCAACGAAAAAACAGAATAACATAGAAACACATATCTTAATTAGAAATGTGAAAAATTACTTGCTTAGAGATATACATATTCAAATTTGACTTTCTACAATGTACTCTACTTTAGCCTTGATTACAGCCTGACATATCCGAGGCATTCTTTACAGCAATTTAAGGAGAGAACTTCCTGGTAACTCAATTCGGGCTTTCAAGAGTTCCTTCATGAGCTCTTTTGAATTTGATGGGCGCACTTCTCTGACTGCCCGGTCAAGTTTATCCCACAGCAAGTCAAGTTGAATTTCAAGATGTACAGTTGTGAGCAACATTTTTTGGCAAAACAAACGTCCCCTTAACATTTTGTGTGCCTTTGTTGCTCAAAATTAACTTCAAGATGACAAAAACCAGTGGGGTAGCCAGCGGCGGTGCTGAGACACGTCCCTTTTTGACTGCAATTAGTAGTTCTCAATCATTTTCCTTTATTGACGCGTTTTCCAATGATCGTAATTGGCAACCGAAGACACGGTTTCTCTCTATATACTATCGAACAGCAATTAAATCAAGGCTAAATTCAGTACAGTTGCGGAACAAGAACAGAGAATTGGGTTGCACAAAACTTCAGTTTAAAACAATTATTATTCCTGACCTGTTCTCAGTGATTTTCATAATTAACAGAATGTTCACTCCGTGAGCACTCCACGCTTAACAGGTGCTGCTTGTTCTCCCGGATTAGGTAAGACGACAATCATTCATCTGGACACGTCCTGTTAACTGTTAACTGTGGAGTGCTTTCTGAGTGAACCGTCTGTTAATTATGAAAAAGGGACGTGTCTTTGCACCCCCGCTGGCCACGCCACTGAAAATCAGTCAAATTCTGAACAAGCTGGCCGTGAGGCCCACAGTCTCCCGCCGCCAAAATAGATAAGTACCCTGTGAGCTTAAAGGAGATCAGTTCTGTTCAACGTGAAAGTGTATATTTTGTAAAAGATGACAAGGAACTGGATATAATATTTGACCATCAGGTTAAAGAGAACGCTGCAAAGCACTACAGTGAACAATTTTGAGCTTGTACTCAAGTTTGAAAAAAATAGATGAAGTACCAATATTTGACCTGCTAATTGCAAGGTCAAATAATAGGTCAAGGTGACAGATATTAAATAGGAAACTGGTTCATAATCTAATCTTCTTATATGCAGAACATGGGGTCTGAAATCCATTTTTTTCCTTGAGTTATCGCATTAACACCACTTTCCGGACGGACTGACAGACGAAGGACACACACACGAGGTGCATTCCTATGTTTCCCTTTTGCCAGAGGTGACGGGACACAAAAAATGCAGGGTGCATGTAATATTTTGGCCTGCAGTGAAAGTAGTATTATTAAATAAATATTTTCACTGCAATATAGGCAAAATGGTTTTGGCATCCAATACAGCTGTATTGTGTAAAAAAAAATTGTGTTGGGATTTTTACCTGAAAAGAGCCATTCATTTTGCCAAATAGCATTTACCACATTCTACTAAATCCAAACGGCATCCACTAAAGCATTCCCAAAATCACGGTCCTCGTCAGCAGAGACCTGCTGGTTTTTGACCCCCCCTTTACCTGGGAGTCAGGTGTAAAGAAACAATAATTGTTCAATATTTGCCAGGAGGGAAAGGAAACCAGGGGCTGAATTTGGATTTGAGGGCCAAATTTGGGGAGCCCTGCACTAAATTCAGCCCCATGTACCACACAGATAAACCTTACACATACTAAAAACCTGAATAAACCATTCCGCAAGATCGTGACCAAAAGGTATAGCAAGCCATGAACTGCAATGCAGTCAAGACCAAAAAAAACAAGCACATAGCCAGATGATATACTCTCAGGGCAGCTCAAATCTAGCCCTTGAATCCAAGTCCAGCCCTGGTTCTCTCTACTTACTGCCAATTAAATGGACAGTTACTGTCACTGATTGGCCAGACTGTCATCACACCTGACCCTCAGGTAAAGGAAGGGGGGATCCCCTGCATGTCTCAGCCCTCGAGGACCATTAGGCTCGTTTCCACTGCAGGAACTTGAAAAAATTTTACGGGGCCAGGGCCGTTGTTGCGTGTCTCCACCGCTGGAACCACCCCCGAAGGAGAGAGTACTGGAACTTTTACAGGGGCTAAAAAAGTCCCTGCCTCGGAGGAGGTACTCCGAATGGCCCCAAAAAATACCTGGGTGGGGCTTGGGGTTTACTTGGCGCTGACTGGATTTATTCAGGGCGGGATGTAACGTCTACAGATAGCGACAAAATAGCCGGCATTTTTAAAACTCAGCAGACGACGCGGGGGTCGCATTTTTAAAAGGAGTTCTCCTACTTCGCCCTCTCTGCGGAGACACGGCAGTTGAGAGGGCCGAGTGAGAGGACGTTCCAGTAGTAGTTCCTGGCCCCCAAATACTACCAGGAACTTCTTTGGTGGAAACAGGCCTATTGAGAAGTCCTGATCTATATAAACAAAATCACTGCTCTAGAACCCTTGAGAAAACAAGATTATTCTATACTGCCATCTAGAGTGCAATTTCACAAGCATTGTTTTTTACAGTTAAGACACTGTTGTTGTATCCAAGAGATACAACTAAAAGGAGGAGACACTCAACAAGCCTGGACTAAATATATCTGTCTGCATTCTAAATAGAGAAGACTGAAGGGTTTGTATGCGTGGTGTATCGACTCTCACTTTGCAGAAAATCCATCTTTGGTGAAGAACTCATGTTGGAGTAAATCAGAGCAGGAAGGCCTTTTATCTGGGTCAATCTGCAGGCACCTCTGTAAAAAGGCAAATAGTTTGCCCTTGCATTAAAAATACAGAACAAGTGACATCCGCTCATTAGGAGGTATGGATTATATTTAATACACGTTCACTACCCAGAAGAAAGTCAAATAATTTCTAACTAACCTATTGCATCACATAGTACTCTAGATGCTATTTTTATGACTAACCTTGGAAAGCAAATTGGACAGAAATGGAGCTTAATTGGCTTACAAGTGCTTCTGACCATAATGCAATTTAAATTTAACGATGCATAAAATATATTTAAATATAAAATATAAGCTGAAACTGTAGAAGCAGCAGAAGGAACAAGGCGATGCAGACCTTTGTTAAGTCAGACACCACGGGCGAGAGCTTGGGAAATCGCTTCTCCAGGGGCTCTTTTTCCAAAATTGCTGGCAAACTGACGCCAGCAAAGACTGGGTTCTTATAAAAGAGCTCCTGATGTCTGGGGGTTAGATTTCCTTAAAAGCAGAATCAAGCACAAATACATTAGTTCTGAAGCCCTGAGCAGTCCAGCAGTTCCATTATGTATGACATATTGATATCATGAATATGTAAGACCGCTCTCAACTCACCAAAGCACCTCATGATGTGATAGAGTTGATCTATATCAGAATCACCAGGAAATAGAGGATCTCCAGTAAGCATCTCAATGAACAGGCAACCAATGGCCCAAACATCCACTGCCCTGAAATATCAGTAAAAGCACTATGACAGAAAGCACTGAGGACTGAGCCTCAGGCATCACACTACTGGTCGTTCATTTCTATCACCAAAATGGATGAACCAATGAAGAGTACTGAACATTTTACTGATTAGAAGATTCACATAATTTTGCTCCGGTACGGTCATATCTATGACAAGGTGAATTAGAGGGATCCACGATCACCCCTCGGCAGGTGAATCATATCACATGGGGCTTTAGAATAGATATATTGCTGATAAGCATTTAATGCTAATGTTATTTCTGTGTCGGACCCCAGGAAGACCAGCTAATGTTGTGGCATTAGCTAATGGAGATCCTGATAAATAAATGTTTGATTCTCCCATTATCATTTGCTGATATTTCTCTGAAAAAGCACTCAGTGCAAATAACAATACTTTACTCACTGAAAAAAGCAGATATATTCATGAAAGCTGCTTTAGAAAAATAGTATGAATTCAACAGCAGTCCTATCTGGTAAAAAGAAAAAAAGAATAACATTATCCAGAGCAACTTACTTTTCACTGTGTAACAGTGCGCACTTATTGAGGCAGTTCTGGTTGAGTTCTTCGTGCAAGAATAAAATAGCAGTTCTCCACATATGAAGCAAACAACTGAAATTTTCACAATTCAAGTCTACCACTCGTTGCCCTGCCCAATTTACCAGATGCAGACTTACTTCCCATACTTAGTATCTCCAACCAGGAGCTCTGGCGCCCTGTACCACCGCGTGGCTACGTAGTCAGTATACACTTCACCAGGCGCAGCCATTGTCCTCGCAAAGCCAAAGTCACACAACTTGACCACGCCACATTGTGAGACCAGAATGTTCTCAGGTTTAATGTCTCGATGAATTACCTGCAAAGCAGAAACCAGCCAAACACAGGACAAAACTGAACTGTGATATGACAAGCTAACATTTAACATAACATGAATAACAATCATAGCATAAATTCACACAGTTCAAGAATAACCAAAATCTTTCCACTTATTGATTTGAAAAAAATATGCAGTTAACAGAATACAAGGTTCAAGGTGAAAAACTTCAGTGCTTTGACATAAGGTTCTGACCATCCATTTTAGTCCTTCATTTCAGGTGCATAACAATAGCTTGAAATGGCTTGAAAACAAGCAATATGCTAATAGAAAAGTTGTATGTAAATTTATGCAACAAAAGCAAAAATAAATGACCAAGGACGACCAGCTGGTAAAAAAATAATCTCAACACAAAAAGTCAATACTTGATAGGTTGGTGCAAAGTGCATATATCATATTAATATTTATACCAGCGTGTACATTCGTCACCTAAGGAAAACTTGAGTAGAAATAGAAATTTCTCATGAACAACATTTATGAATTGTTGGGTCAAATGGAAGAATACTTTGGAATATGAAGTTAACAGCAACAAAACACATCAATATATTATTAAAGACTTAGGCCAGCTCCCATGTTTGACAGCACAAAACAACACATGTAAGATGACCTTGTACACCCATGACTCCACCTTTATAAACAATTGAGAACTTGGAACACAAACCTGGAATATATAATCTGATTCTGGACAGCTCAAAATTTTGGCTCCTTTTAGAGTCAGAGTATTTCACAGAGTGAATCTAGTTGGGTAGCTATAATTCGGATATTGCCTCAAAATTAACTCATGGACAAGTCTCCAATTTGAAGACTCCAAATAGCCAAACATGATTGCCTTTGGACTGAGGGAAAGGAGCAGATTACCGCTTAGAAACTCAAACAAATACGAGGACAACAGGAAAACCCCACACAAAAAGGTCCCAGGCCAAATTCAAACCTATAACCACGTTGTTGCGATGCAATAGTGCTCCCCACTGCACAAAAGGGGAATAACAGCAACAACATCATCATCATCATTTTCTATCCATCTATCATCTAACGCCCTTATTTCTGGTTAGAGTCGTAGGGCGCTGTGGCCCAAAATGTCACGATGGAAGACAAATGAAGCAAGGGAAAAGCAACTCTTGTGCATGTATAAGAAATTTCCGGCACAAATGCAAGTCAAAAAGGCACAAAATCTCTGGTAGAAATATAAAATATAAAATATCCGCCCTATGGGTAGTGTGTGCTGTCTCAGCTGTTTTTCTTGTTTTATTTACTTCTTTTTTACACGTGCATGTCCCCTGGCATGTATAACTGAGAGATTTTAAATACAGATACAATGGGCTCAAAAAATACTGGCACCCCTGATTGGCAATGCAGAAACAATACACAAAAAATATAAACTTGTGAAATACTTTGTTATTAATGTTTCGATGAAAACAACCAAATTCACAACAATAATTTAATATAAAATACATTAAAACAAAATCAATGTTTTGTAATAATAGGCCCCCTTCATTCAGTGCATAGTACAACCATCTCTAGCAAGGATAACAGCATGGAGTTTTTGCTGTAATTTTTGACAAGGTTAAGGACCCAATCTGGGGGGATTTGGACTATTTCAAGCAGATCCTCTCAAGATCCCTCAAATTCTAGGGTTTAATTTATCAGCTGCCCTTCTCAACTCAGGCCACAGGTTTTCAAAAGGACTGAGGTCTGGCAACTGAGATGGCCATTGCACAACGTTGATTTTGTCGTCACAGAACCATTTCTGTGTGGATCTTGAGGTATACTTTGGGTCATTGTCTTGTTGGAAAGTCCATTTACGGCGAAGTCCCAGCCTTCTGATGGAGGCTACCAGGTGGTCATCCTGATATCCTGATACTCGGTGGAATTAATTAGGCCATTAATCTTTACCAGTGCCCCAGGACCTCTTGAATTAAAACAGCCCCAAAACATGACTGACCCACTATCATTTTTCACCGTACATATGAGGTACCTCTCTCTGTATGCACCTTTGTTTTGACGCCAAATATGCTGATGCTGTATCTGACCGAAAGATCCAATTTTGGTCTCATCTGACCAAAGCACCTTGTTGCAGTCATAATTTTAATGACGTTTGGCAAACTCCAAGTGCTTGCACCTGTGTCCTCTGGTCAGAAAAGGTTTTCTTCAGGCAACCCTTCCAAAGAGCCTGTGGTTGTGGAGTAGGCACCTGATGGTGCTTTTTGAAACCTGGTGACCCCAAGATTTATTTCATAATTGCCCTGACAGTGCTCAGTGGTATATATACTCAGCAACAAAAGTTTCTGTGACACCATTTATGTGTATGTTATCAATGACACGCAAAGATCTCAATGCAATCAATATGTTTATTTAACAGGAGAAACACTGACTTTTCAGTGCCAACGTCACTCAAAACGAAAAATGTCATTTTCATGCGTCATGAAGCACTTGTCTGACGTCTAACCAATTGTGACCTTCACACTTCAATACCGGGTGTGACTTCCTCGTGCCATGATGCAAGCAACGCATCTCCGGCGCATGGACCGAATCAGATGTGCCAGAAATTGCTGTGGGATGTCATTCCAAATCTGACGTAGACGTTGTCGCAATTCCTGGAGTGTAGCTGGCGGGTTATCCAACCGCCGCAAACGTCAATCCATCTCGTCCCAAAGATGCTCGATTGGGGACATGTCTGGGGATCTGGCTGGCCATGGCAGGACATTGACATGTTGTTGCATCAGATACTGCTGTACAATCCTTGCAACGTGTGGTCTGGCGTTATCATGTTGCAGCGTTATTCCGGGACCATGTTGCATCAAAAATGGTACCACCAATGGCCGTAGCACTTCATCGCGTTATCTTTGACCTGTCAGATTTCCATCAATAACAAGCAAATCTGTTCTGTTTCTAGCCGTGATCCCTCCCCAAATCATGACACTACCACCTCCAAAACGATCAAATTCCTGAACACAGTTGTTGGCATAACGTTCTCCACGTCGACGGTATACACGTAAACGACCATCACATCGGTTAAGCATGAATCTTGATTCATCAGTGAAGAGTACAAGATCCCACTGACGTTGGATCCACCGTCGATGTTGTTGTGCCCACTGTAGACGCAGTCGTCGGTGTTGTACTGTGAGTATTGGACGTCTTGCTGGCCGACGTGGGACAATGCCAAAATGACGGAGACGGAGACGGATTGTCTGTGCAGACAGTCGCCTCAAACCAGGTATCGTTCTTGCAGTTATGGTTGCAGGTTGGAATCGATTTCGGAGATGGGTTGTTCGAATCCAGTTGTCCTGTCTGGGAGTGGTTACTCGTGGACGGCCGCTGCGAGGACGGTCTCTGACATGTCTTGTCTGCTGATGACGCTGCCATAAGTTCCAAATGGTGTTTCGGTGGACATTCAGGCAATGAGCAACTTCCCTCTGCGAGGTTCCGGATTCAATCATCCCAATGGCCCTCCACCGATCATTTTCAGACAGTCTTGGCATTTAGAGGGTAGAGTTCCTGATCCGAAATGGCTGTGTTTTCGATAAGTGATGCTTCCGTCGTTCATCAGACACAATGTGAACATTCCAAAAATTCTCCTCCTTTATTGCCATCCACAAGCATGATTTACGCACATTTTCACGTGCAAAGTCATTTTCTCGCATTTTCATGATTTCCATTTCAATGTTGTGTTTACGTGTACTGTTTCAGTCTGATATCACCATGTATGACAATTTCATAATTGCGTTATGAAAAATAATTAACAATATTGGTGTCACAGAAACTTTTGTTGCTGAGTATACAATCATTTGTTAATCTTTTTGTAGCCAATACCAGATTTATCCAGGTCTATGACCATCTGCCTCTTTTGAACGGACAGTTTTTTTGTTTTCTTCACGCTGTAGGATGACAAAGGGATAGTGTGTGAGTGTTTACCTCATTTTTATACCTTTGTGAAACAAGAAGCAATGCAATGGCTCAATATAATTCCTTAACACTTAGATAAAACTTAAGTGGAATGAAATACCTGGTTTAATTTTAAAGATAATCTTGAATAGCGCCATTAATTGTGAAATCTTGATTTGGAGGAAAGTGATTTTCAATAAAATCAGAAAATAATTTTGGTTGGTTCCATTGGAACACTAATATCACACTGTATTTTTCACATGTTGCTATTTAGAGTTTCTCTATAAATATATTTTTCAGAATTTTTTAAGTTTGTGTATTGCCAGTGTGGGGTGCCAGTAATGTTGGAGCTCACTGTAGGTATCAAATTTATAGAAAAATCAGCATAAATAGTCTTGGTGAGGTGTTGGGCCCCCACTAGCAGCTGGATCATATTCAACACAGCTTGGCATTGGGTCTATAAGTGTAAAGCTTTGCTGGGGGGGGGTCGAGTACATTTCTCCACAGAGATATTACTTCATTTGGTATTTTGATGATGCTGATGTGGAACGCTAATGGGAAATGATTCACCATAGACTATCCAAAGGATATACAAGTGATCACCCTGAAGAAATAAGTGACCATTCAGCCTTTAAGAGGACGAGTAGACCCAAACCATGTCAGGAACATGAACAAAAGTATCTGCATTTATGTTTGTCCACATATCTATTCAGGGTTTTCCCTTTGTCACCCATATGTACCCTTATAAAAATATCCTATAGTTATTTCTTAGTAATATTATAGTATTATTAGCATAACTATTGTATTACTATAGTTTGCACAGTATAACTAGAGCGGTTCTATAGCCATCACATTTTAACTGTAGTATTACCACAGCCAACAGTACTATGACATTACTATAGTCCACAAAACTGTATTGCCGTATTTTGAATAATTATAGCATCACTATAATAATACAACACTGTGGTGGCGAAAATACCATCCAGTTACGATAGAATAACTAGGTACCTAGGAAGATGGTTTTCATAAGGCTATATAGCCCACGGTTTAATGAAGGCCGATATGGAATGTTTAACATTCTCCAACCAGGCGGTAAGAAACAGTAAATATCACAGAGATAAAATGATGGCAACAGATAAAATGAGATAACCTAGCACTCATAGACTGCACAGTCGCTTGCCATTGCAGTGCAGGTGGTTCTCTCATCTGTACGAACTTACAGGAACAAAATGTAAGTATATCACATATCCAAGCACTGTACCACTCACATTGTGTTGATGGCAGAATTTCATGGCCCGGAGTATCTGAAATAGGTACTTGCGAACTCTTTTGATGTCCAGGCCATTAGGGAACTGTTCCAAATCGTCTAAAACCGTGCGGTCCACAAACTCAAACACAAGATAGCACCGCCTCTTCTTCTTGCACACTTCCAGAAGGTTCACAAGATTTTCATGCCTAAGTTGCTGTAATTAAATTAATAAATAAAAATGAATTAGCAATCTGCGTGTGTATGCACGCAGAGAGAGCAAGCGAGATACCGCGAGTGCACTCACCTTCAGCATCTTAATTTCTCGCAAAGCTATTTTTTTCACCGTTTTATCATCTTCGCTCTCTAGAAACTTCTTCACAGCCACAATCCGACCGTTCTCTTTGTTTCTGCATTTCATCACCATGCCGTAGCTTCCCTCGCCCACCAACCCTAAATTCTCATACTTTTCCATTATAGACTAACTTACTGTTCTCCTCTCACCAGCTATGAAAAAAACAAAAAGCGCATATTTTTGGAGATATGGATGCAACGATAAAAAACAGAAATGATAGTTAAATCATCATCTCGCAAGATGATCCCGTAAGATATTTTACCTGCTGCAGCAGACTCATTTCCTTAGCATCGCGTAGATGCGCCAGTCCGAAATAAACGGTTGTATGCGAACGTGAGCCCGGAATGGCTATTTAAAATACTACCGTAAGGTTAACATTCTCGACAGTAGGATAATCATGGTACAGCAAACGGACATCAACAATGATAAGAGCTTCTGTTGCAGCCTAGTTTACGTAACCTACAATGAGAACGATGATTTATAACTTGAATGCTGTTGTTATGTTTCCTAAGCGCGGAAATCACCTTTCACGAAGGGTGTCGCCAATGGCAACTAATCTGTGACTTTGTACACAAAAACAGCGTCATTCAAAAGACAAGCCGTGCAGCCAACGAGTAAAGAAAACATATGGAGAGTCGCCTATTGCAATATATGCGATGAATTATACATGCGATATAAACTAATATATGCGATAGAAAACGTCAAAGCCTTTGATTACTGAACTTATTCCCGAAATTGGAATTCGGTATTTAATGTTAATGTTTAATGTGAAGATTTTGCCAATGCTTCATACAAAGTCCAACATAATTTTTGTTGAAATACGAAAATAGCGGCATATACAGTAGATTGTTCAAATCAGGTCCAAGATCTGCAACAATGTCCAAGCTGCAGTTTTCAATTTGTAAATGTTCTAATCCACCTAATAAACTGAACGTTCATTGACCCCACAGCTAAATCAGCCACATAGGAAATCAACACTTTTCAAAATAAATGGCCAAGCCTTTATTTGGCAACTAGCCTGAGCTGGAATATGTGAAATTTCGTGTAGATCAAGAGAAAATGAAAATGCCTTAAAATGACTGTAAATAATTTCAAAATTCTTAAAGCATTGCAATACAAGCTATAGAATTTTTCAGTATGCCTGACTGATTAAACAGGCATGCACTCCCTGGCAAGAAAATGGATCAAGCCCAAAAAGGTAAAATATAAACTTTTCAATGTCCTAACAACATATGGGCCAGGAAATTAGCACAAACAGATAAATAAATATAGTATGGGACATCTTCCGGCTTTGATTTCTTCAAATATACTCAGCAACAAAAGTTTCTGTGACACCATTTATGTGTATGTTATAAATGACACGCAAAGATCTCAATGCAATCAATATGTTTATTTAACAGGAGAAACACTGACTTTTCAGTGCCAACGTCACTCAAAACGAAAAATGTCATTTTCATGCGTCATGAAGCACTTGTCTGACGTCTAACCAATTGTGACCTTCACACTTCAATACCGGGTGTGACTTCCTCGTGCCATGATGCAAGCAACGCATCTCCGGCGCATGGACCGAATCAGATGTGCCAGAAATTGCTGTGGGATGTCATTCCAAATCTGACGTAGACGTTGTCGCAATTCCTGGAGTGTAGCTGGCGGGTTATCCAACCGCCGCAAACGTCGATCCATCTCGTCCCAAAGATGCTCGATTGGGGACATGTCTGGGGATCTGGCTGGCCATGGCAGGACATTGACATGTTGTTGCATCAGATACTGCTGTACAATCCTTGCAACGTGTGGTCTGGCGTTATCATGTTGCAGCGTTATTCCGGGACCATGTTGCATCAAAAACGGTACCACCAATGGCCGTAGCACTTCATCGCGATATCTTTGACCTGTCAGATTTCCATCAATAACAAGCAAATCTGTTCTGTTTCTAGCCGTGATCCCTCCCCAAATCATGACACTACCACCTCCAAAACGATCAAATTCCTGAACACAGTTGTTGGCATAACGTTCTCCACGTCGACGGTATATACGTAAACAACCATCACATCGGTTAAGCATGAATCTTGATTCATCAGTGAAGAGTACAAGATCCCACTGACGTTGGATCCACCGTCGATGTTGTTGTGCCCACTGTAGACGCAGTCGTCGGTGTTGTACTGTGAGTATTGGACGTCTTGCTGGCCGACGTGGGACAATGCCAAAATGACGGAGACGGCGACGGATTGTCTGTGCAGACAGTCGCCTCAAACCAGGTATCGTTCTTGCAGTTATGGTTGCAGGTTGGAATCGATTTCGGAGATGGGTTGTTCGAATCCAGTTGTCCTGTCTGGGAGTGGTTACTCGTGGACGGCCGCTGCGAGGACAGTCTCTGACATGTCTTGTCTGCTGATGACGCTGCCATAAGTTCCAAATGGTGTTTCGGTGGACATTCAGGCGATGTGCAACTTCCCTCTGCGAGGTTCCGGATTCAATCATCCCAAAGGCCCTCCACCGATCATTTTCAGACAGTCTTGGCATTTAGAGGGTAGAGTTCCTGATCCGAAATGGCTGTGTTTTCGATAAGTGATGCTTCCGTCGTTCATCAGGCACAATGTGAACATTCCAAAAATTCTCCTCTTTTATTGCCATCCACAAGCATGATTTACGCACATTTTCACGTGCAAAGTCATTTTCTCGCATTTTCATGATTTCCATTTCAATGTTGTGTTTATGTGTGCTGTTTCAGTCTGATATCACCATGTATGACAATTTCATAATTGCGTTATGAAAAATAATTAACAATATTGGTGTCACAGAAACTTTTGTTGCTGAGTATATTTAAGCCTTGTAGGTAAATTTGCAGATAGCTGTTCATTGAATAAGTTGGAAAAGAACATCTGACGAATACTTACTTCTAAATCGTGGGAGAGATGCCTTTTAGCAATGTTCTGCACACCAATGTAAGCATTCATTGACCATTCAGTGAAGTACTGCAGCTTGTAGTGACACAGATGGTCTCAAGAAAGCATTGATTTAATCCCTGGTATGATTCATTGTTTAGACCATTACAAGCCTAATACTTTTGCTCTTTTGAGCTTGGCTAGTTTTTTTTTGTTGTTTTGTTTGCCAAGAAGTGTTTGTAGTGGTTGCGCAAGAACACTTTGAGAGGCTCAAAGTAATGCATTAGACACCACCAATTTCAAAATCAGTAGGCCTACGACATCACACCTCTCAAAGATAGGTGGCCTCATTGCAAAGTTTGTAGACACCACTGAGTCATAATGATCAACCAGTTCACTAAATTTTGGGAGGACTAAAAACCATAATTTTTAAGTTCAACTGAAGAGTACCAAGGTTCCTGCTGTGGGTGTTAATCGCCACTATGTTCAATTCGATCAGTGTTGTCTTGCAAAACGCTCAAATATTAAATGGTTTTAGGCAATTGTGTTTTAGGCTGATGGTTATATGGGATTATTTTCCTGGGTGAAAATGTAGAGTGAAGCTCATCAGTTGGTGTAGGGCCTGGTTGTGACTGAAGCTTTACTGATGTTGTCAATCGTTGAACCCCATCAAGGAAAGCACCCCAAGACGAGATCCTCTACAGACACCGCTCTCCATACTTTGATGTGAACAGCCCAATAAAAATAGTAAGATGGGCAAGTACAACTATTCATCACCACATCCCAAGAACAACACAACCAAGAGGCTTTAATAAATGGCAGACAATCAGGACGTAAAGCAAATCCATTGAGGACCCCATGCATAGCTAGCACTGTAGCAACATTTTCTGACTCAAATGACATCTTTTGTCATGGGGACAACAGATAAATTCAAAAATACTGTCAGCGTCTGGATAATCTACTTGAGGGATCGCAATATTTATGCCATTACAAAAAAAAAAAAAAAAAGCCATACAACAAACATTTCCAGCAAAACCATCATCCAATTATAAATTCTTCAGCTGCGAAAGCTGCAACGTCGAGGAAATAGGCTAGTGTTCCCAACAGTTCGTTTTCTTGCAAAATCAAGTGATTTAGAACATGAGAGATTACGTTGGGCCTTCAGGGTCAACGTCTTACATCTCACAACTGGCTTGGATTGCCTTAGAAGACATGACAGCAGAATTGAATGATGCAGATATCAGTAGTTTATTGTATGTTTATTCCAACACATTCAAAAATGGTAAACTAAAAATTGAAACGCTCCACCTGCAACACGTTTTCTACTTTTAAAGGAAAAAAAAAAAAAAAGTGGACATGGCAAACAATTGCTTACCACACCTGCTAAATTGGGCGTTCCGATTCCTCTTAAACAAAATCAGGTCTGGAATGTTTTCTAGATTCCCCTCCCCCCCCATTGCCTTCTCATTTCATTCCGATTGAACCCAAAAGAGGGGGGGAAGAAAAAAAAAAAAATCTCAGCCACTACATCAACTTTCCCTCCGATAAGAGGGTAAAAACACTAAACTGGGTAGTAGGGGGGGAAAAGCTAAGAGCCAACTTTGTTCTTTGATACCGTTAGAAACAAAAGCTACTGAAAATGTTGGCTCCATCCATCTCATCTCCTTGAGAAAACCACTTGATGAAGGTCATGTAGATTGTACAGACAGCCTTGTGCACAGGATAGAATGTCTCACTCTTGCTGCCAAAACAAACATGGAACAAAAATCATGACTTGAGCTAGTACACTTTGCGATGGTACTGTAAACTGCTTGTTCAGTCAAATTGATGTAGCATCGCTGCACTGGGTAGGACACTCATACCAAGCCATTCGCCAAGTTCTCAATTCCTATGGTACATAAGACATAAAAGTGAAGAAATCAAGGGTGTGAAGAGTGGCTATAGAGGAATATAATGGGGAAAATTAACAGTTAAAAAGAAACAAAACAAAAACAAACTTGCAGGCTACCAGTAACCACCAAAGCAGGAAATCTTGGGTGGAGGGGTCAGCGGCAAATACACTTCAGATCCTGCTTGAAATGGCCTTATGGAATTTCGAGCCAAAAAAATAAAAAGTTTCTGTTCGTGGCTGAATGGAAATTACACCCATAGTGCTTGCTTTATGGACAGCAGCATGGGGTGCATGATGTGAAGGGTTGTTGCTGGAATCATTTCTGTCCCAAGAATTGTAGGAACTAGTGCAAGACAGACAAGAGATTCTCCCCTCCAAATCGACATACTCAAGATGCACAACATTCTTGTCAACTTCAAAACCAGTCTGAAAAGACCTGCTAATAAATTACAGCAGTCTGCGTAAACAAAGATCTGTGCAATTCGCTCCACAGGATTCAGTTCAGGTCTTCCTTTCATAATAGCAGCGTTATGTTATTTGATCCCACTGGCAGATCATTTAGACTTCTCACGGGAATCTGGGATTCAGACAATAATGGGTGCCGACGCTACAATTAACTGTGTGGTATTAAAACAAAGGCTTCAAACAGGAGAATCAACTATTTGATGGAAAAACAAATTGTGTACATTTATTAACACTCAGGTATAAATTAGCTTGTTAGTATCCAGGAATGACCACAGCAGGGATTTTAAGTTTCAAACCTACCAGGTGGCACAGTAATCTTTTTACAGGAAACCAGACTGTTTATCAACTTATCCACAAATGCCAAGCAAATGATTTCATTCCTCCCAACATACCAGAAAGCAGAACGTACGAGGGTTTACATAAACCCCACATCATCTCAGTTCCAAGTTGGGCAGACTTGTAAAATCTACCACAGCTGTTTTGACTGAACCACATTCACACTTGTAGAAAGCAAGCAGTCCCCTCATCACTTCATCCCTTGGACTTTATCAAAAGATAATCAAGAGTAAAGAAGTAGTTGTAAAAGGATTTAACCAAGAAAAGCAGTTAGAAGCCGCAGCAACATTAAACCACAAATAGCACTGAGGGGGAAAAAAAAAAGGGGACTCGGGCACCTTTTGCCTGGCACATTTCTCAAATGACTGCCTTTAAAATGAGGACAGAAACTATAAAAGAATCGTGTATATATATATATATATATTCAGTAAAAAGCAAAAAAAAATTACAGCATCGTTCCTGAAGTGAAATAGTTGGGCAGCTGGAGATTGTATAAATTGTACCTGTAACCCCTTACATTATCAGGATAGTGCAATGAACGGAAAGATTACCATGCCAGCAACAGCTCCCCTGTTAATAGTAAGTGCTTTTCAAAGCACAGTCTCATAATTAAGACTGGAAGGATGTAACAAAAGGCACCATCATGCTTTTGTAAACTAAAAGCCAATACAAAATAATGCAGTAAGCTATGATTTTGCTTTACATTTATTATGTTATACCCATTTTTCCTCGGATGGGAAGAGTCCACAAGCCCTGCGAGAGACCCGGACAATGTTTGGTGAGACGAGGGAAAGAAAAAAAAAAAACCCGAAGGGAAAAAGGGGAAAAAAAAAAAAAAAAAAAAAAAAACCAAACCCAAAAGTAAAAAAAAATAAAAAAATAAAAAAACAAACCCTAGTATTGAGCTCATCTTCTCATCCTTTTTTCCATTTGAAGTCCAGGATTGCTCTTTCTTAATTTAATTCACAAGAAAATACTTGGTTTGGTTCCCCCCCTCCCAAGCAGTAATTGAAACATAGTTAAGGGTTAGAGAAGCAAAAGTGTTTTGGTCATGGCAGGTGGCGATCAAGACCTGCCAGTAATTGGTGTAAGCCAAGAGACCAGTAACTGTGAGGGGGACTTCCGGCCTTGTCCCAACAATGCCGTGTAAAATGACAAGTACCCATTAGTGCATATTGATGAGTGCATAAATGCCATTTTTTTTTTTTTCGTTAAGTTTTAAGCAGTGTTTTTTTTTTTTTTTTTTTTTAAAGAAAATAAAAAGGCAAGCTTTCCAATTGCACGAAATTGCACCTCTTGTTCTCCAGCAGTAACGGGCAGATCGCATGTATACAAAATGTGCAGAGGAAGAATCCGTACGTAAACCAGCCCAGCTTGTATTGCGAGGCGTGCGTTTTAATCTCTTCACCAAATGAAGGGCTGCGCTACAGTAAAGTCTCATCAGTCCCTGGTTCACACTGCAGATTTTCTCTCGTTTATTTCTCTTGTTTCAAATTCAAAAAAAGAAAGTAAAAAGAAAAATAAACGCTTGCAAACTTTTGAGAAACCGGACAAGGAGGCTCGGTCAAAGTTGGTAAACTAATGACGTTTGCGGTTTTTTCTTTTTTGTCTTTCACATCAAAGAAATGGTTGACAGGCTGTGTCACATTCCAAAGCCAAAAAAGTATTTATATATATTTATGTAGATTTTCGTTTTGAACGAGAACGCAAAGATGAAGAACGTGGTACTACTTCCGAACTGCAGGTGGCGCTCTCAGCGGCGCTGTGTGGTAAAGCGACTCTCCCCGCCCTGGCCAGCACCTCTTCCTGAACCCAGGCCCGGCTTGGGAGCCATCCCACCTCGCGGCGGGGGGCCCCGCCCATCCCGATCCCGCATCATTCCACTTCCCATGATGCCGCGGGGGCCTCCAGGGCCGCGGTCGTTGCGGCGCATGTCCCGGCGGTCATCTCCGCGGGTCTCCCGCTCACGTGCAGCTCGCGTTTTCTTCTCCTCCACATTCAGGCGAACCTCTCCACGAAACATGATAGGCTGACAATACAAGAGGAAGGCAGTTCAGCTACATGAGCATGGACACAATGGATATCATCTGTTACTACACCCTGAAAAGGTCATTTAACCCCATCAGATCAAGATATATATATATATATAATAAAAATATGCATCTCTCTCTATCTCTGTGTGTGTGTAAATAAACACCAATGATTCAAAATTTGAGTATTTTGCCAAAATAATTTGCGATCAAGGAGCCAAAAATTGTTAGGAAAATAAAAATGAAAAACATTGGTATGTCACAGCAGTGGAGCTCACTGGTCTAAGCACCTACGGTAAAGAACTTAAAGTGCATACTGCAATTTTTTTTTTCCTTCAAAATTCATTATCTGTCCTGAAAATAACCATATAAAGGATTAATGTTGGAGTTAAGTGGACTGGACATTTGCAGAAATCAAGATGAAATATTGGAACTTTGAGCCTCTCCTCAAAACTGCATTTTTTTTTTTTTTTTTTTTAAACCATGTGGTATTCCATTGTTAGAGTGGGGAAGCTGAACCTGCATTTCAGCGGTTTCATTTATGTGAATTGGAATTTTCTGGATTCCCCCCCAGTTGCTTTTCTTCACTTTTTGCATGTAAAATGGTGAATTAGTGTTTGTAAACACTGATCTGCCTGGACATTGTGTCCACCACTTTCCAGACAGGAAAAAGGACTCCTCCATCCCTTAAATGATTCAAAATGTGATGCAACCCCTAAGAGATACAGGTTTGGCATCATACACTTGCAATACAGCTTTTTCGCACCGTGATTAGCCAGATTCCGTTCATTGGCAAAAGTCAACTAGTGTGTTTGCAAACGGAAATTTACCAATTCTGCTGGAAATTATCATTGCTTATGTTAGCCTCTAGTTTGTAGTTTATTCAAGTCAGTGGGATGACCAATTTGTCAGCAAGCACTCAAATGCTTTTGGCCAGTAAAGTAAGAAGTTACACCAGCAACCGTTATCGTAGACGCTTTAATTAATTAATTAATTAATTAATTGAGAAAAGCGTAAGCATTGGAGCTAGCGAATCAGTAATCCAATTGATTGAATAGACTGCCGACTAGAAGCCAATACGGTTCTCTCCTCTCCCCCCCCCCCCCATTTTCCTCATAATGCGACGTGGACATTTACGGAATAAATAGGGTCTCAAATTCATGAGCGCGAGATTCGCAGAAGGCTCAGGACAAATGGAAATTATAACTTGTTGCATAAACTCAAAGTAATTGATCCAGAAGGAAGCAAGCACTCGGGGGATAAATCACTAGTCCCCTGACCTACACTTTGGGTGGCAGGTGACTAGGGAGGAAGAAAAATAAATAAATAAAAAATAATAATTGATAAATCAAACTCAGAATAACTGCCCGTCTCTCATTCCCCGCCCTCATGAACTATGCGCCATTCCAAGTGGATGGCGAGTGAACAAAAATGAGTCCCTGCTCGAACGGGCTGGCTAATTGTGGCTTGCAGGGAACAGTGGCACCTGAAAACAATGCCTTTCCTTACTGGGCTTTACTATGCAAATAGCTTCCCTTGTAACATCAAGAAGGCTTAACAAATTGTAACCGCTGACCCCAGCACATAGTACCTCAGAAAGGCTACAGCAATGAAAACAAGAGCCATCAGGAGATGGCATACCCCCCCAGCGGTGGGTTACAGAGAGGCGTTCCAAGGCAAGACGCTCAGCAGAGTGCCTTAGTGCCCCCTCCGCAGTTATAAAATCACTGTAAACCAGTGCTTCAAGGGGCTTATTGCTTTTATAAAATGGTAACCCTACATATAGCTCATTAAATAAACACAGAAGAGAAAAAGAGGAAAAAAAAAAAAACAATTTATTGGTAATAATGCAACAATAAAAAGTGAGAACTATTCGTTCTTCCACCAAGCAAGATAGAGTAGACAGAATGGTTGGTAAGCAACACAGACGCCAAGATTGCATTTTCATCTAGCACCATTATCATGTCACATCAGGCTATTTGGACTCGCTAATGTAGATATACTATAAAAGCAGGCTATTTTGAATGTCTACTTCAGTCTCCCGAAGAGACTGTTAAATAATTTTACGTTTGTTTCGGTTTTCGAGTTTCCCTGTTCTCGAACTCACACAGATCGGCCATATCATTACAACCAGCAGCAAGAGTAGGGAACGATGGACTTTTGTCCTCCACACTTGCTGGTGTCCAGGAAAATATGTTGAATTGTGCATTAGCTTGCTAGCCAGCTTATCAACTAGATAGCGTTCACTACAATGGATGTGGTTACCCTACACATAACCCATAAAATAAACAAGAGAAAAAAAAGTCAACAATTTATTGCCAATTAGCTCCTGAAATAGCGAGCTAGTTAGCAATGTAGCAAGCAACGTAAAGTGACATCGAACACTAATGCAATAGCTAGCTCGGTAGATAGCCAACTGGTTAGCGGGTTATAAGGCTAAGCTTCGCCAACACTGAAATAGCGAGCCAAGTCTTGAAACAAACAACCTATTGAGTCAGTTGAGCGCAGAGTAGTTTGTTGCGTGCAGGGATATTTTGCGCTGCGGCCTGCCACAGTGGGTTACAGTAATTTTATACCGGCATGGAATGCGGCTCAGCCAATCGCATTAAAGGATGGGAAGCACCAGTTTTATACCCGCGTGTTATATGCCAGAGGGATAATGATCTGGTTCCAAATTTTGTCAGACGTTGAGTAAATGGATGATCCATGCATGTTAAAGAGCAGGGGGCAGGGGAAAGAAAAAAAAAAAACCATTTCAAGTCATTTGACCTGGGGGTGAAAGAGAGAAAAAAGGATCCATCAAGTGATAAGATTGCTGATATCACCCATTCTCTGAGCAAATTTGTTGTGCATGGAGCTACAAGTGTAAAAGATGGATGCTTACCTTCGCACCCAGTATTCTCTGCACAGGGTCAGAATCATCAAAGACCACAAAGCCGAAGTTGGGCAGCTTCCCTCCGACACCTTTGGTGTTGATGCGCAACTCGACGACATTTCCAAAGGCTGCAAGGGATGTAATGCCATCAGATGCTTCTTACAGCTAACACAAGGAAAAGCGCAAAAGCCAACCACACTCTTTCTGGAAACTATACTCACTCATGAAAAAGTCCTTCAGCTCACTCTCGTCAATATCATGTGGAAGATTTCCAACGAAAAGCTGATGGCTGTCTGGGTACCTCACAATCCTCCTGCCTTCCATTTCGTTTGATTCAGTATCTCCCCTTCCTGAGCGGTCGGAATTTCAGAATCGATACAGGATTGACAACAGTCAAAAAAATCCAGCAATTCACATGCAATACATTGAACTAAGCTTATGCAGTCAGAGGCGACGGCTGGGGGTATATCCCCGAACGCCCCCAATCCTCCAATTCCCCAATCCTTGAATAAACCTTGAATAGACTTTCATTTGAACTTAATTTCAGGTCAATCAGTCAAATGGTTCTGTAGATATGGCCAAAATGGTAATTTCACATCACAAAGCACCACCTGGTGGCAAAATATTGAACCATACAGGTATGATATCATGTGACACGTTGTGAGGTCATGACCTTGCAGTTGCACATAGTTTCATGTCAACTGGAGAAATAGTTTCAAAGATATAGCAAAAATGGTGAATTTTGTGTGACAAAGCTCCACCTTGAGTCATAATTTTGAACCAAACAGGCACAATGTCATCACGAGACACCCTCAGGTCATGGCCTTTCATTTGCACTTGATTTCAGGTCAATCGGACAAATATTTCCAGAGATATGACAAAAAGTGATTTTTTCAGTTTTTGGCCCCTGGTGGCCAATCGAGAAATTGTTAATTGTCCTAAAATCAAATCAGTTCTTCCTCTTTATGATGCTTACTTATATGCAAAACTTGGAATTTCTAATTGAAATATTACTGCAGTTATTGCGTTACCATGTAAATCAGTTTTTGGCCCCTGGTGGCCAATCTAGAGATCGTAAATTGTCCAAAATCAGATCAGTTGTTTCTCTTTATGATACTTACTTATGTGCAAAACTTGAAATTTGTAATTGAAATATTACTGAAGTTATCACGGAACAGTGATTTTTTTCAGATTTTGGCCCCTGGTGGCCAATCTAGAAATAGTAAATTGTCCAAAATCGAATCAATTCTCTCCCTTTATGATACTTACTTATATGCAAAACGTGGAATTTTTAATTGAAATATTACTGCAGTTATTTCGTTAACACAGTGCGGCGGCGGCCGGACCAAAAACATAATATCGTTCGGGGATATAATTACCCTTGTTAATGAAGCTGAAGTGGGGTTTTCCAGCTTGAGAGTCTGATGACGCCACTCCATCTGAGGGAAAGAAAAAAAAAATGTAAACTTTTGACAAGACACCTGACATGGTCTGAAGTCAAATGGCAAATTGCTGCATTCAGTCAGCTTGGGCTACATCTGAAATGTGGGTCATTGGGCTTAAACTGGAGAAATTAATTCACACTTAAATCAGAGTCAGTCGGCAACACCAAGGTCAATGTGTCAAGTTCCAACTGCCAAAGAAAAATGGGAATATTGGAGTATGCTTTTTAAAAAGGTAACCAATTTGTTCCTTAGCCTCAATTTTTCACATGATTTGACAGGCTGTGCCAATAAAAAGATTTGTGTGCAAGTTTTCCATGTTGTCCTCGACCCCCAACAAGGATAAATTCTGAGGGAAAGCAATCATTCAACCGTTAAGATCAGCCATTGTCACTGCTAGACCGCGGCCATTTCGACGTGACTACTACCTAATATGCATCAGGGGTTAGGAAGGACTGTAAGGCCCATGGCCCGAGTCATGGAAAATCAATGGGCCATTTTCAAAATGTATGGGCCATTCCCAAAAGTCAATGCGACAATAATTTTAACCAAAATACACTCAACAAGAGTTGTCAAAGACAACAAAGCTCGCCGGGGCAAGGTTAAAGTTTTTCTGCACGCGGACACGGACGCGGACGCCGGGGGTACGACAATAGCTCTCCGGACGTTACTCGTCCCGGCGAGCTAAAAATATAAACGCAACACTTTTGTTTTTGCTCCCACTTGTCATGAGATGGACTCAAAGATCTAAAATTCATTCCAGATACACAATATTACCATTTCTCTCAACCATTGTTCACAAATCTGTCTAAATGTGTGATAGTGAGCACTTTTGCTTTGCTGAGACAATCCATCCCACCTCACAGGTGTGCCACATCAAGATGCTCAGACACCATGATTAGTGCACAGGTGTACCTTATACTGCCCACAATAAAAGGCCACTCTGAAATGTGCAGTTTTTGCTTTATTGGGGGTCCTATTCTATTAAGTATATTACTTTTCTGTGATAATTTTTTTTTTTTAATTAAGTCTGCCTACTATAAAATGTTACTTTTATTAGGTTAGATGAATTGTGCACAACATCAATATTACCTTAACTACCTAGTATAATTTATTGAGAGTAAACACAGGTCGGGTTGAGAGTGAAGGACGACAATAGAAACGAACATCCCCCCCCTCCCCCCTGCCTAACGTACCGGACAGACGCTGCGTCAAGATCATGCAAACTGCTGTGGAGTTATACTCCGGATGCCAAAAAATAACCACTTCAGGACCTGAGTAGTAAGTACGCAAAATTTCATTGAGATCATGCAAACTTCTTTGGAGACATGCTCCAGAAACGACATGGGAACGCGAACGGGAACGCGAACGGGAACTGAGCCTAAAACTATACGTCTCCCCTCTCCTACACAACACTAGCCAGCCACCCGTCTCCCCGTCTTTCAGACAGGCAATGTTCACCAGAGACTGGCAAGTCTGATTTGAGATGGGTCCGGCCGTTTCCAGCATTAAATTGCCTTTGTGAGACGGGCGAGAATTTGTATAGATAACAATTGTTGTCCCGATAAAATCTGCGCAGTCGATTTGACTAAATGAACTGATGTGCTGCAGGCTGTGCGCGATATTGGGCTCAAATATAATCTCATAACCAATCCGCGTACCTCTGTTCGATTTTTGCACCACACATTGGCGCCATGGCCAAGTCTCATGGCGTGAGTGCACAACTGGGCATCGTTCACTTGTACAAGAGTTGTTTTAGGAGGTAGGCCGCCGCGTATATTGATAGCGTAGATTTTCAAGAGCATTTTATTCACCAATTTGTTATATTCAATACCCATTTCAAAGCCCCTTCAAGTAGTTTTTATTTGTGTGCGTATATCGGCAATTGAAACTTGTTTATCAGAAATCTGTGTGGTGGGAAATATATTGCCACCTGACTGGGCCGTAAACACCTATCATACCTCAGTGTGTGACAAGGGCACTCATGCAACACAAGACTATGTGTAGCTTGTTTGTTTGTTTGTTTGTGTTTCTTTTCTTCTTGCTTTTCCATTGCACCAGTTATCAGTGTTGCCTGCATCAAAGCGGGTGAAGCTGATCTACAACCACTTGGGCTTCCTAAATCAATGAATTGAGTTTCTAAGGTTTAACCACTCAAGTGGTTGAATATTCCTATTAATAATTTATTTGAAATGACAATCTTTAGGCGAGATTAGATTCCATCTGCTGCAGCAGATATGAACTAAGTGTAAAAGTCAACCGTTCTGTCACGTCGAAACTGCTTGTCTTTTGATCACGTAGATGGCAATTCCCAACAAGTTATTTTAATCATGTTGATTGAGTTCTGAATTTGCGAGGTGAGCTATGAAACTTAGATTTGAGCGATACAGCCCATACCATCAAAAAAGCTTCTGAGTGCAAGTCTCATCATTCCAAGTGTTATTGAATGCCAATAGGCTCCCTCGTGCTAGCTTCGTTATTCCAAGTTTTTTGTGTGTGCAGCTCTGACACGAGAAGTGATTGGTCATACGGTATGTGGTATATAATATTTGAGCACTGATCCGGTATTGGGGGGGGGGGGGGGGGGTTTCGCAGGCCGGGCTATATTCTCAACTGAGAGATCGCCCCGGATACTGCCTTGCGCTGAGCTGGCGAATCACGAAGGGACTGGCCATGCTGGGAACCCCAGTTTAGGGAAATCCCATCGTTTCGGTCAGTGAAGTAATGTCGGAGGACGGCACTACTTCCAACATATGCATTTTTGGTCAAAATTCAGAAATTCACAACTCAAAAACTATTTTGAGTTCAACTTGAATATTTTCCATGGATTATTTTGAAAGGGAAAATATCAGCATTAATTTTTCAGAGAATCTATGACTTGAACTGGGAGGCCCTGAGACTGTTGGGATGGAATAACCCCCAAATATATTGGCAATGGATGCAATAGTCATGATCAGTGTGAAAAATAGGGAAGAAAAATAGAAATTTGATTGGAAAATAGGAAGAGAGAGAAATTTCCCCAAAAACATGGAAAAGTAGGAACTTGACACCCTGCAAGGTAGGCAAATCTAGCACTTGATTCCATCAACTAATTCATGATCTCTAACAAATTAGGTTACGACCAGAAAATCTGATCACCCCTGACCGCATGGGTGTAACCCGAGAGCCCGCTTGTTCCCTGTGCGTTCAGAAGCCATATACTGAAATGGGCACATATTCAGCGCAAAATTGTGCTTCCCTCTGCGTATTCTGTTGTCATGGCAACCAAGATCAATAGGTGTTGTGACGCAACCATAAGCCATGTCCACAACAAATATCAACGGAATTTGTGGGAATCTGTGCGCTGTAGAGCGTCCCAAACAAAAACTCTACGGACACGACGACGACCATTAATCCAAAGGAGCCAATGAAAGAAAGACAGGCTCGTAAAAATGTCACCCAGTGCATTGCCATGAAATGGACAGACAATTCAGCCTTTTTTCTCGAATTAGAGATGGGCCCTTACCTGGCCTGGGTCCCCGTGGGATAAACCCGGGTCTGTCTCGTGTCCGCTGGTCTCTTGCCCGGGGGGCTGGCGGCTGGGCTTCCTGCTTAGCCTCCACTCTAGGCTGAAAGGAACAGATGAAGTGATGAGTGAGACAAAAACCTTAATGCAACTTCAAAAGGCATCCAACAGTCAGCAATGCGAGCTGGTTTCAAAGACACAGACGAGACATGGCAGCGTTTCCCCTACCGTTCTGCTGACGCGCCCAAAATCTCTCTCTGTATGTCTGCATGTGTGCTTTTGACATTGATGTGCGCTGCAAGTGCGCCCTTGTTTCTCTGCACACTGTCAGATGCCATTTACATTTTATAATTTTAATTCAAATAAGCTAATGTAGCTGCCACAGATGTTTATTCTCATCTAGGAGACCTACATTTATCTTTCAAAATGAAGCTATCCAGCCCGCGTTTAATCTCCAAAAAGCTACAGGTAAATGAGTCGTCTCGCGTTCTTCTACCGGAAATACAGAGAAGTTTTGACCACAGAAGTTTTGACCGCAGATCACCTTAGCAGACCTGAGCTGGGCTGCCCCGCCGCTCCACTACTTGCAGCTGGTCTAGGCTTCTCCTTCAACGTTGGAGCAAATGTACACACAAGCATTATTTGGATAAGCTGGCGGCACAACAAGGAACTAAACGGCTTCTTTCTCACACAAAAAAAAGCCTTAAAACTTGATGTTAACCGCCGCTATAGCGGAATTTAAAATAGCTTTTACGGCGATTTAAAGCTAGTTATCCACCCAATTCCTGTTCTAACGATGCGTGCCGCCACGAGAACCCTGCCGGTCTCCTCCTTCTGGTCATTGCTCGCTGTACTGAAGAGAGATCGGCTAACAGAATGCGTTCAGGCTGCACTTGTTCAGTTGTTAGTCGTACCAATAACTCTAAAAACATACGGTTTTATTGGAAACAGAGTGCTTTATCTGCAAGGTGATGAAGAAAGACTGCCCTTGCCCAGCACCTTACGGTATGCCAGCCAGCAGGCGCTTGGAGTGGCTAGCCGCGCTAAGACTGAAGTATCCACCCTAGAGGACATGCGTTGTAATGCAAATAGAAGCCACTAGATGGCAGTATGGACCTTTCTTGTGTTAAGCCTAGACTGGAGTTAGGTTTGGGCATGTCTGGGACAAGTCCCAGAGAAAAAAAAACAAGAGCCATCTGGCAATGGCGGATCCCCCCGGCTGTAGGTTGTGTAACCTACAGGTTGTGTGGACAGACGGACGGACCGAAACCCCCAAAAGGCACAACTAGACCATAAGGAGAAGCTTCATACCAAATTTGGTGTTAGTAAGTGGTATAGTTTGAGTTCTGGTCCGCAAACGATTTTATTACAGACGGACACACTGATCGCTAAAATCCCCCCACATTATATGCTGGGGGGATAAAAAGAGGTCTAAATGTGGGAAGGGTCAGCAAAAGAGTATATAAGGAGGAAAATTGAGGGAGTGGAGTAGTAGGAGAAATTGCAAGCAGAAGGATGCATTTCACCAGACCTGTCACTCTTTTCATGACCTGTGAGGCTTTTAGTGGATTTTTGCCTGTGTTGGAGCATTTTCCTCACCGGGAACATCACCAAGCAACCCAACCAAAGGGACTGTAAATATTTTTTTTGTTGAAAATATCAATCTTGGTCAAGTAGAGTAGATAGTAGATTAGTTAAGTCTTTGTTTGATTAAATTTGTTTAAGTTTTAAAATTGTGTCGGTCATCCTTTGCTCTCATAAATGTAATAACAAATTGGGGCCATAACGCAGACCTGCCAACCTTGAAGAAAATTTATGAGTACAACCTGACCCCAAGCCTCGTTTTAATAAAATCGCACAGAAAAAAAAACATGACGGATGTCAACGAATCATTTTTCTCTTAAAGTTATCACAAATGAGATGACGCATAAGCGATTAATTCTGATGGCTGCCATGTCCTGCGATTTGCAACGAGGAACTCTGCTCTGCAATGATCACTTAATGATCCCATACTTTAACAATTTGTTTGTTTTGCCGTGAACTTTAGAGTGAAACATACATTCGCTTTCCATGCCTTTTACGGATTTCACTGCTTTGCGTTGTGGGGTGGCACGCAATTTTACGGGCAACTGAATTGGACACGACAATGTCAAATAGAAAATGAAATTCAATTCAGAAAATACAATACCGGATTTGAACACAAAAATCTTTAACAAAATCGATGGAATAAATGTACACTTGATATAACTGTAGCTACATTGTGTGTCGTACTGAGGATGACATCGCGGAAGTTTCGTGCTGCGCCACTATGATGACCAGCTTCACAGAGGCAGTACTATCCACTCAAGGCAAACAACCTCCCAGAAAAATATCCGGTACCGAGTAGAGTAGCGTAGAGCCCGTACCAAGTAGTGGAAAAGCGCCATTAGTGGTGCATTTGAAACAGCGTATCAAACGCTGCCTTTGGAGGCAATCATGTGGAACATTACACAGAATGTCAGAAAGCCTTTTGCGAACTTCGTTATTACATTTCATTGTTTTAGGCCGTTTCACAGTATTTCTGCAAACACAAACCCAAATAAAAGCGAAATTATCTCAAACTTAAGTAAATAGCGTTCGCTTTTCGAGACAATGAGGCGGCATGGCTCAGGAGGTAGAGCGGGCGGCCCAGGAATCAGAAGGTTCCCGGTTCGATCCTCGGCTCCTCCAGAGAACGTGTCGAAGTGTCC
Organism: Gymnothorax reevesii; assembly: GCA_029721435.1. NCBI lineage: Eukaryota > Metazoa > Chordata > Actinopteri > Anguilliformes > Muraenidae > Gymnothorax > Gymnothorax reevesii. Next base: position 78,030,888 of record CM056579.1, read on the forward strand.
TTGAGCAAGACACTGAACCCCGCACTGCTACTGATGCGCAGGGTGGCGCCTTGCATGGCAGCCTCCGGCATCAGGGTGAGTGTGAGGCATAATTGTAAAGTGCTTTGGGGTCATATCATGTGACTAGAAAGCGCTATATAAATGCAGTCCATTTACCATTTAATACGCAGTGAAACGGCATTATAATCGAACGTCAGCTCTTCAAGCAGCGCCAGGTATTCTACCGTAGGTATTCTACTAATCAAAATACAGGATTCGCTGCATCCATAGTAGAATTTACCATTTCACCGATGTTTGAATTGGGTGTATTTTCAACATATGATGACCCAGAGGTGTGGCGAAGAGGGTTTGCAGCCTATAACTTGGGAATGAGACTAAACTCAATGAAGCGAGGTTTTTTTCGAGAGGGCCGTGGTTGGGAGGGCAGGTGAGGCACACGCACTCTCTGATTGGTCGAAATATTTTCGTTAGGCATACGCGCCTCTGCTCACCGGACATCAACTGATGAGTGTGTCAACTTAAACTGACGCATAAACTGAAACTGGAGATCCAGCGATATGCGTACTCAAATAGCATCAACTCGTACCAGCGTACTTTGATGTCAAAATGCGTACGTTGTACGCAAAATGCGTACATGTTGGCAGGTCTGCATAACGTATGCTCACACCATTTCATAAACGAAGTGTATATTTTGCTGTGAACCGTTTTTACATTTCAATGGCCATTTCGCCGTACACTCTGGTACATCTGCGCAGTTGTATTATTTTTGGACTTGCTCATAGAAGTCAATGGATGAATGGTGAATAGTTATAACTTCGCTATTTAGGCACCAAGATCGATATATATAGATATACATGCATTAAATATAGCTAGGTAAGTTGGCATAAAGGCCTGCTTGCTAGCCATCTAACATTATATTTCATGCATAGTTCGCCTGCTCAGCTATCCATTTACGGCTCATATCAACAAAAAACAGTGAATTGCAATTACTTCGCATTAGCTATATAGGTAGGTCAGTCAGGCCTATGCATTGACAAGGCTGATTAGTTGTTTGCTAAAGCTACCAAATTTTTACGCCAACTTTGGCGAAAGATACTCCATTGATTTGAAGTCCAAAACTAATGCAACTGCGTAGGTGTACCGGAGGTCTTGCTGTTGCCAGGGGAAGACAGACCTCCGGAACAGACTGCAGGGGGTGCATATTGAGGATTGTCTGAGTATTTCAATCACGTGGCCCATAAATGCAAGACTTCCCCCACGAGGAGGCTCTCAAACTCTTTTTCACAAAGTCAAGAAAAATCAAGTGCTCTGACCAGAGCTGCAAAATGTGCCATTGAGCCCAGTCCAGCCCAAGCTGGCCCTGCTCTTCCCAGCTCCAAACCTGTTCTGTCCAGCCCAGCCCAGCCCAGCCTTGCTCAGCCTAAGCCTGCTCGGCCCTTCAGTGAAGTGTTTTAATGTTGTTCTGTTTTGTTAAAATTTTGTAAACTAGACGCAGTCCAGTCGGTCGCCCGTGACCGCGACTGGTGTCCCCCGGTGCGCAGCTGTCAGATGAAATTGGGCAAAACCCCATGGGCATGTCCATTGCCCATCTAGTAGATAATGCTGTACTTGTAAATTTGAAAAATGGTATATATTATAAATAATTATATACGTGGGGTTCAGGATTCCCAGAGAGCGGCTTAAGTAGGCAATTGAATCAGTCAGGGTAATTTTTGTTGTATTAGACCTCATTTAGAATGTTTAGGTGCAATAGATATGCCAAAGCTGCGACGGCATCTTAGTGATGCCAGTAAAACATCTAAAAAGGTATATGGCTCTGGAATATTTATGTACAAATTTTGTACAAACTCACTGAATGGTTTTCGCTGTACGGCGCAAGAGAACGATCACGATAACGATCACGGCGCATAGGAATAGTCACAAACGCTATATGTCCCCCCTCCGGGGGACATAAAATTGTTCGGTTCATTACCTTAAGGTTTACTTTAGCTTAATTAATTTTCGACTGGACCGGACCTGACCCCCCGCCCCCCCTCCCCTGGATAGACACTACCCCCCCTGGAAAAAAAGCTAGGGGAAACACTGCATGGTCCTGAGCAAGCAAGCAACAATTCTGGTTTGAGAATAGTTTTTCCAAGTACCAGGTTTAATCTGTGTCGGCAAAACTGGTTCCGTGCTTGTTCAAGAACTGACAAACACCACAGCAGCCTAGCATGCTTTCAGGAGGGCATGCAGTGTTCATACTAAGCACATGTTCTACAAACACTAACTAGATAACTTGGTCGCCACAGGGACAGAGTCATGCATCTCCCCGACCCCAACGAGAGATCACTTGCAAATTTTTACAGCTGCAATGTTACCATTTTTATTCTTACTATGACATTAATATGCACCCATGTACATGTATGTGTAAATGTGGCTGAAAATGAGTAGAACACAATCTGCAAGAGAATAATTTTGACAAAATAGCGGGCGGCGGCCATATTGGATGTCAGAAATAGCCAAGAATTGATCTTGAGCATTGCCCAATAAACATCTTTGACTATGCAAATTGAGAGAAAAAAAATCCTATAAACTTTGAATCCCCCAGAGCCTGGAACAGAAAATCTCTGCAGCGGCCCCGGAACTAAACCATAGTATCTCCCGACAATCATCGTCAGGGAGATGATGCATACTAGAAAAGGTTTTTCAGGAGAGACGCCAAACACTCTGTATGAAAACTGCTTAGTGAACATGTTGCCAGCTGTTCAGACTTTATTACCTGTGAACTTGTGGCTTTAACAACATGGGGAGGAATTCCAGAGGAAGCAGCAGTGCCGCTAGGAGGCAGGTTTTTACTGGTCACAGAAGCCCAGGAGAAGGTCTATAAGAAATGCAACAAATTCATGCCACTTTCAAATGTGCAGAAAGCCCTTTGTTGCCTAATCTGAGCCAAGGGCACACTTTAGATTAAACACTGAACAAAAACCTAGGAGTTAATTGTAACTTCTATACCGGGTGTATCAAAAAAAAATAAAATAAAAAGTTTACACTTTGAAAAATGTCTCCAAAATTGATATAATTTTCAAGGGTTACAGAGGGTTAATCCAATTTGTGAAGAAAAAATGTCTAAATTTGCCAACCATTATGTTTGTTTCGTTTTTAACCCCTCAATTCTGTGCGCAAGCCAGTCGAAATAGGGTGAAAATAAACCATCCGTGTTCACTCATGCAGAAAAGCAGGCAATTAACAAGGAGTCAATAGGAGCATGAGGGCATGGTCCATCAATACATCATAATAGATTTTTGGAAAATGATATATCAATTTGAGAAATTTTTCAAAGTGTACACTTTTTTTTGGTACACCATACATAACATGTGTCCATGCACAACAAGGACAGTTAACATTCTGAGGAAACCAATGAGCAACTGTTAAGTATATCTTAACAGTTGCTCATTGGTTTCCTCAGAATGTTAACTGTCCTTGTTGTGCATGGAAACACATTATATATGGTATACCAAAAAAAAAAATTGAATGCCTCTCAGACAAAACGTACAAATGTTTCCATTTAAATGCAAATTACTCTAATAATTTGTAACGAAAAGACCTAAAATTGACCTGGCATAACTACCATACTTTTCAGCAAATGTGAAACCAAACAAGGCCAACCAAACACAGGGGACTGCGCACCATTAGTGGTGCTGCAATGTGAAAGACAAACCTTCGGCTGCTCTGGCGCATGGGGTGGAGACTCCAACGGCACTGGTGATGGCACTTTCTCCTCCAGCTCCTCTAGAACCTTCTCCTCAATGTGTGGCTCGGGCTCCTCCTCGGGCTTCACCTCTTCCGGCTCCGGTTCTGGTTCGGGTTCAGGCCCGGACTCCTCTGGCGGCTCCTCCACACCATTGCTGTGGGTTACAAAACGCAGCACGTCAATGATCACACCTGGGGGGTGGGTGCGGGCAGTGCCATAAGCACTGTAGCTCACTTGGTTTATTTCAGGCTTCAGTGTTTAAGCTCACAAGTGGTATTTTTTATGCTCGGGTCCAACACTGGGACAATGAAGATGCCTTTTGCAATTTGTGTGGGGGGAGGAAAAAAAAAACCCCACAATTACTAGTGGTAAATATAAGGTGCAAGCAACATGAGATAATCAGTACTGTATTGAGTATAAGTATTGAGGAGACAAATTGTGTAAATTTTTCTAACAATTTCCAGTTCATGGCGCACAACTGTGCATGGTATACCTTGCCCTGCAAAGTTCACATTGATTAGTCACTGCCATGTCTTTGAAATGGCAGCAGTTAGCTGACTGACAAATAGCAGCCAGATATTTAAAGATTTATTTTCCTCACTGGAAAGACTAGTGGATCCTCATCCAGGGATGAAATTAGCAAAATTTCAACCACTTGACTCGATGGCTGTTAAAAAAAAAAAAATAAAATAAAATAAATAAATAAATAAATAATAATGTAATTTTGCCCTCTCTCTACAATGCTACATATTGGCTAATTGGCATCAAATTTGTTGCACCACTCTATAGTGCCACCATTTGGCCATGCAAAGAAATCTGCATTAAATGCCACTTTACACATCCTTAACAATAGCACCGTATATGACCAAATTAAAGATTTTGAAGATTAATATGATGAGCTAAAACAAATAAACTGATAAAGAGCCAAAGTTTTGGTAAACGTTTTCGGTGTACAGTCGGGTGGGTTTAGAATTCGTTCTGAGGTGCGCTTCCCGGAAATTACATAGATACCTTATTCCAAATAAGGCAAGCCACGAGGGACAGAGGCGTGACTGCAGCTCGCCATGCGCATTCATGTGATGTTGCTCAACTTGAATTAGAATTTTGAATTTGAATTTTGAATTAGAAATTTGAATTTTATGAACTGAATTTGAATGTGCGAACTGAATGAAATGCTTCAAGTTCTCTCATAAATTCAATACAAATAATTGGATTCGGTTTCAGACTACTTGTTCATTCAATTTCAAAACCAAAAAATTCAATTCAAAGCAGGTTAAATTAAATTCAAAACTAATCAAATTCAATTCAAAACCAAAATTCAATTCAAATTCTGTTGGAACAAATTTCGTTCCATAGAAAAAACACAGCACCTTTGGACGACAACTTTTTTCTTTTCGTACTTAAAAAAGGACACTAATAAGGAATTGTAAATGAGCAACAATATTTATGCTCATTATTTGGCAAAGCTAAAGAATAAGCTCTACGATTCCCCTACCCTTTATAAAAACAAGAGCAACGCAGAGCGTGGCATATGCCCCCGCCTGTATGTTGACCTGTGGCGGCCATATTCGATATCGCACGACGCTGGTTTTCGACAGGAACCTTCCTCTAGCCACTCCCAGTACGCCATTATGAAATGGCATCAATCCAACGAGGGATTCTATAGTTATTTCACGGAAACGAAAAGTTAAAACACGATGGACAGACATGGTGTCGACATAATGCCCCCTTTCCTCTTTGGAAGGCGGGGGCATAATGACTCAGTTACCAACGTTTTCGTTTCGTTCAAAGAAAGCGTTTCCATTCAGCTGTGCGTGCGAATCTGACTCAGGTCTATAGCTGAAAGAAACTAGTCGTTATATGCATGAAATGTATGCTTTGTGTATCAAGATCAGAACAACTTCATTCTGAAGTGCTCAGACCAACTTTTTGTCTTCATTTAGTCCGTCTTTGCCCAGACACGATGGATAACAAGATGATATTGCGTGTTACCCCAACTGGGGTCAATGTAGAAGTCTCAAAACTAAAGTATGTAAATGAAACCGCGCCAGTTTCAGTTTCCACAAATACACTGTTAATAAACGAATTAACTGAAGCCTTTTTTGGTAATTTAACTGGCAGCTTTTAGCCAGTTATTTTAGCTGTAATTTTACAATAACTTCACAACAGTTCAGTGCATGTTCAGTGTAAACCACGATTAAAGGCGCACGGGACTCCACTTACAGTTAAAATGACAAAGAGATTAACCGTTAAATTAACGCATTAATTCAGTTGGTTTATAACTGTAGGAAAGCCGAACTGGCCTTGTGCAGGTCGGTGCAAAAATAATGGCCAGTTGCAAATACCCGCCTGGTTCTTATAAACGACTGGGGTCCAAGTCGATTTTGCGAAATAAATGCCCGGGCAACTAAATGGTCATATACGGTATATAGTTTCATGAATGATGACAGTTAAAGTGAGTACACCGGCTAATGAAATTTGATAGGCTGATGTCAGCCATCTTGTTTGAACCATTACTGTTCTTCCAGGTTTTCGTGGCAACCATCATTATGAAGCATGAAAATTTACAGTTGCTTGCGCAATGGTTGAAGAGTTATGACCATTTGTTTGCCGTAGCGCCACCGACAAACGGATTTAAACCAAATTTGGTGTGAAGTGGTATGGCCTGTAGATGTGTGATTGACAGTTTGGTGATGATTGGACACCGCATTAAGGACTCACAGCTTTTTAAATCGATGTAGGTCATGCCCTTAAATTGTCTGTGAATTGATCTCTGCTTCAGAGGAGATAAAAATTAACAGGTTTCACAAACAATTCAAAATTGCTGAAAGATTGCAGATACAAAAATGGGCGTGGCTTACATGAATTGATTGGCCTTGACCCACAGAATCTAATAAAAGAATTTTGTTTCTAAAACCAATAGTTTAGAAGTTATCGCCCAAGATTTATTCTACCCCTCCAACACTGCCATATGGCCAATCATAGTAATTTTAGTCAAAATGGCTCTTTTCCACATCTTTAGCTGTCACCTGTCAAACTTTATGTTCTTGATAAAGTGAGTATAAGAGGAACGGATATTTGATTGATGCCAATTCATATAATCACTTTGTTCATAGATTTTCATAGTGACCCTGACTAACATGAAGCATGCAAAATTTCAATTTGAGGCTACCGGGTTAGCTTGCTCGGTTAAGGCGCTGCATTGCAGAGCAGTTGGGACTACCACAACCCTGGTTCGAACCCTGATCATACCAACTGGCAGTGGTCAGTAGCCTTTCCAGAGCATCGCACAATTGGCTTTGTGCTGCAGGGAAATTAGCACCTCCTGTTGGCCAGCCGGGCGGTTGCATGGTCTGCATAAAAATATGGACGAAGCTACCGTGATGTCACCCATTGGTTTCAGGATACCATAAGGAAGCCTCCATTTTGGCAATTTGAATTGAGCCATGTTGTCATTTTGAAACCGGATGTGATTTCTATTGGACAAGAGCATGTATTGAAGATCCGGGGAGGACCGTGGCTCTGGATCTGACCATATTGGACGAGGACCAGAGGATAGCCATGCCCCTAAAGCATATTCTTGCTTTATCCTTTATTCTAGTCTATATGGGACAATAATGTAGATACCATAAAATAATGTGAAAAGTCATTTAAATGAAAAATCAGTTGGGAAAGTAGGTTCATTCTCTCAGACTTCTACAGCATCGATCTTCTTTCTGCAACCACCGACGTCGCCATCTGCTGGCCATTTAATAGAATGCCATTTTACGGTACTTCCGCATGGGCTTCATTTTTCAGATGAGGGTGCCATGTCCATCTTTTTATACAGTCTATAGGCGCTTGTCAAAAACACTTGAGCTTGTTCATGTTTGGGTACCCTCTGCCCTCAATCTGAACAAGAGATGTCTTCAGCCATGACAGTAAATGGAAGCAGCGGCTGACAGGCGCATACTTGGAGAACCGCAAACTCTCTTGCTCTCCCGGGATGGCAACATGGGGTTGCACGAGCAAGCTTGTGTGCATAGTTCGCCAATTCGGTATTCCAGATTTGGGTGGGATTGGAGATGCCAAATTTATTTAAAAAGGAAAAAATTCTCTCTACAAAGTATAATATATAATGGTTAAGGAGCTATAACCCTTTGTTTGCTATAGCGCCACCCATTGACAAAATTACACCAAATTCAGTGTGTTTGAGTGACCTGGCATGTGAATGACAGATCAAGTTTGGTGAGGATTTGTCATTGCATTCAGAATTTACAGCTGATTACATCCATAGAGGCCACAACCTCAGAATACACTCGGCTTGCAGTAGTTACAACCTTTCACTTAGCAAAACTAAGTTAGATTTTAAAACCCTGGTCTGAAGATGCCATGTACAGAATTTTGTGCAAATTGACTGCACCATCTAGGAGGAGACAGAAATTTAAGTCTTTACAAACAATATAAGATGACGGAAAATTTGCGTATACACGAATTGGTGGGGCTTATAAAGGCCAATTCATCTTGATCCACAGAATCTAACCAAAAGAGGGGGGGGCGGAATCAAAATAAAGATATGTTCAGACACGGCCGTGTGATCACTTTAGCTCCCTTAGTGAGCTTTTAAAAAAAATAAAAATAGTTCACAATCCATCTTGAACAGCAGCTGAACATCAACGCACAGAGTGCAGTCTAAAATTAGCAGAAAACAAGTGTCTGCCACTAACATGGGAATATCCCCCGCCGCCTGAATTTTGTGCGTCCGTACGGACGAAGCCCAATACTATATCCCCCGCTTCACACTAATCGCGCGGCGGGGGATAATATAGGGATGGGACCGCACTGATCCATGACTGGGAATCAGGTGCCATTCCTGGCGCACATCACAGATTCAGATATTGAACTGCATGTCACTGTACTAATCCAAATTCCATCATTCATAAAATTATTCATATGCAATAAGACAATTATTGACTTCAGGTGAATCCAATGATTTATCCACCTTGGACATTAACTAAGGCGCAGCAGAGGCGAATCACTTGTCCAAGGTGGATAAATCATTGGATTCACCGATAACTGAAGTCAATAACAGTTTTATTAAATGACCCTACTTGAATATCAAAGGGGGGGAAAACGACTAACGTAAAACTCTTCACAAGGACGAAGCGACAGGAAATACAGACACTGTCAGGAGCTCCTGCAGGGAAGCCCAATCTGTTTTTAGTTGGAGGTTGTCAGATTGTCATATTCACCTCTCACACCCTTTCGCGTGGTGAATTTATAGTGACCGGGAGAGCTGGCCTCGACCAATCAGGAGAAGGTGAATCCTTAAGTCATAATGCCATTGGTGAGCACATAATGTGGTAGTTGTTAGTTTCCCAGAATTCAGTGAGTTAAGCCAAATTCACACCAAAATCCATTAAACGCCATTTCTGATGTCCATCACTTGCATGTCTCACTGGACAGATAGTCAATGAGCCAGTGCAGATATTGATTCCACCTGGGGTGACAAAATCAAAATTTTCCTGAAAAGCAGATACCTATAGATGAAAAACTGGGAATCCAAGCTTGGAATAGTAGCTTAGTGCCTGAATTAGTATGTTAAATCAGGTGAACCACGCAAAATTCTGGACACCAAATTTTGGGGTAGGGGAAATCGAAAATGCATCATCTCCTTAAGTAACAGTCCAATTTACGCAAATTACCACTCAAAATGATTGTTATGTAGAATATGAAATTCAAATCAAGAGTTTGTCAGTATGCTAAAGTAGATCACCAGAGGTCAAAAGGTCACAATTTGACCTGTGCCCAAAATCAGATTACTCTTCCAACAAAAGCCAGTCTCGATACCAAAGGGGTTTCAACGATTGGAATTTGTTGAAATGAAGGTAATGTCAAAGTATATTTTTTTACAAAGACAGTTGGTTTTTATTTTAACCCAAGTATTTATAAAAAGGCAATAAGGCACATCTTTGAAAACCGCCATTTTAGGTGAATGTACGCTCTTAAGATTCCAAATGCTTATTTTATACAGAATCGCCAACACAGTATTGCTACTTCGATAGTCTACTTCTAACAATGAGAATACTAGCGTCATTTGGAAATTGCTCTCCCATTTAGTTCAGGGCTGTAACAGGCATGTAAAAATATCCTGCTGGCAGGATCAAGTCCATAATCTAACATGGATTTTCGGGTGTCCTTGTCTATACTCCTTAAAATAAATATTCTGATTGATTAACAAAACATTAAGCCTACACCATGGATTTACAGCTGTTCAAAGTCTTTCTAAAAGCATACTGGTTTAACAGAGAGGGACAACCACTAAGTTTCATTACAGGTATTCCTTTGCACTACCAAGCGGACATCCTCCAATAGTTGTGCTACCCAAGAATAGTTGTCTTTGACAATCTCAATAAGCGATTCAATATTAGCCATGGATCCACTGAGTGCATCATGTGACAGGTCACCAGGTCAAAGTGACCAAAAACCCGCTTTCGCAATCCTGACGTGGTTGTTTTGTGTGTATAACGTATCGAGTTCTATGCTGTTCTGTGCCCGATCAGTCACGCAAAACGTTGCAAATACTTTGTCAATCGATATAAATTTTTTCTTCTTGTTTACAGAGTTTCATTATGGCTGAAGAATTGTCGATCGAAATTAGGTTGTGGAGTGTATGTTCGTTGAAAGACTTTCTCCGTAAAAGGCAGAAGTGGTCCGTCGCATAAGCACAGAGGCAGCAATAATCTCACCTTTCACTGCTTAATTACCTACACCTCTAGCAGTTTACCTCTCCCGATTAGCAACAGTTGCTCAAACTGATCGGTTGAACCGACGAAAGTCTTATTTTTGAAAGCCTCGTTATACATTGCACATTATACAGTGTTTTCTTCAACACATCAACGACTAAGCAAAATATATGTATTCATAATCTCTGCACTCCTGTAGCACGTGAAACAGCATAGATTTGCACAAATGAGTCTGCGAGGCTCTTTGAGCAATTAGCCATGAGAATCCATTCTACAGTCTGAATGTAGTGACCGCTAAAGTGCATTGTTGGGTACAATGCACAGCTGAGTGATGGCGAAAATAATGTCTGCAAGGTCCGTGAATGTTTCTGATTCTTTGCAGATTGTCATCTCTGGAGTCACATCAATTATATCAACATAGCCATTAAAGAAATTCTAACAAAGCGATTTCCTATCATTACATGTCATGCATTGGTGATTGTTAATCAGGCAAACTTGATCGCAGTTTAAGAGGAAATATGCAGGGAAGGGTGATGTTACTGAAGGCCTTCCTGACATCTGACGGCACACTACTGGTAAAAGCAATCTGAAAGTGAGTGGACGAAAGGATGAGCTTGTTGCTCGTCTTCACTGCAAAGTTGTTAATATTTTTAGAGGCCACCGATCAGATAATGAAACCCACAAACTGCATCGCTTGATTATGAATCGCTCTGCATCTTTCGCCGCGTGTTGGTGCGAGGCAAGTGCTTGTTTTCATATTACAAAAGGCACTGACCAAATTGGTTTACTGACGTCTGATCACATTCGGAGTGTTTTCTGATGCAAGACTACATGGGGAAAGGGGTGGGGGGGGAATGGGCATCTGTTATGATAATGATGGAGATTAATTTAACACGGTAATTAATAATTCACAAGCACCCTTGGAGATATGGAAACAAGCACTTACCGTATGGCGAAGCCTCCGTTTTGGTCACATTGACCTTGCCTGGAAGTGCACAGTCAGAAATCGCGCATGTGTAAATCGCAATATCAAACTCGCTTATTGTCAGTGTCATGTGTGTCCCCTTCATAGGATGAGCCCTGAACTTCAGTCATCATCTTTTTCCTCATTTGTCATGTTGCTTCAAGTTGTCAACTCGCAGATGTGCGCACCGCATCCCATTCTGCAAACAGGAACAGGTCTCCTCCACACACACTTTTGGAAAATAACAGGCGATCAACTCCATTACAGCGCAGGTGCAGAGGGTGCGTCAATCCAGTCAATAACCAAGTGCCCATCATCTAACTTCCATTCGTGGCGCTCTGGAGAAGGAATATCTGGATTCCCATTCAAACTTCTCTTCCTGACTGCACACTAATAGTTGGCCCTCTTACAGTGATTCAATGAAGATGCACATGGTGGGAGTTGCCATGACTCGGCCAAGCCTTTTTCCGCACTAAAGAATTGGAAAAGCATTTCATTGACTCTTGATTGTGGTTTTGGTGTTGTGAAGGGTGCAAGTCAAAACCTAATTCTCACCAACTCATTTGGTAGAACCCATGACTCGCCCAATGACTACAGGATGTTTGTGTGCATGGTTGCTCAGAACCCGCAGAGCTGAAACCTTACCATGGTCAGCAAGGCTGCTTACCATGTCGCAAGTCGTAAACGAGTGGAGGCCAAGGAGGCAGGCACATTTTTCCAGGCTAAGGGCATCTGCGGCTTCCTCAACTTCAATGTATTCTGGTGCGAGTCTTTGATCCCATTGTGAAGAACAATTACCATTTCACCTTATGTCTTGGCAATGGCCCTCGCACATCAGTGTCAGGTGTCAGAATGACAGCAGCCGCCAGTCCAGACTTGCCACAGTGATCAGCGTGTAAGAGTAATCGGGTGCCTGCCTCCTCCGGTCTGCTTTTCAGCGCCTGAATATGAGAAACCGAGTCCTTTGCAACCCTTGTGCATGTCTCCATGTGAGGAAGAGCCCTTTCCTGTGAAGCTTCTCACAGACTTTAGTCACTGCTCTATTCCTGTACCAGAAAAATCAATCAGTTGGGTCTTGTTTCCACTCTGAAGAAAACTTTTCCATTGCTTCAAACTATGGCCAGATGCAATCCTACCAAATGCCATGGCACTCTCAGACCCTCTTTCTACCCACTCAGCATTTTCAATGGAGTTTTCCTTATAAACATCGAAGACTATCAATGCCGCTCCCCTCCCCAAGACCAGCAGACAATATGGTTTTTGATGCTTCACCAAAAGTGGCATTGTTGGTGTTTACCATGAACTTCTGTACAATGGCCATCCCATCTATGATACAAGCAGAGTTGATATCTGATGGAGCGAGATTCTTTTTCAGACATTTCTAGAGCTGCACCCTATTCGGCTTCCTGAGGATGCCATTAGGGTTGGACAATGCCCATAGTTTAGGACCAAGACGATAGATTAGGACTTCCATCACATCCAGTTTCCTTGTCTGTGCTGTAATGGTGCTTTTCCACTTCGTGGTACCGGCTCTACTCTACTCTTTTGCTTTTCCATTAGGAAAAAGTACCTCTGGACCCTGCTCTCCTGCAGTTCCAAAAAAACTACCCACTTGTCTAACAGGTACTGACAACACAGCAGCCCACTGACTGGTCAGAGAGAATTGTGACTGCGAAAGGCAACGGTCTTCCACATTTGAGGAAACTGGCTTCACTTGCCATCATTGAAACAGATCTTCAAATTGTTTTTGAAATGCGTGTTGCCCCTATTCAACGGAAATTGCACAGAAAATAACTTTACGGGTGCTGACGAAGCATTTTTTTCTTAGGGAAGGTATCAGATGAGATGACCAATCGTAAAATGATAAATTCTAATACTCTGCCATCTCCTGCGATTTGCTACATGTTTTGCCTTCAATTTCAAAGAGAAATGTTTCATGCAGCCTGAATGTCAAGCTAATAACACATGACAACAATTGTTGTTTATTTGCTTCTTTGTTATGAAGGAAAAAAGGTAAATTATCATCCTCTGTGTGGGGTAATTCCGTAATTTGCCTAGGGTTGTAGTTACATTATGGAATACTGGTGGTACACAAATGCCTTGAGATTATATTGCCTTTCTATGAATACTCTATGCCTTTTACGGATATCATTGCTTTGCATTTTTGTGCAACCGAATCTGACCAGCTGCTATCCTATGCATCAGGACAATGTCAAACAGAAATTACAGTTGCAACACTCGGACTCTAGTGCCATAACGCAGTAACGTCATGTTAAACACACAAATTTCACAAAATTGATGGAATAAAAAGTTAACTTGATATAACTGAGGATGCCATCGCGGCAGTAATATGCTGCGTCACAACGATGAGCAGGTACCCCGGAGGCGGTACTATCCTCTAATGCAGTGTTTCCCAAACCTCTCCTGGCATACCCCTTGTCTTGCATGCTTTAGATCTCTCCCTGTTCAGGCACAGGTGATTCGAATGATTCACTTATCAAGCAGCTTCTGGGGTCAATTATGACCTGATCATTTGAATCACCTGTGCTGGAGCCGAGAGAGATCTAAAGCATGCAGGACAAGGGGTATGCCAGGAGAGGTTTGGGAAACACTGCTCTAATGGAAAAGCAACCCCCCAAAAAAAAAAAACTACCCGGTACCAAGGCAAGTAGATTAGAGCCAGTACTGCGTAGTAGAAAAGCACCATTAGAGTCATGTTTGCAAACAGGTTCCTGCGTGACTTCATGATGTTCATTCCCTGTGTTTTGTACATCATCTTCGCCTTTCTGTCACTAAACATCTTTAACTTCAGTTTCTTCACTGGTTTGAAGAAACCCTGTGGCACTGACCCCTAGCCTCTCATCATGGAAGACTTAATGCCCCAGTCCCCTTGCTCTTGACCTCCAATAGGTCCTTGGCAATGGTGCCGGGAGCCACCATTCCTGTGGACAAGCTGATGAGCTCCGAGGGGCCACCAAATGGATTTGTCCAGTTTCCATACAGAAAATTCAACAACGCTGAAACATCACTTTCGTCCATAGTAATCCGTGAAGCAGTGAGGCAGAAGGATTTGTCTCTAGTATTCTATGGTATTCGTCAGGAAAGTTCATCAATTCATGAATGCTAATGGGTGTCATTGACAAAAGGCACTGTCAACAAGGAGTGGTGATCAGACAATGAAAAAGCAGCAATTACGTCATCTGATTGACAGAGGGCCAGGGCCAGGATGGTGGGAGGGGGGCTATAGGCCTAAATACCCACAAGGACCATCTAATATACTCACCAACCACTTACCTTGTGGCAACTATTGCAATGTTTACTGGTCAAAGAGAATCACCTCAAAAGTGCAAGTTAATGGGCAGAAGTGGATTTGTGTGTTTATGCGTTTCCAGCTTAAAAAAAAAGGCGATTTCCGATTCATGTTCATTCCCGTTTTCTACTATGGCAAAAGTATGAACAAAAAACTGGGATAAAATGGTTTCGACATTTACTTTCATTTGAACCCATTCTGGCTGATTAATTCTCATAGGTAGTGTAGGAATGGTGTTTTTTGGAAGGAAATGCCCGATTTTCGGCACAGGTCAAATTGTGTGACCTTTTGACCTCTAGTGACCTAATTAAGCATCATACCAACATGAAATCCATGTGATTATGTAGAATATAAAATTCAAAACATTCTCAGTGGCAATTTCTGTAAATTGGACCATTACTTAAGGAGATATCACATTTCCTATTTGACCTTTCAAAGTCATGAGGTCAACTTTATCACCACCAAAATAGAAAGTCATATATGACCTTAATACATGTCGATAATACAAACTTAATCTATCTGCAACCATTTGGCCTCAACAGGTTATCTTGCATATTCATAAAGTACAGCGCGCCCACTAGACCCACTTCTGTCAATTGAATCAAAATGGTGCTCGCACAATTCATTGGGGGTAGCAAGGCAAGTTGATTGCCTGGGCGGGGTGGGGGGGAGAAAAAAAGAAAGACAAAAACAAGTATTTGCCGCAAACGTATCTTTGTCCCCTGTCACAAGATGTGAATGTCAAAGATGTCAAAATGAGCAATCTTTCGGTGTGACCTTGAGTGACAGGAAGCTGGCGCCGGGGTATCACCCTAATACATGTTGACCTGACATTGGAAGAAAATCCGTCAATTCGTTCTCGAGATATCTCGCTGACAAGGCTAATCAGTGTGAAAATCCACAATCTCTCGTTATGACCTTGAGAATGGCGTGAACGTCACCGAAATCAACTGGCGCCGAGGATCACACCAATACATGTTGACATCAAATTTGAAGAAAATCCGTCAATTTGTTCTTGAGATATCTCGCTGACAAGGATTCGGGACGTACGGACGGACTGATGGACGTACGGTCGTGAGTACTATGTCCCGCCGCTTCGCGCATTGCGCACGGTGGAGGACAATTATTCAATCAAATATCCGAAAACATCTGGAGA
Source organism: Gymnothorax reevesii (assembly GCA_029721435.1). Classification (NCBI taxonomy): domain Eukaryota; kingdom Metazoa; phylum Chordata; class Actinopteri; order Anguilliformes; family Muraenidae; genus Gymnothorax; species Gymnothorax reevesii. The sequence continues at coordinate 78,046,776 of CM056579.1, forward strand.
TACGGTCTAGTAGCATGTTATGGCAAATTTAAACAAAAAAAATTCACCAGGATCAAAAATATAAATAAATAAATGCTCTGGACAATGGACGCCACACCATGACAATAGCTTATTGACCAGGAGCAGTTAAGCTTTTAAAAAAAAAAAAAAAAAAAAAAAGAAGTGGCCTGGTGCACCCATATTAGAATGCATGGCAGAAAATCGACCATGACTGATCTCACACACTCCAAGAGAAAAATAGGCATGCCACACACAAAGATAAGCTTGTTGGGTCTTAATTGACAAATCTGTAAAATGCACAAATGTAAAATGGTTGATCACAGTCTTAATGGCTACAACTGGAGATTAGAGTCAGACTTATGAGGATATCAGTGATACTTCAAGAAAACCGTGTCCAAGTCAGGAAGAGCAGAACTATCCTAAGTGTGAAACTCAGACTCGTGCGTGAAAGTCTGAGGACTTACATCACAGGATGTTGTTCATAGTAAGTGGTGCTTCTCGGACTGTCCTGTAGGGGCTCTGGTGTGGGCTGTCGCTCTTCCGCTTCCTCTTCAACCTCCTCTTCAGACTCTTAAATAAAAATAAATAAAACAGACATCATTCAGATGAGAGAGACCACCTCTTACCACTTTTTGCATGGAGGTGCACGCAAAGAGCCCTTCAAGTTCATCTTTAGCATACGAAAAAGGTTCTGCATGATGCATTTCAGTCGACCGGTGTCCGCGTGTCTGCATCTTACCTTCAAGCTCTGCCTCAGAATCTCCAAAAACCTCATCCTCGTAGCGAAAGATGTCATTGTGAACATAGAACTTATTAGCCACTGAACCCTGCAAAAACAAACAAAAACACAGCTCATCAAAAGCAATAAGGGAAAAAAAAAACAACCTTTCCAAGCCTGAATGCAAGTACTTTTTCCATTTGTACATTGAATTCACTGCTAAATTGCACACAATGGCAGTTGAAGTCAGTTTGTACCTCAGGAGCAAGGACAAAAGTCTGCATGAACTTCCTCATTGGCTGTCCATTGTTAGAGAGCTCCCCCATGACCTGAACCACAACACCATCATTCAGGGTGGCGTGGGCATCAACATGGCGAATCTTTGTGTGACATTCACTGAACTGCAGGGACATGACCTTCTTGTGGATCTCCTTCAACAACAAAAATAAAAATAAAATAAATAAATGCACACACTTATGTGCAGACACATTTTTAATCTGGTATAATTTCTCAGCTACCACAAATAAAGCAGAAACATTACATTGCATTCATTTGCCTGATGTTTTTACAGCTCTAGATCAACAACACTTACAGCTTGCCCATAGACTGCCTCTGCTGGCTTCCCACTGGCATCCAGTCCACCATGAACATAGGAGGAATGCCTTCCATAGAACCTAAACAGAAAGCAGACATTTTATATCAAAAAGCAGAAAGTTTAGTGTAAAGGTGCCCCATTATGTCACCTTGTGCACAGCCCATTATCAATGAGATTTCCAACAGAGCTTATGGTCTAATGCAACTCCCAGAATATAATTTTCTGGGAGTTGCATTATACCATAAGCTCTGTTGGAAATCTCATGTTAAATATCTGTGCTCCAAGATCTGTAAAAGTGTCGGGATATTCTGGAAAACTAGAGATATGCTAAACCAAAAAACACTGTTCATGCTGTATAACACTAATTCTACCATATCTCAGCTAATGTGTGGAAGTCTGGGGTAATACGTACAGGAGCAACTTACAAAAAATAAGCACACTCCAAAAAAGGGCAGTAAGGTTAATGCATCATGTGGGTTACCGAGAACACACAAATGTACTGTTTTTAAAATCAAACATTCTGAAATTCATGGATCTAATAAAATTTTAAACTCTACAAATCATATTTAAAGGAAGACACAATGTACTCCCAAGAAACATTCAAAAATTATTCAGTGACAGAGGGGCGAGATATGAGCTCAGAGGGAAATTAAATCTGAAACAAGCTGGTGTCCGCACGACACGAAAAAGCATGTGCATATCAGTTTGTGGGGTGATCCTGTGGAAAAGCCTTGATGATGACGACATTAGACAAAGCAATAATATTACACAGTTTATAAGAAAATATAAGAAATTAATCATGGACAAATATAGAAATGAGGTGGAGCTCAAAAAAAGAGGAAAAAAAAAATCATGATTTAATGATGTGGGGAAGGTTGCTATTGCAATGATGAAGATATCTTGGTGAGTATTTCTTCGGGTCTAAAATAACGATCTTTAAGTATACTACTACTGTAATGATGGGGCAGGACTTGATGAGCATTCTTGCTTCTTCCTGCTCCTTCTCGAACATATCACATATTTTCAGTCTTCTGATGAATACAAAGTGATGTATTGTATTATATTTTGTGTAATATGTTTTTTATCTTTTATGTACTGTAGCTTATTTTCTGTTTTTGTTCGAGATAAATAAACTTTAAAAAAAAAATAAAAAATTAAAGGCATTTTTAAAATCTGTTCCTTCATGACATCACAAGGGGAAGTGACCACTGAGGTAGAACTAATCAACACTAGCCAACCGCTAAATCAGCTCCTTCATTCTTCCGAGTAGTCACTCTCCATTGTGGCACCACAAAGGACAGATTTCAAATGGCCTGTAATGGTTAACTGGCTGCGCACCAGGATATTTGAAAGGGGACCTTTAATGGATCAACGTTTCCCCATCCACCAAAAGAGACCAGGCAGAAATGTCATCATCCAAGCCACTCACCTGTGCAGAAAGTCTGGTGCCTTGTTTAAGAGTGTGTAATACTGCCTCACAAACTCCCGCCCTACAAGCAGGGGACTTGGCTTCTCCATCACCATTTCTTTGGTACACAATTCAAAATACTGAAAAAAAAAAAAAAAACGGGTCAGAAACATTTAAGCCATTAGAGGGTGGGAAAGAGATAATGAATGAAAATGTCATACACAATAGTCCAATGTCCACAGCATGTCATCAGTACAACTGGAATTGCAATGGCAGATGATGCCCACTTTGCACGAAACTGACCAAGACATGCCAAGGTTACGTGGTGTGCGTGTGTGGGGGGGGAGGTGGTAATTGATTAATAGCAATTTACTCCATGTCATGAAATCATGCATCCCATTCAAGTAAAAAAAATGAACCTACTATTATTAACTGTAATATGACTCAAGGCATAAGCAATGACTATAGGTACAGCAGTAATGTAGCTGCAGAACAAAGAGCTTGCAAAACTGTCCATTGCACTCCTCAAACAATGGGCTACGCGTAGGCTACAGTGAAAGACCGAACATGGTTTCAACGAAGATCATGCTGCCGTTACTCGTTTGCAATTGCCTTAAAGACATTTGGCTCCATCAAGCAAAATAAAATGCACCAAACGGGAGTTGGCGAGTCAGTATTGACCGCGAAATGGATTCGGCTTTTCGCCAGTTAGCAAAACACCGCTGATTGGTCACGCGCGCAGGCGCTTGATCATTCGCTTAATGAGCAGAGTAACGTTGGCCGGCTTGACTGCATGTAAGCAAGACGAGCCCCGGATAATGGCAAACACTGAACCCGAGCGGTCAGCCTACGTTGACAATGGCTGGTTAGCTAGGTACAGTGGGTTCCGCCAACTTTGTACCCATTAACGTTAATTAGCAAGATGACGAGTTAAATTCACATAAAATAACCCCACTATTGCGTCTAACACAAATAGCGTGAATAATGAACTTGCAGTGCAAGATATTTAACGTTAGATTATTTCGAAGTTTGCCAGTCAATCATGAGTTAAAGGGACAACTAACCACTAAAAATCTACCGATACCGTCGCCCAACGTCACTCTGGACTCTAAGCTAGACAGCCCGGTGCTCGACAATACAGTTTCATTATGCAAAGCCAACCCTGATCGCTAGCAAGCCAGCTTGCAGGCAGTTCATTAAACTGCGCCATCACTGACCGACGAGCTAGTGCGTAGCAACATTTTCGAAGCAGGCCCTTAGCTACCTGACTAAAGAACTAAATTAGCAATAAACTAACGTATAGCAACAAGCCATTCGAGTGGTAATGGATGGCTCGCCAACTTACCTAGTGGCAAGAAACTTGCTAGCTACAAGCTAACGTTATTTGCGATCATACGGTGTGACCACCAATAATAACTCCTTTGAATTTAATCGGTCGCAGAATGAAAGGCTCTTAAACTGACTAACGTTACATAGCCATGTTGAATGCAGGTCAAGTGGTCCTAGCAAGCTAATTGTAAGCGCAAGGCCTGCGATTCGAAGTGCAATCTACCAAGCTAGCCAAGTAGCATTTGTTTAAAGTAATAGGTTACTCCCAGTGCCGCTATTGTAAACACCGAAATGATCCAGCCAGCAAGCTACATAAACGAACTAGCAAGCTAAGGTTACAAGTTCATTCGAATAATCTTCGCTAACGAACGCTGGTCTACCTCTAAACTAACTCAGTTGTCCATGGTAACAGCCTAGCTATGCCCGAATATCAACATTAACATGATATCTAGCTACCATCTTAACGTTGGCCTTTGAACTAGCTAGCTATATTTTCCACTGTCAACTAAGGTTAGCAGAATAGCAACCTAGCCAGCTAGTAAGCGTAACTTGGCTATTCAGTTGAAACGTTAACTTGCAAGTAACGTTAGCCTTTCACTAGCTACCGAGGTTCTCATAGCGGAAGCAAGTTGGCTAACGTTAGCCATGTCATAGTTACGTTAACGTTAGGCCAGCTAGCAAATACCAGCAGCCAGTAACTTAAACTGACGTTTCACCCCATCACCTGCAGTTTCCACCGAAGAAGCTTTAAATACAACGGCTCTGGTATAACTAGCTAGCTACATTAACGAAGCTCCCCAACATAGCCAGCTAGACACGTCGCAGCGCCGTCGCAGAAAAGCCGGTAGGTAAATACACGGCCACCATGGAGGAGACAATATTCGTTACCGCTACCTCGCCGACTAAAGCGATCTAACGCGGACTGTACAAGCAATGTCGTGCGGTAAAAATCTGGGGACACATAGCAAGCAAGTTCAAAGTCGAAATAATAAAATATAACAGCGAGCCGACATCCTGCCAACCCCCGAAAATGAAAGCGGGAGAGCAGATAGATGGGCAGTAGCCATGGATGGCATTAGCTTGTGCAGAGTACTTAAGCTACCTAAGTTAGCCAATTAGCTGCGTAGCGAGCTGTGGCGTCGTTCTTTTCTGAGGCATAGCATGAAGATGAAAGTGAGATGGAAATACAATCCATCTATCAAAACCCATTCATAGCTGAAGTTAACAAACCGAAGTTCCGCAATTGCAGCATAAATTTGTTTAACGCGATTTTTAAATTAACATTGTGAAATTAGCCACCTCGTCCAGCAACATTAAGCCATATGTCAATCTGCAGCACTCGAATTCACATCAACTCATAGTTGGCGATCATTAAGCGGATAAACGAGCTTGGATTTTCGTTACCCAAGTTACCTGCCATACAGAAAGAATACGCCAGCCGATTTTGGCATTAGATGTCGATCGTTGGAAATAAGGCGATCACTACAATGTCCAAGTCAGTTTGCTGGCTAAGCTAACCGAACAATACGAAAAGGGCTCCATTATTGTTGCAGTCAGTCAGATCTACTTTGATTTAACAGTATGCAAATAACAATCTAACGTTACCCAATATACCATATTCTGAGGGGGGAATTGAAAACAAAGACCAAAACGTTAAAGGCGACGACGACGCATGGCTCGCCAGTTTAACCCATAGCATCGACAACACCTCAGTAGCTATCGGTTAAGCTTATGGAAGCGGCATCCATTTCGCTAACATGTAGCCAGGAGGCTAACAATTCTAGTAGGACAACATAAACAGTGCGTTCCAACGTTTGAGCCTCATTATGAGGACAAAGCCAGGAAAAGCAAACCACCACTTACCTTAAAAAACCTACCTAAATGAACACAGTGATTAAAGGAATGCTCAGTAGAGATGTTACAAGTCGTGAACGGCACTGTGAAATATTAATCTGCCAGCTGTATTGCAAAATAAGACTGATCAGTGATTTTCTTAATTTCCACCAGGACTTAAGACCCCGCTTTATCAGAGATTGTGATTTAAAGTGATAGACTACTTTATCGTCTCACCCCTGCAATCTGGGGCGGGGAACCCCCATCGTACTGAACTAGCCAATAAAACACTTGAATCATCTAATACCAATTCGTGACGTAAATACAAGCCTCTATTTTCCCGCCCGCCTCTTCCCTTAGTTACCTGAAGATGACAACCAGATTATTGTTTCGTGTCGAATTAAAATGTTGTGATTCATGATTATTTGTATGTCCGTTTTATCTTTATTGGTAGGTAGTGATAGCGAAATGAGACTGAAGGATGGAAGCTTCCCATCCAAAAATGTTTAAAAAAATAAAATAAAATAATAATAATAAAAAAAGAAAAAAATTGGTTCGTTTCTTGAGCCTTCAGGTGCCCTCTCGGACCTGCTGCTGAAAAAAAATCACAAAAAAGCATGATATAGGCTGCTAATGTCATGGCAACAGCCCTGGAGTAATTAATGCGGTTAAGAGCTAACAACTTGATTCGGTGTTGTGAAGAATGGAAATTATAGAATTTATTATCAAATGTACATAATTCAAATACATGTTTCAACCTGATTGTGGCTCAATGGTGGAATAAGTTATGTCATGTTTGTCATTATTATTGACAGATCCTGGCTTAATTCTGTGACAGTGTTGTACGACTTCTTATTGCACAGCCACATGGTTGAGATGACAGTAATTAGTGTATAAATACACTCATCATTCGTGGTAGCTGATGAATTGTGAAATCGTACATAGGAACACTTCAACTTTGGAATAGGGAGAATACCTCAGTGTGATGAGTGACAGTGCTTTTAAGTGAGCAGTGAAGAAGCTTCTGATATTGAACAAGTTGACCTGGTCTACAACATCCCCCGCCAATCCTGCGCTTCTTATTTTCGAACTCGATTAAGGCCTTTATGGTCTGAAGCTACACGCCAAATTTGGTTACTGTAGTAGTTTCTGAGTAAAGCTGTCCCCTTGATCTCGGACGGACGGGCGGACGTCAAACCTATATCCCCCTCCCACTTCGTGATGGCGGGGGATAATAACAGCGGAGAGAAACCGAAGCAGGTCATCCGCCGGCCGTTTTATCTGCGGAGATCCACCTGTGTGACGATACCAGAGTACCCGGAGGAAATCCACGCAAACTCCACACAAAGAGGCCCCAGGCCAAATTTGAACCCACGAGCTTTTTGCCGTTTGGCGGTAGTACCCACTGCGCCCCCGTGCCGGTCGAAAAAGTCTTGAGATCTAGACAGTACAGCATCTACGACGGAGGAATATCCCAAGAAAGAGGAAACAGAGAAAACGCGTCCTCGTGCCTTAGTAAAAGAACTAGAAGCGAAGAAATTGGGATGGTTTCTGTATTGTACTTGTTTGCGGTAATTCCTAATGCTAAGCACACACATAATCACCTTTTATAAATTTCAATCAATTTGTTAAATCCTTTGAAGCAGCACAATCACCTAGCCAGGATACAGGCACTCTAGTATATTTTCTTCCCCAAAATACCCGCAATACTGCCCAATAGCAAATTGCCATTCACGTGCTTCCGCAATGTCATCTGCAAATTCAGAAACTTGACGCAGGTTTCTCGCCGGTGCGAACAGTTATCACATTTCATCATCACTCGAATCATTTAGAAACATTTACGGAAAACAATTGCCTCGTGAAAGCACCGGTCAAATTCGAGCTGAAAAATAAGTCCACAGTTCATGCTCCCACTGCCTGATCCTGTGTTAATTGTACACCATAGATATACAGCAGTATTTGTTGTAGTCATCTAATGCGCTTGCGCATAACCGTCATTTCCGGTGTAGAATCTGTCATTTAGGGCTGATGTCGAAAATCTGTGGTTCTGAGAGCAACGTCAGGGAGTAGCAAACGGAAAAAAACCTAACGTTATATGTCCAACACGAAAGTTCCTTGTACTGAGGGAATACCTGAAAGATGAATTTTTTGAGAGGAGTTATGGGTGGACAGCCCGAGGGGCCACAGCAGTCTGGCGCAGAAACGGTGGGTTTTCACTCTGATCATTTTTTCGATGACTGACTGCTTTTCGTAGGGCACCGGTTTTAGCTTTGCGGAGAGTTCCGACGAAGCGGCAAACTGCCACCGTAAATCGCTCGTCATCGATATCTGTCTACCCTCAGATCTTTTTTACGAAGATGACAGTGAATGTTAAAGTCTGGGTTGAATCCACCGAGGTAACAGTTTGTCAATAGGCGATCCAAAGCAAGATCACTCAGCAAATTGAGATTTGAAACGATCATGTCAATTCGAAGACGGCACCCCTCGTATATTAGATTAATTTCTATTTCTTGTGTACCAAAAGGTGCCATTATAAAACTCGGAAGTGTATCCATTATTCTGTCATGCATGGGTTGATAATACGAACGAAGAATTTTTTTTTTTCCTGCAGCCGTTGAAGTCATGAGTTGGGTTCAGAGTTGACATTTTGTTCTTGCCCTTCAAAGTTGTTGCCTTTGGACTCATCCTTTGTACAATTTTATTATAATCATATAAACTGACGATCAGTAAACCGATTAAAGTGTGGATTTATTCTTGCTAGAGTTGTTATTTCTCGTGCATACGAGGAGTGCACCTCCGAATTGACATAATCCGTTGGGATGACAAATAAGTGAAGTAAACCTTTTTGGACTGCAGAACTCATAACTCATGTATGCTATACTTAATTGTGCATATGAGTCTAGTTAGTCGTGTTTGCTTTCTAATTAACCCATTCATTGCTACTACAAAGTAATTTTTTTTAGTTCATCTACCCTCATGAGCTTGATGTTATCTTGAGTCTTAATGCATCTAATAGGCTTTCTACAGTCCTGCGTGGGAAATACTGATTTTATGCATTTTTGTATTAGCTGAATCTAACATTTCCCTTTTTTATATTTGCGGAATTTAACAACATTTCCCTTGTGCAGGAAGATTTGTTCGCTTAAAATACGTCTTCTTGAGCATCTCATTGCATTGCTTAGTGGTCATTCTTTTGTTAGAGGAGAAAAAAAAATCTACTGTAGCAATGCCCACTACTTGCTCAATATTCACATTTTGCTGAATCTAAATTAAGTATTCAAAACTTGAAGTCCACACCACCTGGTATCGCAATGATTCAGATGTTTTGGGCCTATAATTCGGAGATGACTTTCCAATTACTTTCTCAAATTAATGGCATGCTTGTATGTAATCTCCTCAGTCATGAGTTGGATGTTTCTATAAAGGTCAGACCTGGTTGAGTGTGTGTGGGTGGGTTTGTGTGTTTCATTTTAAAAAATTAAAACCTTCAGTTTATGTAGAATACCATATCTGATCTTAGCATGCTACCAAATATACCTTAGGGTTGAGTCAATATAGGTTGATATGCTGTCACCATCCATAAGATTGTGCTTTTTTTCTGGATTGTGAAAAATGGTTGTGATATGCAAAGACGACATGATTTTTATGGCCTCTGGGAAGTAACAGAATATAACTGTATTACTGTGGATGGAACAGATACAGAAACTTTGTGACAGAGTGGCCTCTTCCACTCTACTGGAGGACAGAAGAGATGCAGTACGAGCCCTGAAATCTCTTTCAAAGGTATGAAAACTTTTACCTCTTTATATCAGCTACACTGAGCTACTCATCGAGCAATGAACTTCACTGGAATCTGTGCATGCATGACGAATCATACAGTGAGAAAGCCTTCAATAGAAGAATAGGACAAATTAGGTGCGTCTATGTTGAATTTTGGTAGTGTTGTGTTCCCTTTTAAGTTTCTTAATGTGGGGGGCGGGGAAAGACTTGGAAAAATATGCAGTTTTATTCTGTTAGTTTTTTGCATTGTGGGGACTAGGAAGTTTTTACCATTACTTATTTTTTACTGACTGACCACTCTATTGTACTGAATAACTGCAGAGAAAAGTTTAAATTGAATTGTATATTTGTGTAGAGTTTTATCAACCATGCACACATGCAAGTACACTTATGTTAGTTGAGTTGATGTGCGTTTTCATAGTTGTTCTTCTCATATTTGACAAACACTGTCACCCATTTGACCAAGCTACCTGGGGAGACTTGTTCTGCAAGTTTTGCAGGAACTGTTTGCCAGAATGGCTGAAATTCTTATAGTTTTAAACATGTTCCTGGCCTACAATGTTACTATGTGGAAAGAAATGATGCATCTAACCCTTGTGTATGGTTTTGTGCTCAAATGACCGGCGTATATGCAGGACATACAAGCCAGTCAGGTGGAACCTGCGTATGTGCGTGCAGGCGATCTGTTCCCAAGGTCGGGATCCACGTATTCGTGGATGGGTCTGCTGGATGGTGTGAGATATCAATATGCAACTGCTGTGACGCAATTGCTAGGGGGGGAGGGGGCAGGGAGGTGTGGTTTGCCTCACTCACTATTCTGGTTCCTTTTCCAGGGGCAAAATATGCCCGCATCATGGCTGGGGTCAATTCCAAATGGAACTGGAATTGATAATTCAATTCCGGAGTGGGAAGTGAAACTTTGAATTGAACAGAATTGATCAGTTCCCTTGTTTGATCATTTCCACCTGTGTTATAGGAAGTTCATTAATCATGAAGCATGGGAGGGAATATCTTGAGGAAAAAGATTGCTTGGGTATAGGGAAAAGGGAAGAAATGGGGCTCGAGAATATGAAATGCATATTCAAGAATTCATGCTGCAAAAATGTATTTGGTAATGCAGTTAAGTACACTGTTTATCCTATTTTGTGGCAAGAAATGCTTTCTTTACCTGCACCAAGGTGGTTATGTTTTCAACCCTGTTTGTTTGTTTGTCTGTCAACAGGATACCTCAAAAAGTTATGAATGGTTTGGTAGGATTTCTTTGAATGATGGGTGGTAGTCGAAGGATGAGTTGATTCAATTTTGGAAGTGGTGTGGAGCGTATTCTGGATTCTGAATCCGGAATAATTAAAATATATATGTCTAACGAGGGTCAGCGTGATGTTCCTAACCAGGCAATTCAAAAAGTTATGAACGGTTTGGCACAAAATTTGACAGGATGATTGGTGGTGGTCCAAGGAGGAGTTGATTTAATTTTGGAGATGATCCAGAATATATTCTGTTACCAAAGGAACAGATGGATAAGGCGTGGCAGAGGTATGTGTTCTGAGTGCCCTCCTAGTTTTTTTCCTTTCCTCATCAATAGTAATCCTATTTACATTTCAATAGATTAAATGCCGGCATCTTTAAAATATTTCAATCTAAGCTCTTATGATCTGGATAATCAGCACAAATTCCCTGCCCTTTCCTAATTTACTTGCAAGTACCACAGCATTCCAGCATCATCAGCTCTAGTGGGGAGGATTTTTTAGTGTGGCGGGAAAGGTTTCAACCTGATTGATGCAATCGGAGTGATGCCCGCTTTGAAGAATTAAGGATGGTTCAGTATAACCCAATTATTGTCCAAGCTTGTGGTCATTATTCTGCATTCATTAACTATGAATATGATTGAGATAAGTCTATGCATATAGGGTAGATAAAGATACCATTTTTTAAAATGGAATGGAATGATGGTAATCCGACTGTTTGTGGTAGTGCTTTGAATATTTTAAAAATATATTTGCCAATGTTTTGCAGAAAGTTTCCTTCATTTGAATTTTTTTATGTTATTGTAGTCCTGGATGATGAGTCAGGGATACTACGGATCAGTGATTGTTACTGTGCGTCCGCCGCAGTGTCTGTAGAGATTTGCTTGCGAGTGCTCTACTGCCCGCAGATTTCAACTGATTTGTTTCGTATTTGGCGTGGGCCTTGTATGGTGAGGTCACAAACCAATCGCATTAGGGAGCTATTTCTGTAGGGTCTCCAGGGTCACGCGTTGCAGCGGGCGACTGACTGTCTACTTGTACTTTGAATTGTACGAAGTTGGAAGAGTTGGAATAAAACGAGATATATGTGCAGGCCTTGAACTACTGGTGAAAATAAAAGGGCACGATGGCAAAAGTGCCTCCATATAAGGGGCACCGCAGCAAAGTCTGCCGCTACCTTGGGGTAACAGCAGCAAATCCACCATGGAGCTTTAGGTCATCACTTTAGCTAATAAAAAATAAAGCAGTGTGGCAGTTTTTATGGTACGGCAGTCGATTAGAATAAGGGGCGCGTTCGAGCGTGTCTGCAAGTAATCTGCCTGCGCGAGAGTCCCAAAAAAAGTTGCGCGAGAATCTTGCCGAAGTTGCGCGATAAGCCCTCCAAACCACTGAGATGTAAGAAAACTAGAGTGGACGATGTGTGGGCTGGACCAAAGCGGAAACGGCTGAATAGCTTTGCCATCTTTTGTATGTATAAATGTCCAATGAGGCACATGTAAACATTAGGCTAAACATGGGTGTCGACAAATAAGAGACTTGTTTTCCGTGTTCTTTTTATCCTTTCATACTTAAAATGGCCACACATTAGGAACTGTAATCAAACAACAAAATTAAAAAAAAAAAAAAAATTTTTTTTTAAATCTGGTGTATTCGATGTTTATTTAATCTGAAGACATTACAGGGATATCGGAACTTCAGCTGTTGTCCCGTATGAGTGAGTTTTCGTTTTTTCGAGCTCAGTTTAGGTCAGTTGTACAGTATTTTCCATTGAACGTCTGCCCCCATATACATACACAATGGCGGCGGCATACTGTCACGGAAACGACAGGATTGTCCACTCCAGAACAAATGCCAGTACATCAGAAGAGCTGATGTGGTCAAGAGTATTGAAGACGGCGGTTTAAATGCTATTGGCTTCTCAGTTAGGAATGGTGCTCTAAAATGAAAATGGCTCAGTTCTTTTATTCTGAACAAAGACTCTTTTTGGTTTACCATTCCAAAAGCAATTTTTCTAAAAATGGGAGGCATTGATTTTCTATTGCGCTGCGACTACGATATATGTAAATTGCCTGTGAAGCTTTCTAATTATCACCAGCAAGTTCTCCTTTACTGGATTCTGATATATAAGCACAATTTTACTCATCACAATTCTCCATTGTGGAATAAGATACGTTTTGTCCAATCGTAAGTCGTTATATTTGAAGTCTTGGTTTGACAAAGGTATTTGGGCAGTATTACATCTTATGGATGATCAGGGCAATCTTCAAACCCATGATAACCTTTGTGTTAAATATAACCTGCAATGCGGTATCAGAGAATATGAGAAAGTAATGAAAGCCATTCCAACTTCATTCATAATGATGACTCAACAACTGGTGATACATTCTAGTATTTCAGAAATTAGATCACTCTGTGTGGAAGGAATCCGCTTGGGATGCAAACTTTTTTCTAACAAGTTCATTAGAAATGTTTTAACTTCTCTTAACTACCCTTGGCAACTAAAAGGAAAATATGTTTTAAGTGATTATTCTGTTGTGGAGGCAAAGAAGATAAGGAAGCGATATGTCTTATCCAATCCCTCATAAAGCAAAAGAGGTTGTACAAAACCCAAAACCAGTGAAGTTGGCATGTGATGTAAATCGTAGATAAAAACAGAATACAATGATTTGCAAATCCTTTTCTAACTTGTATTCAATTGAATACACTGCTAAGACTAGATGTTATATGTTCAAACTGAGACTTTTTTTTTTTTTGCAAATAATCATTAACTTAGAATTTAAAGGCAGCAACACATTGCAAAAAAGTTTGCACAGGGGGCTTTTTACCACTGTGTTACATCGCCTTTCCTTTTAACGACACTCCGTAAACGTTTGGGAACTGAGGAGACCAATTTTTGAAGGTTTTCAGTAGGGCTGGGCGATATATCTATCGCGATATTTTTAAGCGCAATACAAGTAACTGCCACTATGGGACAGACAGGCGAGGCTGCTTATTACCTTTTCTATACCTAATGCCGCGTGGCGCAAACATCAGAGGTCATTTGATGTGTTTCCGGGAAGAAAAGTGCGATTTGAAGTCTGCTAATTACCAGCGAGGTTGGACGGCCTCCATCGCCATGGCATAATTATCTCACCTTAAATCAATTCCCGTGTACTTTGCCTAACTTGTACTCAAGCCGTTTTTTCAGCCACCCACTGATCAAAACCAAGATGTGGCCTAAAATTATTTAGAACACATAATGAGAAGCAGATAGACGTAACCCTATCCAAGCTACGGTGTTAGACTGAAAGAATGTCAATAATCTGAATAAATATCAGGCTTCTGAATTCAGCTCTCATTGTTGCATTTTTACGTACTGTTAAAAAGATTTTTGAAAAATAAAATAAATTAAGATGGCCGTGGTTTTAAAAGGTTTAAAAATACGCAGCGTATAGAGATACGGCTGTTCTTAATGGTACGGCAGCCGACTTCAATGGATTAGGATAAGGATTATGGGAAGGGTTCGGCTGGGGTAGGGTTTGAAATCGGGACTGCAGTACCTCTCTTCATTGAAATGCATTGGAGAACTTTCCAACCCGTAGCGACTGCCTTAAAAATATACGCGAAGTGGAAAACATTTTGTGAAGCATGTCGAACGTGAATGTGAGAAATTATTTTCGCATTGCACGCAATAGACGAATGCACCAAATTAATAGCTGAACAGGAGTAATTTGAAATAAAGTAATGCATAGCTCTTGATTCTGGTTACTTTTGAGCGTATAAATTGCCTACAGTGAAGGTGGAAAACATTTTGTTTCAGTGTATCGAACGTGACGTAAATTGTGAACGCATTCGCACGCAGAGGCCAAATATGAAACTAGAAATAATGTACCAAACGCATGTTTCATTGCCATTTAAATTTCAAAATACGACAAACAAACATGATGTCGAAATAAAATAGACTGCCTACCAATTTAAATTGTTAACGGAGCGAATCAATTGTCAACTGTATGATTGCAAATTAGGCAAAGTAAATGGGAAGGGGGTGAAAGCAATTGTTGAGTAGAGGACGATGATTTTGAATACCTTTACAAGTTGCTTGGTTCAGCACTTAGCCTGAATGTGTTTGGATTTGGCAATTGTGTGCAAATGCAACAACAATTTACATGTCACGTTCAATATGCTTCACACTATGTTTTCCGCTTCGCATATATTTTTAAACGCTAAAAAAAATCAGGTCAAATCTTAACGTGATTTTATTTCTAAGAAATCCTCTTGCATAATACGTTTAAGTTTCACGATGAGAGGTGGAATTCAGAGGTCTGCCATTAATTCAAATTGACATTCTTTTAATCTAATCTCAGCCTGGTTAGGTTTGTGGGCTTCTCTATCTCTTCGTAATCATTATAGGTCACATTTAGATTTTCATTGGCCAGTTGGCTGAATAAATGGCTTGATTGCAAGTTAGACAAAGTAAGCGGGAATTGATTTAAGGTGAGCTAATTATGCCAAGGCGATAGAGGCTGTCCAACCTCGCTGGTAATTAGCAGACTTCAAATCGCACTTTTCTTACCTGAAGAATTTCAAATGTCCTCTGATGTTAGTTCAACACTAAATTAAAGGTATGTGCCATAGAAAAGGTAATAATCAAACTCGTCCGTCTGCCCCATAGAGGCAGTTACTGTCATTGCGCTTAAAAATGATATCGATATATACATCGCCCAGCCCTAGTTTTCAGGTCTTTCCCATTCTTGCTTGATGTACAGCTGAAGTTGTTCAACAGTGCGGGGTCTCCGTTGTCGTATTTTACGCTTCATAATGCGCCACATATTCAATGGGAGACAGGTCTGGACTACAGGCAGGCCAGTCTAGTACCCGCACTCTTTTACTACGGAGCCATGCTGTTGTAACACGTGCAGAATGTGGCTTGGCATTGTCTTGCTGAAATAAGCAGGGGCGTCCATGAAAAAGACGTTGCTTGGATGGCAACATATGTTGCTCCAAAACCTGTATGTACCTTTCAGCATTAATGGTGCCTTCACATATGTGTAAATTGCTCATGCCTTGGGCACTAATACACCCTCATACCATCACAGATGCTGGCTTTTGAACTTTGCGCCTATAACAGTCCGGATGGTTCTTTTCCTCTTTGGTCCGGAGGACACGACGTCCACAGTTTCCAAAAACAATTTGAAATGTGGACTCGTTAGACCACAGAACACTTTTCCACTTTGCATCAGTCCATCTTAGATGAGTTTGGGCCCAGCAAAGCCGGCGGCGTTTCAGGGTGCTGTTGATAAATGGCTTTGCATTTTAGAGTAGAGTTTTAACTTGCACTTGCAGATGTAGCGACGAACTGTAGTTACTGACAGTGGTTTTCTGAAGTGTTCCTGAGCCAATGTGGTGATGTCCTTTACACGCTGATGTCGGTTTTTGATGCAGTACCGCCTGAGGGATCGAAGGTCACGGGCATTCAACGTTGGTTTTTGGCCTTGTCGCTTACATGCAGTGATTTCTCCAGATTCTCTGAACCTTTTGACGATATTACGGACCGTAGATGATGAAATCCCTAAATATCTTGCAATAGCTCGTTGAGGAATGTTGTTTTTAAACTGTTCGACAATCAGCTCACGTGCTTGTTCACTTAGTGGTGACCCTCGCCCTATTCTTGTTTGTGAATGACTGAGCATTTCAGGGAAGCTGCTTTTATACCCAATCATGGCACCCACCTGTTCCCAATTAGCCCGTTTGCCTGTGGGATGTTCCAAATAAGTGTTTGATGCATTCCTCAACTCTCAGTCTTTTTTGCCACTTGTGCCAGCTTTTTTGAAACATGTTGCAGGCATCAAATTCCAAATGAGCTAATATTTGCAAAAAATTACAAAGTTTACCTGTTCGAATATTAAGTAACTTGTCTTTGCAGTATATTCAATTGAATGTAGGTTGAAAAGGATTTGCAAATCATTGTATTCTGTTTTTATTTACGATTTACACAACGTGCCAACTTCACTGGTTTTGGGTTTTGTATTTAAAATTCTGAATGATATCGATCCTTCTAACCATTTCTTACACACGACTTAATTGGGAAAATAATACACGTGGATTTTGTGAAGGAGATATTGAAACTGTTAAACATCTTTTCTATGAGTGTGAACATGTTCTGGATAGCCTTTTGAAGCTGGATGTCAACCAAACAAATCACCTTGCAACAGCTGAACTGGATGTCTATTGAAGTCCGGGTACAGCTAAAGGAGAAAAACTTGGACGTCTTGGTAAACAATTTAATTACACTTGGTAATAAATATTTCATTCACAGAAGCAAATTTCTCCAGGTCAAACCCCACATCAACGGATGGAAGAATGAACTGAATCTATACAAGAAATCCTTATCTGTCTTGTCTCTGGGCATTTTTAGTAGACTTCATTCTCTACTTGAACTTTACTCACTCCTCGAGTAAGACCCTCACTGGTTTCTTTCTGTGTTTTTTTTTTTTTTAAATCTCCTTAGCTTTAAAGCTGTTTCAACACCTTTTATAGTATGCTAGCTGCTACTCGGAGTGAAATTGCCATTTTTTTTTTTTGCGTGCATGACCGTTTCTCAAAAATCGGGCAACGTCAAGTCCTTCCTGGAGTCCAAGTGGATATTCACACAAATTTGGTGATAATCGGTTGTGAAATGTAGGAGAAAAACATGTACATACACTCAGACAGACATCCACCTCAAATATAAAATATATTATAGAAGAATTGTAAAATATGCAAAAAATGAGTTAGGCTCATTCAGCAATAAGCTGTGCGACATCGCATTCTTTTCTTCTATATTAAGACTGTAGAAAACGGATTGTCGTGGCATCTTAGGAAAGAAGCCTCGCAAACTAATTTATGAAGACTTATTGATAATTTGTGTCGTCATTTGCTATCAAAAATAAACTGTCTGACTGTCCTTTTACCAATTCGTCTGAGCAACTGCTGATCAAGAAAAGTAAACTGCGAAATGTTTAAGTCATTAAGCTGAAGAAAGGGCACGGCATTCTACTGCCGTGAACTGGGGCTTTAATAGGTGGGCTGCACGGCAAACAGGTAGGGCGATGACGTCGTGAAATTTGAGCCCTGTATGTGCATTATTACCTTATTATTACGTAAGTACTGTATTCATGTGGGAATGGAATTTGAATTGAGCAATAGAATTGGAATGATAAATCTGGTGGAATTAGAATTTATTATTTGGAATTGGAATTGGTATTGGAATTGATGAAACAGAATTGACCCCAACCTTGGTTTGCACACTCTACTTGTCAGGTTTTCAACTGACCCATACTTTTTACATTTTTAAATGATTGACCAGACAGTGTTTTGTGGTAGATTTAATCTCCTAGTGGATTGTCTTATTGCTATTTCTAGATTTATAAGTTTTAATACCCTCTGTCCCTATTGAACTGCTAGTTCTTTGGTTTTCTTCAGTGTGCTGGATGAAAATGGGATTTTGCATGCGTGATTCCTCGTTTATACACTGCTCAAAAAAAATAAAGGGAACACTAAAACAACACAATGTAACGGCAAGTCAATCACACTTCTGTGAAATCAAACTGTGTACTTAGGAAGCAACACTGACAATCAATTTCACATGCTGTTGTGCAAATGGAATAGACAACAGGTGGAAATTATAGGCCATTAGCAAGACACCCCAAATAAAGGAGTGGTTCTGCTGGTGGTGACCACGGACCAATTTTCAGTTCCTATGCTTTCTGGCAGATGTTTTGGTCACTTTTGAATGCTGGCGGTGCTTTCACTTTAGTGGTAGCATGAGACGGACTCTACAACCCACACAAGTGGCTCAGGTAGTACAGCTCATCCAGGATGGCACATCAATGGGAGCTGTGGCAAGAAGGTTTGCTGTGTCTGTCAACGTAGTGTCCAGAGCATGGAGGCCCTACCAGGAGACAGGCCAGTACATGAGGAGACGTGGAGGAGGCCGTAGGAGTGCAACAACCCAGCAGCCGGACCGCTGCCTCTGCTTTTGTGCAAGGAGGAACAGGAGGAGCACTGCCAGGGCCCTGCAAAATGACCTCCAGCAGGCCACAAATGTGCATTTGTCTGCTCAAACGGTCAGAAACCGACTCCATAAGGATGGTATGAGGGCCCGACGTCCACAGGTGGGACACCGTGCAGGACGTTTGGCATTTGCCAGAGAACGCGAAGATTGGCAAATTCGCCATTGGCGCCCTGTGCTCTTCACAGATGAAAGCAGGTTCACACTGAGCACATGTGACAGACGTGACAGGGTCTGGAGATGCCGTTGAGAATGTTCTGCTGCCTGCAACACCCTCCACCATGACCGGTTTGGCAGTGGGTCAGTAATGGTGTGGGGTGTCATTTCTTTAGGGGGCCGCACAGCCCTCCATGTGCTCGCCAGATGTGGCCTGACAGCCGTTAGGTACCGAGATGAGATCCTCAGACCGCTTGTGAGACCATATGCTGGTGCGGTTGGCCCTGGGTTCCTCCTAATGCGAGGCAATGCTAGACCTCATGTGGCTGGAGTGTGTCAGCAGTTTGTGGAAGACGAATGCATTGATGCTATGGACTGGTCCGCTCGTTCCCCAGACCTGAATCCGATTGAGCACATCTGGGACATCGTGTCTCGCTCCATCCACCAACGCCACGTTGCACCATAGACTTTCCAGGTGTTGGCGGATGCTTTAGTCCAGGTTTGGGAGGAGATCCCTCAGGAGACCATCCGCCATCTCATCAGGAGCATGCCCAGGCGTTGTAGGAAGTTCATACAGGCACGTGAAGGCCACACATTTTACTGAGCCTCATTTTGACTTGTTTTAAGGACATTACATCAAAATTTGATCGGCCTGTAGTGTGTTTTACCACTTTAATTTTGAGTGTGACTCCGAATCCAGACCTCCATGAGTTAAGAAATTTAATTTCCATTGATAATTTTTGTGTGATTTTGTTGTCAGCACATTCAACTATGTAAAGAACAAAGTATTTAATAAGAATATTTCATTCATTCAGATCAAGGATTTTATTTTATTAAGGTGTTATTTTAGTGTTCCCTTTATATTTTGAGCAGTGTATATAGTGAAATGAGAAGTGATGCAATGACACTACAGTCCCTTAAAATTTAGATAAACAAATGTCTGCCTCTTGCATCGGAATATCCCCCTCCGGCTCAATTTTATGTGTCGGTATGGACGAACGTATGGACGGAGCCCAATACTATATCCCCCGCTTTGCGCTCATCGCACGGTGAGGGATTGTAATCTAAAAATGTATCACTTTTCAGTAATTAACTTTGACATGACCACCGTATGTATTTGTAATGGCTGACTGCCACTCGATCAGAGAGACATTTTATAAAAATAACAAACGCAGAAAGTCAACACATCAGGTCAACAACATTTAATATGCTTAATTATGACTAATGCAAATTTTTTCATTGTTATTTCTGCTATTAGAATATGCAATGTTTAATTTTCCAATTGAAAAGTTGATGAAGTATTGACATGGCGATGTTTATTTTGACAAGCCGTCACCTCCATCGCCTCCAGGGAACGTCAGAATTTTGGGGGTCACAGGTATCCAACATGAAAAGAATCCAGTCAACAGTTCTTAAGATATTGGAATTTATGCTTTGTGACCTTGAAATAAAGGTCAAGGTCACCAAAACAGCATGGTACCTTTCCCCCACTGGGATGAACCTAAGTACCAAATACGAGAAGAATCTAGTCAATAGTTCTTAAGATATTCAAATTTATGATTTGTGACCATGAAATGGAGGTCAAGGTCACCAAAACAGCATGGTACCTATCCCCCACTGGGATGAACCTTGGTACCAAATACGAGAAGAATCTAGTCAAGGATTCTTAAGATATTCAAGTTTATGTGTTCATACGGACGGACCGAGATACTGAAATTTAAACTCTGTGACCTTGAAATGAAGGTGAAGGTCACCAAACTGCATGGTACTTTTCCCCACTGAGATAAACCTAGATATCAAATATGAAAAGAATATAGTCAACGGTTCTTAAAATATCCACATTTATATGTTCGGACGGACGGACGGAAGGAGCCCAATACTATATCCCCTGCTTTGCGCTAATCGCGCGGCGGGGGATAACTAAACTTAAATAAGTTGAATTTCATTCCTGGTTTAAATTTTGATTGATTTTATTTATGGTCATCTTAAGGGTGCCCTTTATTGTGAGACGGGGATTTGGAGGAAATTATTACCTCCACAAACAAAGCTGGGGCAGAGGTTATGTTTTCACCCCTGTTTGTTTGTTTGTTTGTTTGTTTGTGAGCAACATAACTCAAAAAGTAATGCATGGATTTGTCTGAAGTTTTGTGGGTGGATTAGTATTACCACAAGGATGAACCATATCGATTTTGACCGCGATCAGTGAAACAATATGGCCACCATGGCAGCCATCTTGTAATCCTATCATACGCGATAACTCAACTTTGCTCCCACTCATGCACATTTGGATTGTGCTGCCTTGGCGGAGGTTTGCACTTTGAGTGCCTCTTGTCTTTAATGAAGTAAATTGATAATTGTGGTTGGTGCCATTGAAATAAAGTGCGGTATTTCTCACATGTTGGTATGTTTAGTGTGTTTTTATGATATTTTTGATTTTATAAATTATTAAATGGTGCATTTCCTCGTAGGGATGTCAGCAGTTTTGTAGCCTACTATATTTCAAAAGTTGCTAAGTGCTCTTTGTTAATGTTTTTTGGTGAATTAAAAAAAAAAAAAAAAAAAAAACATTTTCAACATTCATGCCCTCACAGATGATAAGCTATGGAACTATTTTGCAGAAATATCGCTTTGAAGTTGGTGAGCAGGCGATGGGTCCTCTGATTCATATACTGCAAACTGACAGGTATGTGACTGGAATTTACAGCATGATTTTGTTATTTCACCTTTTGGTTGTCTTTCTGTTGCCCTGGGACTTGCCACTGGAGAAAACTGATTTTTTTAAATTATTATTATTATTATTATACGCCCGTCTTAAGACGGGACGTATTATGTCATCACCCCCGTCCGTCCGTCTGTCTGTTGTCTGTTAGCAATTTCTTGTCCGGGGCATAACTCCTGAGCCGCTTGAGCTACATTCGTGATACTTCACATACACGTGCACCATCACTAGGCGCTGTGTCGCGCACCATGATTTCATTCACCCGGTCAAGGTCAAGGTCACTGGCAAAGGTCAAAGGTCACATGGGGCCCAGATGGGGCTTGTCCGGAGCATAACTTCTCAACCACTTCAGATACATCCATGATATTTCACACACACACACACACGTGTACCATCACTGAGTGGAGTGTCGCGTACCATGTTTACGGCCCTCCCTCCAAGGTCAAGGTCACGGACAAAGGTCAAAGCTCACATGGGGCTGTTGTCTGTTGGATATTGGTATGATGTTGTCTGTCCACTTCCTGATCCATGTTCATGACGGGCGTATTATGCACCGTTGGCGGTGCTCTTCTTGTTTTTTCTGCTGTCGCTGTGTCAACTTGCTGATTATCTTGTGCTAAGTTACATATTGTTTTGTTGCCGTAAATTATTAAATGGTTGCATGCTATTACTGCTGGCATGTATTTACTTCTGCTGCATGCCCTTGAATTTTAGCTGTTTTATGCCTTTTATGTAACACTGTATTTTCCCCTTTACTTTTTTTGTGAGTCTTAGTAGATTTACTTTTAGTTAACTACAAAAAAAAGCATCTTTGAAAGGGATCGCTTGTGGAATTACTGCAGCAACTTATTCATCCAATTCAAAGGGTGAGTCTGGGCTGGTATGGTGTCATGCAGGTCTGCAAAGTGTGATGTTGAATTAGAGCATCTACAAAGAAAATTAAAGGGTCATAACTAGTGCAGTGCACATTCAAAATATGCCTGTTCAGAACAGGTCAATTGCTTGGCCTCTGTCATTGATGCTAGCGGCTCTCTAGGGAACCAATCAGCTAAAGATCTCAACCCTGCACTTTCGTCAGTCCTCACCAATACACCCACTGAGTGTGAAACCAATCGGAGGAACGGTTGTCAAGAAAATCAAAGCACAAGCATGCATAGTCGGACAGGCAGACGCACAAACGTAAATGCGTGCAGACAGAGGTGGTTTGAATGTAGTGACGGCATGGTTTTGAGCCATTGTTTTTCTGTCTATGAATGGTGTAATGTTTTTAAAATGAGGAAAATGTTGCTTGAGTTATTGTGGTGATTTCTCCCTCCAGATCTGACTCGGAAATAATTGGTTACGCATTGGACGCACTGTACAACGTGGTTTCCAACGATGAAGAGGGGGAACAGGGTATACTTGTCATTCTTTGTGGTTATTTTGCTGGCTTTGGTGTTGCTGCTGTACAATCTTTTTCCAACCAGAGTGGCTTGATTACACCAGTTGGACAGTGTGGCCTTGCTGTGTAATTACATAATTTGCTCTGTGTTTCTGCCAACTTTGCAACCCTGCATGAATCGTATAAAACACAATGTTTCATCGACATAGAGTCCTTCTCTGATTTATTCATTTATTTATTTTTTCCCTCTCTCTCTTTCTGTCCTGTCAAATTCTGCAGATGAATTGGAAGGTAAAATTGTTTTCTTTTTTTTTTTGGAATTGGTCTGCATGTTGTGCATGTCCTTATTTTCTATGCTAGTATTGAAGGATCAAAGTGGATCAGCAGCACTGTCTGACAATCAAGGACTGACAGCATTCAACTTTGGAACTAAAAAGTGTATGATTAAGAGTATCTCTTCCAGCTTTACAATAGATATAAATACATTAAATCTTGGCAGTTGGCCTGTCTTTTTTACCCTCATTCACTTTTACCTTTTTATTAGGGCTGTCGCATTAATTAATCACGATTAATTTCAGCGCAATAAAAGTAACTGCCACTATGAGGCTGACAGACTTTCTTGCTTATTAATTTTTCTATGACACATACCTAATGTGATCATTTGAAATGCTTCCGGGAAGAAAACTGTGATTCGAAGTCCGCTAATTACCAGCGAGGTTGGACAGCCTCCATCGCCTCGGCATAAATTAGCTCACCTTAAATCAATTCCAGTGTACTTTGCCTAACTTGCAATCAAGCCATTTATTCAGCCAACTGACTAATCAAAATCAAAATGTGGCCTCTAATGATTAAGATGAGATAATGAGAAGCAGATGGACCTAACCAGGTTGCCGTGTTAGATTGGCTATCTGAGTAATCCTGCTTTGTGGAACAGGCCTCAGGAGAGCTTCTTTACTGCCCGTTACCTGTGTCTTATTGTATCCAGTGAAAAAAGAAAGCCATGTTCTCGGAGGTTAAATGTCAAAGTTGATATCAATAGATGGAAAGTGTGAGTGCGTGTGTATTGAAATCTGAAATTGGTGCTTTAATTTGTGGTCTGTTATTGTTTGTGTTTGGATTAATGTTTATGTGTCTCTCCTTTTACTTGATGTTTAGAGAACCATCAGGCTGAGGCTAATGACCTTGGGGCTCAGTTTACTGATGCATTAATCAATGAACAGGAAAATGTTACTTTAATCTTGGGATTCTTGGAGGTAGGCATTTAGTTTTAAGAATGTGTATTTATATAACACACGCACACTTGCATATACTCTTACCTGCGTACATTCCAGGATACTTCATTTCTGGAGTGTGCATATATTAGTAATTTTGATAATACAGACTTATTTTTTGTTCCTCATACATTAAATAATATATTTATTTGAAGGGAAAATTTAGATCGGGGATGTGAATATTTATTCGGATCATTGACTTTGTCTCTAATGTATTGGATAAGTTAACCATTACTTTACTTTTTTTTTTTTTTTTAAACATTTGCAGGAATTTGATTTTCATGTGCGATGGCCTGGAGTCCGGCTCATCACTGCCCTGCTAAAGAACCGTCGCAGCCCTGTTCAGGGAATTGTCCTTGTGAGCCCCATGGGTAAGGAACCACACTCCAGGGTAGCTATACAGGTCCATTCAGCTTTGTCTCCAACTTAAAACAGCATCTTACTGTATCACGATTCCATATCATTTACTTGTTTAAGACTGACAAAATAATTGAAAATGTAAGCTGGGCCTTTTCACTATCTCGTAAGTTTTTCTCTCTAAAGTCATTCTGCTATATGGTTCATTCATCACAATGATCTCGTACTTTTTGTTATGTATTTGTATAGGAAATGTGCACTCTATTGCCAAAAGTTAATGTGTGGATGCTTCACTGAAACCGTATTGACATGCATAGAAAACTAACATTTGTGCTTCACAGCCCTTTATGGGCTTTTGGGATATTGTCATGCCCTGTAGCTTCTAGGTGGGTGGGCGGAAGTTCCATAATTTGTCCGGGCCATATCTTTGAAAATGCTGGTCACAGAAGCTTCAAATTTGGTATGCAGGTTCTTTGTGAGGGATAATGTGCAACATAAAGGTCATTTGTGGATTTGACCTTTGACTTTGGCACAGTGACCTTGCTATGTATTACCCATGCCCGACGAGGCGGCGTGGGTATACAGTTTAGCACTGCGTGCGTCCGTGCGTGCGTGCGTGCGTGCGAGCGAGCGAGCGACAGCTCGGCCACCACTGAAGCTAGGGTGACCAAACTTTGTGGGGTAGATGATCCTAGGGTACCCTGTCCAAATTTGAATTTTGAGGTCCAAAGGTCAACAAGAGGCGTGGGTTAGCATCTCTATAGAGTACGCATGATCTAGTTCATAATTTGTTAAGGGCTGAGGGGTTCTCTCAGGGCTCAGTGTTGGCTTGTTATTCCCGGCGATAGCAGGCTTATATGGCCATAATGTGAGCGAGTGAGTGATCCTTTCATAGTCAATATCTGAGGAACGGTTCTAGCACAACCCTCTAACTTCGCTCATGTACAGATATAGTGTAGCAGATGAGCTGATTAAAATTGATTTGAGCGTGTGAAGTTGTACCATACTAAAGTAAAATGCAAGAATTCTCTGCATCACATGGTCCTGTACAATGGAGTAGAGCTGCACATTGCTTGTATCAGTTAGCTTGCTAATGAAGATAGCTCACGCATTAATAGAATTATAAGCAATTCAGTCAAAGCCTGATAAAGGCTTGATTTCACCAATAGTTATGCTAGCGATGTTTGTTTTGTGTTTCTGGCTCAGTTCAATTTACTTGCGGGCACCTTCATTTCTTGTCTAATGTAGCCAAGCTAGTTACAGCTTGCTACATGTAAGCAGTGGTGTTGAGCAGCTCATTTTTCATTTAGCTCTGTAGCTCGCTAACTGGCTATTGTAGGTGTCAAATTATGCTGGCGAAGTGGGAATAATTTAGGCATTACCTTTACTGGCTTGCTACATTGTCTGAAGAGATCATGACTCTCCAAGCGGCACTTCAGCCTTGTTGCATCATACTAGTTTAATATGCAAAAAACAACCCCCACAACGCAAGGCCTTGTACAATCCAGTAAGAATGTACATTGCTTGTATATTTTAAATGATAGGACAGACTTTCAGCTTTGATTTGAGGATATTTCCATGCATTTCTGCTCCACAATTTGGAATACTTCACTTATGGTATGTGCCCCTCCTCTACTACTTCAATTACTTTCAATAGAGTTTAGTTGGTATCCCCTTTCACCCGCTCCCTAAGTGCTACAAAATCCTATTGGTTTAATGGATTTGAACTGCAACACCCTCTAATTAAGGCTAAATTTCTGTCTTCTCAGGCCATACTGACCAGTTTATTCCACATTCAGTGGAAATGTTTGGATATTTAGAAGTTAAAAATGTTTATTTTCTGTGTGTGTCAATTAAGTTTCAGCTGATGGTTCACACACATCTAGGGTACGGCTGTATAGCCACTGGCAGTTGTGTTTGAATTCCCTTTTTCTTCTTTTTCAGGCGTATCAAGACTTATGGATTTATTGGTTGACTCTAGAGAAATTATTAGAAATGATGTAAGTAGACTCAAAACATTTAATGTACAGAACTTGCATGCCTGAATGCAAGATGATAGTTCGCAGTGCTATGTGAAGCATTTCTCTGTGCTTAGTGCTGTGCTCAAAAGCCATGTTTTGCAGCTTGGTTTCAGCCATAATGATGACATCACTGCTTTCAGTGAGCATGGACACCCCTCGAACATCTGATTTTATGAAGAATGTGTTCCTTTTGTAATGATCAGTAATTGTAGAATTGTTTTTTTATGCTCTATCGAGTAGGAGCCTGTTGAAAGTGTTGGGTATAACTTCTGTGTGGAAAATTTATTTTTCAGGCCCTTTTGCTGCTGCAGCAACTGACCACAGGCAACGCATCCATCCAAAAAATTGTAGCCTTTGAGAACGCCTTCGAACGACTTTTAGATATCATATCAGAGGAGGGAAACAGCGATGGAGGTTAGTGTGTCATTGCTGTAGTGATTATTTATTTATTCTTTTTAAAGAATTCTCTATGAGAACCATTGTTCTAGTAAGAAAATGGCAGTAAAGGGTATGATGTGATTCAGGTATGCTTTTTTGCAAAATGCTAAATGAGACTAAAGTGGGATGTACAGTGATAGAGTTGGCATAATGTAGCCTTTAAAACCATTTACAGGCATTGTGGTCGAGGACTGTCTCCTACTTTTGCAAAGCCTGCTCAGGAACAACAGCTCCAACCAGAATTTCTTCAAAGAGGGCTCATATATTCAACGCATGAAGCCTTGGTTTGAAGTCGGGGATGACAACTCTGGTTGGTCTGCCCAGAAGGTGACCAATCTCCATCTTATGCTGCAGGTGAATGTTAGTTTATGCAGTGCATGCCACAAGACGCGCACGATCGCACTGGCACCCGTACACGCCCATCAAGTCGTCCTCACAGGCGCGATTTAACAAGCCCGTCAGTCACTTCACGGGCGCGCCACTATTTAATCCAAGCGTAAGCCCATTTTACCTACCCCGGTCCACTATGATGATGACGACAATGTCATAATCAGAACTAGCAATCGCAACATTATCTCAGATCAAGGCAGCCAGTGCCAGCTGTGAGGAAGCATTTCATATTCAGTTAGGGCATATCCAGACCATCATCGTAGCCGTAACTAGCAATCTCGGACCTCGGTAAAAATTTCAGAGAGGAAATAAAATCCAACGTCTTTATCATTCAGGTTTTGTTCTAGGTATCTTAAGTGTAACCCATGTGAACATGCAATGTTACATTTCACCAAAAATCTATTTCTGTTTGCACATTATTATTCTTTTTTATTATTCTTTTCCTCTTGTCCATGCATGTATCGTTTTGGAGAGTTTTCTTTAATTCAGTAGAATTTTTATGTTAATCCTGTTTTACATTTTGGTGACGTAACTTCCTCCAAATTTGCGGTATTCTCCTCAGGATTCAGCTCTGCTGTGGAGAGGTAAGATGAAATAAGTGCTCTTCAGTGGTTTTGTAAAATGATAAACGGAGGAGAAGATACTTCTTTGTAGAGGTCAAAGATTTTGTTCATTATTGCTTCGATGATTACTTTGGAGTTTATACATTTTTATTTTATCATGTACGGCACTTTTGTGAAGTATGCTAATTTACCTATCATCAGTCAAGGCTAATGGAGCATTGGGTGGTTTCTCGTGCGGTTCGCCATTTCTTCCTTCTCTAATTTAAAGATGTGCTTGTAGAAATGTGACATGCAAAGTTGCTGTACTGACATGAATGCGTTGCATGCAGGTATGTGAACTCCCAATTTCAAAACTATGCCTACGCTCTTCGCGGCCGATAGCAAGGGGTATATTCCCTAGATTTCCCAATCCTCGAAGTCCCCTTTATTAGATTGCCCTTCACTAGACCTACTATATGAGCCAAATTTGAGGTCTGTCAGGAAACTGAGTCAAAAAAGAAACTTCACACTCATAAATTTGCAAATATTTTTTTTGAAACTTTTATTAAGAGTTTTTATTATCACTGTGGGTATGCGTTGTCAAAGACATCATGACACACATCAACTCCGACATGCACAGGTACGTAGCACGTGTGAGCGTACTTTAAGCTAAAACCATGTTTCCTCGTGTTCCTAGTCACATGACCATATGAGAGATGTGCAGCTGAGCTCACGTTAGCACGTTTGAGTGACATCTTGGAAAACAAGTTTTTACAGTTCATTATTCGTTGATTTTCAATGCCATGGCTGTCAAACATTCAGCGTGAACGTGCAATTGGCATGCTGAATACGGAAACGTCCATCACTGACGTTGCAAGGGTTATGGGATGCAGTCGACTGATTATCCATGATCTTCGGACACGTCTCCAACAAACTGGCACCACAGCTGACCGACCTTGTTCTGGTAGCCCACGTGTCACAAAAGCAGAAGACCAACGAATTGTCTTGCATCATTTGCATAATCAATTTGTCACTGCAACATCCACTAGGAATGAGTTCTTTAGAGGTTGTGTGACTGCCCAGACCATACGTAATCGCCTGAGCACTGCTCTTATTCAAGTTGTAACAACATGTTTACTCTTGGACATTTCTGTTGCATTTCCGGTGGAACTGGTTACACTATGGACATTATTTTTATGATACACCATCTTTAATGAGTACAGAATTGAATAAAATCATTATTTAAAACCTCATTTCTTGTATGTTCAACTTGTCAATCTCCAAACGAGTGTGAAGTTTTTATTTTGGCTGAGTATATTTATTCCAGAAATATGGTTAAACTGGATTTTTTTTTTTCAATATATAGCGCCACCTGGTGGCAAATCTAGGAGCACATACTTGCCCAAAATCTTATCCGTTCATCCCCGTTACTAGACCTACAATATGAGCCAAATTTGAGGTCTGTGTTTGTAATTGTTCCAGAGATATGGTTAAAAAACTGATTTCCCCCCCCCCCAAATACACTGCACAAAAAAATAAAGGGAACACTAAAACAACACAATGTAATGGCAAGTCAATCACACTTCTGTGAAATCAAACTGTGCACTTAGGAAGCAACACTGACAATCAGTTTCACATGCTGTTGTGCAAATGGAAAAGACAACAGGTGGAAATTATAGGCAATTGGCAAGACACCCCCCCCCCCCCCCAATAAATGAGTGGTTCTGCAGGTGGTGACCACAGACCACTTTTCAGTTCCTATGGTTTCTGGCTGATGTTTCGGTCACTTTTGAATGCTGGCGGTGCTTTCACTTTAGTGGTACCATGAGACGGACTCTACAACCCACACAAGTGCCTCAGGTAGTACAGCTCATCCAGGATGGCACATCAATGCGAGCTGTGGCAAGAAGGTTTGCTGTGTCTGTCAGCGTAGTGTCCAGAGCATGGAGGCGCTACCAGGAGACAGGCCAGTACATCAGGAGACGTGGAGGAGGCCGTAGGAGGGCTACAACCCAGCAGCAGCACCGCTGCCTCTGCTTTTGTGCAAGGAGGAACAGGAGGAGCACTGCCAGAGCCCTGCAAAATGACCTCCAGCAGGCCACAAGTGTGCATGTGTCTGCTCACAAGGCCAGAAACTGACTCCGTGAGGATGGCATCAGGGCCCAACGTCCACAGGTGGGGGTTGTGACCGGTTTGGCACTGGGTCAGTAATGGTGAGGGGTGGCATTTCTTTGGGGGGCTGCACAGCCCTCCATGTGCTCGCCAGAGGTAGCCTGACTGCCATTAGGTACCGAGATGATGAGATCTCAGACCCCTTGTGAGACCATATGCTGGTGTGGTTGGCCCTGCTTTCCTCTTAATGCATGACAATGCTAGACCTCATGTGGCTGGAGTGTGTCAGCAGTTTCTTCAAGACGAAGGCATTGATGCTATGGACTGGCCCGCCCGTTCCCCAGACCTGAATACAATTGAGCACATCTGGGACATCATGTCTCGCTCCATCCACCAACGCCACGTTGCACCACAGACTGTCCAGGAGTTGGCGGATGCTTTAGTCCAGGTCTGGGAGGAGATCCCTCAGTAGACCATCCGCCACCTCATCAGGAGCATGCCCAGGCGTTGTAGGGAGGTCATACAGGCACGTCATTTTGGCTTGTTTTAAGGACATAACATCAAAGTTGTATCAGCCTGTAGTGTGTTTTTCCACTTTAATTTTGAGTGTGACTCCAAATCCAGACCTCCATGGGTTAATAAATTTGATTTCCATTGATGATTTTTGATGTCTGCACATTCAACTATGTAAAGAACAAAGTATCAAATCAGAATATTTCATTCATTCAGATCTAGAATGCCTTATTTTAGTGTTCCCTTTATTATATCCCCGATCGCCGAATGGCGTTCCGGGGATATTATGTTTTTGGTCCGACCGCCGCCGCACTATGTGTTAAGGCGATAACTTCAGTAACATTTCAATTACAAATTTCAAATTTTGCACATGAATAAGTATCATAAAGAGGAAGAACTGATTCAATTTTGGACTATTTACAATGTCTAGATTGGCTACCAGGGGCCAAAACCGGAAAAAATCACTGTTTTTATCATATCTCTGGAAATATTTGTCCGATTGACCTCAAATCAAGTGCAAATGAAAGGTCATGACCTGAGGATGTGTCCCACGATGACATTATACCTGTTTGGTTTGGTTTGAGTTATCTCGCCAATGGCTAAAATCTGCGGACGTGGCCGTGTCGGGTGGGGCGAAGCCATGATATCCCCGAAACTCTTATTTTAGAGATATAATTACCTCTGCCATCTAAGGTAAAAGAAGGCTATGTTTTCAGTCCCATTAACTGGAAAATGTTATGATATGCTGTATACTCAGTTAGTATTAATCTCTGCTGTGGAGAGCTGTGGATGTAGAAACATGACATGCCAAGTTGCTCTACTGATATTAGTGCGTTACACGCAGAATAAAAATCTGTTGGCTTGCAAGAGAGGAGCCTTATTATTCACTGCACGCAACACAAGGCATAACTATTAATAGATGAAATCATCTATCTCTTATAAAGAATGACATTACTTTTCTAATGTGTTTTTCGGTACGTACAAAGTTTTATTACCATTAAAAAAAAATTCAGTGGTCTCTTTACCCCGTAACTCAATATATCTGAACAAAATGGTTTTCTAGAGTCCTCTCTTAATATTATGGTTATTTTAATCTTACATTTTGGGACTGTGAGGATGGATGGATATTTGCTTGGAAGCAGCAGTTGAAGCAAATCTGTCTTTTTTAAGCTTGGTACTTGCACTGGTAACCATGGTAACAGATACACTTGTGAGGATATCAAAATAAAATACATGTATGGACAATAGGCAATACTCTTTGCAACGTACTAAGCTCAGTCTACAGGCAAAGGACTGGACAGGACACCAGGGCAGGTGAAGGATGGAGTAGGTGGCGTAGTGTTGGCAGATAGCAATGTTTCCCCACACACACAGCATTGTGTGGTGTGAATCAACTCGGACCGACAGATTGATTCTGGCCCAACGCGATTTTTCTTTATGGCATTCTCATCTAAAAAAACAAAAAAAAACTCGTTAAATTACAAGTACTGGAAGATGCGGAATTTGTGCAATATTAGTGCCATGTCCCCTCCGCTCAACAAAAGAAATGGCGTCTACCCCCGGCCGTACAGCAAGCATCACCATGAAAATAATGCCTGCCGGAGAATTGATGGGAGTGATTGATAGTGCCCGCGCAGCTTTCTCCTTGCATGCACAAGTTTATGCATTCTGAGACCTCAAACTCTTGACACCAGAGATCCTCTTTCCTTGTCTTGGGCGGCAATGGGTTTCTGCCGGACCAAAGGGAGCTTATGCGATCACGTGGCAGCGTCGGCGTCTGTGTTAACGTTGATCTTCCTCAGCCAGACCACTGAAGGGATCAGTGTGAAATTTTGTGGGGAGGTACTATATAGGGATGTATGGATTAAAATTTGTGTGACTGGTGTAGATTTGTCCATCGGTGGTGCTCTAACAAATGGTCATAACTCCTAAACCACTTGTCTGATCAACTTGAGGTTTTTTATACCTCATTTTAGTCAGGATTGCTATGAAAATCTATTAAAACAAAGTGATAAGTGAAACAACATGGCCAACATCAGCCAATCAAATTTCAATAGCCATTATACTCACTTTTGCTGTCACCTGTCAAATTTTATATTCTTGCTAAGGATGTGGAAAAGAACCATTTCTATTAAATTACTTTGATTGGCCATATGGTGGCACTAAAGAGAGGTGCAATATGGCTTGGGCAGTAACTTCCAAACCAGTTTATATCAAACCAGTTTATATAAACTAAAACAACAATGCCTTGCGGCCTCTCTGAAGTTTGTAAACATGCGCTAAACTGCAGACATCAAAAACAGATTGGTGCTATGGCCCTTTTCTGCAACAGGAAGCGCACACGGAGGAAAAACATCTCCGCTTGAATTTTGAAGCTGATCTTGGTCCTGCTCACCATTATGTTTGCGTCTGATGCTTCACTCTTGTTGGTATCAGAGGCTACATTGATCTCTGACTCAAATTGAAAAGGTTGTATAACTTGTCAAAACTTGTGAAAACTCTTAAACTCTTGAGAAAACGCTTCACTCGAGCTGTCAGAAATGACATCACTTGAGCTGTCAGAGTTTCCTGAACATGAACTATTATCTGACTTGATTTTCTGTTACTGTAGTAGTAATCTAGGAGTGCAAAAACTTCAGCAAACTGCATAAAAGGCTTATAAAGAGAGTGCAGTGGTCCTTTGAGTTGATGCTGTGACATCACAGATCAACTTTTCTGAGCCTGCAATCAAACAGCAGTCTATTTGAGTTTTTAAAATGTATTTTCTCGGATGCGGATGGTCGAACTGCTTAAAAAAAAAAAAAAGATATTATTTTGGTCTAAAACTGATATAGTTTCAGAAAAAATTTTGCTCATGTTTTGGCCTTCCTTTAACATTTACCCTGATCATATACAGCTGGTCCGAGTGATGGTTTCGCCCATGAACTCCCCTGGAGCCATCAGCAGCTGCCAGAAGGCCATGTACCATTGCAACCTCCTGCAGCAGCTTTGTGCCGTTCTAATGGCTATTGGTATTCCGGCTGATATCCTGACTGAGGTAAGAGTCTTCTGGGGTCCCACAGTCTCTCTTGTGGCTCTTGTGTTCTGAACAGCTTCATATGGCTTGAGCAACTGCTGTTCAGTGCCCCCTGGTACCTGCTGCCCCCTGGTTATTTTTTTCCTGAGTTCCGCACCCTTGCTGTACCCTGTTCCCATTTCTGGATTCCCAGGGTCAATTATGTGCCTGGTCCTTTCCTCTTGTGTCGGAACTTGCTGCCTGAATGTGTTTGCAGGGTTCTGCTAAACTCAGTGGTGGCAAAGGAGTCACTGTGCTCATAGGTGTTATATACAGAGCACTGAAAGGGTCCTAGACTGCATAACGTGAACCTCACTGTCTAAAGGCTAGATGTGACTTACTCTGTTTATAACTTCCAAATTCCATTTTAGAGCCCCTGAGTATCACCAAAATTAACAAGTAAATGTATTTATTTAAAATTTTCAGTATGGCGGACCATAGCCTTGAAACAGTTTTTTCTGTATTGCACATATTTTATAATTTCATTTAATTGTAACAAAGGTTTAGCTTCTCAGTGATTCCTGGTGCTGTGTAATGCTGTTTTTTTGTTTTTTGGTTTTTTTTTTTAGCTTAGGAGCCCTATGGGCTGATAAGCTATTGCTGTGGTTTTTAGTCCGTCGTTTGTCATTAGCTGTCTGTCAGTCGTCTGGTGCATTTTTCATAATTTTTTTTGGCCCGATTGAATTTTCCTGTAAATTTGGCTCAACGTATTCTCATATCTCCAGGCATTTTTTGCGGATTTTTGATTGAATCATTTTCATCCGTTTTAACATTTTGGCTCCAATGTTTCAAAGATGGCACATAGAAATGGAAATTTCAAAAAATTATTCTTAGAAACTGTCTGATGACTTTTTTTTATAAATCGGGTAATCAACTTTTAGTACCCTCAATGCACTGTGCAAGTGTCATTTTGATGGAATTGACAGAAGTCTAGTTGGGTCTAGTTGGGGCGCTGTACTTTAACATTGGGTCTTATGGAGAATACTCAAAATGGCCTGTGGAGGCCAAATGGTTGCAAATGGAGCTTAAGTTTGTATTATTGACATATAAGAAGTCGTATATGACCTATATTTTGGCTGCATTAAAGATGACCTTAAAAGGTCAGACTCGAGGTCATGCAAAATGTAAACAAAGATTGCACTTTAAATTTCAAAAAATTATTTTTCAAACTGTCCGATAACTAACTTTTTTTTTTTTTTTAATAAATCTGGCAATCAAATCACATTGGTACCCTCAATATCCAATGAAAATGCCATTTTGATTGAATTGCTGGTAGTCGGTCTAGCAGGGGTGCTGAAGTTTGACAGTGAATCCTGTAGAGAATACACAAAATGGCCCGTGGAGGCCAAATAGATAGAGCTTGTAGAGTTTGTATTATTGACAAATTGGAAGTAATTCGTGACCTATTTTGGACCAATATTTATATAACAAGACTTATTTGCTTCACGCTGTGCACTCCCACAGATACTGGGTGTGCTCAGGTTAAAGAGACTATGGGCCCTATCTTACGCCAGAGTCCCTAAACCCGTTATTTGGGGATTTAGCATTGCGTAAGAGGCGTTCCCCTGCAAAAGTTGCTATCTTGCACACCTTCCTTTATCCCTAAAACACCTGCGCTACCCGTTATATTATGCATAGGCGTGGTTTGGGCGTTACGCCAGTTAAACCAATCAGTGTGCCAGGTGCCATTGCCTTTAGGAGCAGGCTGCGCTATCCCAAATCCTTAAACCGAAACCCCTGATGGAGAGAGGAAGGTTGCCACGTTTCTCCGAAGAAGAAGTTAAATTGTTTCTCCGAAGTTAAATTGCTTGTGCATGAGGTCAAATCCAGAAAGGAGAGGATCTGTTTTTGTTAAGTTAATAATTAATTGTATTATTATTATTATTATTATTGTTATTATTATTGAGCTGAGTGGCTGTTGGAATGACCCACTAGCATAGAAAAATAGTGCCACAGCGGTGGCGTAGCCAGCGGGGGTGCGAAGACACGTCCCTTTTTGACTCCAATTAGTAGATCTCAATCATTTCCATTTATTGACGTGTTTTCCAATTATCGTAATTGGCAACCGAAGACGCGTTTTCTCCCCATATCTACTGCGATCTACAGTTGCGGAACAAGAACAGAGAATTTGGTTGCACAAAACTTCCATTTAAAACAATTATTAGTCCTGACCTGTTCTCAGTCATTTTCATAATTAACAGAAGGTTCACTCCGAGAGCACTCCGCACTTACCAGGTGCTGCTTGTTCTCCCTGATTAGCTAAGACGACAATCATTCATCTGGATGCATCCTGTTAAATGTGGAGTGCTCTCGGAGTGAACCTTCTGTTAATTTAGTCATCACAGCCTTTTTATGATGGAGGCAAAAAATGTTGAATGATTCAATACTTTTTTGGCTCCCTTATATAAAAAATGCAAACTGGATGGACCAGTCTAGGCTTGACAAGAATATCAAGGGCTGGGGATTTTTATATGGTATCCTGCAGTCTCAGACAAGGGGAAATACTGTATTTTCCATGACTAAAACTGCAGGAAATCATACCAACTTCAACCTCAATTCTAAAAATGTTCTTTATGTGAGGGGGGGAAAGCCACCTCGTGCTCCCCTCTCCTCTGGCTTCACCCTCAAAGCATGACTTTGCCAGGCCGCCCGGCACTCTGAAAATCCTGGACAGAACCCTGCTGCAATAACAATAGGTTATTGTGGCTACACCGCTGTTTAGTCCCAATCCTCCAAGTTCTAGTTGCATTGTTCGTGTCAAAATGCTCCTTGCTTCCTAATTAAACATGGCCATGAGTTCTACTCTTGATTTTTGTGTCGCCTGCGAAGCATAGCGGCACATAGGAATCACTTTGTCCGGCGTCTGTCTGTCCGTCTGTCTGTCTAGTAGTCACACTTTCAGTTGGTAGTCACACGCAGGCGACACGTGTTTACCTGAACACTCCAGTTTTTCAAAATGAGATTTCACCAAGCATTTGGTGATCTCTGATCAGTCATGATTTTACTCTAACCCATTTATTTTGTGAAGTTGACTGTTCCCGACTATTCCTCCAGATTTTACTTAATATTTGGGCAGTTCCTAACCCAATTCCAAAGATTTCAGCAATCTCCTCAGCCATTTTCTTTGCTAGATGCTGGTCAATAATTTGCCCTTCTTGGAACATTGTAATATCTTTTCAACGACCATGAGATGCGTCTTCCGACATGGTTGTTTAAGGAATGAGAAGTTACGCACTGAATGGGTCAGGATTATAAGAATTATTGCCATCTGAAACCTTCATCTCTGCAGAAAAGATTCAATCGTAGGCTCTATAGTATCTGCTCATTTAAATCCAAATTTTTTTGGAGAGGTGGTGTGTATTTTCTTCTGTCTTGATTTCATGGTGTAATAATACACATTACAGATTGTGTGTTGGTTAGCTATAGGTCCTAATTTTTTATGTTTCTGTTGTTCCTATATGGTTTTTGTCTTTTTCTCTATTGTTATTTCCTCAGACCATTAATACAGTATCGGAAGTCATTCGCGGATCTGAGGAAAACCAGGATTACTTCGCATCAGTGAAAGCTCCCTCCAACCCTCCAAGGTCAGTAATGCTTTTTATCACCATAAAACCATTTCCTCAAACCCTCTTAAAATTCTAGCTATTCTACCATGATTTGTTGACCATTTGAATTCAAACTTGCTGCATAGCTTACCCACTACAGTTCCAACTGGTGTCATGGTGGTGTGTGGAAATATTTGTAGCCACATCACAAGTAAAAAGTACAATGTTCATGTGTGTGACGTCAAAGTATCACATGACCGAAACTAACCAATCAGTGGCTGTCCCAAGCAATATGTCTCATTTAAAATGGCAGATGATGGGTGCCTATGGCCTAATATGACAGACACACCAAAGAAAGAAAAGTGTGAAACGTTGGGTGAAGATTTTTAAAAATATGCAAGTGGTCTCTCATCCAGTGAATAAAATGGCCATCCTCAATCTTATCCAGAGAAAACGGACAGTTTTCTCTCTTCTTTAGCCCTATGCTCAACAGGATGCCTGTGGCCTAGCTTGTCTTGCTTAAGCTTTGCTCACACATGTCTCATGAAGCAGTTGCACTTTTATTTATTGCTTTGGCCTTTCTACAGTTAAACATTTCCTCTTTCCCTGTCTACCATGTAGAACAAAATGACACTTCTTTATTTTCTGTAAAACTCTGAATACTGATATGTGTGATATAGTTAAGGCATTCAAGCAATAGGCAAGTTTCAGCACTGCTCATCTCACATTTGCCAAAAGACATCTTGATGATCCCAAAGACATTTGGGAAGATATTCTGTGGACTAACGAGACAAAACTTGAACTTTTTGGAAGGTTTGCGTCTCCTTACTTCTGGCTTAGAACCAACACTGCATTTCATAAAAGAACATCATACCAACAGTCAAACTCTGGCTGTGTGATGGTCTGGGGCTGCTTTGCCCCCTCATGACCTGGATGACTTGCAATGATTGGAACCATGAATTCTGCTCTCCACCAGAAAATCCTGAAGGAGAATGTCCGACTATCAGTTCGTGACCTGAAGCTCCAGCGCACTTGGGTTATGCAGCAGGACAATGATTGGAAACACTCCAGCAAGTCCACCCCTGAATGGCTTAAAAAAAAAAAAAAATGAAGGCTTTGGCGTGGTCTAGTTAAAGTCCGGACTTAAATCCGATTGAGATGCTGTGATATGACCTTAAACAAGTTGTTCATGCTCTCAAACCCTCCAATGTGGCTATATTAAAACAATTCTGCTAAGTAGAATGGACCACAATTCCTCCACTGCAATGTGAGAGACTCATTGCCAGCTATTACAAACGCTTGATTGCAGTTGCTATCGCTGAGGGTGGCACTACCAGTTAGTAGGTTTAGGGGGCAATTACTTTTTCACATGGGGCCAGGTAGGTATGGATGGCTTTTTCCCTCAATAAATGAAATCATCATTTAAAAACTGCATTTTGTATTTACTCGGGTTATCTCT
Organism: Gymnothorax reevesii; assembly: GCA_029721435.1. Taxonomy (NCBI): domain Eukaryota; kingdom Metazoa; phylum Chordata; class Actinopteri; order Anguilliformes; family Muraenidae; genus Gymnothorax; species Gymnothorax reevesii. The sequence continues at coordinate 78,085,674 of CM056579.1, forward strand.
GTCTAATATTAAAATTTGTTTGATCTGAAACATTGAAGTGTGACAAATAAGCAAAAAAAAAAGGAATCCGAAAGGGGGAAAACACTTTTTCACAGCACTGTAAGCTTCAGATTTCGCCAATTCAGCTTGGGGTTGGGCGATATGGGCAAAATCAAGTATCATGATTCTTTTGACTGAATTCTCCGATATTGATAATGTGGTGATATTGTCGGAATAACTATTGGAGCTTTCAGAAAATATTTACATAATGCGATTATGATAAACAGTCATTAGTAGTGTGGATAATATGACCAGAGGAATAGGCAACAGCTAGAAGACACCAAGTGCAGACAACAGCATCCCTTTACAATAACAATACAGCCTTTAAAACCAGAAAGGCAGAAGTTATGTCATATCATGGTATTACGATATCCATAATCCTCAACAACACCTTCTATTGCGATATTGATACAATTTGATCCATTGGGGGTATGTTTCCTAAGGAGGCTATAACATCTACTAAAGAACAATGGTGACAGGATTTCAAATTTATGAACTAAATTCTTTTCAAAACATGTCTGATGTGACGACACCCTTTTTTTTTTTTTTTCCCCCCCCGTGGGTCTTCAATTGCTATCTTACCAAGTAGTTTGATAAATATAAGTAGCATTATTAAAAATGCAATGGTGTGGGATGTACTGTATTTGCGGAAAATTAAGGAATCAATTGATTATTATTGCTCTTCTGGTGAAATACGAGTGGAAATGGAAAAAAGTGTGTGGTATTGCAATGCTGATGTGCTCCACTTAAATGCGCCAAGCATTTCAGTAATAACCAGAATTGAGCTGTTTTATGTGTACACTGACACTTGACTTGTTCTTTTGGGTGTGGTCAATGGCCTATATAAAGCCAACAAAAAAAAAAAAAGAAAAATGCTACGGCATCAAGAAAATGGAATGATTTAACACACAGGAGAGGGTAAAAGAGCCACTGGCATGTTACAGGCAGGTCTCAGCCAGTGAGAGGCAGCTTGTCATCTACGCAGTCACCAGTCAACACCAGCTCTCTGTCTGAGAATGGAAAACGGGCACTTTCGCTGACTGACCCCAATTAGGGCAGCCACGATTAACTATGGTGGCTCAAGCGCCACATCCGGTTTCAGCCTGTACATGACAGATTACAGACAGCAACCAAAACCGATCATGAGACGAGGGATCTGATCCGTCAATCCGAAGTACCTTTCGATGCCAGCTACGGGAGCAACATATACATGCACACGTTCCTTACAGAAAACCCACTTTTTGCCCATTTACGCACAAGCAAAACACACCCAAAATAACAACTCAAGCGTCACTGCGCACATCATAAACAGCTCCACATTTGTTATTACTGAAGTGCTTGGCGCGTTCGTGGCGCGTCAGCATCGCAATACTCAATTTCCACTCGTATCTCACTGGAAAAGCAATGAAAAACAATTGATTATTCAGTTTGCTGCAAATACAGTACATACCTCACCAATGGGATTTTAATGGCCTTAAGTATAGTTAATTTTCCACAGCTGTAAGAAAAAAGCTGGAAATTGCGCCTTGAAAATGCTTTAAAAGTGTTTGAATTTGACTAAGGAAAATGTTTAGGTGCCCTTTCAACTTTTCTTGTCTTTGAAATGAAGTCTTTCACTTGTGCACAATCTTTGCTCTCGTGTGAGTCAGCTGCTGGTTATTACTACACTGGTGTACACTTTGGGCTTGTGTAGAAGTGAGCTGAAGGGAAACGCTGTGTGCAGTTGAACAGAGTCGACCTTCAAGTGGGTTCCCATGATTCACCCTAGCAGACTGGAGCCCTACCAGAGCTGACTGATGCTAGAGTCCTTGGTTGGAGACCCTGGCAGCCTCAGTTGGAAGTAGCATGATCTGGTACAGCTAGAAGACCATGGGGCCCATTCATATACAGAAACAGAAGCTTAAAGGAGCAGTTTACACAACATTGAAAATTCTGCTATTATCTACTCACCAGCGCTACTCCATAGCAGCCTTCTCCAAAACAACTGAAGTGCATGGGTAATTATTCATTGGACCAGTGGCTCCCAATCTCGGTCCTGGGGCACCCCTGTGTATGCTGGTTTTGTTCCAACCACAATTGCTTTGCAGAATTTGAATAAGATGTTAGTATGTTCTAGTTTGGTGCGTTTCAGGCTTAAAGCAGTTATTTACCGCCTAAATCCACATTTTGACAGAAAGGCCCATGATTGCCATAAAGAATAAAAGACCGTTGGAAGTATTGTCTATTTTACCATAACACATACCAGAACAAATTAGACACTAAGAAATCAGTCTGCTCCAAATTAAGTTGCCGAAGACCGGTGTTTTGCATTCTTTCTGCATAATTCGCTTGAACGTAATGACATTAACCTGACACAAAGCTGGTTTGATTCTATCATTTGCTTGCCTAATAAGTGGTTCGTTTTCACAACCTTGTGTCCACAGCCTCATTAGTTAGTTACTGTTAGTTACTGATCACTTTGATGGGCTAAATTTCTTTCCCTTCTTTTTATGCAGTTGGATATGGATTTAGTTTCTCTTCATGGTATGTATGGATGTTTGTTCAAATGTGGCTTCATAGGATAAAACACTGCACTAAACATAAATGCACCTGGTTAAGACAAACTGACAGCTTTTTAAGCTCTAGTGATTGTAAATGTGGTTAGAACAAAAACGAGCACGCATAGGGGTGCCCCAGGACCGAGCTTGCGAACCACTGCACTAGACTTGTTTGGAGTCCAAGCAACAACCAAAAATGAGCATGAAATTACTTGTCACAGCGCCTGCAGCATAATCAAACTCTCTTGATGTTAAACGATCGCACTGGTACTGGAAAATACCTGTATTGTACCATTATTTAGCGCAAGTCCTCACTGCCCCAGTTTTTTTAAAATACGTAGCAGAAAGTGAGTATTATTAAATTGAACATGGTGTCCTTTGGGAAGGGTGACCTCCTTACTGCTGTCCACAGACCTGCCATTGTGGTGCTGCTGATGTCCATGGTGAATGAGAGGCAGCCGTTTGTCCTGCGCTGTGCAGTTCTCTACTGCTTCCAGAGCTTCCTCTACAAAAACAGCAAGGGCCAGGAAGAGATTGTGTCCACACTCCTGCCATCAACTATTGAGGGTCTGTACCTTCTACTGATAGGCTTCGTAAAGGAGATTGACCTCAAAACCAATGGCATACGTTCCCCAGGATTTTTTGTAGGGTACATAAATAATGCCACCCAATGCAAAATAATTAGAGAGGGGGTGGGTGCAATGTCCTGTCCTCAAAAGTTAGGGAGGAAGGTCAACAAGTGTGTGTCCAGAGGTGTTTAGATAATGTGAGTGTAGTTTATTTATGGCCATTCTTTGCATATTATAGTGGTTCCTCTTTTCTCTGGGCAACAGGTGGCCAGAGTAATGGCTGTGGCGTGTGCTTCTTGTTTCCTTTGCAATATGAGGCCTAGTTGCTTAACTATTATTAACATTTATGCCAACTAACATTTTTGATACATATTTTCATTGGAGCCGGAATCTCAATTGAAGATTGATGTGTTGTCCATAAATCAAACGTTTTATTTTTATTTGTTATATGAGGAAACCAATATTGACTTATGCAGCCAGTAGGCTACTGGCTTATTTCACCTTGGGAAGTGGCAGAAGTCAAAACCTGCATGCTCACGAGCCCTTCAAGACTAGAATTGGCCACCCCTGCACAAAGGCTCATGGGTAATTGTCTGTGTCCTGTCTCCTCTTAACAGCAAACTCCATCACGGCGGGCCAGCTGCTGTGTGGCGGCCTGTTTTCTACAGATGCACTGTCTAACTGGTACGCCGCAGTTGCGCTATCCCACGCGCTGCTGGAGAACCTGGCCCAGAAGGAGCAGCTTCTGCGGGTGCAGCTGGCCACCAGTGTTGGAACTCCACCTGTCTCCCTGCTTCAACAGTGCACAAATATCCTCTCCCAGGTACAGCACCCCCTAGTGTATGGGCATGCTTACACAGAGTTGATGTTTGCATGAGCGCACCAAAACTTCGAAGCCACATTAAGTATTTGATGTCTGTAAATCCGATGTACCGTGCTGAGCAGGAGTTTTTGGTACATTGAAAAGGATTTTGTTTAGCAAAGATGCTTCCAAAAATCATGAAAAGTTTATAATCATTTGAAAATGGACTATCAAGACCTGTAGACTGTTAAAAATTAAATAAAATCAATACATCATGTGAATACCTGAAAATTGGGAACAATGTCCTGCAGTTTTTATTGTTTTATAAGATAATGGGCTGTTTGGTTGTTCCATGTATATTGGAGAACTCGCCGTAGTTCTACTGCAGACTTGGTCTCATTTGTGTCTGTCTCTCCATGTAATCCCAAACAGCCTTTATAATGTCGAGATCAGGGCTCGGGCAAGGATGTAATTTTTTCAACCGTCTGTAAAGAAGTTCAAACATTTTTTATTTTATACAAGTTATTTTTACACTAATACAAGTTGTCTCAAATGTGCTTTTTATCAACAGCTACACTTGAGGTAAACAAAGAAAAAAGACCTCTTAGTCCAAATATGAATCAAAGAAAATGTTTGGTGGCTAAGACCTTTGCACAGTACTGCATATTTACATGGTTGTAAACTTTGGTGAGCTTCGTAATTTTTGGGACAAAGACGTGTGTGTATATGTATTTTTAGGCTCTGTGCTTAACGATTTAAGAATTTACAATTACAATTCTGAGTAAAGGGTAGATTTTTAGAATTTATTAAAGCATATTTTTTCATTTTATTGAGACATTCAAAACTGAGAATATGCTGTGCAGTGATCTGTGATGTTTAAATGGAAATTTTTAGGTAGAGGGCCCAATCTGAAAATGTAAAAATATATACCTTTGTCTGAATTATGGAACCCACTGTATGCTGCAACTTATTTGTGAACTTGAATTTGATTTTCAGAGAGTAACTTTCAGTCCATTTTGTGCAAAATTTTATAATCTTTCGTGTTATTTAGGATTTGGGGATGGAAAATGTGTTCATCTGTAAATTTCAGATGTGTGGCATTATGATTTGCAGGGTGATAAGATTGATCGCAGGGTAAGTTGTCTTGTGAGTGGCACTTGTTTTTGTTCTGGCTTCTTCCTGCCTCTGGTTTTGGTAGATTTACCATCCTCTGCTCACTTGACTCTTATTTGGATCCAGTGTGGGCCCTACATCTGGGGTGCGTTTCCCAAAAGCGTAGTTGCTAAGTAAGTTAGCAACTTGCATAGTTTGTCCATTCGTAGTCAATGGGTCCAACTCTGTAAGTTAGCATCTGTAATTTCAAGAAACACACCTCAGACTGAAGCTTTGTTGAAGCCCTGTTGTTTTTGGAGTTTTTTTTTTTTGTTTTTTTTTTTTTTTGCCATCCCCAAGGGATTGCTTTCCCTGCACAGGAACAGTTGATGCAATTAGAATCGCCAAGAGATTTCTGTCAGTGAGATGAGATTGCATTAAATGGGACCCTATTCCTTTCAACTAAAAAGCAAAAACTCCGTCAAGGATTTCTTTATATTTTGTTAAAGGGGACCTAACATGCTGATCCTTCTTTTAATACATATTAGTAATATTATAATGTTGGTTGTCCATGCTCAACCTCTGATAAGTTTCTAAACGCAAGATACAGGGATTTTGCTGTAATCCAAGAACGTGATTTCATGAGCATGATTTCCTCTCTGAACAGCTCCTCTCGAGATCTTCACGAGATCTCGGCAAAACCTGACTTCAGGACGTGCCGTCCAATTGGTACAAACCTATCTAGAGCTAACCACTGCGCTGGACCTGCCCACACCGGAAACTCCTCTAGCAGGCACTAACAACGGCAGATAATACTATGCCTTAGTAGCGTCTAACTTTTGGAAATACAAAAGAAAAACCGCAGATCATTTGAGGTGCAATTTTGTCAGTATCTCTCTCAAACCTACTTGTCCATTTACTTTTGGATGCAAAGAAAAACAATCGACGATGCCACCAGAAATCAGTGGGTAGCTTTTTTTTTTTTGTTTGCTGGCAGCAAACAGCCATGTCCAAAGGGAACATTAGCTGTTTGTGCTCAGCATTTCACCCAAGACAGTTTTGTCAATAAAGGATGAGTCGACACAGGAAAAGCGTTTCAGCTGCTTCTCAAACCTGAAGCAGTTGCATTAATCAAGCGCTTGGAGCCACAAGCTGTAAGTAACCATATAACAGCAAATAATGTAAGTGAAGCTAACGTGTTACGGGTGGCTAGCAGGACCGCTAGCGATGGTTAGCACTGACGACTGGCCTCAAATACAGGCTTTGTAAAATATCTGAAGATAAAGCCTGTATCGGTGGAGGCTGTCCATGACTCACAGACTCAGAAGCTGTAAGTTGCTTTTACTGCATAAGCCAACCTGACGTGATAATGTTTGTGTTTGTGTCCTAAATATGCACAGAAGGTGTGTGAACATAAACCTCATTTGAAGCTAACTTTTAATACTTGTTACCCATGCCCAACGAGGTGGCGAGGGTATACAGTTTAGCACTGTCTGTCTGTGCGTGTGCGTGGGCGCCTGTCCGTGCGGCAACTCGGCCACCACTGAAGCTAGGGTGACTAAACTTTTTGTGGGTAGATGATCCTAAGGCACCCTGTCCAAAATTGCATTTTGGAATGAAAGGTCAACAAGAGGCGTGGGTTTGCATATCTATAGAGTGTGCATCATCTAGTTTGTAATTTGGATGCTTGGTACAACTGTGGACAGTAACAGAACTTGCTGTCTGTAAAACCCTGTATTGCTAGGGTTTGTCTCTGTGGTTATGACCGCTCGGTTACCAGCTACTGCATGATGGTTTGCGTGTTGTGCTAATTAAGAACGCTCCTGGTTAACTTGTATGCAGTGATTCTGATCGGTACGCTTGTCTTACTTCGGTAAGCGTAAATGTGGCAGTTTCATCATAACGTTGCCCGATTGTAGCCACTACAGTTAGTGATCGCTTCACTCATCCCTGACTGGGATCAGCCGGATACTTCACAAATGTCTGAGCAAGCTCTCACTGCGAAACGCAGAAGCTCTACCGGCTTACAAATGATTTCTTTGCACTACCTTGACATAATTTCATCCCCCTTTAGAAATTGTTTTGGCTGATAAAAAGCCAAAAAAGGCGGAGATTAAATGGGTAATTCTTTCCTGTTGAAGTGATCAATTTGCTAGTACCACATAAGCAACTTGTACGCGCTAACGGAACTTACGGGCTGCAAAACCTGTAGTATGTTCATAACATAACCGAGCTCTCTCTAGCTGTCGCGTACTATCCATAAAGCTGATTTCACATCAGACACGAAATTAATTTTTCACAGGACAGATTAGCCTACATTCAAAGTCAATGCAAAGACGCGAATACAGGTTATGGGCACGTCAAGCCACTTTCACACGGAACGCAAAACAAATTTTTCTCGCAACAGATTACATTCAAAGTCATGACTGCTTATAAGCTACTGCATGTTAGTTTGCGTGCTCTGCTAATTAAAAATGCTCCTGGTTAACTTACATGCAGCAATTCTGATCGGTTTGCTTGTGTTACTTCGGTAAGCATCAATGTGACAGTTTCATCATAATGTTGCCTGATTGTAGCAACTACAGTTGAAGCTAAACGGAGAGGTGCTGTATGTGTCTGCCGAGTTGGGCTGCAGATAGACCAGACGTAGATTTTGCAGAGCTTGGGGTGCATTTTTGGGTGCTTAAGAAATGATCGCTTTACTTATTCATGAGCGGGGTCAGCCTGACACATCTCCAATGTCTGGGCAAGCTCTCTGATACTACTGGTGAAAGCAATAGGGAAGCGCACAGGCTATAACATCGATTGAATATTAAATTCTTACCTGTAAAAGTGATCCATTAGCTATCTCCACATAAGCAACGGTTTACGGAGACGGAACTTGCAGTCTGTGAAACCTGTATTATGTTCATGACATAACCGGAGCTCTGTCTAGCTTTTGCACACTATCCATAATGCGCCCATTTTCCGCGAAGAAAAGCTGGTCATTCCGAAGCAGTAAGTAAACCATTTCCGAAAAGGCCGTTTAGCTTGGAGCTTTCGCCCCTCTGTTATATACCAGCACGGAAGCTGTTCGTTTCTCCAGGCTAACAACACACCACAGCAATGCACACGAACCAGCAGGTCCTAATACACACCCAAGCAGTCCATATGCTGTTGGTCCACTGTTAGCTGCTCCTCACTGTCCATGTTTCCCTCTAAACTCAGACCCACCGGATTTCTACGGTCTCCGGTCTACACTTGGGCATGTCGACCCGTTCAACAAATGTGTCTATATGGGGTGGATTCTAGCTTTCCCTACATCGAGCTACGGAGTAGTAAAACCGGTGTACTCACAAACTGTTGCCGTAGCAAACTGTTGCCGATGGCAAATTCGTGCTTGAGCTAGAGACTTTCGCACTGCGACCTCCACTTTTGCCGTTGCGTTTATTAGAACAAGTTCATTTCATAAGATCTATACACGTGTACTGCGTTAGATGGCAAAATATGAACGTCGATTCCCGTCAGTTTCAATTTTTTTGCCGGACCAGGAAAACTGCATTCTGGTGCCTTGTCCCACCTAGATCCGCTCTCCACAGAGCTGGCCAGTCAGAAGAAAGTGGGCACACAGGGAGTGGGGACCATAGCCACCCCAATGAGGCATTTCAGGCACAGACTACTATGGACTACAAATAGCGTTTTTTGAGGATGGCAGTACGAGCAAACTAAGTACCCTTTTTTTACTTTGCGCGATCAGGAGTGCTCTAGGGGAGTCAAAGACCAAAATATAAACTTGGGAAAATAGCATATTGGGTCCCCTTTAAGCTTGCTTAAGTACATAATGTACTACATTGAATGTTGTGAGAGATTTCTGCTTGCAAATCCCTCATCCTGCCGGTCACTGATATATGGAGGACCCACTCTTGTTTCCCTATGTGTCATCGTTATATCGTTCCCCGGTAGCTATTTCCCTGTATGCCGATCCTCAATTTTCATTTGATTAATTTGGAGATATTTTTTATATTTAGTTTGTAGAGTAATGATTCACTGTGATGCACAATTTGGAGATATTTTTTATATTTAGATTTTAGAGTAATGATTCACTGTGATACACCTGGTGGAACGGCAAGTTAGAAACTAATCTGCCATTTCAACATGCATTTTTTTAGAGAAAAGAATTGCATAAATTGATTAATTTATTGGCTTGATACTTTATTGGCTTTTCTAATCCCCCCCCCCCACCCCCCCCAAATGGTCACTACTGAAAACCTAAATACAGAAACAATGGGGCTTTAATATGACAGAACACAGATCTGATTTAACCCCTTTGTGCAGAAGCCAAATCTGGCTATTTATGTGTGACCTTATTTAAGGCTGTACAATTCAAGATTGCAGCTTCACAGAGAGGAAGGGTATGGTTGAACTGAGTCAAGAGACTTGTAGCATCTAGAATTCCATCTTATTTCAGTTTATTTTCATGATTTTAGTGAAGAAAAAGGGCTGCAAACAAAAATCTTAAATTGAATAATGAAATGGTAAAAAAAAAATAATACTGAGAATTGAAAAATAGCTGGGGGTTAAAACTATACATTTCTGGAATCATGAACTCCTTGACCACAGGTATAAATAATCTAACCATTAAATTCTAAATGACCAACTCTCTAGGAGCCAAATAAGACAGCTCTCCAGGTGGCTTCCCTAACTCTAACATCCCCCAAAATGGTGCACTGTCAAATCATAAAATAATCATGGGTCATTCTGTGTCAATTCACTGAATGGCTCCCGCATGACCCCCTCAGATTTTCTTGAAAACAATAATGTTTGTGGATTCACTTCTGAATAGAATAATCCCAGAATTGTAGATCTCTACTGCCAATAGTTTGGCCATTAAAAAATATTTAAAGGACAAATGTTTGGGTTATTTTTAGCCTTCTTTTTAGCATCTCCTTCTGAAGTTCTAATTTTGAGCTGGAATAGCTTAAAAAGTACTTGAGCTAGGACGTCCACAGTTTGTACGTCAAATATCTAGTGCTACATCTGTACATAATTTAACTTTCAGCAGTCTTGTGTAACATGCAGTAATAGGCCCCTAGATTCTATCAAAATTTCCTATTTGCAAACTGTGGCAGCACTTTTAGGGCCTGTAAACATAATTTTATGACAGGGGGCTGATATTTTGTAGGAGGTGTTTTTTGGACTAGGTACATAGTTTTATTAAAAAAATAAAATAAAATTACCAATATAAAATAAATGGCATCTGACATATTGCAAATCAAAAATGAGAAACACATTTTCCTGCAAATTTGTAGCTATATTCCTGTTGAATGACACCATGTATCAAATCCAAATCAAGTTCACCTTAAAGAACAGGTTTTTTCTTAATGATGTATCCAAAAATTGTGATGATGTTCTTTCTCTTTTTCCCCAATATGAATTTTTTAAATTATCTTTATATTTGAATGCTAGTTCTCGATTAAAGCTTCATGGTCTTGTGGACAGCTCTGTAATTATGTCAGAGATCTCAAATTTTGTACAGTGCTTGTTATAAACCATTTGGCATTAACTTTTAATATATATTAGTGCCATTCACACTAGTATATGGAAAGATATTGAAGCTTGAAAATGGAAATCAAAGCTGAAGGGAAACTCTGTATGCGAAACGCTGAAACCTAGGCTGATGTATAGTGTAGGACCCATTTTATTTCGTGCAGATGTTGAGCCGTATCATCGATTCTCCCTTGCATCACTCCCTTGAACAACAGATGCAGCCCCCGAACACCGCGCCAAACACATTGAAAAGTTAAAGGTTTTCTATCCATTCAAAATTATAGCCGATCATTTAAAATGCGAACGGCAAATATTGTGTGCTTGTTTGGTGCTGTCCTGTGAGTACTAAATAACAGCAACTCGGCAAACATTTTAGACCTTATTTGACAAATTGCTGCAAAGTTACGGCATTGTGCCGCAGTCTAGAATTAGTCTAAGCTGCTTTTCCAACGAACGCAAAACGATTTTTTCGTATGACAGATTGCATTCAACGTTAATGCAAAGATACAAATTCAGGCGAGTTCGCGTGTATTCGCGTCCTTGCTTTGTCTTCGAATACAGTCTGTCGCGCGAAAAATTCATTTCGCGTTGGGTGGAAAAACAGTTTAACGTAGCTAGGTAGATAGTAAGGCTCCATTGTTTTCTGTGGCCATTTGGAGCATTGCTTTTACGCAGTGGCTATGTTTACGATGAGCATAGACGGATTAAAGTGAAAATAGACCCTGTGCACCAAAGCGCAAGCCCCCCCCCCCCCCGTTTTTTTTAGGATATTATTATTATCATCATCATCATCTTATTTTACGGATTCGGCACATGCCGTATTTGTAGGGCTATAGGCATTAATAGCCGTCAATGGCTATAAGAATTAAATGTCTGCTGCGCAGCGCAGCACCGCCCGTCACATCATCAGCTTAATAGTTGTAGCCTACTGTCAATTTCACACCAGAAGTCACTCAAATGTACATGTCTTATATATGTTGCATGTCTTATATATAATAACTCAGGCCCAGACATAAATGAATTCCAGTTGCTGTTTTTAATTACTAGGCTGCTCGCTGCTGCCTAAACAGTCTAGCGGTGGCATGGCATTAAGCCTAAATCCGTATGCGTGCAGACAAGACAATATAACTTTCAGATGATGAAAGGCACAAAAGATAAAAACAAAACCAAATGGCATAAAACAGCATAACTGCAAATATCGTTACACCAGACCTCCCTCACTCACTTATAAACAAAACAAAAAACAAGATGCGGTTTCCCATATACCGGGCCGGACGGTACAACAGTTTGTTTTACATAACAGAGAGGACATATAGGCTAATTGCTTACGTTTTGAATATGTTTAAATATACAAATTAGCCCATCAACTTTATTCTGGCTTTCTTTGATGCAAAGTCATCGACGAGATTATCAAACTCCAACTCCCGGACAAGTTCCGACTCAATTGCCATGACTGATAGGCTGTTTAGGCGCCTCTGTGTCAGTTTAGTCCTTAATTCGTTTTTAATTCGCGACAATTGGGAAAAGGACCGTTCTCCCTCACAATTGCTGACAGGAAGCGTCAGATACAGTCGCAATGCAATGTATACATTAGGAAATGTTGAAATGTTGGCCCCTCTGTCAACAAGAATCGTTTTAACCTATAAAATACGGTGAAATAAAATCGACCTTAACATAATTCTACAGAAAAAATACAGTCGCTAACAGCAGTCAGTAGTTTAAGAATACAGATTAGACTAGCCAACCAACCTTGTCACTGGTTTTGGTTAGGTCATTTCCCCACAGCGCAGGATCCCTAACATTTTCCCACCATGACACACCATCTTCATCAAAGGGGCGAGGGGGGGCAACTTGAACTTGGGCAAGGGTCTCGCTCGAGTCGCTCTCGCTTATTCCTTCCGCAGTCCGACTCCGATTTTCTGCTGGCTGTGAAGAACTTGGGCCCGCTGCCGCCGATACATCCAGGTCAATTGGACCTGAATTGCTGACAGCAACTGGTCCTCCATCACTGTCGCCGTCTTTAAGTGAACTTGGGCCAGCTGAACTATCCACAAGGTTCGGGTCTATGAGTTCGTCTGCCCCCTCCATTAACGTTACCTCGTAGTCGCTGTCGTCCAAAGGCCCGGGCCGCCCGGCAACATCCTCACACTTTTTATTGAAAAACAAAGAAATGGATGGGATTTGCTTTACCATAACAGCATTTTTAGCTTCTCTTTCTTTTTTTAATTTGCGTTTTGCGGAACCACTCTTCTCCCTCTGTTTCTCCATCTCGTCAACGGCATTTGGCGCATTTATTTGAAAGTCATCTGTCTACAACGCTCATCATGCTCAACGTCATAGGCTACGTCATTTGGCATTGATCGCTTGATTTGATTTTAATCGGTTAATAGGCAAATTAAAACATTAAAAACAATGTTCACACTCCAAATATGATTTATTTATTTTTACAAAAAAAAGTAAAAAAAAATTATAATTATTATTTTCAATAGTTTATCCAAGGGCCCCCATTGGCTTAGGGCCCCTGTGCACGTGCACACTTGGCACAAGCCATAATTCTTCATTGACGATGAGTCAGAGGAATAATTCAGCAACTATTTTTACGACGAGGCCGAATTTCCAGTCGCGCCTGCGTAGTTTGGGTGATTTGGGACTTCAGGTGATTTTTTTTTTTTTTTTGTGATCGCATGATTTGCCATTGCAGTGGAAAAAACACCCCTTGCTATTTTCTACCCAGGCTTTTATGAGCAGTCTTTCGATATTAGTGATTGAAACCATTGCAAAGGAATAGAAAATGACTCAAGAAACCCAATACTTTCGGAATATGGAATTTAATACCTTTTGCGTTTTCAATCGTCTCGAACAACAAGAGTACAAATTGACCGAATTATCCTATTCCGAAGCGGAAACAGCTGTGTTCAGTGCGCTGTAACTAGCGAACTCTGCTCCAACGTGAAGACATCGCATGCTCTCTGCCATACTCCATGCACAGTGAAATTCACCGGAAATAATTGTCGCAAGATGCCGGAGTGCGCAGGCGCGGCGATCGTCGTAAAATAGTCGCTGAATTATTTCTACAGCTCGTCGTAAAGATGGCCACTGCATTGCTTTTATGTAGCTAGCTTGCTTCTGGATGAGATTATGGATATCTTCACAGATCGTTGACATAATCTACGTCGCTTGTCAGGCATGCCCCCTAGAAGGGCATGGCCTTTTGGGCCATGATGTCTCTAATTCCTCAGTTTTGTATTCTACCATGTAGAACTTCCTTATTTAAAAAAAAAAATCTCTGAGCACCCCTGTTATTGGCCATCAACATACTTACAAGGATATAAGGGAGTGCTGAATTCGTTGGTGGAGGAGTCTACGCATAAATCCATGGTAGGGAAATACGAGCTTATGTGATGACTATAATTGATAGTAGAATGACAGTATCAAAATCATGTCGAATTTTTGGTTCAGAAAACTGATTTTTCTTTACTACTAATTGGGATACTCACAGTAGGGGAGTGAACTTGTCCACATTCTAAATCGTCTTCGAGCTCGGATTGCTTGTGAATATTCAATAACTAACCCGGGTATGCCATCTAGTGATAGCATATTGTAACTGCGCGCATAAATTTGCAGGGCCTTGTCCGCGAGCAAACACATCTGCACAAAGGGGTTAATCCTGATTTAGTTTAATATAAAGGAATGTGTCTGCTGCTATTACACCTCCTGTCCTCTGGGTGATGCTATTTTATGGAACTTGCCAAGTACTTTGTGAAGTGTTTTCTTTTGATAATTTCTCACATTCTTTTATGGCAACTGATATGGTGTGGAAACTGAAATGGCAAATCCTGTTTATTGTACATCTGCACAGCACTTAGTTTTGCTTTTGACTGAAGTTTTTATTTAAACATCCCTGCATTTCACTTACCATGTTGGGCAACTAACAGTGTGCAAAATATGCCTCAGTCATTTTCATGGTCCAACTGGGCATGAAATTTCATGTTGTTGATGCTTTCTCCTGCATGCTTGTTTGTCTCCCAATTGGGGAATAAGGAATTTCCTTCAGCAAAATTTTGTAAAAGTCATGTAAGGTTACAAACTCTGATGCATTTTAAGCATGTATTAATTTTTGCATTATTCGCTGAAGTAATGGGTAATGGTTTTTCTGTAGTACAACTATAAAGTATCAAAATGACTCCATTTATATAAAAATGTGATTTTTGCATTACTGTTTTGAGGCAAAAGACTGTTAGGCGTTTGTAAATTGAAGTTATTTGCATTGGATGTGGTGAGGTTGCCTCCTGAAAATGACTGTGGCAAGGCTGACTTGTACTTATGAGAAAATAACCTCATTGTGTGTGCATGTGAATTGAGGTACGTAAGTAGGTACAGCTGTAATGGGGGATGATTCCTGCACCAGTAATTCCTTATTATGTGAATATCTTGGCATTGCAGTATAAGCTGTACATTACTTATGGACCTTACTGCATGTATGCATGTGCGCATTTGTATCTGCCATTGATGATGCGTGCATGTGGTCGCTCTGTTTGCAGGGTAGTAAACTCCAGACCAGGGTAGGCCTGCTCATTCTGCTCTGTTCCTGGATCAGCAGCTGCCCCATCGTGGTCTCCCACTTCCTGCGTCATCAAGAAAACCTCTCCTATGTATCCTTCCCATGAACCATCCTGAGGCCTCTTACTTCTCTATACTAGTTTGAGACATCTCATTTATTCCTGCAGAGGAAGCTGCTGCAGGTCCTTTTAGAGCTGGGGAAGCCAACTCTGGTCCTCGAGGGCTTCAATATCTTCTAGATTTTGTAGTTAGTCAGGACTTAATTGATAGATTAAAGCAGATGATTATGAGATTAATTGGCCTCTCCTGGTTAGTTGAGTCTAAATTGAATGGTTAAAACATAGTGTGGCTGACACTGTAGCCCTTCTTGACCAGGGTTGGCTACCCATGTTCTAGAAGCTTCATCTGAGTCTGTTTACAATGTGAGTATTGGAATGACAAAGCCTCATTATTGTGGTAATGAAATTAAATCTGTTAATCGGGGCTGGTCTGCTTCCTCAGAAACTGTTGGGCTTGTTTAATTATATTCCTAAAAAACTGGCAGGATAATGGTGCCAGGTTGCAGTGTCTTATGCTTGGGCAGTATTTTTTTTTTTTTTTTAATTTGGCATCTCCAATCCCACCCGAATCTGGAATGCCCAATTAGTGAACTATGTACAAAGCTTGCTCGTATGCGACCCCTTGCTGCCAACTCAGGATAGTGAAGACAGCTCACGGCTCTCCTCCGAAGCACGTGTCCGTTAGCCACTGATTCTTATACACTCATTGGTCGAATCCTCGTAAGTTCTGAATGAGGGCGGAGGATACCCGGACGTGAACAAACCCAGAGTCTTCCTGACGAGCGCCCGTCTGGCCAACAGGAGGCGCTGGAGCAACGAACAAAGCTGTTATTCTTAACCCAAATCCGGCAGTCCCTTCCCAATTTGAAACCCTGTAGCGCGATCGCCAATTGTGCGCTACTCTGAAAAAGCTGCCGACCCCTGCCCGTGGGTACGCCGGGGCTCGAACCCGCGACGTGATAGACACCTCTGCAGTGCAGCGCAGTGCCTTAACCGAGTGAGCTATCCGGCAGCTACTTGGGCAGTATTTGACATATTGAAAATAAACAATTTTGTTTGTGAATGAGGTTAGAGTAGATATAGTAAGCTTTAATATATGTTATTAATTGCTTATTTTCATATTGCCTTGGTATTGGCCTGCGCTGAGGGCTAATACCGCGACCCGAAGGACAATACCTAGGCAATGCGAAAATGAGCAATTTATTATATTTTTATTAATGGGTTAAGTATGTTGTGCTATCATGACAATATTATGAGTAAACAATATTATGACTATGACTTCTGAAGTATGCGACTTCAAGACTCATTAAAGAGCTAAATGCTAGGTTCACGATTGCTTGTGCACCTGCTGAACTCTGCCAATACAGGTCAGCCAATACAGGATATATTGGCAGACTGTTTGTACTGTATGCGAGCAATAACATACTTAACCAATTAATAAATGTCAGTTATTTACATCCAATATTGCTTGAACCATCTCGAAATTGTAGGACTTTCTATACAGGTCGAATGCTTACGGACTGCTCTGTATTTTCAGCAAATTCAAACATACAATTCTATGAACATTTTACTGCTGCTGAAATGGACCCTGGCCCTGAGTGGATCCAATTTTCCAACACTTTCTACATATTTACTATTGTCCTTTGGATGTTACCCACTTGCGTATTGCTGTGCCATGTGTGGAAATGAAAGTTCTTGCTATTTGCGTGATGGTGCATTGTAAGCCCCTTAACAAGCTTTTCCTTCAGCTGACGGGGCAGATCTCTGAGAATCTGGGGGAGGATGAGCGTCTGGTCCAGGGCCTGTGTGCTTTACTGCTGGGGATCTGCATCATCTATAATGACAATTCCCTGGAGAACCAAACAAAGTATGGTCCCGCAGCCACTGATCTCAAAACGGCACCCTTATTTATTACACTTGCCTGTAGGGCCAAAACCAACCACCTGCTCCCAATCAGTGGCATCATTTGTTAAACGCTCATATGGGCCTGCTAACTCTGACTCATGATTAGCAAGCTCCTTTTTTATGTGATAAGTTTGTGATTAGAGTTTAATCAAGAATGGTATGGTGTAAAAAAAATAATAAATTCAAAAACCTGCTTTTGAAAGAGTAAAACACATTTGGGCCCCTTACCATTGACTCCACATAAGCATTCTCACTTCTGTGTACTTAACTTCAATTTAGACGAACAAAATCCTACGTCTTGGTCCATTGGAGTTGGTTCAGATGATTCAGTCGCTCGTGATGCTTGCTTTGTGTTGTAACATCTCTTTTGGGGAATGAGGATTCTGCAGAAGGCAGCCCGATCGCTGGATACTTCTTTCAGTGTCATTTTCAGATTGTGTAACCTAATGGATTGTGTCTACGACACCAAGAAAATAAAATCCTAACAGGCTAGCATAATCAAACAATTTTTAATTAACTTTGCTTGGCAATATCGTCCAGACCTACCACCCACCAACACCAAACAGGCATGTCTCTCTTACCCCTTTTGTCAGAGATGTTGAGTTTTTTGTTTTATCTAACTTCAGATGAGTTTGTAATCCCACTCTAGACTGGGATCAAGTGATGAGAGCATTATTTCTAAAGGATTTTTTAAGGATTGTGTTTATACCATTTGTGACACATAACAGCCTCTCATTAAATCCAAAGTTTTCAGCTCTCTATTGTCTTTTGTTTCATGTCTTCATGTGGTACAGTTAAAGAGGCGGAGAAATTTACTTTTTGGTAAAGGTCAAATATGGTCGTGTTTTCATAAAAACCTGCAGACTTAGGGTGTCATTTTCACCCGTGGCCTTTGTTCATAATGGGATGATGCCCATTAATCTTGGCCATTCTGTCCTTTGGCTGTAAATGTGAGATGTCTGTGCATGGAGTTCGAGTCTCAAGGCCTGTCTCCATTAGAACAAAGTTTCAAATTTGCTAGCTATTTTGCGCTTTTGTAATTAGCTCTATGGCAAACTAGGCTTATGCCGTCAGAGGCGACGGCTGGGGGTATGTCCCCGAACGGCCCCAATCCTCCAATTCCCCAATCCTTGAGTAGACCTTGAATAGACTTTCATTTGAACTTAATTTCAGGTCAATCGGACACATGGTTCTGAAGATATGGCCAAAATGGTAATTTTCCATCACAAAGCGCCACCTGGTGGCAAAGTATTGAACCATACAGGTATGATGTCATCATGTGACAAGTTGTGAGGTCATGACCTTGCAGTTGCACATAGTTTCATGTCAATTGGACAAATGGTTCCAAAGATATGGCAAAATGGTGAATTTTATGTGACAAAGCTCCACCTTGTGTCAAAATTTTTAACCTAACAGATATAATGTCATCGTGGGACACATCCTCAGGTCATGACCTTTCATTTGCACTTGATTTGAGGTCAATCGGACTAATATTTCCGTAGATATGATAAAAACAGTGAATTTTTTCAGTTTTTGGCCCCTGGGGCCGGTTGCATAAACTTAGTTTAAGACTGGTTGTCACTGTAGACTGGTCTTAAATTGTCAAGTTAGACTAGTCTAATTAAGACTGACTGTTGCATAAAGCTTAAGACTGACTTGATTTGAGGCATAAAAATTAGCCACCTCTCCCCCTGGCTAACCCTGAGATGAGAGCTTTGTTGCCATGGCAACGCATTGTAAGAACACCTGTTAGAGGACACAAAGATACAGCAGTATTTATTGTTTTTCTATCAAAAAAGGACAAAAAATATTTTACATTGGAAACAGGATTATTAGCTCTTTTTTTTAAATTTGTATTTATTTATTTTGTAGTTTTGGAGGGGGTCCTCCTCCGGTGCCTGGATTTTTTCCTCTTTCATATTTCCGTCTTAAGATGCTTTCACACCGGACGCGAAACAAATTTTTCGCACGACAGATTAAAATCAATGTCAATGCAAAGACGCGAATACACGCGAAACGCTTTCCGGTGTGAAAGCAGCTTTGGATTGTTGCACAATATTTTTAAAACGTTTTTGAACATCTTTTACGGTTCTCACGACCGTTGATACCGTTCGCCTTTTCTGTAATTTTCTCCCCTAACTTGATGACGGGTCAAATTTCCATTCGCTTGATTAAAACTATTGAACAAAAGACTTCTATCGGCATTATATTTCTCCAGCAAGGAAAAGGTTTTCCGTTGCGCTAAAGTGCGGTGATCTCCCGCTGCCACCGAGTGTCGCTATTGTGTCCGCCATGTTTTTCTACTCTATGAAGTGTCTTATTTTACCCATGATGCATAGCGCGACCGGCTATCCAAGTCAGTCTTAAATAAGTCACTCGAAGACAGATTTTATGCAACAGGCATATTTAATTATCTATCGTAAGTCTGACTTAAAAATACATTAAAGTCAAAGACTGGGTCTAATTTTATGCAACCGGCCCCTGGTGGCCAATCTAGAAATGTTAATTGTCCAAAATCGAATCAGTTCTTTCTCTTTATGATACTTACCTATATGCAAAACTTGAAATTTCTAATTAAAATGTTACTGAAGTTATCGCGTTTAAACGTAGTGTGGCGGCGGCGGCGGCGGTCGGACCAAAAACATAATGCCCCCGGAACGCCATTCAGCGTTCGGGGATATAATTAGCTGGCTATTTTGTAGTGAAGACACAAATAGCCCACTAATTTGATCAGGAAATTTTCCCGATAAATCTTGGTCTAGTTTGCAAAATAGCCAGCTAATTCGCGAATTAGCCCGCTATTTTTGTTGCGTCTTCATTAGACCGAAATTGAACGGGGAAAGCCAAATTGAACCACCTGTATCTGGAAATGATGCAAAGTGCACATGCATCAACTTCGGGCTAATTTCTCAAGCGGAGGGCTTACGGGTTAATGGAGACACAAATTCACACTAGAGGGCTAATTTTTCTAACCGCAAAATAGCTGGCTCATTTAACTTCCTTCTGATAAAGACAAACCTTCTTTCTCCATTTCCTGTTCAGAGAGAAGCTGAAACAGCTGATTGAGAAGCGGATTGGGAAGGAGAACTTTGTGGAGAAGCTGAGCTTCCTCAGCAAACAGGAGCCGTACTCCCGGGCGGCACTTCAACCCCAGCCCACTGCCTCCACCCCTGAGCTCCTGCTCTTCGACCATCAGTTCATCAAGTTGGTCAAAGAGCTGGAGGGTTAGTTATTATGTAGACCCGTACACTTTCCAGTGTGCCTGGATTTGTTCTCTTGCATTTGCATTAATTTCTCCAGCATGGTCAGAAAACTGAAGATTTAGTCACTGCACAGCCCCATAAACATCCCTGTGTGCCTGATTGCACTCATGTATACTGTATCACTCAGCTGAAAAGGCAGATTTGCCACCTGTGTTCTCCACTTCTCCTGCAGTTATCAGGCTTCTGTCTCACTGTGACTATTCACAATCCACCTTTTGTTCACCTCTGCCCTTGCTGAGGTCACACTGTAATTCCATTTTTCTGAAGAACTGGAGCCTGTCCAGCATGGATTGCCATTTAAGTCAATATTGAATAAATAAAAAGATAAATACATATGCTGGCATTAGTCAGCTTAGCCAAGATGATCAAATGGCATGTGCCTGACTAGAAGCCGCAATTTGTAATTCATACTTTGTGAAAAAGATGACATTTTGATTGGTATTCTTTTCTTCAAACATCAATTTGTGATCAATTTGAATGAAAAGGAATTCTTACTTATATTCCCTAATTCAGACTTCGGTCCAGCCAAATGGGGTTTAATTGCCCTACTTCTGATGAAAATCTCATCTTCGGCCAACGAACATTTTATCCAGTGGAGTTGTGTTGGTGTAGGCTAGCAGCCGGTTTTCACTGGAATAATTTTGAAATACAACTGGTCTTAACAATTGTCAAGGCAAATTTATTTGTATAATTTTGCAGGCTCCTCAGAAGTGATGAATTTATTGAAGGCGAATGCCAATTAGGTCATTGCAGTCACATTAATTGGTAATACTCAACAATCGCGCAATCAGCTATGTTGAATATGATCCTCTTGGGAATACTGATCCAAAACTCACTGCACCGAGGGGGTAACAGATTGTTATCCTTGCACGGATACTGGAGGGGTCATGGGAGTTTCCCAATCTAGTCTACATGTGTTTTGTGGACTTGGAGGTACCCTGTGGGGGTGTTGCAGGAGTATGGGACTCCAGGGCCGTTAATTCGAGCCATTTGATCCATGTACAACGAAACCCGGAGCACTGTCCAAATTCTCGGCATTAAGTCAGACTCGTTTCCAGTTGGTGTTGGTCCTGTTGGCTTCATCGTGCTGTGACCTCCAGTGCACACTGGAGTGGTTCACAACTGAGTGTGAAGCGGTTGGAAAGAGGATCCGCCCCTCCAAATCTGAGACCATGGTTCTCTCCCGCTGAAAAAGGTGGATTGTCCCCTTCAGGTGGGGGGTGAGATATTACCCCAAGTGAAGGAGTTCAAGTATCTGGGGGTCTTATTCACAAGTGAGGGTAGGACGGAGCGTGAGATTGACAGACTGATCGCTGCAGCATCCTCAGTAAAGCAGGCGTTGTACCAGACCGTTGTGGTGAAGGAGCGGAGCGTAAAAGTATAGCTCTCGATTTACTGGTCGATCTACGTTCCAGCCCTCACCTATGGTCGCAAGCTTTGGATAGTGACCGATAGAATAAGATCGCGAATACAAGTGGCCGAAATTAGCTTTCCGTAGGGTGGCTGGGCTGACCCTAAGGGATAGGTTGTGAAGCTCAGACATCTGGGAGAGGCTCAGAGTAGAACCGCTGCTCCTTCGCGTCAAAAGGAGTCAGTTGAGGTGGTTCGGGCATCTAGTCCGAATGCCACCCTTAAGTTTTCCAGAGGCAGACCCAGGACACGGTGGTAGGATCATATCTCTCAGCTGGCCTTGGAATGGCTTGAAGTCCCCCAGGTAAAGTTTGAGGAAGTGGCTGGGGATAGGGGCGCTTCGGCGTCTCTGCTTAATCTGTTACCCCCGCAACACTGCTCCGGATTAGCGGAAGAAAGTGGATGAAACAAGTTATACCATTTCTGTAAGTATGAAAGTCCAAGAGTTTTTCTGATAAAAGGCTGATAAATTTTGGTTTTAAAAATGTGTACTTTATCATGAATGCACTACCAGCAGCAGCAACACTTCACCTCAAACCAGAAAAAATATTTTCTTTTGTGCCAATCAGGCCGCTTGATTTCATGCCACCCATGCGGTGAGACGTCAAAAACGGCAATGAAAGATCCATTTGTCGCATCGATCAGCATTAGCTGGTTTACAGTAAATGGACCGTTTATTTTATAAGTCCTAAAATGTCACTTTTGATGAGGTATTTGTGAACATATTGCCTGTTAAATACCTAGTAGTCTGGTGCTTTTTATGATCCATTATCCCTTAATATAATGTAGTTTTTAAATGATGGACATTTAACCATTTGCGCAGAAGCCAAATATAGCTATTTTTGTGTTACCCAATTTAAGGCTTTATAATTCAAGATCTGAGCTTCAAAGAGAGGAAATGGCTGAAATGAAAAAAAGATACTCGAAGCATTAAGAATTCTGTCATATTTCAGTTTCTTTTCATAATTTCAGTTCAGAGTGAGGGCCACGAACACAAAATATCCATGAAAATTCAGCAATGAAATTAAAAAAATTTTAATACTGAGAATTGAAAAATGGGTGGGAGTAAAGACAAGATATTTCTGGGATCATAAACTCCTTGACCACAAGTCTTCTTCCTTGACCACAAGCATCACTTCATCGGTGCTTTTCAAAATGACCTACTGTCTATGAGCCTAATGAGACAGCTCGCCATGCTGTCAGAGCCCTCAAAATGGCGCACTGTCCTGTCGTAAAATAATCATGTTTAACAAAAATCTACTTTCCGCTCATTAAGATCAATATGAATCAATGATTTTGTTGCGGCGTTTAGCATGAATTTATCAATATAGGCGTGGATGGACTTGCAGGGGTTATCAGTAACCTCGCCAAAGCAAAAACATGCCTTTTATCCATGACGAAGTTCAGAGTTTTGTCCATTTTTCTACAAAGCTGCAATAAAGGAACTGCTTATTTTACAGTCAGAACGTTCACTGAGACAAAGTTTACTGTTTACAATTCCGCTCATCCAAGCTAAACACAAGCTTGTATTAACACTTCTCACACCGTATAAGGAGCAAGTATAACTCAGTATAACACAGTAATATCTGAAATATACCTTATTTTGACAAAACCAATATTCCACCATCAGCAAGAAGCAGGCAATATGCTACACTACATTGAACAAAGTCGTTGGCTCAACAAATGAAGCGGGGAATTTACCAAAGTCTTCGCATTTAAAACGAGCTAAAATCCAAGGCATACTATTTTGTTGAGTGTGATATAAATTCTAAAACGGATTGACGCATTAAACCAAATGCGAGCGCATGCAGTATTATCAGCAAACGTTAACGGCTATGCTTGTTAGCCAATGTGACGAACTAGCTCTGTGATTACAGTGGTAATAAGAACCAAAAATAAGAAATGGCTAGCTAGTTAGCTAGCTGGCTGGAAGATGGCGCTATTCCACACAAAATCAGTTCTACTTGCACTGCAAGAGTTAAAACTCTCCATCATTGAATCTCCCCTTCAAGGAATCAATGCTGTCAGCCCTCCACTGCCATTTTCCACCTCTGAATCTCATTTCCATCCCGCAAATATAACCTCAGCACTCCAGGGTTTGTTCTGGAAGTCTTTTTTTTTCTATGCAATCATGTCCTTTTTAGCTGTGCAAAGTCTATAGAATACAGCCTAACTTGATGTTGTGCAGAGGTAGAAGTACTTTTCTGAGGATCAGTGTCTTTCCATTACTAAGGAAAGTATATACTGTCTGGAATTGGATTATAAAAGTGTCAATGGGTAATTACCAGGGAAGTTTGATGTTTGCATGAACTATAACTGCGTTACGCAGATAAGAGGGAGCAAACATCAGAGAGACTGGATTACATTGAGGCATCGTATGAGGTTGTGGGGAACAACGGAATTTGTTGCGGGGTGAATCTATGCGCAATTCAATGGTAGGGAATCATGGGTTTCTAACATCTGACTATAATTGATTAAAAATCATATACTATCAATATCATGCTGAATTTTTGCGTCAGAAAACTGATTTTTTTTTTTTTCACTACTCCGTTTAGATACCTTTGGTCTATTATTGCTGAACTGGTTACAACAAAGTAAAATGATTTTGTATTTTTTTCTGTCACAAGATCATTTTTAGCCTGCTTGGCCTCTAGGCCAGTCGGGCATATGCTGTGGTTAGATGCCTTCGTGGTGGTCTGTTGTGCAACCTTAAACTTTTTGCCTCATCAGAACTCTAGTGCCTTCAGTTTTTCACCGATTTTTTTTCATATTTTATACGCTCGTATATGGGATGAAAATCTAGGCCAGATCCGATATTGGCCATGTTTGGCCGGGCAGGCACAGTTGCTTTGCCACCATTTCTATGAACTGCTGGATAGATACAACCCCAATTCTGAAATAGTTGGGACAAAGTGTAAATTGTGAATAAAATCAAAACCCAATGACGTTCAAATCACACCAGCCAGTATTTTATTCACAATGGAACAGAGGTAACATGGCAAATGTTGAAACTGAAATTTTACAATTTTATCCACAAAATGAGCTCATTTCAAATTTGATAGCTGCTACAGGTCTCAAAAAAGTTGGGACAGGGGCCTGTTTACCATGGTGTAGCATCCCCTCTTCTTTTTAACACAGAATGGAGGCGTCTGGGCATTGAGGAAACGGGTTTCTTGAGTTCAGCCATTGGAATTTGATCCCACTCTTGTTTAATACAGGCTTCCTGCTGCTGGAGAGTTTTGAGTCTCCTTTGACGGACTTTTCATTTAATTATGCACCACGTTCTCAATCGGTGAAAGATCAGGACTGCAGCCAGGCCAGTTCTGCACATGGACTCTTCTACTACGAAGCCATGCTGTTGTAATTGCTGCGGTATGTGGTTTAGCATTGTCCTGCTGAAATACACACAAGGCCTTCCCTGGAGTAGATGTCATCTGGAGGGCGGCATATGTTGCTCTAAAACCTTTATATACCTTCAGCATTCATGGTGCTTTTTAAAACATGCAAGTGTCCCACACCATATGCACTAATGCATCCCCATACCGTCAGTGATGCAGGCTTTTGAACTGAATGCTGAGAACAGGAAGGGTGGTCTTTCGCTTTAGCTCGGAGGACACGTCGCCCATGATTTCCTACAAGAATGTCAAATTTGGACTCGTGGGACCACAGGACACTTTGCCACTTTACTACAGTCCATTTTAAATGAGCCTTGGCCCACAGAACATGCGCCACTTCTGGATCATGCTCAACAATGGCTTTTTCCGTGATATTTTGCATGAGTTTTAGGTGGCATCTGCGGATGGCACGGTGGACTGTGTTTACAGACGGTGGTTTCATTATGTATCCCTGGGCCCATTTAGTAATGTCAATGACGGAATGGTGCTGACGAGTGATGCAGTGGCGCCTGAGGGCCTGAAGATCATGGGCATCCAGTAAAAGTCTTCGTCCTTGACCCTTACGCACACAGATTTTTCTAGTTTCTCTGAATCTCTTGATTATGTAATGCACTGTCGATGATGAGACCTTCAAAGCCTTTGCAATTTGACGTTGAGGAACATTGTTTTTAAAGTATTCCTCAATTTTTTTTTACGCAGGCCTTCACAGGTTGGAGAGCCTTTGGCCATGTTTACTGATGAGAGACTCGCCCTCTCTAAGACATCCCTTTTATAACCAGTCATGTATCACACCTGATGCCAGTTAGTTACTTGCTAAATGTTCTTTCAGCTGATTCTCTTATATATTAAGTGCTTTTTCACCCCTTTTTTGCCTGTGTCCCAACTTTCTTTGAGACCTGTTGCAGCCAGAAAATTTGAAATAAGCTGATTTTGTGAATTAAAATGTAAAATGTCTCAGTTTCAACATTTGAAATGTTATTTATATATATATATTTTTTTTTAATGTTTATTTAACAGGGACGATACATACAACATTGTCATAAAGAATGAAAAATGTGATGCACACAAGACGTCTAGCTTCAGCTAATTTGCAGTCTTTGTCCCTGGTCAGGCTAAAGGAAGATAAAAGATACTGAATACAAAATACAATAATACAAATACAGTGAATAATGCAGTGAACAGATATAAACAAATGAACACCGCTACAAAATTTAGATTAAAATTGAACAAGTTAAATACATTAAACATTAGTAGAATACTGTACTGACAGTTACTTGAGAGGAGTTAATGTTCACATTTCTGCTGCTGCTTAAGCCAGTGTTTAGCTTTGGCACTAAACATCCTTAATTTTGTTTGAGATTTTATTTGTGGTATCTATGTTCTATTGTAAATAACAATGGCTCGTGATCTGAAAGTCATTGCATTTTCATTTTATTCACAATTTAGACTTCGTCACAACTATTTCAGAATTGGGGTTGTACTATGGGCTAGTATATCAGGCAGTTTGCACATGAGGCTTGGCTGAGGAGTTTAATTCATACAATTCCTGGGAAACAAGGATGGGACTTGACTCATCCATATTCAAAACCTTATTCAAGCTAGGCTTGCTGGTGAATATTCAATAACTGATTCTGGTGTGATATCTAGTGATAGAATCCATTTAGTGATAGAATAGTGTTACTGCGTGCATAAATCGAGCAGCCCCATGTCCGCCGGCGTCTACATCTGCGCAGAGGGGTTAAACACGCATGCCCACTTTTATGAGATTACAGGTAAAAAAAAAAAAAATACAGGCACAATCGAGTTGACATGCTCTGTTAAGCAGCCATGTGCTTCATGTGCATTAATGCATTTACAGCTTCAACAGCAGTGTTGTGATAACCTCGCACGACAGCGAGCAGCCAGCTGTTTCAGCCAGATCTACTTTCAGCTTGAACTCATGGAGCAGTTTGCCAGCAACCTGGGCGGTTAGTGCAGTAATTGCCGTTGTGGAGCTGTTATCCACTTGGTAATTGGAAACCTTGGCCTTTTCAGCAGGCGGTACTGTAGCATTATATTTCTATGACCATTTTGGAAGTGTGGTCAATTAACTGGAGGATTGGTCACTGCATAGCCCTGTGCTCAGCCCCGCATTCATTCTCCTGCAGTATTATACCTGCAGTCTGAGCAGGTTTCAGAAATAATCGCAAACGGCTGAAGGGTTCATGCTGTACGCATTAAAGTGAACAGTCTTGCTGATGGATTTTGTCCAAAGTGAATTGCAGGTGTGTAGCTGAAGTAGGGGCTGATCCCCCTGATACGTGGGTTCAAGCGCCCTGCTCTTGGGTCCTTCAGTGACTATGGCTTGAACACCATCCCTCTGAACCATGAGTCATGCCTCTAAGTCACTTGGTTATAGAGCACCCTTCAGCTGAAAACTCATGTAAACCAATGCAGTTACACACACATATTACTCCAAAATCAAATGCATTAACATGATGGTGCTGGCACAGGAACTATCGACAGTTAATCCTTCTATTGCTTAATACAGCTCAAGTGTCATGCATTGTTTTTTGGATGCTTTTTTTAGATATTGCTTGTGCAGGGCAAAATGACTTGGAGCACTTTTTATACATGCAATTAACATGGGAATGGATATATCCAGAAAAAATGTCAAAAAACTTTTATTAGGGTCCAAAGGCAGTACCCCTCCAGGGAAATGGAATTTGTAGCCAGGGTCGCAGCTACCCATTTTTGGGGGGGTTAAGCACTAGCAACAACGGGGCCCCTGCAACACCTACACCCAGTGTTCTCCACTTCAATTTTCAATGACCGGGCGGTAGGTGGCATGCTGCACATTTCAAGAGAGAGAGAGAGAGAGAGAGAGTTCCAGAGGGAGAGATCGAGATCATGATCATTTTGTTGCGCCGGGGGGGGAGGAGACTGTTTATTTGCTCAGGTGTTGGGACGGGGAATGCATTTTATTTAGTTGATATTGCGCACTCAATCGCGCATCCTCTAGTACTCTTAAAATTCTATAACCTTGTCAATGTCATAATCTTGTATCTTCATCTGCTTGCGGCCAATTGTTTTGGCGCCCCCTTTGGCGTAGCGCCCGTATGCACTGCATACCCTCTTTTTGAGCCACTGTTTGTAGCCGCTTGGTGTAGGTTCATTCCTGTGCTAGCTGACTTCTAACTTGTCTATACTGTCTGAATAAGTCGGGCATACACTTATTAGCTAATGGCTAGTTCTCGTAATGCTGCTAAATGAATTGTAAACAATGATTAAAGGTTTTCTCCCACTTAGAAGACAGCAGGCCATTTATTTTCATTTCATGTTACAATTGCCACCTGCTTTTCAAACCACAAAAATGACAGTGAAGAACTAATTTTGAAATGGTGTTTTCATAACGTGCTACAGTTGTTTTACCAGCATTAATTCTGCATTGTTTTATTTATTTACTTATTGTTAGCTGTGGTGACGAAGTCTGTGTACATGTCAAGTGAGGAGGAGCAGAAAGAGGCGGAGGTGAAAAAGGCCCTTGAGCAGCATGACAGCATAATGACACAGTACAAGGACCTCATAAGGGAGCAGGTAACACTGGCAGTCCGTTAGATGACCTGATGCTTCCTTCCAATGTTCCATGGCATTATCTTGGCGCTAGCCTGCTGCCTCTGCGGAGGCATCGGTAAAGGCATTTGGCATGCTAATCAGATCATTATCCAGAGAGATATGGGGCTGATCAATTCAGTTTTATTTGTTTTCCACTTACCGCAATCATGGGACAGGAGCAAGCCAGTAACGAAAGAGGCTGGAAAAATCCACAAATGAACACACTTGCTTTGTCCGTTTAATGTGCTAGTGTAATATTTTGCAGTATCGTGGCCAGGGTGATGGTTGCTTGGACAAGAGGCATAGCTTTTGTGTGTTTGTGTGTGCACCTCTTGTGCCACTACAGGATGCACAGATAACGGAGCTGAAGGAGCAGGTGGCTGCCCTAAGCTCTCAGGCTGAGCAGATGAAGATGACCATGGGACAGCAGACCCTGCAGATACAGCAGCACAAAGACCAGTACAGCATACTAAAGCTGAAGCTAGGTGCCCGGCTCTGACATTATAGCCTGTCCGTCACATGTATTGTATTGGATTGTATTGTGTCAAATTTGAACCATTAGAGAATGCAAGTGATATCAGTGTGATGGAGCTGTTTTTGGCAGCAGTACCTTCATGATATTAGGGAGGTGATTTTAATCTTGTAGCTGATCGGTGTTTATACTGATCTAGCTAAATGGTCAGAAAAATATTTTTAAAATGTCTGTTTATTAATATAATGTGATGGCATCATTTAGCAATTGACAGTATTATCTTATTTCCCAGTTGAAACTAAAATAAGGTGACTAGTTTCTGTCTTTCTCTCTCCTTTTTTTCCTCTCTCCCTCTCTTTCTCCCACTCATTGCTCTTTATGTATCGGTTTCCCTCCCCTCACCCCCCCTCTCTCTTTGCTCTCTCTTTCCCTCCCTGCATCTTACTTCCTGTCTAGATAAGGGTAACCAGCCGACTGGTGGCCAGGGAGAGGCGGCCCATGTGAATGGGTTGCAGTCGGAGGAAGTGGGCCATCTGAGGGAGGAGTTGCAAAAGCTGCAGAGATGCAACACTCAGCTGGAGGCGGAGCTAAACGCCAGGGATGATGTCATCTCCAGCTTGGTAAGCTTGATCATATGACCAGGATGTGCTAACTACCTGCAGTATTGAACAATGGGTCCAGTACAGACACTAGTATAGTACTCACATTTGGACTGTTGCACACTTTTTTGCTGTTTTGATTCAGAACTCTGCCATAATGGACTTGAAAACAATGTGTTATCGAACACTGGGATTGAATTTATGGATATTCATGAACTGCAGGACCGCGGCCCAGTTTATTCTCGATGAATGTTCAAATACTTCTGGAGGGCACTGCAGAATTTGGGCCGCCTCCTGTACTCCCTCAGCTATGTTCTTAATCGAGTGAAGACCTGGGGCTGGAGACTTGCTGACTAGAACTAGAAAAGTTGGATTCTGCCTAAACTAGTGCAAAAATGACCTTCTTTGAAACCCTCTTATACTGCCTTATATTTACATTTTTAACCCTGTTTGAGTTCTAACCGAACTGCAATACTAGACACCTGAACTGTTTCTTAAGATGGTGTGGATAGTGTTTGAATTGATTTGATAAGAGTACAAAGTACCCCAAAAGGAGGATTTTGAAGGGGATTTTCAGCCTTTGCCAGTTAACTGTTTGTGTAAATGGAAAAAGAGAAGCACTTACATTCTAAAGATAGCCTGAACTTTGTAAAGGCCACCAAAATTTTGCTCTTTGATTTTTGAAAAGCAGCCTGTTGCGCAAGGCTGGAATTTCATCTCCAACCCTTTTTGAGGTGTTTATGTTGAAAAGCATATAGATATTTTGCATTGTCATTACACTTTTTATTTTATCTTTAGAACAGTGAAAAGACTCAGCTGATGAATAGAAAGGAGAATAATGCAGAACTTTTGCAGGTAAATATTTTTTGACTCTGACTGAATTTGCTCTGTGTCAGATGTTAGACACCTGCTGGATGATTTGATGACATCATGTCCTGTTTTAACTGGCGCATTTTGATTGGTCTCCGTGACTGTTAACTGCATAATTCTGCTTGCCCTTATTTGGAGCAGGAACTGGAGGCACTCAGGAGTCGGGCTGTGTCGCAGTCAGCTCAGATAAGCCAATTGCAGGCGGAGAGACAGGACCTGCAAAGGACAGTCACCCAATCTTCTGTAAGGTCTATTCAACCAGTTGCATGTATTGCACTAAATGTGACATGGTATTGTATCATATTGCATGACTTTACATACAGTGCCCCTCGGAATTGGCATCGTCCAGTCCCTTTGAGCGAAAAGAGATGCAGAAAGTCTTTTTTGTTTATCCTGAAGATTTTTCATTCAAAATGGTGTCAAAAATTTTACCTTTAATTGAAATAAAATAATTGAAAGAAACATTACATTCCCATCATGGAACAAATATTTTTCCGGAAAATATGCTTGCCACATTTATTGGTACTGCTTCATTTAATATTTTGTGCAGCCTCCATTTGCCAAGATAACATCTTTGCGTCGTCTTCTATAATGCATGATGAGGTTGGTGAACACATGGCGCAGGACCAGAGATCATTCCGTCATACAGAATCTCTTCAAATTCTCCAGATACTGAGGTTAAAGTGTATGGACTTTCCTCTTCAGGTCATTTCAAAGATTTTTGGGGGGTTTAGGTCAGGGACTGTGGCAACCAAGGCAAAATCTTTATTCTGCAGTCGGTGAATCATTTTTGTGTCAGTTTTGAGGTGTGCTTTGGATCATCCACCTGCTGTTGAGAGGTCCAACCACAGTCTGTTTCAAGCTTCCTGACTGTGGCTGTTGTGTTTTCATTGAATATTTGCAAAAATTTCATGTTACTATGTATCCTAACTAGGTTTCCAGGACCTTTGGGGGGGGTGGGGGGGGGTGGAAAGGCCCACAACATCACGGGTCCACCACCATTCTTCATGCTTTTTTGTGTGACTGTCTTCCTGTGTATGCCAAAAACCGCTTTAATGTTTGTTGCCTAAAAGCTCTATTTGGTCTCATATGACCACATAATCTGTTGCACTGTGAAAGTCCCAGTAATGGTTGACAAACTTTGTTCGCTATAGTCTGTTGTTATCCCCCCGGCATATAATGCGGGGGGATATAGCTATCGCTCTGTCCGTCCGTCTGTCTGTCCGTCCGTCTGTAAACATTCTTTTGTCCGAAGCATAACTTCAAAACCGTTCAGTATTTCTTCACGAAATTTCGCATGTAGGTCAGTTGTCATATGTAGATTTGCCTTTTGGTATTTAGGAAATTCTTGAGTTGTTAATCCATGAATGTGGGGGGCCGGGGGGATACGCCATTGCCAGATGGCTCTTGTTATTGACTGCAGGGACTTCTTTCTAACCCTCCTAAACAAGTTGTGGTGGTGTAGGTGGCATCTTATGGTCTTTTGGAGACTTTCTGACCCCAAGACTCGACTGACCTCTTCAATTCTTCAGCTGTGATGATTAGTGATTCTTTTGCCAGTCGATCTAGCCTCCTCATGGTGCATGGGGTCAAAGTACTCACACATTCTCTTCCAGGCAGATTCTTGACATCTCTGACACTTTAAACTTCCTAATTATTGCCTTGATAGGGGAAATGGGTATTTCCAACTTTTAGACACTTTCTTCAATCCATTTCCTTTTCATTATGTGCCTGCAGCAATGCAGACACACATTAAAATCCTGCATACTTTACATCAGTGTGTAAAGGACTTCACCACATCGGCTCAAGAACACTTCAGAAAACCACTGTCAGTAACTACAGTTTGTCGTTACATCTGCAAGTGCAAGTTAAAACTCTACAATGCAAAGTGACAGCCATTTATCAACAGCACCCAGAAACGCCGCTGGCTACGCTGGGCCCAAGCTCATCTAAGATGGACTGATGCAAAGTGGAAAAGTGTTCTGTGGTCTGACGAGTCCACATTTAAAATTCTTCTTGGAAACAGTGGATGTCCTCCGGACCAAAGAGGAAAAGAACCATCTGGACTGTTATAGGCGCAAAGTTCAAAAGCCAGCATCTGTGATGATATGGGGGTGTATTAGGGCCCAAAGCATGGGCAACTTACACATATGTGAAGGCACCATCAATGCTGAAAGGTACATACAGATTTTGGAGCAACATATGTTGCCATCCAAGCAACATCTTTTTCATGGACGCCCCTGCTTATTTCAGCAAGACAATGCCAAGCAACATTCTGCACGTGTTACAACAGCATGGCTCCGTAGTAAAAGAGTGCGAGTACTAGACTGACCTGCCTGTAGTCCAGACCTGTCTCCCATTGAAAATGTGTGGCGCATTATGAAGCGTAAAATACGACAACGGAGACCCCGGACTGTTGAACAACTTAAGCTGTACATCAAATGCACCAGAGATTTGGCAATTAACGTTCAGGCGAATCTTTGCTGCAAATTTGAGGCATTTTTTATTAGGCTAGATAATTGAACGAGAGTCATTTAGAATAATGTAACTCATAGCACTTGATTTTATTTACTTTTGAGCGTCTAAATAACCAACAGTGAAGGTGGAAAACATTTTGTTTAAGCGTGTAGAACGAGACATGTAAATTGTTAACGAATTTGAAAATTTCAAATTCAATATAACGCGGCAGCCTGGTTAGGTCTGTCTGCTTCTCATTATCTCTTCTTAATCATTACAGGCCACATTTTGGTTTTGATTTGTCAGTTGGCTGAATATATGGCTTAATTGCAAGTCAGGCAAAGTACACTGGAATTGATTTAAGGTAAGCTAATTATGCCAAGGCGATGGAGGCTGTCCAACCTCGCTGGTAATTAGCGGACTTCAAATCACAGTTTTCTTCCCGGAAGTATTTCAACTGACCGCGTTAGGTAAGTGTCATAGAAAAGGTAATAAGCAATCACGTCTGTCTGCCTCATAGTGGCAGTTACTTTTATTGCGCTTAAATTAATCGCGATTAATTAACGCGACAGCCCTAGAAAAAAGTGAAAAAGTATCAAACAACTTCAAGTGTCTATAGAATTCTGAGGTAATCATTGGATCAAATTTAATTAACTCTTCAGGGATGATAGATTGCTATCTAAACTCGTGAATTACGAGGCCCGATTTTGCATTTTCTCTCTCAGTCAAGTGAAAAAAGTGAAAAGTGATAGATTTTGTGTGGACTCTTTTGGGGTAGCCGTTGGCCCAGATTAAATTAACTTTTTGGGGATGAAAGAATGCTACCTAACACAGTGAACAACGGAGCCCGGTTTTATATTTTCAGTCTCATTTAAGTGAAAACAGTGAAAATGCGACATGATTTTGCTTCAACAGTGCCTTACTGAAAATAAGGCTAAACTTTCTTCTACCATACATAAATAATATTTCACTATTTATTCTTCCATTGCGGAATGTACGCAAAGGACAGTCATGTCATTAACGTAAGGGCATAAGGCGGCGCGTCTTGGAGACCATAAGTGTTGTTGGCGACAACCCTAGTTTATTATTATTATTAACAATAATAATAATCCCCTGCCACAAAGTGGAGCAGTTATAATGCAACTGAGCTCATCCGTCAGTCTCTCCTTTGATCCGTTTGTTAATCCATCAGGATTAGCAGCGACAACTTTTTTTCAGAAACTACTTTACCTAGATGAAAGAAATTTTGTGTGTGTATGCTACTGGACATTGATTGGGTTTGAAAACGGGATGTGTAGTGGTGGGACTTATTGATCACAATATTTTTTTGTTTACTTACTGTTTCCCTGAATTATGGACTGTTTGTATTGAATTGAACTTGGTGTATAGAAAGTATGCAGAAACTATGCACAAGAGACAACCCAAGAGCTAGATTTGGGAAATTCTTCTGGCCATGTGGTGTTTAAGTAAAGGCAGTTCACTGAACCCAGTGTTCAGGGTTTCAAATTTTCAGTCCATCTCTTAATTTGTGTTTTACCCAAGGAGTTAATGCTGGAGTGCTGTTGCTGTTAGAATGTGACCAGTGTATTTCAGGAAGTGATGTCATCCTGAGGGCTGTAAAAAATGGAGTTTGATTTTCTTCCACAGGAAGTGGTTGCAAACAAAGCGTCTTCACATCTACAAAGTCTTCTCACTGCCCAGACAAATGAGTCTCAGAGACTAAAGGTCTGTTTTATTCTACAATCCTTTTTAAGCTGATAGGCACATCATTTTTATAATTACTAGTTGTCTTTTCTGACCCCATCTTTTGCTGTTGGTACATAGAGTATTTGGCGCAGTTGTGACACCATATTTTGTCATCATTTTGCCATACATAGAAATGCAATGCAGATTTCAAAGTTTGCTGTTCACTCTTTGGAAAATTTCACAGTCTGCGTTCTGTGGAACATTATTTCCGTGCTTAGTTCTCTAAACAAGATTCCATGATTGCATGGTCTCAGAAGGCGACGGCGAAATTACTTGATGAAAATACAAAAATGTAAAATGAATGTGTTATAATAAAGTTATTCTGATTTTTCTTTTGTTTTAACGTTAGGATTCTTAGTTGTGTTTTTAATTATGTGATGCTATTTTCATTGTTTGTCAAGGGTGCCAATGATTCTTTACCTGGTCGGAAGACATCAGTCCATGTTGAAACATAATTTCAATTTTCTGCAACCTGTCTGTTTAAGCTTTACATTGAGAAGGACTCCATATCTTTTGGCAGACACTGTCTTGACTAGTATTTCACAAAGCACCGTTACAGAGCCAGCTGGATAACCCCTTAAGCCCTACATCCCAGAACCGGGTGGCAGCGGTTACGCATAATAAATACGGCATGTTTCCAAATTGCAACATTGTCATGCGGCATATCCACATTTCGCGAAGAAACTCTGCTTAAAACTCATATAGACCACTTTTACCTCAACCGAACACAATTCAAGCACCAAGCAAGTGAATGGGCATGTAGAAAAACATAGGATTAAATTATATTGGTGCCAAATCGCCTGAATTTCTCCTGAATTTCTGCTATGCATACAAAAAAATACTTCAAATGAAAGCGGAAAGTCCACAGAATCCAACGATATGAGCCCTGTTATTTTAAACCGACACCACACTCAAAGAACAGCAGGCATCCACTTTACAGTCTACAGAGATGAGCAAAGAAAAATTATTACCTTTGATATTTTAACCCCTTTCTGCAGAAGCAAAATTTGGCTATTTATGGGTTACCCACTTTAATGCTGTATAATTCAAGATTTAAGCTTGATAAAGAGGAAAAATGTGGCTCAATTCAGAAAAGACACTTACAGCATTTAGAATTACATTGTATTTCAGTTTATTTTCATGATTTTGGTAGAGAAAATGAGCAGCAAACATAAAAAATCTTTATGAGAATTCACCATTGAAATTGCAAAAAAAAAATAATTCTGAGGATTGAAAAACTGCTGGGGCTTAAAACCTTACATTTCTGGTATCATAAACTCCTTGAGCCCAAGTAGAATTCATCTTCAACATTACATTCTAGATTACCTACATGATATTAGCCAAATTATACCGCTACCCAAGTGTCTCCCCTAAGTCTCAAAATGATGTGCTGTCAAATCATTAAAAAAATCATTGAATTTAACTCAAAAAGTTTTAAGGCATGAAATTTAATATGAACAAATGATTTTCTGGTTGAGTTTACATGAATTTATCAATATCAGTGTAGTTGAATATCAGTGGTCAGCAGTAACCTCTCCAAACACAAAACATGCCTTTTCTCCATAGTAAAGTTTAGAGTTTTGGCCATTTTTCTTCAAAGCCAGCTCAAACACGCATTGAATAAACTGCTTATTAAACGGTCAGAACATTCACCCTGTAATGGAAGCTACCAGTCCCCTCTTCTAAGCTCACAAACCCATTTCAACACTTATAAGGAACAAGTACACCTCACTAACTCAGTAATATTTGAATTCTGAAATATACCTTATTTTAACAGAACAGACACTCCACTTTCAGGGAATATCAAACAATCCAATGCGCAATGTGTTCCTGTTATAACGAAACTAGATCTGCCGGGATCCTAGCATGTTCTTGCCCAGGGCGTTGCTTCAAAGATCTCAGCTCCTCAGCATTCAGCTTGCTTACATTGTATTTTCCCCTCTGCGATCGGCTTGTGATGCTGTCAGTAAGACTATGCGGGTAGCCATTTGATTTTATTGGTTGTGATGTTTCCAGAGAACTCTAAACCACCTTAATCGCAACCTTGCATTCCCATTGCGTCAAACTGAGTCCATGGGCCATTTGCTTGTACTTGAATAGCGCAACAATATAAACGCATAACTAGTTTGTTTGAGGTATTGTCCGAATAATTATCTGCTAAGTATTCAACATTCATTTTCAAAGTCGTTTTCTAACAGAATCTTTGCACTATTCTGCACAAATACTGAGACTACAACAGTACAGTACGTATTTTCTTTACCATTTCCTTAGACGGGCAATTTGACCTCAAGTTGACGTAGCCTAATGGCTAGAATGCAGCGCTGCAATGACAAATAATCGCTGGGGTTTTTGTTATTCTTACTTTTCTTTTGCATTTTTATCCCACCGGTATGGAATACCGTGAGATATAGTCATTGCCCTGTCCGTCTGTCCGTCCGTCCGTAATCATTCTCATTTCCGGAGCATAACTCAAAAACTGTCCCACTTACAAACTTCACATTTGGTATGGAACTTACCCTTATGGTGTAGCTCCATGCTGTTCCATGCTGCCCATAATTTCGGAAATTTGCGCCAAAGACAGCCCTAAATTGGACTTTGTCTCGTTTCCGGGACAGAACTCAAGAACTATGCCACTTACAAACTTCACATTTGCTATGGAACTTACTCTTATGGTGCAGTAAAGCCTTTTGGGGGTTTCAGTTCCATTCTGCCCAAAATCTTTCATTTCTATACCAAAAACAGCCCAAA
The DNA here is from genome assembly GCA_029721435.1 of Gymnothorax reevesii. Lineage (NCBI taxonomy): Eukaryota > Metazoa > Chordata > Actinopteri > Anguilliformes > Muraenidae > Gymnothorax > Gymnothorax reevesii. The sequence continues at coordinate 78,123,317 of CM056579.1, forward strand.
AATTGGACTTTGTCCCTTTTCTACAGCAGAATTCAAAAACTCTGCCACAAATCACGATTTATGTGGAACCGATGGGTCATCTTCTGATGACTCTTGTTTCTCATTGCCTTTGTATTTATAATTTTATTTATTTGTTTCGTTTTTTGATAAATCTGCTCCAGTGGAGTCAAACTTCATTTTCATTGTATGTATTATCTTTGAATGGGAAATTGTATAGGCAACAAAACTGGCAGAAATAAGAATACATTTTTTTTTTTCATTCTAAAAATTAAATATTGTATTTGGATGGAATGTATGCCTGTAGTGACATATAAGTGAAATTAGATGAGTTTTACAGTTTTGGTATCTGAGAAATCTGAAATGGAACACAAGGTACCTGAATTGCCAAATTGGAGAAGCCGCCTAGACAGTCCTCTCTAATTTTGCTCTGATTGACCTGATCAGAATAAACTTTGGCACAGATTATAATGAGATTCTGCGCTGTAATTTTTCAGAGGTTTCAGACTGCAACTCAACTTTTCAAGGGATCGAAGTAAAACTTTGTTCGGTGCAAAATTACTTTTATAGATCTTTCATTTATACTGTGTTCTGTCTCCATTTACTCTGACTCAGTGATGTATATAGTGATTTTTAGACCTAATGGTTTTACCTTTATGGTGATACCCTAATGGATTTACCTTTATTGTGATACCAAGATTATTTAAATGGACCAAGCAGTCGCCGAGATATACTCATTTCATTTTGGGCTTGCCATTTTCAAAAAAGAGGCTCAGGGCTTAAGGGGATAACCATGCTCCGTAAAACCAGGGACAGCCCTTTTTACATCAATCGAGAAGATTCCAGGTTTTACTTGGCGCAGCTATCCTGCTAATGTTGCTTCAAGAAGCTGGTGTGGCCTCTAGCAGTTAATGTCTCACTTCGTCTCACAGGAGGAGGTCAGGAGGCTGACTAAATCCACAACCAGTATGGAGCAGCAGCTGGCCTCCACTACCAGCACTGTGGCTGTTCTGGAGGCAGAGAGAAAAAAACTCCATGAGGAGGTGACCGAATCCAAAAAGGAGCAGGACGATCTCCTCATGCTGCTGGCTGACCAGGACCAGAAGATCACGATTCTCAAGAGCAGGCTCAGAGCACTGGGAGAAACGGTACATTCCCCATCACTGTAGTACTGCTAGTTAACCAGTCATATCCAGCACTGGCAATGCTGTGTACTTTTACTTTCTATACTGAGTGAATACATTTTAGTATGTCTCTGCCGCACAGTGGGCAAGACGCATATTGTTTTCCGGTTGTCTCTTCATCCATCACACCATCTGTCCATTACAAGTATCGTGTGCACAATGTCTACTGAAAGAGGGGATGGATTTTCACCAAATCAGACATGGTAACTCCATGTAGAGGGTAGCTGAACTAATTATACTTTGAGGTCATTGGGTCAAAGATGAAGGTCACAAAGGTACATCTGCACATGGGGTCCTAAGATCAACTTTAAGGGATATCAATTTATGCCTTGTTAAAAGGTGCATTAGGTAACTACTATAAAGAAAATAACTTCTTTCATATTTGCTAAAACTGTCACTCTACTGCGAAATCTGTGCTCACGCTAAGCAATGCCATTGTTGAAAATAAATTCAGCCGCCTCGCTAAATTAGCAAAACTCGCTTCAGCCTGCGGTCTAGCTTTCTCAGAACCATTGACTGTATATACTGCGCCCTCCATAATTATTGACACCCCTGGTTAAGATCTGTTCTTTAGCTTCTAATAAATTCAGTTTTTTTTAAATAATATAGGACCACAATGAAAAAAAGAGGAAAATCCAACTTTTAATTCAAGTGCATTTATTCAATGGGAAAAAAATCCCATATTAAGAAATAATTCTTTTACATCAAATCATGTGTGCCACAATTATTAGCACCCCTGATGTTCATACTTTGTACAACCCCTTTTTGCCAACAAAACAGCACCTAATCTTCTCCTATAATGTTTCACAAGATGGGACAATACAGAAAGAGGGATCTTCGACCATTCCTCTTTGCACAATCTCTCTGAATCATCCAGCGACCTCTGCACTCTCCTCTTCAGCTCACTCCACAGATTTTCAATGGGGTTGAGGTCTGGGGACTGAGATGGCCATGGGAGGGGCTTGATTCTGTGTCTGGTGAACCATTTCTGTGTAGATTTGGCCACATGTTTAGGGTCATTATCTTGCTTAAAGACCCATCTTCAGCTTTCAGGCAGAGGCATCCAGATTTTGATTTAAAATGTCCTGGTATTTAAAAGCGTTCATGATGCCATGCACCGTAACAAGGTTCCCAGGGCCTCTGGAAGAGAAACAGGCCCACAGCCATCACCTATACTCCCCCATACTTCACAGTGGGCATGAGGTGCTTTTCTGCATACTCATCTTTTGTGTTCCACCAGACCCACTTGGTGTTTGTTGCCAAAAAGCTGTATCTTGGTCTCATCTAACCAAAGCACACAGTCCCAGTTGAAGTCCTTGTACCGCTTAGCGAACTCCAGACATTTGCGTTTATGATTGTGAGTGAGAAAAGGTTTTTTCCGTGCATGCCTCCAAAACAGCTTGTTGGCATGTAGATAGCGCCTGATGGTTGTTTTGGAGACTTTGTGGCCCCAAGATGCTACCATTTGTTGCAATTCTTTAACAGTGAGCTTTGGAGAACTTTTTATTTCTCTTACCATCCTCCTCACTGTGCGTGGTGGCAAAATAACCTTGCGTCCTCGTCCAGGCTTGTTTACCGCTGTTCCAGTTGTTTTAAACTTCTTAATGATTCATCTGACAGTAGATGTGGGCAGGTGCAGGAGACTGGCTATTTTCTTGTAGCCATTGCATGTTTTCTGGAGGTCGCCACACATCTGCCTTCCTTGAATGGTGTGTTCCTTTGTCTTTCCCATGTTGAAGAGTGGATAAGAGAAATGGCCTCTGTGTCACGTCATATTTATACCCCAGGGAAACAGGAAGTGATGAATTACTAATTAAATGTTCCTAGATACTCTGATCAACTTTGTAAACTACTGTAGAAATGACAGAAATACTTCAATTACATTTATTTTCTAGGAATTGTTATGGGTGCCAATAATTGTGAAACAGGTGATATTATGAATAAATAATAATTTCTCAGTCAGGGATTTTTTTTCCCCTTAAAATTCACTTGAGTTGAAGGTTATATTTTTCTACAATTTTCAGTGTGAGAGTATGCTTCTGCAATAAAAATTGAATTTATTTTTAAATCTTTTAACATATCTTAACCAGGGGTGCCAATAATTTTTGAGGGCACTATCACCATAGCCTTTCAGCTGTCAGTAACTGAAGTGGTTTAGGAGATTTGGATTTCTGTGTGATGGACTTGGACTGTAGAAATCCAGAAAATTGAATTGTTTCAGTGTACACTTCCAGTTCCTCCATTGTCAATTACTGTATTACCATTATAGCTCATGTTGCTCGCAGAAAAGAGAAGAAAGACACTACCAGAAAAGCAGTCCACCAAGAAGGAGGTGAAATTCTGTTGTAATAAATGCAACCTGCATATACCAAGCATAAATGTTTGGAAGATCTGCTAGCATTGTGTTAAGTAGCTTGTCAGCATGCCTTCTACATTAGTACTGTCACACTTGTCTGCAAATTTATTTACAGTGACTGGGCTCCAGTGGTCACAATGTTAAAGCAATCCATTGGTAACTCAGTAGTATGCATGTATGGCTTAGAAACTGTAGCTCGTCTCCATCTAGGAACTCTAGCTGCAAGCGTTTGATAGCTTTGGGCAGCCTTATACTGGTGAAATGGTGAAAATAATAGTCAACATAAAGCCAGATAAGTAGATAACATGACACAAAATAACATGAATGGTGAGAAGAGGCCGTTCAGCCCAACTAGGCTCGCCAGTTTCAAGCCAGTAATTTATACTATTGTGAATATATCACTTCAGATACTCAATGACTGAATGGTATCTAGCTTTAAGTCAAGCCTGCTCTTGAAAACCCCCAAGGTCTCTGCCTCAACAATACGGTCAGGCAAGCTATTCCACATCGAAATTACTCTTTGGGTGAAGAAATATTTCAGAATATCAGTGCTAAATTTACCCTTGGTCAACTTCCATTTGTGACCCAGAGTTCTACTAAAAACACTTGGTTGAAGGAATCCTACGTAATTCGCTTTGTTAATCCCTTTAACATAAAGACCTCTATCAGATCACCCCTGATGCCTACATTAAATCGAATTAAGTTAGCCAAACTTAGCTGAATCTTACCTGTCCAGAAGAAAATTAGCAAATTTGGCGCCGGTCTTCAAATTCTTCTCCGCTTTCAGCTGTCTCCATCTTTCAAAGGCATGTCCGATACAGATCCTTGTTTTGTTTCTGATATTATCACAACGTATTTCGGAATCCTAACGAGGCCTTTTAGGTTTAGCAACGTCAGACATTTGCGTGCCGAAACACTGATGGCTGCAGGTGAGTGGTAACTGGCAACCTGGATGCGGAAATGCTACTGACTTCGTTATTGGGAGATAGGTCGAGGGCGGCGCAACAGGTCAAAACACAAAATGACAGCAACTTCGTTTTTGAAATGAAAATATTCTGGCTGGACTACTGTTGTCAGTGATATAAGTATTTGAAATTAACATCATTCCTTAATGTCTGGTGATATATCAGGGCCATTTCATGATTAATCAGTATACATTTCTTTCATACTGCTCCTTTAACTGTATATGTGGGAATGTATCAAGTTAATCATGGTATAACCAAGCCCTGTGAGAAAAACATTTACTTTAGCGCTCATTTTAATTACGCACTGTCCCAGCAAGGAGCTGAAGGTGTAACTTGAACTGCAAGTATCACAACCTCACTCGCACTCCCAGTTGAAGGTCCTTCTCAAGCCGAATCACTCACCTGCTCACTCTACGATCCCAGAGCTGAGGGTCTGACTCGGGCTGCACAAATTTATTCACTCAAAAAATGCTCTTTCCAGTCTGGAGCTCACACCCTGCCCTGAGCTGAAGGTCCAGTAGGGCTGCATGAATCACTCACTCAGAAATTAGTTCTGTGCCTCAGTCAGTTACCATCCATGAAATTTAATTTGTCCCCTTTCAGTGGTTTACTACTGCTCAATTCTGATTGATGAATGAAGAAATTCAGTAGTCTGTAATTTATGATTTGCAGACTGTGTTGCTGAATGGATGCTGTTCTGATCATGGATCAGACTGACTGCTGTTTACGTCTCAAGCAGAATGATGGACTTTTTTTAATAGAAGTAGTACAATTAATTTAAATCAGTACACTTATAGGGTTCTGCCCAGGACGCTTGGAGTGCTGGACGGAAAATGTTTGCATAAATATATGTAATGTGAGCGTGCGAGCTGGGAAAATGTTTGTGACAATTTGAAGGCGAGTATTGTTTCTGAGTTAACAGAGATTACTGTGTTTCTTTGATGTTCTCCAAGGTGCGTAGCGAGATGCCTCTAATTTTCATAGATGCCGGTAGAATTCCAAGGGCCCTGACATTTAAAACGAGGCACTGAGAACTTTGAAAATGCACAGCTAGTTTATTAAAAAAGACTATTTATGCAAAGAGTACCTTGAGGTAGTCTCCAGTCACCTCCATCTTGAAAGTCCTGGTAAGTCGATTGACGAGCACGAACAAATAGGAAGGATAGGGGAACAGATCACAATCTATTCGTTCGTGTTCGTCAATTGACTTATTCTGTTTTTCAAGATGGAGGCGACCGCCTCGTTTTAAATGTCAGGGCCCTTGGAATTCTACCGATGAAGTGTGGAGCTACTTTAAGCCTTGATAATGATGAAAAAAATTGTGATTTCTTTGCATGGCAACGCTATGCCTTGTTCACTACCATTGTAAGCCTGCTGGGAGCTTCGGCTAAAAAGCAATTTATTTCGAAATGTTGCGTGCATATGGAGGTGGGGTATTCAACAAAAGTTAGTACTCATTATCGTGTTTCAGTACACCCCAAGTTAATTTCAGGACGGAATTTTCCTTTGAGGCACGTGAATTAAACATTTATCCACTTGCCTTGACAATTTTTTAAAAGGGAAACTGTGTACTTAACCGGCAATGGATTATTCATATTGTTGGCAAATGTGTTAACCTAGAACAATGATTAAAATAGAGTCAATAATTTCATCCGTTTCAAGGTATGTTTTCTGCCCCCTCTGTTTTCCGTCCACCAACCGCCACTATTATTAAACACTGATGGATTAACATGTAAAGAATGTTAGTGTCCTTGACAGAGATTTATCTAGCTTTGCTGTCGTTCATATAACAAAACTCTCCTCTTGACATTCTAAGGCCCGTATTCACTCACACTCACCCTCGACTCACCATATAGTGAGTACGATTGAAATGTAACTAGTGTGAGAGAGAGATCGACCGACCACTAAACGAGGGATCGGTCCCATTCCTCGCCAGGTGATATTCACATATGCCACTCAAGCAAAACTGACAGTAGTGGGCACTGGGTATCACAGGCAGTGCGTTGGCTGCTGTAAAGTGACGGTCAATCTCACCCCTCAGTGCTGAATAACCTAAACCTGTCGCAGTTTACTTTTCTTGATTAGAAAGTTTCTCAGACTAATTGGTAAAACTACAATGAAATGTATTTTAATAGCATTGTTATACTTTGCTTCACAAAATTGAGGCGTTTCTTTTGCACATAAATGACGATGTGAATATCAGCATGTCTTCATAATTTCTGTGGTCGAGTGGCTCGCGAAAGGTGCAGGACCGCCAGCGAGGCTCACTAAGCAACAAGCAGGGAAACGTGCCAGACATTTTCTTCTACATTCAGCAATTAAGAATGTAGAAAAGAATGGAGTCTCATGACTTACTGCTACATGAGCCTCGCAGACCAATCCACACGCGCCCCATGAGCCAGCTGAGCACAGAATTTTCCAACCCCTGAGTAAAAAAAGCGTGAGAAATCCGAATGCGTGAGAGTTGACAGGTATTCGTCATTAATGAAAACTGGCCACACCTGATAATGTTGAGGAGTTTCTGCAATGGTAATTTAAATGAATGGAAAACAGGGCAATTATTATCAGTGCTCATTATGTCTCCCACTTCCTGGAGGCGGGGGGGACATATTGTTTTTGCCTGAATTCCCGTTGGCGTTGGCGTTCCCATTTGTTTCCAGAGCATAACTCTGAAACTGTGCGACCGATTCGCACCAAATTTCATATAATGTCTCTCCATAACATGTAGATGTGCCTTTTGAGGGTTTGAACTGCTTTTGAATTTAAATGGCTCTCTAGCGCCACCAAGAAACATTTCATTTGCACTTAGACGGCCACCACGACCGGTAGGAAAGCCATAGAGAGATGGAACCAACACTATATTGTTCATCTCATCAAGGCCTAAAAATTAACAATCAACACCCATTACCTAAATCGAACACGAAGTCCGCAATTTGCATATCAAAATTTCCTTTTTCCCCTAAATTTCGCCAAAATTTGCCCTCGAACAAACGCAAACTCCTTTAAGGGTATTCATTGTATCGACCCCAAATACTAATAGATGACAAAGCACACTCTGCCAATGAAAAGTAGACTACAACTTTTTCAAAAGTTGAACGTTCGGATTTTATGAGGGGTCAAAGATGGGGTCCACAGCCACTGTCACTGCCTTTTTTCGATGCCTAGGCAATTTCCAACCTTCATCTGACCACTTAAACATGCTCGAAAACAAACAAAATTTTGCAGTAATTTCTACATGGCTTCAAATATTCTTACAATTTGAAAATTCTCTACCAAAGACGCAAAATGGCTCTCTAGCGCCACCAAAATACGCCAAAATGGGACTTTCGCTTTCACCACAGCCTGTTGCAATGTCATAAAATAAAAATAAAAAAAATCACGCATCATTGCTTTACCATGCCCTGTACTGTCACCTAATTTCGTGAATCCATTTGAGACTTTTTGAAATAAAAATTTTTACGTACATAATACACTGTACTGTAAGATATACATTCTTGCTGTTGACAAACCGTTCATCGTATCAAAATGTCCTTTAGCGTAATTCATAATCTCCATGTCGCCAAACAAACTGCCAAGTTTGGTACCATTACAATTGATATTTCTTGAGATATAAACATGTTATTAATATTCATATTTTGAAAAATATACAGGGATGCACTTCTGAATTCACCATAAGTCGCAGTGTAAAAAATTTGTCTTTCTTCAGTGAACATGCTCCCGAAATTTCAGCTTTCTTGGATTTACCTGGAAGAAGCATTTATTAATTTCTTGATTTTTATTGATTTTCAGTGTTTCTCTTTGTGCTGCTACACATTCTGACCACCAGGTGGCAGTAGGATCACATGGCTCATCTCCCTTCACTAAGTTCCTGAATGGGGGAAGATTGCGCAATATGCAGCAGTGATAAAATCTGCTTCTGAAAGTTTGACCAGGTCGCATGGGTCATAGCTCCATTATACAAAAGAAAAATCTCTTTCAGTCAAGGGGTTTGCACTCAACATAAAAAGTTTTCCTCAGTCTCGTGCTGTCCAACGAATGACAATGCTTGACGGCGCTCGAACGCGTCTCGCCCCCGTTTCCACATGCGCGGGAGGGCGAGGACCTGTCCAACGGTACTTGCAGCTTTAATATTTTTTCTGTTTCTATGGCAACAATTTAGATTTAGGCATATTGAAGGATAGGACTCGTTTGAGGACCATAACTCTAAAATGTGAAATGGGGGAACGGGGAGGCATCTGTTTTTCCGTGTAAAAACCATTCTAGTTCTAACTTCACAAGCAGAACTGGCGACACATGATAATCCTTAGGATTTGGAGTTCAAGTAAATAAAATTCTATTGAATAATTGAAAACAGGCCATGTCCAATCATTTTTTTAAGGGATGGTTTTGAGCTTCCCCTATTGCCTGTTCACCAGTAGCCACTGGTGGGTACACAAATGCTAACCTCGAGTTCACCACAGTGCAGTTCGTAAACACTGAAACCAGGTGGTCAGTTAGCAAGTTACCGGCATCGTTATTATCATGATAGTTAAAATTTGCATAGTTGCAATTGCGTCGAGCACATGGCTGTAAATGATCCAGAGTTTCCAATGATTGTAACAAACACCTGGACAAGTTAGTGCGGCTCAAGGGAGGTGTTCCCTCCACTCAACCTTCACTCAGAAAGAGACGCTATTTTCAGTTTGAGTGAGGTCTCTGAAAGCAAATGAGCGTTAGGGCAACCCCTGACTGATTTAGTATAACCTGACACTAACTAAGTTTTTGTGCTCACTCACACTCAATTAGTGTGAGTGTCGTTTCTGAATACGGGCCTTAGGGTCATTTATGTTTTGTTTCTAGCAATTTTATTGGACACTGGATGCATTCATTTTCACTGATCTTTGAAAAAATAGTGCCTGTCGGGAAAAGCACTCTCTGGACTGAGTGGTGGTCGGTGCATTCCGAGTGCCGGTCAGGGCCGACCAGCATCGGCAGAACCCTGACTTATTTTAGTTCTGTGTTATTTACTGATATTTGGTATGATTTATTTCCTTCATGTCAGAGTTGGTTTAAGTTGTTTAATTCTGCAGTCATGCAGTGTGTTGGTCACTGATCTAGTTCTTCCTGCTGGAGAACGCAGATTTGTGCTCTCCACTGCCATTAGTCTTGGATGGCGCTGAAAAGTGCTCTCAATATAGGGGCCTAGTTCAACCTTGTTTCACTTTGGTATGTACTGTGAGTGAGATGGTGACAGCGTGAAAGTGAGTATTTGTAGGTGAGAGAGTGAGTGTCAATGCATGAATGAATGGTGATTGAGGGTGTGTGTCTTGCAATTGGTTGGCAAATTATCCAAGTGTCCCTCACCAATTGGATGCTGGCATAGGTTCCACCCCCAAAATCCGTCCTCTGGCCTGGAATAAGTGGATTATATAAAAAGTGGAATGACTTTTGAATTCAAGAATTTGCTTGCATTTTTGCCATGGTGAAATATGACCTGAATGGCTATTTATCTGACATGATTATTTGCAATTTTCTAATGCGTTTTTAGCAAATGAATCGGTTGCCACAATTGTACATTTTTCTATTGCTTCTTTGCAGGTTGAAGATGAAGATGAACTGGAAGATGACTAGGAAGCAGCGAATTATGTTCTCAACTAGAAATACTTGGACCACAAAAAAACTGGAAAGGACAGATCTTCTGTAGTATTACAGCTTACTTCCTAAAATGCCACACTAACTACCTTTTTTTTCTTTTGACTGAAATTATTTTATTTTTCATGTTTAGTCACCTTCACTTCTCTTCATGTAATGTCCACTGTATGTTTATTTATACAGCTACTGAATGAAGGCGGTGAGTTGAAGTCAATTCCAGCGGAATTGCATGTTTTTCCATGACTACCAGTATCAATGTTGTTTTGAACCAGTTGAAGGAGTGTGATAGGAGGTGAAGGCAAGGGCTTGTGGGTTTGAACTTGTCTGCTTTTACCCTTCTGTGCATTTGTTCATGAGACATGGCCAGAATGCTCTCGTTAGCGGTACTGTATGCCGACTGTGCCTTCTCGCAGTACACTATCTGTACTCCCAGGAGTTTTTGCTAAGGATTAACAGACTCCAAACATGAAATGCCCGTCTTTAAAAATGTACAAATATAAAAAGTATTTTTTTACGGCCTTGAAGTTCAGACCATTAGAATCCATTCAGTGCCTGATTGAATTCAAGTGAAAGATGCAATTATCTATGAAAGAACCTTTGTATTTATAGACAAAATGTATACATATCAAGTGCTTGTATGTGGGAGTAAGATTTTCAAGCAACGACCTTTATGACTGCAGCTTGACCCTTTCCTTGGAAAGTGCGAGGTGCCATCATTACTGTTCATTCGCAGGATTTTTCTTTGTGAAAGGAAATGCTTGTAGTGGAAAAAATAGCCATTTTTACCACTGTACTGTCATCATTGGAAAAACCCCATCAGACGTTTGTAAAGAAAACATTATTAGGGCATTTTGCAGCATGCCATGTCTACCAGCTACAGCCACATTTAGTCCTCTGTAGTTCTAAAATAGAAACACTTTTTCTTCTTTCTTAATTCTGATATGAGAATTCTTTCTGGGAGTCATTACACCTTTTCAATTTCCAAAAATGGCGGTGAGATCTTTCTGGGAGTCATTACACCTTTTCCATTTTCAAAAATGGCGGTGACTGCAAGACAAAAAAAAATCCCAATTGACAACCAAGAAATATTCTTTTCTTGATGAATCTTGAGTAGTATATGAGCGCACCTTTATTTTTTCGGATGATTTTTTTTTTTTATTGGCGCAGATTTGCATTTTGAAAGCGAGAGAACATGTTGCCTCAAAAATGTTAAAACTCCATTTGGATAGATGTATTTGTGGTGCAATTTAAAGGGTTTTATGAAATTATTTGGAAGATTTAATATGACCAAGTGGTTATTGAGACCAGAATGTTTATCTTATCGGACAGAGGTGGATGGTTAAGCATCTTCTAGAGCAGCACTTAAGTAACTGGAACAAGACCTTATTTTGTTACCATTTCTGTTTTCAACTGTGATTGTATCAAGTGCCAATAGCATTATGTGGACACCACTTTTCAGGTGCTACTACTGTATTAAGTTATTTGACGACTGTGAAGTAAAGTGGACATTAATGGCACATTCACCTGGGTCACCTCAACTAGTCTTGTCCTGCAACCTGCAAATAATCAGGTTTATACGTTTATTTAAAATATAGTACTTTTGAAGTTTTGTGTTTTATCATGCATAGTTTTGTGGTGAATTTTCATGAGAGCCTGTTCCTAAAAATGCATGACTGATGTCAGAAATTGAAGTAGTTCTGTCAATCTAACTGATAAATATCACAATTTTTGTGCCTTGCTGGCACATATGAAAGGTTTACTGTGTGGATGTGTTGCACTGTTTCTTTAATGGCCACACCTGTTGAATACCTTGTTTGCCATTTTGCCCCAAAATCTACCTTGTTGGCTGAGGAACATATCCCATCTTCGATCCAGAATGGCCGACAATGATCCATTTCGTTCACGTATATATGGGCAACTGCTGCATGTCTATGTTGTTGGTGATCTGAAAAGCAGTTATTTATTCACTGCATTAAAATTGTGCCAGTATTTTGCAAATCCAGTTTTACCAATGCTCTTGCATTTTTTTTGACGTGGACATGAAATAATCAACTGGAGAGGTTGAAGTCATTTTGAAATTCTATTTTTGTTTTTTTTTTTCATTTTCAGGTCTGTTTTAACTTGGTTGAACTCAAATAAATCTGTGAATACCTAATGCAGTCATTGCATGCTCTGACTAGTCGTTTAATTTTCTTTTAAATAAAGAAGCTGAAAGCTGCATGAATAAGATCTTAAGATTAATCAAAACGGAATACCTTTTGAACATTCTTAGCATTGAATATTGTGGAATGTGCTGTTGGGCTTGTGAAATGTTTGCATTCAAAAATGGCAAATGTTTTCTCACTTCCATGGACGTTGTGTGACATATTTTACTTCATGGGGACATGCAGCTAACTATAATACCATTGCTTATTCTGGGACAGATAAAAGCAATTTAGCTTTATAGCAATATTTATTGCAGTGTTCACTAACTGAAAAGATAGCATAAATATACCAACAAAAAAAAAAACGGGTAACAATGTACAAAATTTTGTGCAAATAATGTAATAAGGAAAAAATGAATACAAGGGTGTTTAAACTAGAGTATTGGCTCACAAATGGTGAATCCTAACAAATGGGTAAGTTGGCAGACCACGTGCGAACAACGGTAGTCTGATACATGAGACACTCCCCAGATTCGCAAAACCGAGAGTGAACAAGAAAATGTTGCATGGATTGCCTAAAATTCACCCTGGCTATAAAAATCCTGGCTTGAAACCTTTATATTTGTGAAAAGTCACGATTGACACTGGTATATGGGGATCAGGCGATTGGAAAGATTATGGCCGGCGTCCCTACTGACGATAAGTAGCAGGTTTGCAAGCTATCAGGACCATACAAACGTGCTCAAAATGAAGAGATACCTTCATCCAGGAGCTGTCTTCACACTGTATGTAGTCATGATATGGTCATGGTGTCTTCTGAGAATCTTGGCAGTGGTCTATGCCGCTGGATGAAAGCGGTCTCTGAGAGGCATCACAAATGCTACGGTCCTGCGCGCAGATTATCACACCTGGCAGCCCGGGCCGCTGTTGATCTTAGGTCTGCCTGCATCGCATTTTCAAACGTAGAACAGTCGCACAATGCACTGCAACGTTTGCTGCAATTTCCGGCTGCACTTATTTCGGCCATCAGCGTGCCAATTGCCTGAGCCCCATTTTGTACGAGTAGCGTCAAATGTGGCAGTGTGACTTTTCACCAACGTTTCTTAGCCAGCTTTTTTATAGCCAGGGTTAATGTTGAGAAACGCATCCAACATTTCTTCTCCTTTCTGTGGATCATTTGGGGAGTGACTCATGTATCGGACTATCGTTGCTGGCACGTGGTCTGCTGACTTACCCATTTGTTAGAATTCACCCTTTGTGAGCTAATACTGTTCTACATAAATCCTTGAATTTATTTTTTCCTTATTACATTATTTGCACTAAATTTTTTACATTGCTGCTTGTTGCGTTTTCAATGCCTCTTTGTATACTTAAGTTACAGATCTATTGTAGTAGATCTGTAACTGTAGTTTAGTAACTGAGTTTTCAGTTTGGTTGATTACTTTGCATTGTATCTTGTATCTAATGTTTAAACTTGTTAGGAAAAAAGTAAGAATGGGAGCAGTTGTATGAACATGGTATATCAGCAGCCTCGCCATCTCCCTAAATGGAGCAACTGCCTCTGGTCTGCCGAAGTTAATTCCAAATTCATCTATTAGATTGATTAAAATTGTAACGATTGGCAGTAGTAGCCAGCCTCCCCTGGTATCTGGCTGCTGAATTCATGATGCCAACTATTGTTCTTTAAACCAGACCCAATACATACACCTCTTATGCAGGAAACCTGTAGCTGTACTGGGCTTGCCTGTAGAGATCACATTTGGCTCATGTTGTTTTGTGGCCTGGTTTGATGCTTGTTTTGATAGTAGGTTTGGGAGTTATATGAGGGTCAATTATTGGTCTAGTGTTGGTGCCAAAGCAATGACAAAGACAGTATAGTGTGAATGGCCTTCATATAATCAAAGAAAAGGAATTCTCTTTGGAGTGTGACACTACTGCAGTTTCATATTCGTTTTTTCTTGATGACTTCAATTGTTTACATGTTTAGTCTCAATTTAGCTTTTATAAAATATCCAAATGAAAATAAAATTTGCATTAAATTAATACAATGTCATAATGAAGACAAAACATTTGCCCGTTTGTGTAAATGAAGTTAATTTCCTTAAAAAACAATTTACCTTTCTTTATGAAATGTAGTTATTTTGTGAATACATTAATTTATATTAGTATTTTACATAAATCATTTTCTGTTTGCAAATGGCCCGCATTTTCAAATGTTCTTTCAATGACTACGCAGTGGACACATGCTTTTATCTGGTGACTGCCAAGGGAGAGCATACATTAAAAATGGCACACTGAAGGCAATCTGGGCCAATTCATGGTCACGCTTTCAGCAGTATATATGGCAGTCAACTTGCCCACATTCACCTTATGTCACATACATTTGTATTAGGCCATATTAAAATGAGTTGGTGAACATCCCCTCCCAACTAGCAAAACAGGTGCCGAGCCTTTTTTGTTTTTTTTTTTCAAAAAAATTTTTTTTTCCTCAAAATGTCTAGAATCGCCTACCACGACTTGAACCACGCCGTGCATGCGTAAATGTCTAAACAGTCTTCAATTCAAATGAGTTTCCACCAGTTTCAGTCAGAAAGAAAAAAAACCTCCCGCCCTCACTTTTTAAAGCCCAAAAGGATGATCACCAACCTTCTTTTTTAATATGGCCTTATCAGATTTTTTTTTTTTTCTTTTAAGTAGTAGTGTTTATATACTGAAAGTATTGCACATAAAGTTTCAAGTTTAGTTGCCTTCTACTGAGGATCTAGTAGACATTCCTTTTTATTTTATTCCTCATTTGTTTTTGTCTGTCTTTCCAGTATTATGTCTGACTTGATTGATGGCGTTATGTGAAAAATAAAAGAATAGAAATTTCTTGTGGGTGTCTCTCTGTGTCCATGGTAATGACACTCATGCGACTGGTACATCCCCATTGAGGTTGAACTGGCAGATGATTAGAATACGGTCTAATGGAAACTGAAGGTAAGCAGCTTGTTTCCGGTTCAGTGGGGTTTTTTTTTTTTTTTGCATCAATAAAAACTTCATCAGCTTCCTGCAGTGGTGTTAGTTGAGTAAGTTTGCCAGCAAGGCACGTGAGGACCACCAAGAGGCTTCACTACATGTTTTATGATGAAAGTGTCTCTAATTTACAATTAACTGAAACGACTGGAAGTCAAATCATTAGTAATCCCGCCATAAATACCAGCCTTTCAAGATTCAGGACTTCCTGTTTTTGTTTGGACTGGTTCAAATATAATTTGTTCAATTCTGTGATAATTTTTACAGCTGTAGTTCAGTAGTTATCAACTATGCTACCAAGTACCGTACCTGCTCCTGTTGTATTCAAATTCGTAAGAATCCCCTGTGTAGATGCCGTTGAAATTGTGGTTTAGATAGTGTAATGTTAAAGCCAGTCTCAACATATATCCACCCCCTGTACTTGCCCTGAATGATATATCTAGTCTAGATATGGAATCTGCTTATTATCAACATATTAATTCAAATACTTTGTGTTTAGGGTGTAATGCCAATTGCATTACCAAACTTATGTACATGTTTGTCTCTTTCAATCTCAATTGCCTTAATCCCTGGTGCTAAGCAATGCTTAGAAATATTTTGTATTACTCTTATCCTTACAGTGAACATATGTATGGATTCCTAATCGCAGATGTCTGATGTGTAAGTACATATTATGGCACTTTCATCGTGAATTATGTGACAAGGAAAAAAAATTTGTCAAAAAAAACTCAACTATGGTACAACTTTTGTCTTTAGATATGACAAAATCTGTAGTTTTCTAACTAATGAGTTGTGTTAATTGCTACTATATTTATGTGTTGCAGCTCACACTGTGAAAGGGATGCAAATGTAATGTGAATAGATGTTCTTTGAAAGTTTTCCATTGATTTGATTCCTCCTTTAAATGGAACTGGTGAAAGGGACCAATAGCTAAGCAAAATGCCAATTTTGCTTCTAAATTTTAGCTCTGAGGTAAGAACATGAAGTGGTCCTTCAAATAGTCTACTTTCAGGACGTATATTGACTTTCTGCCTTATGGACTTAAACTTGCGCTAAAATTGCTCTGAAATTACTCTTCTACACTAAAAAACACTTAAAAACCTTGATAAAAATACAGATTTCTCAGCAACTGTACATCCAATTAACTTCATATTTGGCACTTTTCTTCATTTTGTGATCTGTCTTTTTGCAATATGTACCTCTGAATATGAGTAAATCAAAATATGCGTATTTAATTGACTTTGGGGGGTCAAAATCAAAACTAGAATATGTAAACCTGGAAAAAAGCTCTGTATTGACATTAGGAATGTTTTTTTTTTTTTCCCTTCACCTACAGCTGAAATTATAACCAAACACTGTTTAGTTGTCTCAATAACTGTTTCTCTTAGTATCTATATATGCATCAAAACAGCCGTTGCCATGGCAACCACTGATGTGATGCTACAGAAACCCTGTTTTAAGTTGCAGTTTCTAATAGAATTATTTTGATAACAATTCTTGGTTTAAAAAGTGAAAATCCTGGAAAAATGTTTGTTTATCTATAAGTCCCCTTAATCTTCTCATTCTCATTGTTGACTATCAGTCTTTATCAGTGTGTTGTTGCAAATAAAGATCAGCCATATTATTTACTTGAAAACCGCTGGCTCTTTGACATGTCTCGATTCTCTGTGAAAAAGGTATGGGTTTTGCCTCTTAATTATTCTAATTTGAAAATAACATTTTCAGCATAGTAATTTTAACAATGTATTTGATACTGTTTTTAAAACCAATAGCATTGCTGCTTCTCTCAGAACCTTAAGTATCCGATGTTCCTACTAAAAAAAAAATTTTGACTTTATTTTATCACTGTGTAGGAGCATATTTTCTGAAGATAAAAATAAAATCCACGTGTTGCTGTATTTATGGATGGATTTCCTGGTCTTCTAAGCCCAGTTTGATACATACAAACATTAGATTCTGTCATTTAATGAAGGTGGGTACTGTTGCTCTCATTTGAATGGTTTTTTGTTTTTTGAAACCATTTTTCATTGAATACCCCCCCCCCGGCTTCTTTATTCAATTACGGTCTTGTGTGCTCATAACCTTCCATGCTGCTGCCCCCACCAGTTCCCTATTGCTGATTTTTTTTTTTGTGTCATTAATTTAAGTACCTGTTCTACATTTCTTCCTTGCAGGATTGTTTCTCCTCATCGTGTTTACGCCCGCATAGTCTAGAGCTATGAATATCTCGGTCTTCGGAAATATTGCCTACTTTGCAAGGGATATCTTCAGCTCCAGTTGGGCACGTCGGCCAGTCCTTGCATTTCTTCCGAAAGTTTGTGTGTGGGCTCTACCACATGAGCCCTGAACCCCCAGTTAGTCCTCTCCGTTCTGACCTCTGACCTGTCTGAGTATTGCTTGTTCATCCCGACTCTGCTCCAGTTCCTCTCTCACCTGACTCTGTATGTTCCAACCAGCCTCTCTGCTTATTGCATTTTGCGTTGCCTTTTCCTCTTTTGTACCACTTGTGGCTTTCTCCTTCTCTTTTATCATTCAATACGCATGTGGGATTTTGTGGACCTACACTTGGTTCCTTCACTACTGCACGTGACCAAGATGTTATATTTACTGTTTAGGTGTGATCCCTTGGAGAAAAAAAAATACTTTGATTAAAAAGACAAATATACTGTTTCCCATTGTTATGCTAACATTGCCAGCATGTGCTGTGTATACATTCACTTGAATGAATTGAGTGGTGAATGGAAAATGGACAAACCACGAAGAAAAAAATGTCAGTCGTGATGAAAAGTGCAGAATGAAAGAAATGACATTACCACATACTGACAGTTGGAACAGTTTCAAATAAGTCTCTGATGTAGTTTCTATTTTGGTTGTTCAGTAATGCTGGGAGGCAACTGAGACAAATGTCACAATCTCTAACAGAGTTCTTTGCATCAGTCTCCAGTGAAACGCCCACAGTGAGCGCCTGCTTCCATGTTCACCCCATCTCGGCAATCTGCTTAATGCTCTCAAGCAGCTCTGAGAAGTGTGGTCTTCCCTGCGGTCTCTGAAATCACAATGGTAAAAAAATTATTGGTATCATCATCGGCATCAGATAAACCTTGATGGTCTTCAGAACAAATCTGATTTGCAGGTTGCAGGAATACAACTGCTCTCAACTTTGTTTTTAAAAAAAGCGAAAACTGCAAAAATATTGCTCGCCGACTAAATCATCGTAATTTTCCCATTTTGCCTACACTGAACACACACCCCCCCCCCCAAGGTAAAAAAAATATGATAAAAATTTCATTGGACTCAGCAAATATTTTAGTCCTGCATTTAGACTTAGAATTCCATGTACATTACTTTATCTCAAAAGAAAAATATCTCCAATATCAAACAAATGGCAGCTCATTCCAAGCTAATATTTTCCAATGGCAGAGAGAAGATTGGAATTGTCATTGCAACACCAATTGGCATGCAAGGGCGCTTGATGAAGGCAATATCTTGTATACAAGAGAGCCAGAATGACCGTTACCTCATGCCAGCACTTGTACATGAGCTGGTACACAGCATGGGAGGCTTTGTATGGTCGATACAGCCTATGACCCTGTGTGATCTCCTCCACGACCTCCGCATTCGATTGGTTCTCAAATGGAGTCCTTCCCTCTGTGAAAATCTCCCACATCAACACACCTACAATTCAAATGCAATGGTCATTAGCACAATGCTCAAGTGCAATCAATGGACTTTCAGTTATTTATTTCCCCCCTCACTGAATTTAGTAAGGCAAAGTAACAAATATTTGAATGCGCTCTATCATAACAACCATGCCTCTAGGGATAAATGCAGTCTATTTATACCTTTATGATAAGGGAATCTAAAAGTCGTCAGGATCAGAGTGAAATTCTTACCAAATGACCACACATCTGATTTGCTGCTGTATTTGTTAAAGTGTAGCACTTCTGGTGGTGACCATTTAACTGGAAACTTGGACCCTGTGGAACTAGTGTATTGGTTGTCCAACACATACCTAGAGATCACACACAAGAAAAACTGATTAGTCGTGATGTTTGTTAATGACTCGTAAAAGCTTGCAACACATTAATAGAACCATTATTTTTCTTAAAGAGGTCATAATATGCCCATTTCCCAGTTTAATTTCATGCTGTATTCTATCCTGTATATAAATATGTGCAAGTTTTTTATGGTCATATAGGACCTTACAGCAGTACAGGCTGAGTATGCAGCACCTCAGGCTCACTCAGTGTGAAACAGTCTTCTTTGGCCCTTGTCCCTTTAATGCCCCCCCTACCCCCACCCTTAAAGCCCACTCGGTTGTGATTGGCCAATCTGGGTTCAGGAAGCAGTGCTCCTATTTAGAAATTGGGGTAGGACCATTGACTGCATTAAAAGAAGGACGCAGCACCAGGGTCTGAAAAGTAAGGCCGATGCAGAAATCTCAAAAATTTGCATTCTTAATGGCTGGCAGATGGCGACGTCAGTGGTTGCAGAAAGTTGTTCAACGCTATTGAAGTCTATGAGAAAATTACCCTACTTTCCTACCTGATTTATTATTTAAATAATGATTTTCGGCATTACTTTATTGTATCTATTGCAAGTTTCAAGTCCCCTTCGATATATTTTTGTTTGTTTCTGTAAATTATGGTCCCAAGTAGACTAGTATAAAGGACAAAGCCAGAATATGCTTTAGGCGCGTGGCTATCCTCTAGTCCTCGTCCGATATGGTCAGATCCAGAGCCATGGTCCTCTCTGGAACTTCAATTCACGCTCTCGTCCAATAGGAATCATATCCAGTTGCAAAATGACAAAATGGCGCATTTCAAATTGCCAAAATAGAGGCTTCCTATATGGAATGCTGAAATTAATGGGTGATGTCACCATTGCTTTGTCCATCTTCTTACACAGTCTACGGGTAGGACTGCTACCATCCAAACAGGCCTTCGCTCTCCCTGGCTTTGTTTGAGTGCATGCCATATTACCCGCTAGTCGGGCATTATGCCAGTGTGTTACATCTTGATGTAAACACGACACGGAAGAAAAGGCTAGACTACAAATGAGGTGTTTTGGGCAGTTCAGCAGATTTGCTTTGTGTCCTAAAGAATAACTCCCTTTGGCATGTACTTTGGGCTTTGTAGACATTTTACACGCACACAGAACTATATAATATGCTACAGGAAGGCAGAAAAACTGAAAAGGCATAATATGGCCACTCTTATATTAAGGATGAGCATTTTTTTCATTAATATTAAGGATTATCTTTGGGAAATTATAAAGACCTGGTCATTCCAAAGTCACACACTTTGACCACATTCTTGTCACTGACCAAACAATTTCTGGCAGCCTGTGAAGGACAAAAAAAAAAAGCAAAAGTACATTGCATTAAACAGGAATGTGTGACAAGATTTCCATGTCATTCAAGATGACCAGTGAAAAAGACCTGCAATCTTACGTGAATAGTTTGGTTTCAAAACTTCATAAATGCAAACTTTGAAAATTTGACACTCCTGCCACCAATTAGTCACTAATTGTCACATCTAATTCACTCCATATTCAGTTCTTGCAAAACAAGACAACCGCCATTGATTTAATATCGGTAATATGCACATTCTCCCCAAAACACAACAAGCGCCAAGACCCTTCAGGACACATCCCATCAAGTGCGGACTGTCGGTAGTAACAAAAGCCTTCGGTACCCTCACCTTTCAATGTTTAATTACCATATCCTGCTGCCGTTTACTTTGCTAAGACTAACTGGGAGAATGAGAGAGGCGTTTACATCTACATATAAAGGACAGTGTTATACGTCATACGTTATATGTTCATTTGGATTCTTGCCATCCTTAAATTGTCACATAAATTATAATAAATGTAGCCAGTAAGAAATCACTTTGTCATTATCATTTCTGAATTCGACTGGGCCATTTATTAGTTTTTAGGAGTCAATAATTGTTTGTTAATTGTTGTTGCGGGGGATAAAAATCGCACAGCTGGTAATAAATCCACAGACTAACCAAACGAGTTTTCAATTGCGTGTTGCTGGTTCTTTGAAAAAGGTAGACATCTAACTAACGTTTGTTACAGCTTGGCTGTTTTCTTTGGTAGGCCTGATTAATGGTGTCTTCACAGATGTACTAATGCAGCCCCATGCCATCATGAATACTGGCCTTCAACCTGTGCACTGGTAGCAGGCTAGATAGTCCTTCTCTTCAGTAACCCGGAGGATGCAGCATACATGGTTTCCAAAAGGAATTTCACAATTTGATTGGTCAGACCACAGGACAGTTTCTCAATTTGCCTAAGGCAATCTTAAATGAGCTTGAACCCAGAGAAAGCAGCAGAATCCCTGGATTTTGTTTATCTGTCGCTTTTTCTTTACATGCTGGAGTATTAACTCACATTTGTAAATGCAGACATAAACTGTTCACAGAAAATGATTTTCAGAAGTGTTCCTAAACCCATGCAAAGATTTCCACCACAGAATTCCATCTGAAATGCTGCCTGAGAGCCTGAAATTCATGACTGGTTTTCAGCCTTGACCCTCTTGTACAAAGATTTTTCCAGATTTTGTCAATCTTTAATGATATGTACACGAATGATGAGATCCCCATATTCTTTGTCATTTTTACAGTGAGAAACATTATTCTTTAATTGTTTTAATATTTGCCCACACTGTCTTTTACAGAGTGCTGAAGCCCTTACCATCTTTAATTCAGAAAGACAAACACTCTGGAGTGCTCTTTTTTACCCAATCATGTCACTGACCAGCTGTTAATTAAACAAATTAGCTGTGAGATGTTTCACCAGGTGTATTTTTTTTTTTAGCAACCAAAAACTTTTCCAGTCTTCTGTTGCCCCCACCCGAACTTTTTGAAGTGTGGTGCTGGAATCAAATGAAAATGTGCAGAAATTTTTCAAAAAACAAAAAGTGATCAATTTCAACATCTGATCTGTTGTTTTTGTACTATTTTCAATTAAATATAGAGTAAAAATGACTTGCAAATAATAGCATTTTGTTTTTAATTTCATTTTATCAGGCATCCAAACTTTTTGGAGACAAGTTTTACATATTTTTGAATAAATGCAAACATTTTTTAAAGTATTTTATTTGCGAACAGTTTCTGTTACTCATGACACATTTATTACACTAAAAGAATAAGTTCCTTTGACTTTTTTATACTAGGAGTCTTAAAACACACATTCACACTGCTAAGAAAAAATGAATTATTGAGCTAAAGTATGCAACAGTGTATTTTAAACCTGCAGCGAAATGCTGTATTTGCTCATGGAGCAGATAGAATGTTGGAGGACCCAGGTCATGTGGCAATTTTTGCTAACTGCAATTGCCCGTACATAAAAACAATTCATGATTATTTGGGACGCTGGTGTTCCAACTGCTTGGAGGCTTGAGTTGAACAGTTAACATCAATCGAGAGATTATAAAACCCAAAATGCATGGAGAGGCTCTTTAACTGCATTTGAGAACCATTGGGCACATTTACGCACAACCCGATGTACAACACAGATACTCACACACACACACTCACACGCATGCGCAGGCATTACCAGGTCCCTATGTAGGAAGCTTCTTTGCTCCAGATAGTCCATACCCTCGCAGGCATCTTGGCACATGGCCAGCAGCCACCCTCTGTTCAGCGTTCCGGTCCGTTGCCGCAAGAAGTTGAGTAGGCAGCCATTTTCCATGAACTCCGTGACAATGCAGATCGGCCTCTGCTTCAAGCACACACCATACAGCTGCACCAGCTTTGGATGACATAGTTTCCTGTACAGCAAGAGGGGAACACCACTCAAGACCAGTGCTTCAGTGTTGAAGTGCTTCCAATGCATGCTAATTTAATCTTATCATTGTGTTTTCAGCACAGTTTTAAGGCTGCCGGGTTGAAAATGACAGCTTAAACAATTATTAACGTCTTCAATCCTTCAACACTTTTTCTGGTCAACCAGATGACCTGTTAAGATACAATGAGATCCTAAATTGTTCAGACAGTCACATAATGTTGTAGGACTGTAATTCTTATATTGTCCACTGAATGCAGACTTAATGTTAATATTTTGAAGGTGTCAACTTCTATATGGGCTGAAATGAGTATATATTGCACCTCTCAAAATGTTTATCCCAGCCCTAATGCTTACGGACTTTACTGTGTCATTCAAACCATTGGCTCATTCTTAACCTCCATGACCTGTTTGCCAAGATAGACTTGATTTTACCAGCTATTACCAAATAAAAATGCTAAAACTGTGGCTTATATTACAATGGAATGCTTGCTCATCTTCACAGTAATTTTCAGAAGGGTGTGCAACATTTCCCAGTGAAAAATGCATCAACCATGTTGGATCTAGTTGGGGCAGCAAGGAAAATTCACATAATTCACATGTTGTCTTCAGCAAGGCATCGTGTTTTTACTTAATTGCATGTTGAATTGTCCTGTTACCCAGGACTCATTTGATATAAAAGCTTATTTATGGAAAGCAGCAGTGAAGCCAGTTCTGACTTATGGTGGTCATTCTTTGTGTCTGAGGGAAACTGACGTCTAATCACTTGAAAAGTTTCAAGCAGATCATTTAAAACGTGTCCTGGGAATACCAAAGAGGAGTCAGTAAAAGAACTCTCTATTACTGGGGACACTGACACTAATTCCATAGTTCTGTACTCGTAAACTATGTCTGCGCCAAAAATTCCAATGAAAATACACAAAGTAATAATTTTAGGCTTGTTTTCTGATGGCAGACCTTGATTTTCAGCCAGTTTCTGCCCCGCCCACAATTAGCTCCAACTTCCGAGGGATTGACAGGTCAACCTTCTGATGTCATATAAAGAACAAGACGAGCTCAGTGGAGCTAGTTTTTCTATTACTGCCCGTGGGACACGAACTGCAGTAGATTTACTTTTGTATAAACTCGACATTTTCTCGCGAAATTTCGGGAAACGGCTGAGCAAATGCCTACTAGATGCATTGTAGCTAGTTATAGTAACATATCCAAAGGAGGAGTCAGCTTTCAGTGATTTCCAAAAGATGAAAAAATAAGCAAGATTTGGGCGTCTCGTGTGAAACTGCTGGCAAAATGGCAGAGACCAAGCAACAATAGTGTGATTTGTAGCAACCACTGCAACGGTTCCGACTTCAAGGATAAAGAGTTTTGGTTTGAGTTTGCGAGGAAAAAGAGGAGAAAAATCAAGCCAGATGCTTTTCCGAAAATCAAAAGTACACTCGAGGAGAGAAGCACCGAGGAAAAGGGGAGAAAGAAGAGCAGACCAGGCACTGAAAAATGGAAGTAAATGAAGGTAGGCTGCTAATGAACAATTTTAACGCGTTAGCTACGCCAGGGCTTCAGCAGGGCTTTCGTTTTAGACGCTATAGAGCTTAATAGAGCGCTGGCTGCGGCTAGCACTTAGCAGGCTTTGGCTTGCATTCTACACGTTAAACGCCTTCTCTTCGCCAGCGCTCTATTAAGCTATGCTTCCAACAGGCGACGGTGTGGACATGGGTATGTCAAAAATCGCATATCATTGTCTTTATATGTAGTGTTTCCATCCACGCGGAGCGGAGCCGCATACGGCGGAGCCGTATTTTTCCGATCGAACCAGGGAGCGATTCCAGCTCCAACGCACATGAGTCGCACAAGGAATTTCATTGAGTTCAAAGGGTTTCAAAGGGTTACTAAGTACTATGTACAAAGCTTGCTCGTATGCGACCCCTTGCTGCCAACTCAGGATAGTGAAGACAGTTCACGACTCTCCTCCGAAGCACGTGCCCGTCAGCCACTGATTCTTATACACTCATTGCTTGAATCCTCGTAAGTTCAGAATGAGGGCGGAGGATACCCGGACATGAACAAACCCAGAGTCTGCCTGACAAGCGCCCGTCTGGCCAGCAGGAAGCGCTGGAGCAACGAACAAAGCTACTATTGTATCACCAAATCCGGCAGTCCCTTCCCAATTTGAAACCCTGTAGCGCGATGGCCAATTGTGCACTACTCTCTTTTCATCTTGTTACAAACTTTAGCGAGTGATACACAGGAACACCTCTGATATACATAAATCACAAAGTTATCGTGGCATTACAAACCTCAGATCATAATTTAAAGCAGAAGTATGCTTTTGGTTCACTGAGAATGGTCAATACATGTATGTTGCTGCAGAAACCTCGGCTCTGCTCTGAACAGGGCAATAAATACACATTGCTTTTTTACTGTTTTTTTTACTGTTCTCACAATGCATATATAAACGGGAGTACTTTGAACATGATGCATGATAAAGGGGGGAGAATTGTTAAAATGTTATCTGGCCTCATCTCTTTTAAGGAAATGGTCCACTGACATTGCATTGAGACTCATCACAGTATACAAATTGTATACATTGTACATCGTTGTCTGCAGAATTTTATCTGACAAAACGTCTGACCAATGCCTTCTAGTGATATGTATTGTGTGATTTTAAGAGTGTAAGTTTGCTGGCTTTTTTTTGTTGTAATTTCAGAGACATTGTGAGTATTAATTACAGCCCTACAATTGGAGGACGTTTGGATATTTTTAATATTACCCTAGAGTAATATCAATTTTGCGAAAAGCTCATTGGCTGAAAGCATGGGAAGAAAAAAATTGCTTTGCATTACATCTCGCTGTTTGTACTAAGCCAAACTGAATACCGAGTGTAACACTGGTTAAATCAGTATGCCTCAACGCTCTAGCAGGCTAGTCAAGCACCACTCACATTAAGTTCACGTTATTTACGAACACATTAAAAATACACCCTGTAGAAGGCATAAGCTGACACACGTTGGTGTATTTTGAATGTGTTCGTAGTCCTATGGATTAAAGGCCTTTTACATTTTTTCAAACCATCTTGAGTGCCTGGATTTGGATTATTAATATTATTGTTTTTTGGTTATAAGTTCTCCTCCCCTTTTTTGAAATGTGTTGCAAGAATCAAACATTTTGAAAAATCAATAAAATTCACATGATGAAAAAATGAATATGCTTTGGTGACATACCGTCCCAACTTTTTATAATTTGGGACTGTAACATAAACATCATGAACGTAACATACCATGAACGTAATCCTGAGCAGGACCTTACAAATCTGACTTCAAGTAAGCATCTCCTTGATTTTATTACACTTAAAGAAGCCATTCTTAGCATAATGAAAATATAGTAGGTATAGATTTGTGAGCAATTGTTTCAGTACAAAACTTCCACAGCATTTTGTGTCACCATTTGTGTTGTGTCTTTGGAAGACTCTGCCTTGCAAACGTGGCTGAATATGGACTACAATTTGTGGTTTGTAAATACTTCAGAGGTGGGGAAGATGAGCTACAATGGAAAAAGCAGAAGCCCACAACTCAGGAAGTGGTCATTCCGCACAGCGGTGATCTCACACCATCAAATCAGTCTTCTCGCTTGAAAAATTCATCATAGTCTCATTTCTGAAGGTGCACCCTTCACAATAAACTCAGCTAGAAAGGCCAACATCAGAAGAGAAAAGAACACACCCAGTGTTGGTATTTTTATCGAGCCACACTGTTATTTTTTCACTTTTCTTCATATCTTTGTCTGCATGGTTGAACAAAAGGGAAATGGAAAGTATGATAGAGATGGAAGGCAGTCCTAGGCTTACATGCAGACCACGGAAAGATGGCAAGGCTGCTCAAAGAAATGTTACAGGGCGAAGGGAAGGAAGAAAAGCTGCAATATCTAGCCCACTTCAGTCACCTTCAATTCTCACAATCTCACTGAATACATGGTTGTTCAAAGGAAGTTGACTCACGTCATGACTTTGGCCTCTTCGATGAAGTCCTCCTCTGACATGGATCCCTCATTGATGATCTTAATAGCCACTTTGTAGAGTGCCCTCCACTTTCCAAGGCGCACCAATCCAAACTGTCCGCTGCCCAGTTCCTTCATGTAGGACAACTCAGAAGGATTTATCTCCCATTTTTCTGAAATATATAGATTTTTGCAATGGTTAAGCATATGAATCCTTGAGTTTCTAGAGGGCCTGACTCCAAGAAACACTTAGATTTAAAAGCATTGATTTATTTTTAGCCCAGATGTTATGACCCGCATATTTTCTCTTAATTTTTTTAAAAGAGAGTGTCATTGCGATACTTTTGGCTGAAATTACAAGAAAGTTCCCCTTTTTGTTGTAAGATATGCAGACCTCTAATTCATTGGAGTTGGGCCCTTTGGAAGTCAATGATTCACATTTTTTCCACACAGTTTGTGATCTTATGGGCAAGTAACTATGTCCAAAGACATGCAGGTAAGGCCATTTGGTGCAGCGGTGGGAATAAACAAAGATTAGCTGTGATTGAGATTTCTCTAGGGGACAAAAAGGGGTCATCTATTCATGCCATTTAGAATACACTGCCTAGCCAAAAATAAATTAATAAAATTAGTGCCATGGACACTGTAGCTCACTTGGTTTATTTCAGGCTTTAGTGTTATGTAAGCTCACAAGTGGAAGTATTTTTTATTCTTTGGTCCAACATTGGAACAATGAAGACACCTTTTGTAAATTGTGTAGGAAAAAGAAAACTAATATAACCGCTCGCTGTAATTACGGGGTCCAAGCAACAAGCGATAATCATCAGTTTTGAAACAATGAGGACACAAATTGTAAAAGTTTTCAAACAATTTCCAGTTCATGGACATGCTACATAACTGTGCACGGTATACTTTGCCCTGCAAATTTCTGGTTGATTAGCCAGTGTGATGTCTTTGAAATAACAGCTGTTACCTGATTGACAAATAGCAGCCAGATATTTGAAGATTTATTTTGCTCATTGGAAAGTCTTTTTTATCCTCATACAGCGATGCAATATGGAAAATTAGAACCATTGAGTCAAGTGGTTGAAAACAAATACAATGACTTTCAGATCAAATGAGCCAATATGTTATTTACAATAGAACATAAATAACATTTCAAATGTTGAAACTGAGACATTTTACATTTTTATCCATAAAATGTGCTTATTTCAAATTTTCTGCCTGCAACGGGTCTCAAAAAAGTTGGGACACAGGCAAAAAAAGGGCTTATGAGAGGCTAAGTCTCTCAGAAGTAACGATGGCCAGAGGCCAGTAACGATGGCTCTCCAACCTGTGAAGGTTTGCGTTAAAAAATTGTGGAATATTTTAGAAACAATGTTTCTCAACATCAAATTGCAAAAGCTTTGAAGGTCTCATCATCGACAGTGCATAACATCATTAAAAGAGAAATTGGAAAAATCTGTGTGCGTAAGGGACAAGGCTGAAAACCTTTACTAGATGCCAGTGATCCTTCGGCCCTCAGACGCCACTGCATCACTCACCGGCATGATTCTGTCATTGATGTCATTCATTATTAAATGGGCTCAGGAATACTTCATGAAACCAATGTCTGTAAACACAGTCTGCCGTGCCATCCACAGATGCCACTTAAAACTTAAACATGCAAAAAGGAAGCCATTGTTGAGCATGATCCCAAAGCGACGCCATGTTCTGTGGGCCAAGGCTCATTTAAAATGGACTGTAGTAAAGTGGCAAAGTGTTCTGTGGTCAGACGAGACTAAATTTGACATTCTTGTTGGAAATCATCGGCGTTGTGTCCTCTGGGCTAAAGAAGAGAAAAACCACCCCTCCTGTTACGTATCAGCGTTCAGTTCAAAAGCCGGCATCTCTGATGGTATGGGGATGCATTAGCGCACATAGTGTAGGATACTTGCATGTTTTAAAAAACACCATGAATGCTGAAAGGTATATAAATGTTTTAGAGGAACACATGCTCCCCTCCAAATGACATCTATTCCAGAGATGGCCTTGTGTATTTCAGCAGGACAATGCAAAAACACATACTGCAGCTATTACAACAGCATGGCTTCGTAGTAGAAGAGTCTGTGTGCTGAACTGGCCTGCCTGCAGTCCAGATCTTTCAAAGATTTAGAACATATAGCGCATAATTAAAGGAAAAGACCGTCAAAGGAGACCCAAAATTCTCCAGCAGCTGGAAGCCTGTATTAAGCAAGAGTGGGATCAAACTCCAATGGCTAAACTCAAGAAATTTGTCACCTCAATGCCCTGATGCCTCCGGTCAGAAGAGGGGATGCTACACCATGGTAAACAGGCCCCTGCCCCAACTTTTTTGAGATCTGTAGCAGCCATCAAATTTGAAATGAGCTCATTTTGTGGATTAAATTGTAAAATTTCTGTTTCAACATTTGCTATGTTATCTCTGTTCTTTTGTGAATAAAATACTGGCTGATGTGATTTGAAAGTCATTGAGTTTTGATTTTATGCACAATTTACACTTTGTACCAACTATTTCGGATTTGGGGTGTATGCAATTTTGCATATTTGTAAAATTTTCTTACTACAGCGACACATATTGGCCCGTTGGAATCAAATCTACTGTACCTCACTGTAATGCCTCCATTTGGCCAATCAAAGTAATTTGCATTAAGACTGCCCTTTTACACATTCTTAACAATGGTATAAAAGTCTCATGATTGATGGCAGTTGAAGCAAGTACAGGGGCTGAACATCAATTGTCTGATGTTGGCCATCTTGTCTGTACTATCACTTTGTTCTGATAGGTTTTCATGGAAACCAAAAACATTATGCACAATGCAAAATTCAAAGTTGCTAGCACAATTGGTTTAAGAGTCATGACCATTAGATTGCTCTCGCGCCACCTACGAATGTATTTAAACCAAATTTGGTGTGATGAAGTAGCATTGCCAGTAAATGTGTGATCTCAAGTATGGTAATGATTGGATATTGCATTAAGGAGTTACAGCTTTTTATATCAAAATCGGACACAACCTTAAATTTTGTGTGAATTGATTGCCCTGTCTAGGAAGAAATAAAAATTAATGGTTTCACAAACAATTCAAATTGGAGGAAAGTTGGCAAATACAAAATTAGGAGTGGCTTTCATGGATTGATTCATCTTGACTCACAGAATGTAACAAAAAAGAATTTTGTCTATCCAACAATGGTTTTGAAGATATTGCCCTGGACATATTGCCCCTCTCTTTAATAAAAATCGTTCTTTTCCCCATCTTTAACAAGAATATATAGTTTCATGATGACAGGCGACAGCTACAGTGAGTATAAGGCCTACTGAAATTTGGTTGGCTGATGTTGGCCATGTTGTCAATTATCACTTTGTTTTCATACACTTTCATGGCGACCCTGACATGAAGCATGCAAAATTTCAAGTTGATCAGAGAAACGATTTAGGAAGACCACTTGTTCGCAATATTGCAACCTATGAACAGATTTACCCCAATCAAACAATTTATAATCTGTACATCCATATGTACCAGCACACCAAATTTCACACTGATCCCTTCAAGTGGTTTGGCAAAAGATCAAAGATAACACAGACGCGGATGCTGACTCAGACGGTGATGCCGCCGCGTAATGGCATAAGCTCCCTTTGGTCCGTTGGACCAAGTGAGCTAAAATGCAGTTTGGACTTCAATAAGCGAATGATTATGAGCCTTTGACTGAATCATTATTATGTTGATTAATGTGTATCAGCTGGCGACAATTCCTTCAGTCCTGACTGATGCTGAGTGTAGGTTCTAACTGTTCAAACAACCATGTCAGAATACATATAATATATTCTTGGAAAAGATGTTGTTCTGTTATGGGGGGGAAATTACTGGCCTCCAGCAAGCAAAGAAAACAACTTAAGAGACTGCTGAAATCACTGGAATTGGGTTACAAGCGGTCCAACGCATTATTAAAACCTGGAAGGATAGTAGTGAACCATCAACTTTGCAAAGGGAATGGGTCAGAAAAATTCACATATGATCATGACCGGAGATCACTAAAACATTTAGGAAATCTGATCATAAAATATCGACAGTGGAACACATGACTGATTAATTGTGTAAGAAAGAGCATTTCGATATGCACTATTCGACTTGAACTTGCAGGATTTGGACTAAACAGCTGCTTGGCCACTAGAAACCTACTTCTTAGTGAGGCTAATGGGGTATAACAAGACTTCAATGCACTAGGAAGCATAGAGATTGGAATGTGGAGCAATAGATTTGGTCTAATGAGTCCATATTTACCCTCTGCCAGAGCGATGGGTGCATCAGGTTAGACAGGAAGCCCATGAAGTAATGCACCCGTATACTGCCTACTTTTCAAGCCTCTGGTTGCAGTGGTATGATCTGGGGTTGCCTCAATTGGTCTGTTCAAGGCTCAGCAACATTACGCAGCAATAAAATGAAGTTATCAGTCTGCCTGAATGTACTGAATGATCAGAGTATGTCATCAATGGATTTTCTTTACTGCAGTAACAATGACAATCCGAAGATCTGTTGGGATTAAATTATGAAATAGTAGTTCAGCAAGCATTAAGAATCATTTTCGCACATTCATTAGCCACCACTGAGTCCCGACCTTAACCACATGAAAGTCTCTGGAATGTGTTGGCGACGGTTTCACGGAGTGTTTAGACTCTCATCAAAAACACAAGAACTTGGCAAAAAAATGAATGCAACGTTGATCTGAAACAAATGTTGTAGCATTGCTTAAGATTGTTGAAACAATGGGCTCTAATTTCCTGGCGCAGCGCAAGTAGCATAGCGTTCCGCAGCCCACGCTGTGGTAATTTCGTGAGGTGCAACACCGTGCGCAGACGAACTGCGCCGAGATGGGTGTGGCGGCGTAGTAGGGGGAGGTAGCCTATCACTTATTCATCAAGATGCAGTGACAATTTCGTGGAAGAGTCTTCGCTGCATTTGTGCAGAAAGCTCGCCAGCTCCAACCTGGTTCACTTTCTGTGCAGTGGTAATTTGGCTGACCGGCACGCAGTGCGCACACGTTACCTAAACCTCACAGGCATGAATGTCTGACTCAGGCACATTTCAATACAGTAAATAATTACAGCAACCACTGTTTAATGTAACTATCTGAATCAGCACATAAATTGTCGTATCTATATCAATTGTTCTCATGTCAGATCAAAGGCGGTTGGCCCGCATGATGGAAACTCGACCTGACTTAATCAACGCAACTGAATCAATGATGCAAATTAACGACTTCACATCTTTCTCAGCCAACCACAAACTGCCTCGGCATCAGGCAGTGCGTATATAATGATTGCGATCTATGCTCGGTAAAACCAATTGCACACTGGACGCGAAACAACCGCACGACTGATTACAGTCAAAGTCAATGGAAAGAGCTTTGGACTTTTCTTCGCCTTTTTATTCGTCTGTTTTCTTCCTTTGAAGATAGACAACAGTCTTTATTCGGACTTGCTTTTAAAAATTAGTCAGATGGATCGTACAGATTCACGCTTTATTTCCACTGCAAAGATAAAATAGGGCTTGCAATCAGAGAGCAAATCAATTCCATGACCACTGGCAGTGTGATTATTATCGCATGCACGATCAAGACTGTCCGACGCGAAATGCAAAATACTCCATGTCCCGCACCCAGCAAAAAATAAAAGTATTGATGTGAGAGCAGATTTATAACGGAATAAAGAATAAAAATTAGGGCTGTCGCTGTAATTAATCGCGATTAATTTCATGGCAATAAAAGTAACTGCCACTATGACGGCGAGACCCCACTACACACGGAAAATCCGGATGTTATCCGCATCTCCCTGCGGAACTGCTCGTTTATGGGCGTTTCTGACTTGCTGGTTTGTGGGCGCGTCGGACATTGTGTGATCAAATAGAATCCATCCCCGCTAAAATTTGATTTTCCTGCTGTTATGAGTACAAATCAATTTTCGTACAAACATCTCTCTGCCATGGATCGTCGAAAGAAGATTCTGGCTGCGATTTTGCTGTTGTATCGTAGATACAACCGCCGTCGCCACCGCCGTTTTTGGGTTCATCCCATCCTGCAACGCCGAAAAAATTATGGGGAATATCATCGGCTTGTATCAGAGCTCCGTTTGGATACAGCACTCTTCCAGCAGTACTTTCGACTGTACAGGTCCCAGTTCAGCTTCTTGTTCGTCCTTGTCAAAAGAGGAAGATCTGCTTGCTCTGGAAGTTTTTCGGACGAAAGAGATTGGCTCCCAGGTTGCGGGCACCGTATTAATTTCCATTTGGCTAGAAAATTTCATCTTCGTCCCCTCCCACTTTCCCGCACCGGTGCCCGGATCGTATCGAAAGGTATCCCAGAATGCATCGCGCACCAAAACGCACGCATGCCATAGAAAATGAATGGGATGCGGAGGAGGGCGGAGATTTTCCGTGTATAGTGGGGCTTCACCGTGAGTCCACTAATTAGCTGCGAGGTTGGACAGCCTCCATCGCTTTGGCATAATTAGCTCACCTTGAATAATTTCCCGCGTACTTTTCCTGACTTGCAATCAAGCCATTTATTCAGCCAACTGACTAATCACAATCAAAATCTGGCGTATAATGATTGAAAAGTGATAATGAGAAGCAGACGGACCTAACCTGGTTGCCGTGTTGGATTGAAAAAATTCCAATAATTTGAATAAATAGCAGACCTCTGAATTCCACCTTTCATCAAGGAATTTTGTATGCATTATTAAAAATATTCCTTAAAAAATGAAGTTATTCAAAGATGGCCCTGGTTTTAAGAGCTTAAAAATATAGGCTACATGAAGTGTAAAACATTTTGTGAAGTATACCGAACATGAATGTGAGAGAGAATACGTTTGCATTACAGGCAATAGTCAAATGCACCGAAGATTTGGCAATTAACGTTCTGGCGAATCTTTGCCGCAAATTTGAGGCATTTTTTATTAGATAATTGAACGAGAGTAATTTAAAATAATGTAACTCATAGCACTTGATTTTATTTACTTTTGAGCATCTAAATAACCAGCAGTGAAGGTGGAAAACATTTTGTTTAAGGGTATAGAACAGGGGTCCTCAATCTTTCCCAGAAAGGGCCAGTGTAGGTGCAGCCTTTCATTGCAACCAAGCTATTACACACCTGATACTACTAATCAACCCCTGGACTCTTTGCTAATAAGCTTGATTAGTAGTATCAAGTGTGTAGCTGCTTGGTTGCAATGAAAGCCTGCACCCACATCGGCCCTTTCTGGGAAAGATTGGAGACCCGTGGCATGTAAATTGTTAACGAGTTTAAAAATCTTTTAATATTACGCGGCAGCCTGGTTAGGTCTGTCTGGTTCTCATTCTCTCTTCTTAATCATTATAGGCCACATTTTGGTTTTAATTTGTCAGTTGGCTGAAAAAATGGCTTGATTGCAAGTCAGGCCAAGTACACGGGAATTGATTTAAGGTGAGCTAATTATGCCAAGGCGATGGAGGCTGTCCAGCCTCGTTGGTAATTAGCGGACTTCAAATCACAGTTTTATTCCCGGAAGCATTTCAAATGACCGCATTAGGTTAGTGTCATAGAAAAGGTAATAAGCAATCACGTCTGTCTGCCTCATAGTGGCAGTTACTTTTGTTGCGCTTAAATTAATCGCGATTAACTATAGCGACAGCCCTACACAGCAAAAATCCCAGTGTTAATTCAACTCTATAAGAGTTTATATGAGACCAACTCATCCATCTTGGACTCAAATGAACACTATTGGAGTTGAATTAACTCTGGGATTTTTGCTGTGTAATAAAAATACATATACATCACCAACCAACAGAACATCCAAAAAAGATGACCCGCAAATAAATTAATCGCAGTGTTCGATGGATGTTCTGTTATTAAAAATGTTTCTTTTTATTCTTTATTAAGTTATCAATCTGTTCTAATCGTCCTCTTTTTTTTTTCCTTTTTTTTTTGGCTGTCAGACACAGAGGCATTGTACATTGTCTCGCGCTAACGTTGACTCGCTTTACTGAGCAGAGCTTAAACAGAAACATTGATTGAAATTGTCGGTACTCATGTTGAAGAACTGAGCCCTCTTATCAAAACATTCACGTTTAATATATGAAAGAGTCAGTAGATTTGAAGAAATTAAAAAGCAATAATAGACTATCGGACGCGGAGATATATTAAAACCCTGTCAGACTTTCGGACCCAAGACACTGCTTTCAACGCAATCCATCGAGCGAAAAATTTGTTTCGCATCCAGTGTGCAAGCGGCTCAATACTAGGCTACTATTATTGTCACTTAGGTTTTATCGTTTTTAGTGGGGGAAAGGAATACAGCCTGATTGCTATGATCTCGCACTGAGTTAAGATCTCATATTGAAAATAGATGTGTAACGTATCTTGCATTGTTGTCCATGCATGTTCATCCAAAAATTTTAAGCAGCAACAGGCTGTAATAATAGGAACACGCTATCCATTGTTTCTCTTGCCAATGAGCAATATTTGACTCGGCTGTGTTATACCCAAACACGCCTTTTTGCCAACTTACGCTGAAAGGAGGGACAGAGGCGGGACAGAGGAGTACTTGTGCCAGGCTACGCCGGGCACGAAATTGCAACATACGCCTGGACACACCCCGTTGGCGCGGCGCATCCCCCATTCGCCGCGCCTGCGCCTGGTCTAGAAATTAGAGCCCAATGTCTTAATGGATGTGTGCCTTGATCAAAGCTAAAAGCGGTCGGACAAAATAGTAGAGTGTGCAAATTTTTTTTGGCTTGGAAGAATATTTCACTTTATTGATTAATCTGTTTGAATTCATTATCTTGTTTGTATTGTAATTCTAAAATTTGCATTCAAGAAACAGAATGAGCTGGAAAAAGTTTTTCAGGCAGATCAAGAATGTTTGGAGCCTGCCATGATGGGACAGAACACAGACTCAATCATGTTATGTGCTACATGCAAAATACTGGGTTGTTCTGCAACCTTTTTTTTTTTTTTTTTTTTTTTTTTTACATTTTATCTCAATTAACTTTTGTATATACAACTTCAGCATCATTTGGAATTTTTTTTTTTTCTATTCTGGATGGTGGAAGAAGTTTTAAGAGAAGCCACAATAGAGCTTATGTGCTCAGGCATCCTAACCTGTTTAATACAAGTGAAATACAGGGCCCTAACTTTAAAATCTAAAGCCTCTACCCCACTGGGCTGCAATAGTTTGAGACAGTTTGCAGACTTGAAATTGGCGACTGTTTCAAGACAAAGTACACAAACAGAGTTGCAGTCCCACTGAAAAGATTTGTCTTGGCATGTACTTTCGTGTCTGATGTTGTCAAGATGGCACTACCGACTATGCATGCACAGAATGGGTGGGAATTATGCAAAAAGTCTTCAAAATGTCTTATGTCTGATGACATTCTTAAAAAAATTCTGCTGACTATTTCGCGATTGTTTCATGAATTTTTTCCCCCTTATTCTCAAGACATTCTGCACACATGCTGCAGACAATTTAGCGCACGTTTCAAAGGCTCGGTGACCACATTTGTTGCCAACAAATTTTTCACGTTCAAAATTCCCGCGACAAGATGACAACCTCCACAAAGCACAAAAATTCTGCAGACATTCTGCAGAATGACAGTCGCCAATGTCGCCAAACAGTCGGAAACTCGTGGGGTACTGGGCGCTCGGTCTGAAACGGGTGGCGCAAGTGCATTTAAGGTGAGTGCAAATCCATTTTTGGTAGTGCATAAAACAAGCAAAGGAAAAAAATGTTTTAATTCAGTGTGACCAGTAAAAATAGATAAATACACACGCTCCTGGGGAATGACTGAGAGAAATTTAAATGGGAGAGAAAAACCACTGGGAAGAAAGACAAAAAATTAATGTTATATTTGATTATGTACTGTAACCCCTTGAATAATATCCAACAGGAGTGAAAAGAACTAGTTTCCATTTGTCTTAGGATTGAAGGTTGAGTTTAATATATAGAAGAAATTCTGATAAATAATAGACGGTGACTACAATGTCATCCATCGCTTTTTCTAAAAGTGCCGGTTTCTAGGGCTAATTGGTTTGTCAGCCAAACTGTAAATAATAAATCCATTCAGAAATTAAATGAGGGATTTCACATTCGATGATGGAAACGGGGTAGCAGGCACCGTATAAATGGATCAGGTCGGATTCAATTGGCTTTTCAGATAATTGCTGATAATGGGTCAACCCATGCAGGACTTGTCCAAACTTCTGATGCGCGTGTTCAGCACTTCAAACATTAGTTCAATAACAGTTTGTGTGTAATGTGATAGACCAATGATGATGTTTAATGATGATACATCACAGCACAGAGAATAAAAGGGATGGTGAAATGTGACTGGCCAATGGTGGCCATCTAGTTTGGGAAATAACCTTGTAATTACTGATATCCATCAGACCCTTGGCCAACTTGCAGCATGCATATTTTAATTTGATTGGGCAAATCGAGGGATCACAATTAAATGTCCAAACCTGGCTGAGGTTGGTGCTAGAATATTTGCATCATGATACGCATTTCTGGTTTCGGCCACAAACTGTACATAGTCAATTGTTTCAATGTGCAAAACTGGTTATCCCTTTGTTTGTTCATGCTAAAGCCAAAGCCAGTGAGTTAGCCATTTTGGAACAGTTAATGTATCTTTTTTTCTGGAAATATAATCGAATATTATCACGCCAACCAAATACTGGAGCTGTAGTCCATATCGTACACTGACCTTGTGTTGCCTTGTTAGCGAAGAGTATCAGTTGCTACACTTACCTTTAGTGCACATTCCTACATGAAGAACTGACCTCCTTAAACTTCCAGTGCATCAACAAATCACATGCTGATTTTGACGAGCATAGCAGTACAGCCACCAGCCAGTGGAGAAGTTTAGAAATTTAATAGTGATCCCTAAAATTGGTTTTGGAGTTATGACTATTTGTTTGCTATCATGCCAGCTATGGACAGATTTACACCAAATTTGGTAGGCTGAAGCCTAATAGTCTGTAGATGAGGGAACCGAAGTTTAGCGAAGATCGAACATTGCATTCGGTGTCAGAATTAATTTTAACACAAGAGGCCACACCCACAAAATGTACTACCTTCCTGTGGTTATATATTTTAAAGTAGCAATTTTGCATACATAGCACAAAAAGATCTTAGTCTGAAGTTGTTAAGTTACAAATTACACGCAAATTGGTT
Organism: Gymnothorax reevesii; assembly: GCA_029721435.1. Classification (NCBI taxonomy): domain Eukaryota; kingdom Metazoa; phylum Chordata; class Actinopteri; order Anguilliformes; family Muraenidae; genus Gymnothorax; species Gymnothorax reevesii. The sequence goes on from CM056579.1 coordinate 78,161,617, forward strand.
GCATTCTGTAGGAGGAAATAGAGTTCAAAGGTTTTACAAAAAAATAGAAAAAGGCAAAAAATGCATACATACGCAAATGGGAATGACTTATATAGCTAGATTTGTATAGCTCCAAAGAATCCAGAGGAAAAAAATGTCGCTGAGACCTACAATTCAAAAGTTATTGACCCTTTTACGATAACCCATGATGCATAGTGCAAACATTCGTTTTCGGTTGACACTCGTAAGGGCCACAAAAAGCGAAGTTACCATAGCTGAATCCCGCAGTTGCTGGAACACATTTCCCCATTGGCCCAACGGGATACCGTAGCCGCGTCACCAAACCTATCCAGTGCACAGAAAATTTTAATACACATACAGTTATCCATCATCTGTGCTACTGTGTGTGTGTGTGTGTGTGTGTGTGTGTGTGTGTTTGTCAAGATATTCTCTTATTACATAAAACCCCAATTCCAAAAAAGTTGGGATGCTGAGTAAACTGTAAATGAAAACAAAATGCAATGATTTGTAGATCTGATAAACCCACATTATATTCACAATAGAAGATAGACTATATATCAGTTGTTGAAAGTGAGACATTTTACCATTTCAAGAAAAACATTAGCTCATTTTTAATTTGATGGCAGCAACACATCTCAAAGAAGTTGGGAGAGGGGCAAAAAAAGGCTGAAAAAGTGAGGGATGCTCATAAAAAATAGCTGGAGGAGCATTTTGCTACTAATTAGGTTAATTGGCAACCGGTCAGTAGTGTCACTGAGTATAAACACAGCATTTTAGAGAGTCAGAGTCTCTCAAAAGATGCATTAAGATTAGCCAATCTGCAAAAAATGCATCTAAAAATTGTGGTACAATTTTAAAAAAATGTTCCTAAGAGTAAAATTGTGAGGACTTTGAATTTACAGTACATAATATCATCAAAAGATTCAGAAAATACAGAGAAATCTCTGTGTGCAAGGGACAAGACTTAATTAATAATATTAATTGGTTAATATTGGATGCTTGTGATCTTCGGGCCCTCAGGTGGCACTGCATTAAAAAAGGCATGATTCTGTGCTGGAATAATAATTTAAAAAAAGTATGATTCTAAACTGGAATACACTGCATGGGCTCTGGAACATGTCCAGAAATCACTGTCTGTGAATACAGACGCTGAATGGAAAACTGTTGTGTGCTCAGATTAATCAAAATTTGAAATTCTTTTTGGAAACCATGAATGCCGTGTCGTGCGATCTAAAGAGTAGAGGGACTGTCTAGCTGGTTAGCAGTGCATAGTTCAAAAGCTTACATCACTGATGGTATTGGGTTGCATTAATGCCTATGGTGTGGGGAGCTTACACATCTGGAAAGGCATTATCCATGCTGAAAAGTATATAGAGATTTTACAACAACTTATGCAACCATCTAGACAATGTCTCTTTCAGGGAAGGCCTCGCATATTTCAGCAGAATAATGCCAAACCACATACTGCATCCATCACATCAGCATGGTTTCGCAGTGGAAGAGTCTGACGGCTGAACTGGCCTGCCTGCAGTCCAGACCATTCACCAATAGAAAACATTTGGCGCATCATAAAACGAAAAATACGGCAAAGAAGAACAGGACTGTTGAGCAGCTAGAATCCTACATCTGACAAGAATGGGATAACATACACAAGACCTCAGCAATTGGTCTTCTCACTTCCCAGACATTTACTGTTATTAAAAGAAGAAGGGATACAAAACAATGGTATGTGTTGCTGCCATCAATTTCAAAATGAGCTAATATTTTTCATGAAATGGTAAGATGTCTCACTTTCAACATATGATGTTCTATTGTGAATAAAATGTCACTTAATGAGATTAGCTAATTATTACACTCTGCTTTTATTTACATTTTAGGCAGCATCCCAACTTTTTGGAATAGGGTTGTGTCTTGGAATGACTTAATTCAATATGCAATGATGTCGGTATCGAACCTGCTGCGTTGTGTTTATGATAATAAATGACTTTGGGTATGGAGCTGAAGACGTGCTTCTCTGCCAAGTAGAACATCCCTGATTCACTTTGTTTGATGTGATAATGTCTTATGTCTCCATCTTCTGAGCTAAAAGGAAAAAAATGGTCCTAAATTAGGAATTAAACAGGGATAACAGATGTGTTTACTCAATATTTTCTGTCGTATGTTATGTAAAATTGTTATTATTTTGTTTCAAGTTTATTATTATTATTATTATTATTCTGCATTTTGGTTAATTAAACCTTCTCCACACCTTGTAGCTCATTTGCAGGTTTATTGGTAGGGAATGTGTTAGTCTGTAGAGTCCTGTTTCTAAGAAAAGTTTATCTGTGTGTGTACACTCTGCAAGCACCAGTGGGCCTCTTTCCAAGATGTGTGGTTATTTCAGCAACAGGTACAGAATGGGCCTCAATAAGATCTGATGCAGGACTTTATCAAGTGTGTGTTGTCTGAAATTGTATTATTGTCTGAGATAACATTGCCAATAAATGATTAGCAGTGCTACTAAATGTAATTAATGTGTCTTAACAGCACGGACTCCTACCCCAAAGCCTTTGTGAATACAGACACTGTATAACAGCCTTGCTGGCTCGAGTCCCTTACTATAAATCCACCCTCTTTTGCCTGTGAGAAAAGGAGAGTTTTTGGTTTGCTGCAGAAGAGGCCTTTATAAGAGTTTTGCATTTACTTTGACCATTGCTTCATTTATGGTCTCTGTGAAGTGCTGCATGCCAAAATACAGTCTGATGTGTCCATGTCATGCCATGAAAACAAAATCTGCATCAGATTTGTGCATACATGGGCACATCACAAGTTTTCAATTAACTTTGATTTTAAGTAAAAATTTTAACCAAACATTTTTACACAATGGGATCTAGTAGACTACATAGCATTATCTTCAATAATCAAAATCTGAAAGACTGCGTCAGTGGTCCCCAAACCTAGAGTTATATTATCCGGTAGGCAGAGTTGGGAGTAACTAATTACAAAGTTTCTAATTACTGTAATCAGATTACATTTATCAGTAAGGCAGTAATGTAACACATTACTTTGATAACTTAAGTAATCAGATTACAGCTACTAACAAATAAATGGTCTAGTCACTTGCATTACTTTAAATTCCTCAACTATCGGCAGGACGGGAGGCCAGAAAAACGTCTTCATCCTCTTGTTCTTCTTCTTCCTTTTGAGTATATTGGCGATTGAGACTGAGGACAGAAATCAAATCAAACGTCCTTTTTCATGCGCGTTCATGCCAGTACTGTAGCCTTTTACTTGACTCACTTTTCTGAAAAGTGCTGTTTGGGCAGATCTTTACAACCTTGCTGTTGACTCTGCTGTATTAAAGAGCATGAAAGAGAGATCTTGTATGTGCCCTAGAGTAAAGATTGATGAGGATCTGGGCATCTGCCAGATTTAGCATGACATGGTTAATCAATTAACTTATGGGGAATTTCAGATGATGGCGGTGAGTAATCCAAAAGTAATGTAACTAGTAGTGTAACTATTTACTTTAAGCAATGAGTAATTAAGTAAAGTAAGGGATAACTTTTTAAAAAAGTAACTAGTAATGTGTGATGCATTACTTTTTTAGAGTAACTAGCCCAACACTGCCTGTAGGTAATTTAACCCTAACTTTGCTCACATGATTCAACTGCTGTGCTGCTCTTTAAGATCTCCAAGCGTTGAATATGGTTTCCTTCATGATTGTAGGGAAAACTGTACAGTCCATTTGACCAGCTAGAGTAGTGTCAAAAAGATACCTTAAGAGCTGACTTAACCCCTAAATATTTCAATGAATACAGGAAGAAGACTGTGAACCACTGTAGTGAATATAATCAAGGTCTGATAATGACGCTGACTTGAACAAACAGCGAAGAAAACTCACCTGCTGTCGCAAAAGCTGCTCAGCCTTTGACCTGGTAATGTTCTTGCAGTACCACCTAATCATTTGAAGGAAAAAAAGGCCATTGGTTGAGTGTGACTTCATGAAACATAATTTGAGCCAAGTCAATTTTTACAATGATTAACCATACTCACTCTTGGGCCTCCATTTTATCCTTCTCTGTGACATAATTGCTGGGGATAAAACCTTTCCTCCTAGAGGGTCAGATAGAAATTGTGAGTGTAATGTCCAAGATGAAGAATTATTTCTTTAGCTAACCCCCCGATGAACTCTGAGAAGAAATCAGCAATATTATGTTTCTATGCTCTGAAGAATTTAAAATGTAATGGCATGTTCTACTCAGTCAGTACGTTTATATGCACAGTTAAGTCAAGGTATAATTGTAGCTCAATTAGGCCATTTAATCGGATTACTGTCCTTATCCCAGTATACATGCACGGGAGGGTAATACAACCCCAAATTGTGAATACACTCAAAATGCAATGACATTCAGACCACATGAGCCAATATGTTATTTACAATAAAACATAGATAACATTTAAAATGTTGGAACTGAGACATTTACATTTTTATCCACAAAATGAGCTTATTTCAAATTTTCTGGCTGCAACAGGTCTGAAAAAAGTTGGGACACAGGCAAAGAAGGGCTGAAACAGCAGTTAACAAAAAGCCGTGGAGAATCATCTGAAATAACATTTAGCAAGTAATTAAGTTAACTGGCATCAGGTGAGTAACATGATTGGCTATGAAAGGGATGTCTTAGAGAGGCTGAGTCTCTCAGAAGTAAAGATAGCCAGAGGCTAAGTGAAGGCCTGCGTAAAAACAATGTTCCTCAATGTCAAATAGCAAAGGCTTTGAAGGTCTCATAATTAACAGCGCATAACAACATCAAAAGATTCAGAAAAACTGGAAAAATCTATGTGCTTAAAGGACAAAGCCGAAGACCTTTACTGGATGCCCGTGATCTTCAGGCCCTCAGACACCACTGCATCACTCACCGGCATGATTCTGTCATTGACATTAATAAATCGACCCAGGAATACTTCAAGAAACCACTGTTTGTAAACACAGTCCGCCATGCCATCCACAGATGCCACCTAAAACTCTATCAAGCAAAAAAGAAGCCATTATTGGGCATGATCCAGAAGCGCCGCCATGTTCTGTGGGCCAAGGCTCATTTAAAATGGACTGTAGCAAAGTGCCAAAGTGTCCTGTGGTCAGACAAGTCCAAATTTGACATTCTTGTTGGAAATCATGGGCGTTGTGTCCTCCAGGCTAAAGAGGAGAAAGACCACCCATCCAGTCATTAGCGTTCAGTTCAAAAGCCAGCATCTCTGATGGTATGGGGATGCATTAGTGCTTATGGTGTGGGACACTTGCATGTTTTAAAAAGCACCATGAATGCTGAAAGGTATATAAAGGAATTAGAGCAACATATACTCCCCTCCAGAGGACATCAATTCCAGGGAAAGCCTGGTGTATATCAGCAGGGCAATGCAAAACCACATACTGCAGCTATTACAACAGCAGGGCTTCGTAGTAGAAGAGTCCATGTGCTGAACTGGCCTGCCTGTAGTCCTGATCTTTCACCGATTGAGAACATTTGGCGAATAATTAAACGAAAAGTACATCAAAGGAGACCCAAAACTCTCCAGCAGCTGGAAGCCTGTATTAAACAAGAGTGGGATCAAATTCCAATGGCTAAACTCAAGTCTCCTCAATGCCCTGACGCCTCCAGTCTGTGTTAAAAAGAAGAGGGGATGCTACAATATGGTAAACAGGCCCCTGTCCCAACTTTTTTGAGACCTGTAGCAGTCATCAAATTTGAAATGAGCTCATTTTGTGAATAAAATTGTAAAGTTTCTCAAGTTTCAACATTTGCTATGTTACCTCTCTCCTATTGCGTATAAAATGCTTGCTGCTGTGATTTGCAAGTCATTGCATTTTGATTTTATTCACAATTTACACTTTGTTCCAACTATTTCGGAATGGGGTTGCAGATTTATTGACAGAAGCGTGTCCGTTTTTGCTACCATAGGTGGCGATATGCCCCCTTTCAGCTGTTTGTGTTGGACATTTTTCCCATTGACCTATTACGCCACAGACTAAACAATCAACAAACAAGTAACCTGGCGGTAAACTGGTGGCAAGTTGAGTGGCGAAAATATGGATAACTTTATGACTCAGTACATTTGTACATACTGGATGCCATGCTTTTTTGGAACTGAGATGCACTCTATCCCTGGTGGTAATGGTGTTAGCTGAAGGCAGGCAGTAATGCCATATGCCTCTGGACTGCTCTACCAATGTGACCTCTGCTATGCTTCACTTTGTGTCTTTTCTACTACCCCAGGGGTCCATATCCCAAAAGTGAAGTTGCTAACTAAGTTAGCAACTTGCATAGTTTGTCCACTCAGTCGGTGGTTCCAACAGTGTAAGTTAGCATCTGTGTTCTCGGGAAACACACCCTTGGGCTTCCCATGCATGTTGGATGTGGGTCAGGAGTGAAGGCTGGTGGGAGAGAGCCGTTTTGAAAGAGTTTTCAGATGGCAAATGAATGGAAATTTTCGGATGACATGTAGGTCATTCAATAAATTATATGGATAAATGGAAGAAGTTATGAGCCCCCAAGACGTGACGGTTCGAGCACCAATGCCATTGCAGACGAGGATTGCTACTGTTCTGCACAAATTTGCGAGTTGCTAATCAGTTTAGTGTTGAAAAGTCCACAGGACTCCAGGTCAACGCCCTGCATGATGAATCGTGGAGCATGCGCAGAGCACATCGAGGGCTGACTGCAATAAACAGTTATGTCCAGATGTTTTACATTGGACATAACTGTTTATTGCAGTCAGCCCTCGACACAGTCCAGTTTGAATCGATTCAAGCGTATACATGGAGGAGTAATTTGACTCGTAATCGCATTATCTTAATGTGTTAGTTTGACTTTGAGAAATTTGATTTATTATGATTCCAGTTGGACAAATACAACCCCAATTCTGAAATAGTTGAGACAATGTGTAAATTGTGAATGAAATCAAAACGCACCGACTTTCAAATCACACCAGCGGCCAGCCAGTATTTTATTCACAATAGAACAGAGATTACATAGCAATTTTACAATTTTATCCAAAAAAAGAGCTCATTTTACATTTGATGGCTGCTATGAATCTCAAAGAAGTCGGAACAGGGACCTGTTTACCATGATGTAGCATTCCCTCTTCTTTTTAACACAGAGTGGAGGCATCTGGGCATTGAGGAGACAAGTTTCTTGAGTTTAGCCTTTGGAATTTCATCCCATTCTTCTTTAATACAGGCTTCCAGCTGCTGGAGTTTTGGGTCTCCTTTGATGGAATTTTTGTTTAATTATGTAGCAAATGTTCTCAATCTGTCATGGTTTGGAGGCGTTGAGAGCTTTCTTTGCTGGTCTCGTCCGGGACGATATCTTTTTGCCCCCAATCGGATTCCTGTGCCAGCTGGCATTAATTGGGGGCGTTGCCTGGACTCTATTTAAGCCCTAGTTCCGCCTCGCTTCCATTGCTAGAGTGTCAGTGTTACATTTGCACTTGAGCCGGTAAGGTCTCTAGACAGAGAATTATTAGGGACATTAGCTGCATATTTGAGGTTTAGTGATAGTGAGAAAGGGAATCTTTGTTTTATTTTCCCTTTTCTTTTTGTACCTTCAAGCTCGCTTGCTTTCTACCTCGGATGACTTCCTGGTCCGTTGGTAGCGCGAGTCTCGCATTTTTATTCTGTTTGAGTCTCCCCCTTCTCAGCTGTTTTTGCCTTTTAATTCTGGCCGCTGCTTTTGGCGTCTAATACTCAACACCCATCACACAATCGGTGAAAGATCAGGACTGTAGGCCGGCCAGATCAGCACACGGACTCTTCTACTACGAAGCCGTGCTGTTGTAGTTGCCACAGTATGTCGTTTTGCATTGTCCTGCTGAAATACACAAGGCAGATGTTGGCTGGAGGGGAGCATATGTTGCTCTAAAACCTTTATATACCTTAAGCATTCATGGTGCTTTTTAAAACATGCACGTGTCCCACACCATATGCACTAATGTATCCCCATACCATCAGAGATGCTGGCTTTTAAACTGAACGCTGATAACAGGAGAGATGGTCTTTCTCCTTTCTATCCCGGAGGACACGATGCCCATGATTTCCAACAAAAATGTCAAATTTGGACTCGTCTTACCAAAGGACACTTTGCCACTTTGCTATTGTCCATTTTAAATGAGCCTTGGCCCACAGAACACGGTGGCGCCTCTGGATCATTCTCAACAATGGCTTCCTTTTTGCATGAGTTTTAGGTGGCGTCTGTGGACTGTGTTTACAGACAGAGTTTCCTTGAAGTATTTCTGGGCCCATTTATTAATGTCAATGACCGAATCATGCCGGTGAGTGATGCAGTGGCGTCTGAGGGCCTGAAGGTCACGGGCATCCAGTAAAGGTCTTCGGCCTTGTCCCTTGCGCAAGGAGATTTTTCCAGTTTCTCTGAATCTTTGGATGATGTTATGTTGATGATGAGACCTTCAAAGCCTTTGCAATTTGATGCCAAGGAACATTGTTTATAAGTATTTCACTATTTTTTATGCAAACCTTCACAGGTTGAGAGCCTCTGGCCATCTTTACTTCTGAGAGACTCAGTCTTTCTAAGACATCCCTTTTATAGCCAATCATGTTACACACCTGACGCCAGTTAACTTAAATTCTTGATGAATTTTCTTTCAGCTGATTCTCTTATATATGAATTGCTTTTTCAGCTCTTTTTTGCCTGTGTCCCAACTTTTTTGAGACCTGTTGCAGCCAGATATTTTGAAAAAAGCTCAGGTTGTGGATAAAAATGTAAAATGTCTCAGTTTCAACATATAAAATGTTATATATGTTCTATTGTAAATAACATATTGGCTCATGTGATCTGAAAGGCATTGCATTTTGATTTTACTCACAATTTACACTTTGTCCCAACTATTTCAGAATTGGGGTTGTATGTTTACATGTATTTTATAAGTTGGGTTCTAGTCGGACTAACAGAGTAAATGGTTTTTTCTAACGTCATGTAAACATAAAGCCTCCAACTTCATGTAATGATCCAGCTCTAATCTCAGCTCCATCTAAGGTTTATTTTCTTAATTTGATGCAGTGACAAAAGTGAGAAGTTGTGTTGATCATCTTTGAAGTAATGACTAAAAAGCCCAGTGAATGGTCTCCCCAAAAACGGCTTCACTCTAATCAAATTGAACAAGCTCTCGTGGCAAAGTTAGGTACATTCTCTGATTTGGTTCAAATTAAGTCAGTCAACATAACTTACAGTAACAGTCATAAGTCTGCACTCATCCATATTTTTGCAAAATCAAAGATTCAAAAACTAGTGATAGTTTCTGTTTCCACCAATTATCCTAGGCAAATTAGCAAATTAGCATAATAGGTGCACTTTAATCATATGTTCTCAGATTGTGAGATTGACAAAGCTGGTGTTTATGGCTGTGTATCTGATGTGGCAGGATAAAGAGAAAATAGCGGTCTGCAGATGGCCCATTTTTGCGCACCCATGCTTGTCCTCTGCCCTCCACCACAGCTGGTCCTGCTTGTGCAGTATGGTGTACTCCTCCCCCTGTTGCAGGGTCAGGTCTGTCTCCTCTGTAGCTGTGAAGTCGTACATCGCTATCACAAGGACCTTTGCTCCCTCATCGTTCTCCGGAGGTGGAGATGGCAGCTTCCGCCGTGATCTGTCAGACTGCGTAAAAATGGCTTCTTATTTTACATAAAAGGGTGTTCAAATACAATAGCAGAATTTGATGAAATATCAAAGTTGGATTAGCCATAATTATTACTGCCCAAAGGTGCACAATCCTGACTCAGAAAGCAGAAGACTTTCCCCTTTGTTTTGTTCCCATCACCCAAATTTACCAAAAACTCCAGTATCCAGCAAGGAGACAGACTGAATCAGTGCAATCAGATGGCTCAAATCATGGGTGGTCGAAATACATAGCGGCACGTTTACATTCTGACCCTTTGACTTTCCACCTCTATATCTGCCACATCTTTTGAAGTGAGTCCGTCTTAACACCTTGGCAATAAAAATTTTGACAATCGAAGCTTTTTTCCCCATACAGAATTATAGTGCATCCTCCAGAGGAAAGCAGTTTATTTATGAGGATGCATCTAAAAATTACATCACTGTTCAAACCTTGGGAAGAAACTCTTCCATAGACCGATGGACACAGGGTTTTGTATTTTTTGATAGTATCTGTTTATATGGCTAGATGTATGCTGAGGCAAGTTAGATTAACCTCCTAACTGAGCGCACCAGAGATGTGCTGTGGGAAATATGTTAGGGCAGGCAGAATTGTCACCTTTAATATGTGACCTCTGTCAAACAGTTCCCATTCACTTTGCTTGATTAGCAATCTAACGATATCTGAGTGTCATCAGTTGAATAACTGAGCAATTTATAATCAGTTAGGATATAATTATTGTGTTCATAAAATGCTTCTGAAACAGTTTGCAAGGCTGACTGCTGGGATAGCTATATATGTAGCATTCAGTGCTGATTTAATGGCCTTAACAACATGGTTACCACTTTAAATGTACTCTTTTTGAGGTATGAAACTAAATAAAGTTCCATCTTAAAAAATGTCTCCCATTTTGATCACTCTCTTATAAAAGAAAATTAATATGAAAGATGGAATTCAGAGAAAGTTTAGTTTCTTAACCCCTTACCACTCCGGTAACATTTACTTAAAATGCCAATAAAGGACGTACTCAAGGTAAAATGAAATCTCTTCTTGTTTTTAACTTCCCTGATGTATACGGACCGTCTAGTGTTAATTGTGTTAATCACGATAAGTCGATTGACGAGCACGGACGAATAGGAACGACAGGGGAACAGATTGCAATCTATTCGTTCGTGCTCTTCAATCGACTTATTGTTACTTTCAAGATGGCGGCGACTGGAAACTACCTCAAGGTACTGTTTGCATAAATAGTCTTTTTTAATAAACTACCTGTGCAATTCCAAAGTTCTCAGGGCCTCGTGTTAAATGTCAGGGCCCTCGGAATTCTACTGATGAAGAGTGGAGCTTTTATCAGCCTTCATAATGATGAAAAAAATAGATATTTCTTTGCATGGCAATGCTATGCCTGACTCGCTACCATTGCTAGCCTGTTGGGAGCTTCGGATAAAAAGCCATTTATTTCGAAATGTTGCGTGTGTTCGGAGGTGGGGTATTCAACAAAAGTTAGTACTCATTATCATGTTTCAATACACCCCAAGTCAATTTCACACCAGAATTCTCCTTGAAGATGTTATGGCCCCAATTTGTTATGACCTATCGGACAGCAAGGGATGACAGTCAAAATTTTAAAACTTTACAAAGACGAGAAACAAACATGTCATTTAGAAGCTAAAGTGTGCACATTTAAATTCTTGGTTTCTCTGTTTTCATTTCAACAGTCATGAAGCATAGATTTGACGGCATCATTTGCAGGATGACAAAAGTTAAAGTGGAAAATCCAGAGTAGTTTTTTTTTTTTTTCTTTTTTGTGAAGGGTGGCCTATTAAAGCAAATGAATTAAACATTTTTTATTGAATTTATTTTCTTTCCCGAACATTTCATTAAAAAGGAAGCTGTGTGTTTAACTGCTAATGGATTATTCATATTGCTGGAACATGATAATCAAGATCAATGAATGACTGAAACAGGTCAATAATTGTTCGCTTCAGGGGATGCCTCCCCCTTTTCTGTTCAGCAGCTGCCACTGTCGGCAACATACTGGTATGTATTATTTTGAAAATAAATTGTATGATTCTTGATCAGGGGTGCGTTCCCCAAAATCACAGATGTAAACTTACATGGTTGGACCCACTGACTGTGAATGAACCAACTATTGCGCACGTAGATAGCAACTACGCTTTTGGGAAACACACCCCTATTGATAGTAATCCCATGTTAAAAGGTGAAGTTGCCGCCAATCCTGACAGCAAGTCTCTGCCACAAAGTTCTCTGTTTATTCTATTCATGAACCATCCAGATAATTTGAGGCAGCTCACCCAACACGCATTTTCTGGGTATTTCTGGGATCGGTAGCAGGATGTGACTTGATCCCTCTGACGATCTCTCTGCCTGCTTTTTCCTCTGATGCAGGACAGAAATAAAAATGGTACATTTATTTTTTTAAGTAAACTTGCGCGGAGAAAATAAATATTCTCACAGTTTAAACCACTTTGGGAGGCAATTAAGAAGTAACTCAGAGTACTGGAACTTGTGTGAAGATACTTAGTTGGATCAACTACTCTTCAACTGAACATGTCTTTTTTTTTTACAACAGGATATGTAAATATATTATACAACAGTGTTTCTGTAACCCTACCAATTGATTGTCTTATGATACAGATAAGAGTCCTCACCCTGACATCCTTGTTTATTATAGCAGAATGTAATTTTTTTCTTTTTTGAGATTCACAAAATTTCTCATTCAGCCCAAAATAACTTCCTCTTACCTTGCACAACAGCAGCAGAAGATGGACCGGAGTGACTGGTCTGAAATGAGACACGAGAGGAGACAGAGAAAACTTGGACTCAAACTGTGAGGGTTTTACGAAATGAACCAAGAGCAAACACCAGTAAAATGCAAAAAGGAGGCTTTATTTCTGAGGGGGGAAACCCCCCAACAGAGCTGGCAACAGTACAATGTCCGCAATCCAAAATCAGAATCCAAAGGGCGAAATCCAGAGTCATACACAGGGCACCAATCACAAAAAATCGTAGTCAGACAAAAGAGGTCAAAAAACAAGAATGCGGCAAAAGTACAGGGAGTAGGCAAAGCTCGATAACAAAGACGGTCCAGTCAGAAAGATAAACACTGAGAGATCAAGGCGAGAAACGTGGCACGAGAAAACTAGGGAGAACGATCTGACAAGAAAGTGTACCAAACAGACATCTTATATACACACCCGGGGTAAACACATGACCAGGGAGAACAGGTGCAATCAGTGGGAACAATGATCAGGGAGAGACACATGAGGGATAAACTAATTACATGAATTTGGCTGTAGCAAAAACGCGGACAGGGATCACAAGACAAACCTAAGTACAAACAACAGCTCCGGTTAAGGAGTACTAAAAGTGCATAGTCTAAAGACAAGGAAAGCATGAGATATAAGTGGAAAACTGCAGCAGAGATAATTAGGGATAGGCAAGGAGGCGGAGACTAGAATTGGGCGACAGCTGAGAGATCATTAGTCAATTAGTAAGTGCAGCTATACAATCCCAAGTGCTTGTTAGTAAGTTAGTCCAAATATACAAGGTTAGTGTGGATTAGTATTTAGCAAAAACAATAAACTGTTAGTATGTGTTAGTAAGACAGTAAAAGAGAGAGGAAGGAAGAACACGAGATAATGAAAGAAGATTGAAACCCAGAAACCAATAAATCACCCGAATGAGTGGCACACAAGACAAGGGACCGTGAGCAAAGATACACACATGACAAGACAGGGGAGACAAAGTGTAAAGCATGGAAATGAAAACATAGCATGGAATCTGAAGCATGAAAAAATAATAAAACGTGAAATCTAAATTACCAAAAACACAATACATGATCCTAAGAATGGTCAGACAGAGCAGTGGTCACTAAACACAGAAATACTAAACATGGTTAGGCCAGGCACAGAACTTAACATGACAGCAGAATCACAACACAAACTGAACCTTTGTGAGACTCTTTCAAGCCTAGCACTAACTATGCTTTTTTGCTTACACCATATCTGTTTTTCAATGTATTTTACTTTGTGTCCTTATGCTGTATGGCACTGTAGTTCTCACTTTCACTGGAGCATAATGCATTTTCCACTTGTGTTGAGGTCTTAATACCACTTTTATAGGTTGAAGAGTGAGTTATGCTTGCATTAATAAACATTTTTACAAAGAGAGGAAGCATCTCTCTCTTACTTTGACTGGCAAAATTTTTCTTTAGCAACATCAAGGAAATCAATGTCTATACCCCGCCCTTGTAAAGTATAAGTTATGCCCTCTTTAGCCTGTGCTACAGCATTTGGCCCAGACTCCTTTAACTGTGCCAGCAGACCACTTAAGCTTTTTCAGGGCAAATGACTCCTGACTTGTTTCTCCTCAACAGCCTCAGATTCTAGCCATTAGCCAACAGGAAATTCAATACTGTGAAAAATCACATACAGTACCAGTCAAGGGCATAGTCCGTTCCTATTGTTACAGCAAAAAATCATCACTCCACACCACTCTGCCATGTGTGTATGCTAGAACAACATATCAGCAGATAATGTGTAGATATGCATTATGTATTACTGCCAACACACCTGCAATAATACTTTACCATGTATGTCATGCCAAACAAGCCAAATGAATAAACAAATATCTCATTTTGGCTAACCAAAGCAACAAAGTTAAAGTAGTAGGTTCCCAACTAAGAGGTAAGCCTATATCCAGGCCTAGTTCTGTAACCATCATAAAACACTGTGACCCACACTTTGCATACTGTACAGCGGGGAACACAGGCATTGAACTCATCAACATTTTCTCAGTAAATATATTTCAGTCAGGACGACTCGCATGTTAAAATGAAAGCCATTTATTGAATATGATACAGAACTTAGCTCTGTGACGGTGCGTTCAGGAACCACACGCAAGAGAGGGAAATCCAAAAAACGTATGCCTTTAATGAGTACCGGGTCAGTACCAAAAAACACAAGAATTGCCAAGCCACAAAACAAAATCCAAAAACCGAGTCGACTAGACAGGCCGGGGTCAGAACCAGTAAAACGACGGTACATAGACGGCAGGCAAAAGGTCGTAGTTGATGGGCAAAGCAGTGGTTCATACACAGGGCATCCAAATACAGAAATCGCGGTCGTACAAAAATAGGTTGAAATCCAGAAAGACAAAAACAATACAAAAAGGGCAATGGCAAGAATCTTGGTCAAACTAAACAGTCGAAGAAAAACAATAATCAATGGCATACGAGAAGCTTCACATTAAGAAATATTGATCAACATTGTGACAAAGTCAGAACAGCAGTGAGGACTCTAAATAGACAGTTGGGAAGTCACATGCTATGCTGGGAACAGGTGTATGGGATGAGAACTAATTACAATGGGAGGAATACATGAGGGAAATCCTAACCACAAAAATTGGCGAAAGCTAAGACACGGACGGGAATCACGCACGCAGCCTATGACACGAGATAGGGGAGACAAGTGCAATGGAACTGAAAATGGCATGAACTGAGACCTGAGAATTACAATAACCAAAAAGAATAAAGAAAAGACAAAATCATGAACACTAAACATGAACATAAACATGAACACAAAAACCATAACCATGACGAGCTCAGTTTGGCCGTATTAAGATTTGCTTTGGGTACTTGGTGCATAATATGTGCATTAACATGAATATAGGGAGAAACTATATCTACCTATGGACCGGACACCGAATCCCCCGGTGCTCAAGCAGATCCAGACAAACAGGTGGAAGCTGGGATAGGGTGGGTGAACGGAAAAACAAAATAGCCGCATAACAACCAGCAATGACAATTAGGGGCGAAAGCAAACTGCGCAGCAGGTGACTGAGTTGCAGACAAAGCACCTGTGTGAGCAGCTGCAAATCATTAGCTTAATTAGCCATTTTTGAAGAGTGTGCAGCATTACTGAAGTGATGTGAGCAGACATGATTGGGTAGTGAGAGAGGGCACACGATGTTCAAATTCTGCGATGCAGCAGCTGCAAAGAGATTCCTGACTGAACTGCGGCTGGCATTTCATGTACGCCGCTCATTTCTAATGAGCCCATACAAGCGGGGAAAATGAGTACTGAACGCATCAGCATTTTTCTCAATAAATGTACAACCCCAATTCCAAAATAGTCTAAATGCAATGACTTTCTGATTACATGAGCCAATATGGTATTTACAATAGAACATAGATGACATTTCAAATGTTGATACTGAGACATTTTACATTTTTATCCACAAAATGAGCTAATTTCAAATTTTTTGGCTGCGACAGGTCTCAAAAAATTTGGGACACAGGCAAAAAAGGGCTGAAAATGCTATTAAAATACAAGAGAATCAGCTGAAAGAACATTTTGCCAGTCACGATTGGCTATAAAAGGGATGTCTTAGAGCGGCTGGGTCTCTCATAAGTAAAAATGGGCAGAGGCTCACCAACCTGTGAAGACTTGCGTAAAAAAAATTATGGAATACTTTAAAAACAAAATTCGTCAATGTCAAATTGCAAATTGCATCATCGACAGTGCATTACATCATCAAAAAATTCAGAGACACTGAAAAAATCTCTGTGCCTAAGGGACAAGGCCGAAGACCTTTATTGGATGCCTGTGATCTTCGGGCCCTCAGACGCCACTGCAGCACTTACCGGCATAATTCTGTCATTCACATAACTAAATGGGTCCAGGAATACACTACAGGCCAGAAGTTTGGAAGCAAGGGCCAATACAGGTCAAAAATTTGGAAGCAACTTCAAGTTTTTGTAAACAGTGCCTCTCTTAAAAAGCAGTATGAAATCTATAGATTTTGGAATGTATATACTGGATGATTTGACTTTTCTTTCATTGATATGCGCCATTTTTCTCTATTTACCTTTAGGTACTGTATACATTGATGTTCCCAGACCATTGCTGAATTAATGTTAACAAAAGAAAGGAGGGGCTTAGTTTTTGGGTTGAGAAGATTTGCAAGAGTCACAACTTAAGTGAAAAAGTAAAAAACAGATAAGTTTGCATTATTACCTCCGCCAAGGAGGTTATAAAATCACCTGCATTCATTTGTCTGTGTGTCTGTCTGTTAGCAAGATTACTCAAAAACTACTTGAGCGGATCGCCATAAAAATTGGTACATAGGTGTATCTTGATCCAAGGAAGAACCGATTAAACCCATTGGTTGTGCTACCCATTGGTAGTGATCTGGATCAAATTCTGGATCTGGTGTAGGTTAGAAATCTCTGATTGCTCTTGTTCACTTTGTCATGTTTTACAGCCCACCGGATGCCAACGGCAATCCGGCTGGCACTAGGACCATAGGCCTAGTAATATGGCCCTGATAATTTGAGAAAGAATGTATTCTGATATGTGACTCTTTATATAATAATCATGTTAATTTTGTTGCAAAGTATGCCAATGAAACTATGATCTTTTTTTTGTACAAATTTGATCTTTTTTCCAAAATTGTGGCCTGTAGTGTAAGAAATATTGCGCTAGCCAAAGTCGTTTCATAATCTTGCTAACCAGCATTAGCGCTGGCCAGCTAAATGGCTACAGTTGAACATGCTTCAAGGTAAAATGTGACACTGCCATGGTTTAGGTGTGCGTTTGTTTGTTGGACCTTTCTTTGTTCTCGTCCAGGACGATATCGGAGTTCCTGGCCCAGCTGGCTCATTGAGCTGGGGCGTTTTCCGGACTCCATAAATCTGACCGGGGGTTTGCCATACCTATTGCTAGAGTGTCTGTTTGTTTCTAGCATTTTGGCCGGAGAACATCTCTAGTTAAATTTCCTAGTGATTTTATTATATTCCATTTATTGTTAGGAATTGCTTCTTTTAGAAATTTTCTCTGTTGTTGTTTATTTTCCCTTGCTCTGCTTCCGTGTTGCGGACTTTTATTTGTCTTTGGAAGCGCAAGCCTTTACTGGAGGTTTTCACCTCTTTTGTGTTAGTCTCTTATCAGAGCTGCTCATTGCTCTTTCTCTCGCTGGTCACGGCACATGGCGTCCTATCACCGCCCATTACAGTACACTCTAGCCAAACATGGAGTCGTCAGCCGCGGCTATGTTAGAGAAAGTTCTGGCTTATCAGCAAGCCACACTATGCTAATTAGATCCCACTGTAGGGAGAGTTCAACGTTTAGTTCCGGGCATCAACCTAGGGGGGAGACAGATGCCGCGAGTGATTCTGCTGAGTTTGTCTCAGCCCTTCTAGTCAGGAAAAGGAGGTGAAGGAGGGGTTGGAGTGGGATCCTCAATTTGACTGACAGCGGCCAGAGGATGATTGTGATTTAGAGGATCTCTCTGACTGTGATTCTGTCATGGATATAGCGGGTCCCGAACACGAAGAGAGTTTAGGGGCTGCTTTGAATTTTGATCTGCCTCCAAAGGTTCCTAGTGATAATGCTGATCTCATTTTTAGCAAACAACGAACCTCGACTTTACCTCCTCATCGCCCGTATGATTGCGAGATCAATCTCCACCCTGGTACTACTCCTCCTAGGGGTTCGCTATACTCGCTGTCAGGGCCTGAGTGTATGGCCATGCGAGAATATATTCAGGAGGCTCTTGCTAATGGTTTTATTCAGCCATCCACATCTCCTGCCGGAGCAGGGTTATTTTTGTGGGAAAAAAAGATGGCGGTCTGAGACCCTGTATTGATTATGGGGGTTTGAATAAGATCACCATTAAAAACCGATACCCCCTTTCGTTGATGAATTCCATGTTTGAACGTCTGCAGAAGACATCATTTTTTACCAAGCTTGATCATCGTTATGCTTATAATTTAGTTCGCATTTGGGAGGGGGACAAATGGAAAACGCCATTTAATACGCATGACGGGCTCTGAGAATATTTGGTCATGCTGTTCAGATTGATTAATGCCCCCTCGGTGTTTCAGGCACTCGATAGTGATGTCCTCCGAGAGATGTTGGAGAATTTTGTCTTCGTTTATCTTGATGACATTCAGATTTTTTCTTCAACACTCTCAGAGCATAAAAAACATGTCAGACGTGTGCTTGAGGCCCTCCTTAATTCCAAGCTTTTTGTCAAGGCTGAGAAATGTATCGCGAAGCGAGCGACATTGCACACGTATCCAGTAATAAGGCAACGACTCTACTTTACCCCACAGGTGTGCTGTATGAAGGGACTTACCACAGCGATTTAAGACCACGCTGAAACACGGTAACCCACTTTATACAACACTGCTCATTTTCCTCTCTGATGGAAATCTCAACTTGTGGAATAAGGACAAATCTGGTGATGACAGATTTTAAATATGGTTAAAATGTGACATGGAAGGGGGACTGATTGAATTGTGATGGTCACTGTCACATGGATACTTGAATATAATGATCGATTATTTGCTATTTTACTGACATCAATGGTCACAAGTTTCTAAGATAATTATGCTGGGCCCACCATAACTGAGATAGCAATGTGTAGAGGACAATTCAGAATGACTGTTAAGGACATTGATGTTCAATTTGGGTGACTGCTGAATAAGGTGAAGTGAAATTGGCTGGAGGCAGGAGCTTAGCTAGTTCGTCAGCCTGCTTCGGAGCTGTCAAGCTCCACAGACTTTGTTTCCATAGTAACTAGCGCCATGGCTTCGCTCCCATGCTCTGTGCAACCGAAATGGGTCTTGAAATCAGGCTAATCCCGTGCCAATCCTGGGCTAATCCCTTATCCCGCCTTTATGCAATAGGCCCCTAGTCTAAATTTAAAATATGACATAGCACAGTATTCCATATCACTGAACCTCAGCAAGTTAAACTAAACTTTAATTCAGATGTTCAACAGATAGGAGGCCTGAGTTGAGTTATTTTGATGGGAATAATTGTGTAATTGATGATTGTAGGAATATTGCTCATGAAACTGAACAGTTCCTTGTGATATAATTTTGTAAATAAACAAGCTTAAATTTCAGATCTCAATTCCTACCTTTTTCAGACTGTTATGGCAGATTCGTGTATGAACAGAATTTATATGCATGTTATGTTTCAACGGTGAATTTTACGACCTGATAGCTTTTTCCCTCAGTAAATGAAATCATCACTTAAAAACTGCATTTTATATATCCTTGTCTGAAATTATCCAATTATCCAAAACATTTGAGTGTGAAAAATATGCAATAAATAAGAAATCAGGAAGGGGGAAAATACTTTTTCACAGCACTGGAAAATAGTTAAAGTAAATGTTGATGATGTAAGTAGGATGGGGTAATTATTTAAAGTGCCAACGTTCTGGTGCAGATATCATGCAATAATATACAAAAAACCTTAGAAAAGCCTTGAAAATGTAAATGTACCAGCAGCTCAGTCTCCTAGCAGATAGGGGAGGCCAACCAACACAGGCATAGAGGGAGCAGTGAAGAGTTGAGCATTGCAGTTTAAAACAAATCTTAGTGCTCCATGATAGACTGCATCAAAAGCATAAAGACACAGCCAACGCGTGCGATTATAAAATATCCCCATAATCAAGGACAGGCAAAAATGTTGCAGTGAGCAATTCAAGTCTTGCCTTAAGAGAAACATATTCTTTTTCTAAAATAAAAACCCAGCTTTCGATTCAGTTTTGACACCAAATTCTGAATATGAAGTTTCAAAGAAAGACTCTCATGAAGAATGCAACCCAAGTACCTATATGAAGACACCAGTTCAGTACACTTACCTCGGACTGTCATAATGGTTGGGAGACTGGGTGGCTTTTTTTGCAATCGGGCAAACAACATAGCCTTTGTTTTGTTAGGATTCAAGTTTAAGCCTGACATAATAAGACATCATTTTGACTGTACGATGTCAAAAGCAGAGTGTAGTTTGTTAAAAGCAATGGTCTTAGAGTCTACACAGCAGTATACACCAGTATCATCAGCATACATTGATGCATCAGACAACTGATCACCCAGATTATTTATATAAATAGTGAATAAAACTGGCCCTAATACTGAGCTCTGGGGAACACCCTTAAAAACAGGTAAAATATCTGAAGAGAGACTATCAAACTAAATCACCTGGGATCCACCAGAAAGATGATTAGAAAAACATCCTATGGCCTCCTGTTTAAATAAATAGCACAGGAAAGCATATAAAATGTAATCAGTGAATTGTTTTCAAATATAACTTCATGGTTGTTTCCCATTGTGCACTAGCGCTACACAGAGAGCGGAAAACCTAAGTATTGACCAACCATCCTCACAGATGCTCTGCAGAGGTGTGAGGAGTGTTTTTTTTTTTTAAATATCACCGTCACACGCAGAACAGGAAGCAAATTTATTTATTTATTTTATTTAACTAAGTAAGTCTCGTTGAGATCGAAATCTCTTTTTCAAAGGAGCCCTGGAGGTTGAGGTTGAGGTAGAGAGGGAGAGGACTAGTTGCATAGCCAAATAGATCAGGGGATGATAAGGAGGCAGGTTGAAAGAGCCATGACTAAGCCATGACACCAGGGAACCCCCAACTCTCGTCGAAGAGTGTCATAGGATTTTTAATGACCACAGTGAGTCAAGACCTTGGTTCAGCGTCTCATCCAGAAGATGGTGTCTTTTTCAGTACAGTGTCCCCATCACTGCACTGAGACATTGGGGATTATTCCACCAGAGCAGGGGTGGCCAACCCTGGTCCTGGAGAGCCGAAGTGTCTGCCAATTTTTGGTGTTACTCAGCACTCGATCGATGGATTAAAGTAGTTGATTACTCACTTAACTGATCTCACCTGGTGTCTCAGGTTTAATTTGGTAATAATGGGCCAATCAAGCAATTAGCAGGAACAACTTACAAGACTCCTAGAGCCAATTAAGCAGCCTTGCAGGTTGTGACAACAATCTATGTGTTAACTAAGATTTGTCAATGTGGTTGGATATTTAGCATAGTTGCAATGCAGACACAGTAGAAGTACAGAGTACAGATGAAAGTTTATAGAGCAAGGGTGGATAACACTGGTCCTGTAGGGCCAGAAGGTGTTTGGTTTTAGGGTCTTGGTTTTCTCCACCCAATTTAAACCGAAGACACCAGATGAGATAAGTGAAGTGTGTAATCAACTGCTTTAATTCATCAATCAAGTGCTGAGTAACAATTAAAACCAGCAGACACTGCGGCGCTCCAGGACCAGGGTTGGCCACCCCTGCACCAGAGGGCAGATTGCAACCTGCTGGCCCACCAACACAACATCAAGCAGGTGGTCTCCCATCCAAGCACTAACCAAGCCCACACCTGCTTAGCTTCAGCCACGCAGCTGGAGCAAATGGCAGTATGGCTGCTGGCTCAATATTTTTCATTAGAATTACAACCGGAGTCAAGGGGACAGCATAGGACTCCACATGGTAGTAAAGTCAGCCTACAACTGCTTGCAATTACCACTGCTAGCCTAAGGCACCTACCACTGCACAGTTGGGCACAATCTGATATTGCTGTGCAAGTGTTGTTCCTGGATCAATAGAATAATACCTCCACCGGAGTAACATGATCGTCAACTGATGAACAGCAGCTCTGATATCGCTATGGTGAGTTTACCATAGCAGAGCTGCTAATCATTGTTGGACTTAAATGTTACTCCTGGACAAACATATTGTTAATTCTGGAACAACACTTAGATGGCAATATCCGATTGTGCCATAGTTGGTTCAAAATACAACATGAATACTACTCTCAATTAGACAAACACATGGTCTCCAAATAGTAGGCTGGTATGAAGTATGATGGGGGAACTTAAGATCATATTAAGATAAGCTCCTTACTTTTTTCACATTACCATTGCTTATTTACTGTATCATATAACTGTATCACATCTCCCTTTCATCGGCTTAGATTTTATCAACTCTTTCGATCTTCCAATCAAAGATATAGATTCAAGATTTCTTGCTTCGCTGGTTTATTGATCAGTACAAGGGTACTGTTTTTATTTTACATCCTCTTGAGATCTGGCAGAAAAGTTTCAAGCATATTAATTTTACAATTGATTAGATAATTTCAATAATGAAAAATAAAAAAGTGTCTTGAACAACAAAAATGTTACAGGGAAATATTATCAAAATATTATTTAATGTATTTATATGTTCTCTACACAGAAAAATATGTATCAGCTTAAATTTCATCTCGCAACTAAAACCAGACTGGTCTTAGGTGCCTACAAACTGTTCAAAATTTGTTGTAGTAAAGACAGGTTCCAGTTTTACCTTTATAATTCTTTAAAAGTCTCTCAGCATTTACTCAATAACATTTTCTACACATAAAAACAGCTCACTTACTTGATAGAATCATGGCCCCTACAGCATAACCTCTGTGTGTTGCTCCAGATTTCAACATGCACCTCTATTTTTAAACAGGTTCATTCTTAACTGTGAGTTAACATGAAGGCAAAGTTTTGACAACTCCTCTGACAGAAATAGGAGGTGACGCAAGGCAACCCACAAGATTTTGTGCACTTATAAACGAGTATGGAACAGGAAGTTAGAGGCAGAGATCTGTCGCCTCATGGTGCGCAGCGTCATGTTCACTACAGGAAATATAATGTCCTGATGTTAAAATTACTCGGAGTCCTGAACTGTAGTCTTGATTCTTCCATTCATTTACTTGGCACACCAAGTGCTAAGATCTGAAGAATCACTAATCATGCTCCAAAGCCTTGACTGTCCTTTCTCAAAAATGTCTTGTACATGTACCTACATATTTTGACACAGGCTATATTTATGGGTCCAAGAATATTGCTGGAACCCAACTGTATTTGTTCTGACTGCTACTAATATTAATAATGAATATTAATTAATAATATTATTTTAATAGTAACAATGCATTTTTTTCTTCCGTAAATGTGTTTCGACAGCAAAAACTATATTTGCTAGCCATACAAAATTTGGAACACTGGGTTCAATGCCCACCCACTACTAAAGTTTTATAAAATTACCCCAATTGAACAGATGGCGGCGCTACTGTAAGGCTCAAGGCAATTTGGGCCGTAATTTTTTAACTTTTGGTTCCAGAAGCAGATTCCATTTTTTTTTTTTTGATGGATTCTGAGGGTCCAGACAAATCGATCCATTTTAGCCTATTTGCCTGTATGCAAATTTTGGGCTATTTCGAATCTTTTGCGAAACCTTTAAATCAAACTCCTAGTCAGTGCAATCAATTTGCAAGAAATTTGGAAAACAGAATCTTCAGAACAAGATCTTAAAATGATCCCTAAACAAAGTCACTGCGTTTAAAGACATGGCCACTGTAAGCCAATTAAATTTCTGGCATGAACTCAAGTCACATAATGAGTTATTCCCCTGAGTGCTATGTCCAGTCATTGCCAATTTTGACACCCCTCATCTGCAGGCCATTAGATACCATATTTAAATCCGTCCATGAGTGGTGGTATAGCAATGTAGATGAAGAATGTGAACTGGTTTTCCAACCGCCAATAATCATAGAGGACAAGGTATTTTTTATTTCCTCTATGATTACTGAGAGCGACAAACCAGCTTACGTTCTTAGTATCCTTCAGCTTAACCGCTAAAATAACACTTTGGATCCTTGAATTTCCATAGAAAACTACTTAAAATGAAAAGACTAATGCCCGAGTGACTAATATATGTAAATACAATGCAAAACAAAGACAGATTGGCAAGGATGGAGTCAGATTATTACTAGGAGTCAAGCAGATTCACTTTGTTAGGATGTAATTTCTGAGCATGCACAGTAATTGTGACACAGCTTCTTCAAGCCATTTGGGCTTGATTCAAAATTCCTTTTCTCCCTCATTCCCTGGCTCCAATTGAATAATAAGGCCTCCAGGAACAAAATTATTGGCCATATTGAATTTTCAGCCATTTAGAATTTTATGTAAAACTGTCAAAATCAACCTCCTTCTAGACATTGCAATCAATTTACGTGAAAATTGGTGCACTACATCTTCAAACCAAGTTCTTAACATGATCAACAGTTAGGTACAGAGCAAAATGGAGCATTATGTATAAAAATGGCTCTAATTTCTAAACGGTCGATGTGAGATTTTGTGTAACCCCTTGAATTACTGTAAATCTGAAAGTGTGCACTTTTATAATATTATGATGGTTCTGTTTCTAATCCACTGTGGTGGTGTACAGAGGCAAAATTCTGAATTGTGCAATTGCCCAAATACTTCTGTGCCTAATTGTGAAACCTAAATTGCTATGTATATGGCCACAGTATGCCAATGAAATTCATGGCTGTGGCCTCTTTTGACACAGTAAGCTATAACTCCTGAATGCAAGATCCAGTCATCACCAAATTTCAGATTCCTCATTTACTGGGCATTAGTCTATCAAATTTAGTGTAAATCCATCTATGGGTGGTGCAATAGCAAACTAATGGTCATAACTCCAAAATCAATTGTCCAATATCTTGATGAACACTGCCATTGCTCAAACAATATGGCCGACCAATCAAATTTCAGTCTGTACGAAAATTACCTCAGTTGAGCAGATGGCAGTGTCTTCAGCATTCAAAAAATAGGCCACATTTTTGGGGAAGCACTGTTGCACACTAATTGCAACAATGCAATAATAATTTATTACATTTCCAACACTGAATAATTTAGTGAATTGGTTATTATTGCATTGTGCAGGTTCAACACAGGGCATGCACATAAATGCATGCCATGTGTCAAACTTTCATTGTGGCAAAATCATTCATGAGGTCTTTATTATACAGCTTCTGAGAAAGCTGTAGGAAGGCTACAGAATTAAATTTAACGAATGGCAATTATCTGATTAATTTATTATAAGTGAAATATAAACCTTATTTTATGTTCAGCTGCATTTACAACAGTACATTCTACTTCAAGATGAAATTTTGAGAAATATCAGTTGATTTCCATCCATGCAATCTCATATTCTAGCCTCCCTCATTGGCGCAAAGCTGTATGTCTTAATCATTAATGGCAATGCAGCTTATTAGTAGTCTATTTGCTCAGTAAATTAAGTCAATTAGTTGTCCGGTTCTTAATCGGAAATAGGTTGAGAGTTAACCTGCATTATGGTAATGTCACTGGTTGTAGACACAGTCTTATTTTTACATAAGCAAACTAAACACAGACCTGATTCAGAGGGTCGGACCACATTTTTAAATCATTTTCTTAGGCATGTCAAGTCGATCACACACTGATGCTGAAAAAATGAATTTTGTGAGCTACTGGATTTCAGGAACTTCAAAAGACATTGTTTTTTGTCAATTTTAACATGGATAGGTAAATTCTTGATAACTATTGCAATGAACAATAATGCAACCTGGGGAGAAGGACAGTAATTACATCAATTGATCCCTGCAACTGAATGAATTAACCCAAGTTGCTAATTTGGAAACTGAAATTGTAACGTGTTTGGAGAAGTAATGCACTTTAAGGCGAGATGAGATCAAGGCTATAAAACCTCCAATGATAAGTCTTACCGGATGATGATTATCACTGGAAAGGTAATGTGTGCATGCTAGCTAAGTAATCATTAAGTTAACATAAGTTTTAAGAGTAGCACTTAGCTAGCTAGCAACAAGCAATCAAGCCATACACATTTAATTAAGGTTAGACTTGGAATTCAGTTTGAATATGAACAGAAATTGGAAATACCTTGCTAGTTAGCAACAGGTTCTCCTTGAAAATAAATGGAAACTGTCCTTTCTTTGTGTCTTCCAAAAAGAATAATAATAACTCCCCATTAATATAAATTTGGTTGCATTTCCTGCATTGTACTGATCTGGTACTATAAAGCAGTCTCACAAAAGGGGATAGCACACATTAGCCTATAGAGGCTTTTGCCAGTTGAAGTTGGGATTTTGTCATAAAAATTATGCAGTAGGAGAAAATATTAAGCTGAGGGGTGGGACAATTCTCATGAGCCTGCATGTGAAATAGGAAATGGAGCCAAATTTGAATGCCACGCCTAGTGCCACACAGTGAGATTTAACAAAATACAGGGTTAAAAAAACTGAGCAGACATTTCCTTGGTAGTGGGTACCAAATTTTGACAATCACCATCACAATAAGCTGAAAATTAAAATATTCTGTTGGGAAAATATTGTGTTATGTATATATATTTTTTGTTATCAGTGAGGCTTCTGCATACATGTTTTTATCTCTTGTGAAAAATGTACAAAAACCAAAACCAGTGAAGTTGGCAAGTTGTGTAAATCGTAAATAAAAACAGAATACAATGATTTGCTAATCCTTTTCAACCTATATTCAATTGAATACACTGCAAAGACAAGTTACTTAATGTTCGAACAGGTAAACTTTGTAATTTTTTGCAAATTTTAGCTCATTTGGAATTTGATGCCTGTAACATGTTTCAAAAAAGCTGGCACAAGTGGCAAAAAAGACTGAAAGAGTTGAGGAATGCTCATCAAACACTTATTTGGAACATCCCACAGGTGAACGGGCTAATTGGGAACAGGTGGGTGCCATGATTGAGTATTAAAGCAGCTTCCCTGATATGCTCAGTCATTCACAAACAAGGATGGGGCGAGGGTCACCACTTAGTGAACAAATGCGTGAGCTGATTGTCGAACAGTTTAAAAACAGCATTCCTCAACGAGCTATTGCAAGAAATGTAGGGTTTCATCATCTACGGTCCGTAATATCGTCAAAAAGTACAGAGAATCTGGAGAAATCACTGCACGTAAGCGACAAGGCCGAAAACCAACATTGAATGCCCGTGACCTTCGATCCCTCAGGCGGTACTGCATCAAAAACCAACATCAGTGTGTAAAGGACATCACCACATGGGCTCAGGAACACTTCAGAAAACCACCGTCAGTAACTACAGTTCGTCGCTATTTCTGCAAGTGCAAGTTAAAACTCTACAATGCAAAGCGAAAGCCATTTATCAACAGCACCCAGAAACTCCGCTGGCTTCACTGGGCCCAAGCTCATCTAAGATGGACTGATGCAAAGTTGAAAAGTGTTCTGTGGTCTGACGAGTCCACAATTCAAATTGTTTTTGGAAACTGTGGACGTCATGTCCTCCGGACCAAAGAGGAAAAGAACCATCCGGGCTGTAATAGGCGCAAAGTTCAAAAGCCAGCATCTGTGATGGTATGGGGGTGTATTTGTGCCCAAGGTATGGGCAACTTACACATATGTCAAGGCACCATTAATGCTGAAAGGTACATTCAGGTTTTGGAACGATATGTGTTGCCATCCAAGCAATGTCTTTTTCATGGACGCCCCTGCTTATTTCAGCAAGACAATGCCAAGCCACATTCTGCACGTGTTACAACACCATGGCTCCATAGTAAAAGAGTGCGGGGACTAGACTGCCTGCCTGTAGTCCAGGCCTGTCTCCCATTGAAAATATGTGGCGCATTATGAAGCGTAAAATACGACAACGGAGACCCCAGACTGTTGAACAACTTAAGCTGTACATCAAGCAAGAATGGGAAAGAGTTCCACCTGAAAAGCTTCAAAAATTGGTCTCCTCAGTTCCCAAACGTTTACTGAGTGTCGTTAAAAGGAAAGGCGATGTAACACAGTGGTAAAAAGGCCCCTGCGCCAACTTTTTTGCTATGTGTTGCTGCCTTCAAATTCTAAGTTAATGATTATTTGCAAAAAAAAAATTAAGTTTCTCAGTTTGAACATTAAACATCTTGTCTTTGCAGTGTGTTCAATTGAATATAAGTTGAAAAGGATTTGCAAATCATTGTATTCTGTTTTTATCTACGATTTGCATAACGTGCCAACTTCACTGGTTTTGGGTTTTGTATGTCCTGTCAAATCTGGCCACCTTTTCCTAGTACAATGGGTCCAAGGTAAAACCCAGACATGCATTCATAGCGCTATTTACAGCCCATTGCAAACACCGTGTAAACAAAGCTGGTGATCCAGATGCGCATCTCAAGCCTCACTTTATACAAAAAATAATATGCATGACCTGAATAGAGTGGTCAACTGAGGTAGTAGTCCTGAATTCAGTGCTCAAAAATCACATCGGTAGAAAATAAAATTGAAAAAAGACTTTGCTTGTATTCTATCTAGTAGTCTAAAGGACTAATAAACAAACCCTACCCATTTTATATGGCTGGAAGTCATCTTTTCAGTAGGCTACATATGCAGTAAAAGAAGTACCTTTTCATTTTTGCCAGTGATAAATAGAGAGCCAATGGTCATCTGACAATTTAAGTCTCTGTCTTCAGGAGAATTTGAAGTGATTAGTGTTCCTTATATCAGAATTCAGCAATCAGTTATGAGAGAGGTTCATTCCATGGAAACAGCGAAATACGACGAAATCCCAATTTTTGTATGAAATGCCCCTTTAAGAATTCTATCTCGGACGAGAAGCTGAAACCGGCAAAATCAGGCTACAATTGGCCAATAGATGGTGCTATAGGAAGGAGAAATGTAAAATTGCCTAAATCTTTTGGACTACTTGACCCAAAAGGTTCTAATTTTGGGCACTTCATTTCTAAAAGAGTGTCTAATTATCCTTCCAATGGACAATAAATAAATAAATAAACATGGCCGCTATGAATGAATCAGGCTATTTGACAGGCATGGCAATGAAAAATCAACATGAAACTTGAAGTGAAAGGTATTCTGTGTAAAATTATGTGCCATGAACTGGCAGCTGTTTCAAAAATTCATACAATGTATGTCTTCACTTCATTAGAAATGAAAATTGACTTATGTTTCTTGGGCTTGCTCGCAGGAATATTATTTTATTCAATTTCTTATTTTCTTACCTTCTTATCACTGTTGAGTTATTTTTCCAATTAAAAATCTAAATTCTTGAAACACCAAATCCATGCAACTGGGATGGAATTGGAGGGACACATGACTGTGCCAAGGGAAGGAACACCTCAACCCACAAACTTTGACTGGTCTCGGAATAACTGGAACTTCACTCGTTCATGAAATCTTTTTTGGCATTTTGTGTCAGTGACAAAAAAAATACAATTCTCCGATTATTCTCCTCACGAGAATAGCATTGCACAATCAAACCAAACACATATAAATACCCTTCATCATCATCATCATCATCATCATCTTCATCATCATCATCATCATCATCATCACCATCATTATTATTTAAACCAACGTAGGGGAAATCTTGCGTCATGGCAGAGCCGCATGAATACATAATATATTTCTGACAAATGTCTCAAAAAAGACCAGTTGATAACCGACGTCCAGCTATTTTCTACAGCATATTAATGCAATTCACGCTCCGCTCCCCTTTTCCAAGTAACCAAGTTTAGAGTGAAATTTTGTTCAACTTGTATCACGCCCAGTCCGAAACAACTTCCTTAGACGCGTGAAACTGCTGTCAGAGGCTTCCTGCTTTTGTTTCCTCATCTTGGGACTTCACGACTCAGTTATCACGTTAAAATATTTTAATTCTGTGGCCCGAATTTCGTTAAACTGTAGGGAAGAGATTATCTACGTTATATTTAGTTCCATTTTAAATTTTATAACATTTAATTTGATCACTATCCATGTGGTAAAACATTAACCGAGCGAAAGTGACAGGCTCTGCAAAGTGTGCGTTAGACCGGGGACCCAGAACGATTCTGACTTGAGGTAAGGTTCAACAGATTATTATATTTGCTAGACCGGTAGCCTATATGTACGAACAAATTTAGGCCTATGTGGTGTCTGAATTCCTTGGTGTGCTGTTGTTTGTTGGCGAGCAACAGTTTTAATGCATTTCTGCGGATCTATTCATGTTTTTAAGCCGTGCATGTCTTAATATTCTTCCAATGGGATGTTATGCTTTACCCGCTTTGTTTTAGGGTAAGGGGTTACAGTCTCGTTCAATGGCCGACACGAACGTTAATCTTGCAGCCGTCCCCATTACTTACTGATTGCGAGGATTTCCCACTCCTTTTGGTAGGATAGCAATAGCAGGTGATAAAATAGGGTTTGAGCTAGTTAAAAACCGGGCAATCAGCCCTGGAAATGACATTTGAAAACAGTCGTCTGACGCGCAACGCAGTAAAATACATCCTTTCGTTAGCAAATTTATGAGTGAGTATATAAGTAAGTAAAATATATAAGTAAATAATGCAGATGTGCCATTTAAAACAAAATTGGCTTGATTCCGTCTGATTGAAATTTCCAACAGCCTATCTTGCACATAAATACAAACGGATTCAAATGCAATGATGATGGTACACTGCAAAGCTCACTACTACTATAACCCCATTTCCAGGTGAGACACTGTAAAATGTAAATAAAAACAGAATGCAATGATTTGGAAATCATTTAATCCCTTCATTTAGCTAACTGAAAATGGTACATAGACAGCATATCAGTTGTTCACACGGAGAAATTTGATTGTTTTTTGAAAATGACCCACTCATTTTGAATTTGTTGCCAGCACCGTGTTTCAAAAAGTTGGGACGGGACAACAAAAGACTGGAAAACTTTTATGATGCGGAAAAAATACACCTGGGTATAGGATAATTGGCAACAAATCAGTAACTTGATTGGGTATGAAAAGAGCATCCCAGAGAGACGGCTGCGTCCCAAAAGTGCCTGGGAAGTGCCTTTTTTGCCTGGGAAAGAGCCTAACTGCTAAAAAATGATCAAGAAATAATTACGTGGCAGCCATGATAAGCGCATTCAAATTCTTTGCATGTTAAGGAAAGGTGTCTCAGTGCTTCCTAATTTACCCCCTTCATCTTACGGTATTCAGAACCATCCTTTTCGAAAAAAGGAAATAACAGTATCCCACAATGCCCTGCAGCAGAAAGCGACGACCATTCATCTGGCCAGTCGTGAAAAGAAACATACATGTATATACTAGGCAGGGATCACGTTGCCTACTGTAAGTGCATCCAGATTCTCTTGGCAGCGCGGTTGCCCTTTTAAGCCATAAGGAATTCCCTTTTACCAATTTCCATTACCTTAAGACGTTTTCCACAACGGGGAAAGAAAAGTTGTGAGGAATTAGTGAATAGGACATAATTTTTTGACTGCATGGACAGTGTCCGAATAGTCTTTTTTACCTAGGAAAGTTCCTAACTCCTAAAAAATGATCTGGAAATAATTAGGTGGCAGCCATGATAAGTGTATTTGAATTCCTTAAATGTTAAGAAAAGGTGTATCAGTGCTTCCTAATTTACCCTCTTTTGCATAGGGTACACAGAACCACCCTATTCGAAAAGAAAGGAGATAACGCTATCCCACAAATCCGCACAGCAGCAACATTTAAAGCGGCGACCATTCATCTGGCCAATCGCGCAAAGAAACGTATATGATGGGCAGGGGACTTAGGATCACGTCGCTTCGTGTAAGTGCATTTGGATTCTCTAATTAGCGCGGTTGTCTTCCAAAGCCGTTAGGAATGCCCTTAAACACCTTTTCTTTACCTTATGGCATTTTCCACAAAGGTTAAAGAAAACTGGTTAAGGATTATTGGAAAGGCTGTAATTTTTTTACTTTTTGGACGCCGCCTGAATCTTTCAAGAGTAATGATGTCGAGGCCTTCACTATTCAGTGAAAAGCTGCATGGGCAAATCGTTGAACAATTCAAGAATAATGTTTCTCAAAGTAAACTGCAAAGAATTCAGTTATTTACGGTAAATAACATCACTAAAAGATTTCAAGAATCCAGAGAAATCTCTTTTTGCAAGGGACAAGGCTGAAAACGGAAAACCAAACCGAAGCATTGAATGGTCACGATCTTAAGGCCCTTAGGCAGCACTGCATTAAAGGGATACTTCGCTAATTTTCAACCGTCTTTGTATAATTGCATTTTGGTTAGATTATGCAAATGAGCAGTGTTTAATATTAGTCAGTGTTACAGGGGCTGAGAACTTTCTGTTTATTCATCAGAAATTATCTGCAGGATGTTGCGAAGCAGACATTTTCTGGCTCTAGGGAGGTTGATCGAACTACAGACTGTACTTCTGCATATTTGCAAACTTTAGGGTCCTGAATAGAACCTAGAAAAAACCACCGAAGCTAGCTGGGCGAAGGTGACATCTCTGGCAGAGTAAGCGCAGTAGTGACGGTGTTTTCTTACTAGCATCGTAGTATTACAATAGCCTGTGAAATCATGCAATATTTTTATTTACAAGACCTGAACTGTCTTGGTACTTTGCAACTCTGGTGTAGCCAGAACGAAAGATTGGCTGGGCACAGAACATCTCTTTAAAACAATTATCTGTCCTGACTTATCTCTGTAATTTTTCATAATTAACAACCATTTACTCTGAAAACACTTCACACTATGTGGTGTTGCAAGTTCTCCTTGTTCTGGTAAAAGAATAATAATTCATTTGGATGCACAATTTGGTGCTTTTCAATCAGCCTAACTCAAAATTCTGAAAAGGCATTTCAAATTTTTGTCTTTGATCTAATTTAAATATTCATATGACACAGGTTAAATCGCCTGATCTGCCAATAAGGTAGTGCAAAAGGTCCATTGCAGTTTACCATTCGGAAAGCATTAGCCTATTTGCGAGTAAATTATCTTGCTGAACTGAATTTAGCCTGTTAAATCACCTCAAGATTGCACAAGGAAGAAAACTATCTTTAATAGCCAATGGATTATTCTTATCATTGGAAATCATGTTCATCGAAGAAAATGACCAAGGAAAAGTCAGCAGTAGTAATTGGCTTTAAGGGATGTTATATGCCTAATCATCAAAAGGCGGTGAAACTGCACCTACTCAAAAAAATTTTGTGTGTGCCCTGGGTGCATCAGGACTGGATGCAGATAAAGGGAACCACTGAGAAGATACCCGCACACCAAAAAATTGCCTGAAACTGCCGCACAAAACAAATCCACAAGCTGAAATCAAATGCAAAAAATTAAGCTTTTATTTAGACATGGTGCCCTAACAAAAATTTGCTCAAAAAAAGAAAGGTGATAAAAACAGCAAACGTTTCAGTCCATTAAACCAGTGTTTCCCAACACAGTCCACAATAAACACACGTAATGCTGCTAATCATGAACTTGGTAAGTTACATCAGGTGAACTTAAGGAGAAACACAATAAATACCTGGATCTGACTGGTGTGCCTCGAGCACTGGGTTGGGAAACACTACATTAGGTACAAAGAAAGAGTTATGCGCACATCGCGTATAGGTGCAAGGCAATCAAATAAAACACGTCAATGAAGAATGGAGAAGACGCCTGCACACTTACTCCAAGCCACCAAGGAAATCTTTATTGAATAAAAAAGGACACCGTTTCAGTCCGATCTTCGTCTGGTCAACATATTTAAAAAGGAGGAACACACCCATATTATATTGTCCACACCAATAGGCTGACAAAATTAATTATAATAGGTGTGGTTAACCCTCCATTAAACGCCCAGAAAGGTCAGGAGAATACAAATTCAACATATAACACAAAAGGCGTAAATGGGAATACATGCAAAAAACAATAAACAATTGAAGCATAAAGCCACCAACTTCATTGTGAAAATTGTACGTAGAATGAAACTTCATACATACCAAGTATGTGAGTCACAATACATGCGCAAAAAGTCCTACCACCAATGTAGTTATAAATGTAATCAAAGAAAAGGTTTAAGATCATATTTTTGATGAAGTCCTCTAGATCTGAGAGTCTGGAGAGTAAAAAGATAAAAACTTTCTCATTTAAGCAAGAGGGCATTTATGTCACTTCCTCTTTGAGGAATTTGAACGTGCTCAATGCCACTGCATCTCAGAGAGACCACTGGGTGCATGGTTGGTCTCTCTGAAATGCAGTGCCAGCGGGCTTCGTTGGTCCTGAGTCTGAATGCAGCTCCTGTGTTCAGTTATCCTTGTTTTTAGTGCCCTTTGTGTTTTCCCCACATGTGCTAAACCACAAGGACATTTAATGAGATAAATGACATTTTTTGTGGAACACAATATAATAACACCCTTTATTTTCATTGTGTTTTCCTGAAACTGGCTGAGTATGTGGAACATTTGTATGAAAAATTGCACTGAGCACACAAGCCACAAGGATTATTTCCTGATGGAGGATTAAGGGAAGTAGCATTTCTAATAGGTAAGAGATAAGATTTTACCAACATTTGTCTCCAATTTGGGGGACCTTTGCACTAACTTGGGTAAATCCTTGAATTCATTTTGTAGCTGCAGCTGCAGAACTCAAAATATGCCAGTGCTTTCTCATAATTTTTTAATGAAGTTTTTGTCCAGAGTTTAATATTTTAAAAAAACATCTCTGAGCGTTATTTGTTCTTGATTGATCTTTTTTTGATAAGGTACTCTTCCTATATACAATATACAACCCCAATTCTGAAATAGTTGGGATGAAGTGTCAATTGTGAATAAAATCAAAATGCAATGACTTTCAGATCACATTAGCCAATATGTTATTTACAGAAGAACACAGATAACATTTCAAATGTTGAAACTGAGACATGTTACATTTTTATCCACAAAATGAGCTTAAATCAAATTCTCTGGCTGCAACAGGTCTGAAAAAAGTTGGGACACAGGCAAAGAAGGGCTGAAAGAGCAATACATAAACATAACATAAAGCCGAGGAGAATCATCTGAAATAACATTTAGCAAGTAATTAAGTTAACGGGCATCAGGTGTGTAACATGACTGGCTATAAAAGGGATGTCTTAGAAAGGCTGAGTCTCTCAGAAGTAAAGATGGCCAGAGGCTCTCCAACCTGTGGAGGCTTGTGTAAAAAAAATTGTAGAATACTTTAAAAACAAGTTCCTCAACATCAAATTGCAAAGGCTTTGAAGGTCTCATCATCAACAGTGCATAACATCATCAAAAGATTCAGAAAAACTAGAAAAATCTCCGTGTGTAAGGGACGAGGACTGAAGACCTAAACTGGATGCCTGTGATCTTCGGGCCCTCAGACGCCACACGCCACTGCATCACTCACCGGCATGATTCTGTCATTGACATTACTAAATGGGCCCAGGAATACTTCAAGACACCACAGTCTGTAAACACAGTCTGCCATGCCATCCACAGATGCCACCTAAAACTCTCATGCAAAAAGGAAGCAATTGTTGAGCATGATCCAGAAGTACCGCCGTGTTCGCCGTTAAAATGGACTGTAGCAAAGTGGCAAAGTGCCCTTTGCCGGCATCTCTGATGGTATGGGGATGCATTGGTGCATATGGTGTGGGACACTTGCATGTTTTAAAAAGCACCATGAATGCTGAAAGGTGTATAAAGGTTTTATAGCAACATATGCTCCTCTCCAGATGACATCTATGCCAGGGAAGGCCTTGTGTATTTCAGCAGGACAATGCAAAACCACATACTGCAGCTATTGCAACACCATGGCTTCTTAATAGAAGAGTTCATGTCCTGAACTGGCCTGCCTGCAGTCTTGATCTTTCACTGATTGAGAACATTTGGTGCATAATTAAACGAAAAATCTGTCAAAGGAGACCCAAAACTCTCCAGCAGCTGTAAGCCTGTATTAAACAAGAGTGGGATCAAATTCCAATGGCTAAACTCGAGAAACTTGTCTCCTCAATGCCCAAACGCCTCCACTGTGTGTTTAAAAAGAAGAAGGGATGCTACACCATGGTAAACCCTGTCCCAATTTTTTTTGAGACCTGTAGCAGCCGTCAAATTTGAAATGAGCTCATTTTGTCGATAAAATTGTAAAATTTCTCAGTTTCAACATTTGCTATATTATCTCTGTCCTATTGTGATAAAATACAGACTGGTGTGATTTGAAAGTCGTTGCGTTTTGATTTTATTCACAATTTACACTTTGTCCCAACTATTTCAGAATTAGGGTTGTATAAATAGGGGTGTGTTCCACTTTTTCAAACATGTTGACCAGATGAAGGTCCAAGTCGGATCGAAACATTGTCCTTTTTTAATCAAAAAAGATTTCCTTGGTGGCTTGGAGTAAGTGTGCAGGCTTCTTCTCCTTTCTTCATTAACACTGCATTAGACCGTCAGTGCAAATGACACGATTGCTTCACCACACAGATAAAGACAGGCAAGTTGCTAAACCGGTGTTATCAGTTAACCAGCTGAAATGACTGAAGGAAATGGGACCTGCTTACAAAACAGCACTAGCCACAATCAGATTTTTTTGAGCCCTGGGCAAACTTTTGTTACTGCACCATGTCTAAATAAAAGTTTGACTTTTTTGCATTTGATTTCAGCTTGTGGATTTGATTTATGTGGCAGTTTCAGCCCATTTTTTGGTGTGCGGGTATCTTCTTAGATGTTCTATGCCTACCCAATTTTCAGTTATGGGAAAGCTACGCATCTGGTGCATTTTGGTTATTGTAGGTTTGGTACCTTTGTGCAAAACTACAATGGATTGTCTCCTCAGTTCCCAAATGCTTACAGAGTGTTGTTCACAGAAGAGACAATGCAACTGTAGTAAACATGCTACTGTCCCAACTTTTTTCAAAACGTGTTGCTGGCTCCGAATTCAAAATGGGTGGATATTTTTGAAAAGCAATACAATTTCCCAGTTTCAACATTTAATGTAATCTTTGTACTGTTTTCAATTAAATATAGGGTCAAATTTGATTGATTTGCAAAACTGATTTGCAAATTATTGCATTCTGTTTTTATTTACATTTTACACATTGCCACAACTTTTCTGGATACGGGATCATACATCTACTACTACTGATACTAATACTACTACCTCTACTACTAATAATAATAGTAATAATAATAATAATAGCCATAATAATGCTGTTTGCGACTAGGAGCCTTAGAGTACAGAAAATTTATACCATACTCTCAGTCTTGTGAGAGGCTCTATTTTAGTAAATCCAAAGATTGACTATGACCAGTTCCCTTTCATTTTTAGGTTCACGGATTGCATTTTCAATGGCAAGAACCACAATGAGCTGCAAGCTGTCATGAATTCGGAACCAATCCTAGAGGAAATTCTGATTAAACGATCTCAACAAAAGAAGAGAACTTCACCGCTGAACTATAAAGAGAGGTTATTTGTGTTAACAAAGACAAGGTTAACATATTATGAGGGTTCTCCAGAGGTAAGTTTCAGATTTTAGACTGTGGAAGGCTGTTTTCTTAGTTTATTGTCGGCTGATTTGTTTTTTTTTTGTGTCCTGCGCAATCGTTAGAGGTCAAGGAAGAGCTGAGGATTCAGCATATAAAATGCCATGTTATGAATATCATGTTACAACCATAATTGCAATACTTGATTATCTCTTAAAGTTTAAGTTCCAAAATATTCCCCCAGTGTGCATATTAGTATTTGACTGTTACTATGCATGATTGACAAAATAGGTTTGCTGTGAGATTGCGGAAAAACAGACGACTGATTTAATTAAAATATGAAAACAATCTCATATTCGTAGGTAATACCGCATGTTTAAGATTATACCATTTAGATGGTATAGAAATTTAGATTGGTTTTATGATATAAAAAAAAAACAGTTGGGCTTCACTGCAACTTTATTTGGCAGCTTCTGCTTTCATACCAACCCCCTCAACTCTAGGTTTTTGTGCAATAACCACATGAATCTTCATGTGATTTCCAGGAAGTGTTAGGCTATGGGTTGAAGTGAAGGCGACTCCACGAGTACCTCTTACTGGCAAACATACAATCTATCCCCTGACCGACAGACAGACAGACAGACAGGCAGGCAGACTGACAGACAGCACAGAACTGGGTCACGAAGTGTCCTCATCTCATACTTCCTATTTTTGCTGCATGCCAGTTATGCAAGCTATTGAGTGGCACTGTGATATGCATGTGCTGTATCACAGTGACTTTTCTGTCCCTGTTGGTGTCGGAAGTGTTTTTAACAGCAAATGCAATATCTGTGTTTGGTTTCATAGAGGAAGACAAAGAAGGGCTCTGTTGAGCTGCAAAAGATTAAGTGTGTGGAAATAGTAAAAAATGGAGGTGTGCTTATTCCCTGTCAGAATAAGTATCCATTTCAGGTACAGTATCATTATGCTATTTCAGCTTTTTCACTGACAATACCAGGGGCGTAATCCCAAACAGAAACTAGTTTTTAATTGGAATATATTCAGTACCTTGTGTTTGAAGAAAATGGTTTCTCCTTTCTTTAGGTTGTGTATGATGGCACTACACTGTACATTTTTGCCCCAAGCAATGAGAGCAGAAGCGTTTGGGTTCAGAATTTGAAGGAGGGTAAGCAACTGGCATTGAAAAAAGCACATAAGGGTCATTCAATGTCAAATGTCCGAATGGCTCCCACTTGACCATCTCAGATTTGGCTGAAAAAAATCCAGCCAGTGCATTCACCTCCTAATAGGAGAATTCCAAAATTTTAGCTCTCAACTCCTTATACAACCCCAATTCTGAAATAGTTGAGACGAAGTGTAAATTGTGAATAAAATCAAAACGCAATGACTTATAAATCACACCAGCCAGTATTTCATTCACAATAGAACAGAGATAACATAGCAAATGTTGAAAATTAGAAATTTTACAATTTTATCCACAAAATGAGCTCATTTCAAATTTGATGGCTGCTACAGGTCTCAAATATCAGGACTGCAGGC
This sequence comes from Gymnothorax reevesii, assembly GCA_029721435.1. Lineage (NCBI taxonomy): Eukaryota > Metazoa > Chordata > Actinopteri > Anguilliformes > Muraenidae > Gymnothorax > Gymnothorax reevesii. The sequence goes on from CM056579.1 coordinate 78,200,700, forward strand.
AGGCCAGTTCAGCACACAGACTTTTCTACTACGAAACCATGCTGTTATAATAGCTGTAGTATGCATTGTCCTGCTGAAATACACAAGGCCTTCCCTGGAATAGATGTCATCTGGAGGGGAGCATATGTTGCTCTAAAACCTTTATATACCTTTCAGCATTCATGGTGCTTTTTAAAACATGCATGTGTCCCACACCATATGCACTAATGCATCCCCATACCATCAGATGCTGGCTTTTGAACTGAATGCTGATGACAGGATGGGTGGTCTCTCTCCTCTTTAGCCCGGAGGACAGGACGCCCATGATTTCCAACCAGAATGTCAAATTTGGACTCGTCTGACCACAGCACACTTTGCCACTTTGCTACAGTCCATTTTAATTGAGCCTTGGCCCACAGAACACGGCGGCGCTTCTGGATCATGCTCAACAATGGCTTCCTTTTTGCATGATAGAGTTTTCGGTGACATCGGTGGATGGCACGGCGGACTGTGATTACTGACAGTGGTTTCTTGAAGTATTCCTGGGCCCATTTAAGCAATGTCAATGACAGAATCATGCCAGTGAATGATGCAGTGGCGTCTGAGGGCCCGAAGATCGCGGGCATCCAGTGAGGTCATCGGCCTTGTCCCTGATGCACAGAGATTTTTCCAGTTTCTCTGAATCTTTTGATGATCTTATGCACTGTCAATGATGAGACCTTCAAAGCCTTTGCAATTTGACGTTGAGGAACATTGTTTTTAAAGTATTCCACAATTTTTTTTTCGCAAGCCTTCTCGGGTTGGAGAGCCTCTGGCCATCTTTACTTCTGAGAGACTGAGTCTCTCTAAGACATTCCTTTTATAGCAATTAGACATCTGATGCCAGTGAACTTAATTACTTGCTCAATGTTCTTTCAGCTGATTCTCTTATATATTAATTGCTTTTTCAGCCCTTTTTTTTTTTGTCTGTGTCCCAACATTTTTGAAACCTGTTGCAGCCAGAAAATTTGAAATGAGCTCATTTTATGGATAAAAATGTAAAATGTCTCAGTTTCAACATTCAAAATGTTATCTATGTTCTATTGTAAAAAACATATTAGCTTATGTGATCTGAAAGTCATTGTGTTTTGATTTTATTAATTATTGACACTTCATCCCAACTATTTCAGAATTGGGTTGTAGTTTTGTCAGAAAAAATTGTTTTGCAACGAAGTTCCGGCCCTTTTTGAACAGCGATTTCTGAGGAGCCACTTTCAGATGGCTATATCTAGAAAAATATTTCAGCTAGGTCCTTCAAATTTTCAGGGGTGGAAATCTGCTACTCTAACTTGTGGAATTTGGACTTATGAATGTGTCCCTTTAGTTCATCATATGTGGCAGTCCACAGAAAAGGGTGTACAAGGGATTTTTTACGTAATGGATCATCAGATGCACTTAACTCACTGACCAAAATATCCCTTATATACCCTTTTCCTGTGGACTGTCATATTTATTTCTGGGTGCTTGAATTTGCTCGAAAATTTAGTATATTTGAAGGACTGCAAAAAACGTACCGTCAAAGACAGGGATTTGGTGTTGCACACCCAGCTTCCTATTTATGCTGTGTATTTTGTTCTCTAATTCACCCCCTCTCTTATGAATAATCTAGAAAATATTAAGGCTTGAAAATGAAAAAAAAAAATTGTGCTATTTTTAACATTTTATACCAAAGAAATGACACCATCCATCAACATCAAATTGACTGTTTTAGAAATATTAGATGCCTGTTATTAACATATCCAAAATTTGTGATGGGGTTCTGCTTTATTTTCTCAAAATAATTTTTTTTTAAATAGTATTTTTGTGGACACACCATTTAATGGCATCAAAGGCATATTCAAACATTATTTTATAAAATGCACATAGTTAATGATAGAAAGCTTAAACTCAACAAAGTGAATATGCCTTTGAAGCCATTAAGTGTTGTGTCCATAAAAATAAGATAGTTTCAAAAATTTATTTTGAGAAAATAAAGCAGAACTGTCATGATTCTGATCTGCTTTGCCATGTCCCTGATCTGTTTGCCTTGTTTGTATTTGGATCTTTGCTATGCCTGACTATGCCTTGGATTATGTATTGTGATTTGGTTGCTTAGATTTGTTCATGTACTGTCTAGTTTAGTTTTTCCATGTTTTGCATTTTGCCATATTCCATTCCTGCAGTTATATTCTGGTCTATGTGTTTGTTTTTACCATGTATTGCACTTTGTCTCCCCCTGTCTGATCTTCCGTCATGTGTTTGCTCTCAGCCCCAGTACTGCATGCCACACTTTCTGGTGACTTAATGGATTCTGGGTTTCAACCATTCCTTCCATTCTCGTTTACTTCCTTCATCTTGCTTTTTCTATATTACTAACCAATACGAACAGTTTGTTGTTTTTGCTAAATTACTAACCAAGACTAACATTGTACAAAGTACTAACTTACTAACAAGCACTGGGGATTGTATAGCTGCACTCTACTAATTGACTAACTATCTCTCAGCATTCGCCCTGTTCTAGTCTCCGCCTCTTGCCTTCACTCAATTTACTTTGCTGTGTTTCTTGCAGATTCTCTGCACCTGTCTCATCACTGTTCTGCCACTCACTCTGTGCACTTAGAAATCCCTGACCGGATCTGTTTGTTCTGTCTATAGGCTGTCTTGTGATCCCTGTCCACCTTTTTGGCTTTTGCCTGTTTCATGTGATTAGGTACTTCCTCATGTTCATTCCTTTGTAATTAGTTTGATCCAATTAACCTGCTCCCTGCATAGCACGTAACCTTCCTCTTGTCTATTTAAACAGTCTTTTCACTCACAGCTCTTGTCAGAACGTTGATCAATACTTCTTTGTGCAGAGCGCCTCGTATGCTATTGAATATTGTTTTGCTTCTACTGGATAGTCTGACCTTTATTCCTGCCATATCCCTTTTAGTACTGTTTTTGTCTGTCTGGATTTTGACCTATTTTTGTATGACCACGAGTTCTGTGTTTGGATGCCCTGTGTATGACCATTGGCTTTGCCCATCGACTACAACTTTTTGCCTTTCGTTTTTGTACCTCTGCCCATCTGTCTTACTGGTTCTGACCCCTGCCTGACTAGTCGATACTGTTTTTGGATTTCATATTGTGGCTTGGCGATTCCTGTGTATTTTGGCTTTGACTTGGACCCCATTAAAGGCATACGTTTTTTGGATTTCGTCTCTCGCGAGTGGTTTCTGAACGGTACCTCACAAGAACCCAGTATTAAATTTTGGATATGTTAATAACAGGTATCTAATCTTTCTAAAACAGTCAATTTGATGTTGGTGGATGGTGTCCTTTTTTTGGTATAAAATGTTAAAAATAGCAGAAATATATATATTTTTTTTTCCATTTTCAAGCCTTAAGATTTTCTAGATTATTCATAAGAGAGGGGCTGAATTAGAATACAAAATACACAACATATATGGGAAGCTGTATGTGCAATACCAAATCCTGGTCTTTGACATTAAGCTTTTTACAGTCCTTCAAATGTGCTACCGCAGAGTAAAATTTTTGAGCAACTTTAAGTGCCCAGAAATATATCGTCACCCTATTAAAATAATGGCCTAAGTCATTTTTTCAAGTTTTTGAGAAAACACAAAAAACATTATGAAAGCATTATCAAGAGATTGATTTAGGCCAAAAACTCATTTTCATCAAAAAATTACTTAGGCCATGATTTTAATGGGTGACGATGTGATGAACTAGAGGGACACATTCATAAGTCCATACTCCTCAAGGTAGAGTAGCAGATTTCACCCTTGAAAAGTTGAAGGACCTATCTGAAATACTTTTCTAGATATAGCCATGTGAAAGTGGCTTCTCAGAAATAACTGTTCAAAAAGGGCCGGAACTTTTTATGACAAAACTGTTCGGAGTTGAGAGCCAAAATTGGATTTACCCTATGAGGTGGTGTATGCATCCACTGGACTTTTTTTCAGCCAAATCTGAGATCAAGTCAAGTGGGAAGTTTCTCTGAAATTTGGACACTTGACATGGAATGACCCATAATTGACATAAAGCTCTACAACGTATAATGAAAACAGCAACTATTTCAAATGACAAATATGTTTTTGTTCTCCTGATTCTGACCTTAAGAGGTTACCTTATTTACATAATACCTACTTGTTGGACAACTTGTCTACGATTTTCAGCTTGTCTTAGATTTTCTAAAACATTATTTACTTTAACTGAATATCCTGTGTTGTGCAGGTTTCAGCATGGTAAGATATTTTGGTGGAGAGCATGACCAGTGGCCTACTGTGGAAAAACTTTGTGTTGTTTGGTCTGGCTTGGACAAATTTTTTGCAGGTTAACAACCTACTGTTAGAGTTTGATAAAACTACGTAAATGGCAATATTATTTAGCTCATTTAAACATTCCCAGAAAAGTTCACAATGCTTATTAACCAAAGATGTCATGATGTTACATGGCTGGAGTTGAAGTCAGACTTTGCATGTGTTTGCTTGCCATGCTGTTTGCAATGTAATTTATTTTTGGTCGTGCAATCTACATTGTCAGCATTCAAACTGGCTCACTTGAAGAAAGACATTGTATCTGTTACACTGTTTTAATGATTGTGGGATAGGATACATTAGAGAAGATATTCCTGTGATATTAAGCTAATTTTTTTTCCTTAGCTGAGTATAATATTTTTTTGATGCAGAGATTAAAGGGAATCCCACAGTTATGGCCAAATTCCACCCTCAGTTTTGGCAGGAAGGGGTGTGGCTCTGCTGCCGACAGACTGAGAAACTGGCACTTGGCTGCGAAGAGTACAACCTGTTTGGAGACAGTAAGGCTAATTCATGTCAACAACAACAACGGGTGTGGTATTGTGTGCATTCCTATAGGGAATAGCTTGTAAAGTACAATGTAAATAAATGTGTGCTTTAGAATAGTCTTGATACATATATAGCCTTATGAAGATGTAATGACAGAACGGTCAAATGAACCATCACTTTTTATTTTCATGCCATAAATGATGACAGTATTGCAGTGGTTCATTTGGTTATGTCGTGACGCGATAACTGCTTGAGGAACTCTACCGAAAGCTGAGATTGCAGAGGCCAAAGAGCTTGTTGCTTCCTTGTTTCAGTTTCACGAAAACCGCTTCCCCCAATTCCTGGAAATGAAACATCTGGAAAGGTATTTCAATGATTTCCATTTAGCGTGTCAGTTTAATGCGAATTTTCAGTTATTCAGCATTTGTAGAATATGCAGTTCTGATGTGTTCTTTGTGACAGCAGTATAGAATATTGGTCAATGGAATTACAGTGTCTATAAATGTCTTTTACCGCTTCACCAGGCGCACAGCCTATAAGACATTACAAGCGATTTCAAAATGTCTGTTGTGACATAACAAGGAGGTGGACCACTTTGAAAAATGATTAATTCTTTGGCTAAAGTGGATGAGTTCTTCTTGCCTCTTCGCAGCTGCTTCACTGTGTGATGTCACAGCAGATTTTGGTCTATTTGGCTAATTGCTGTGCGCCTGGTGTTATGATTGGGGACCTTTAATGTAATGGTTGCTTGGAGTCAGCTTATATTCAGATGCCCAAAGTATTATGTATTAATGTATCAGTTCCCAAAACCTATCTCTCTTCATTAAGAGGGTCTTCTCCTTGGCCTTTATGTCAAAGCAAAAATATTCTCAGTGCTGCACCTGACTTTGCTAGAAGTAATTTGGTCCTCTCCCGCAGGCAACCCGTCGACCTCCTCCACCCCCTCCTCCAGAAGAATTTGAGGCTGAGAGCAATGCGAAGGAGCCGCAGGAGGTGGTGGCCATCGCCCTATATGATTTCGATGGGAAGGAGGTCCATGATCTGACCCTAGTAAGGGGGGAAGAGTATGTGATTGTGGATGAATGCAACGCAAATTGGTACAAAGCTCGGAATAAATACGGGTATGTAGCTCTTCACGCTGTCTCAGCAGTGCTTGCTTTATTAGCAACCCAGGCTTCAGGGACAACAGCCACAAAAAATTAACAAGCTGAAAATAAAATTCAGTTTATCAACAACTGTGGCTATTTTTGAATATTGTTATGCATTGCAAGATGTATATATGAAAGAACTGAACTGTACAATGTCTGTTTTTGCTAGCAGTGTTGCATTCTAGGGGTTTAGCACAGCCATTTTCTGCTGTGGGAAACCTTTGGGGTCATGTCTTGGTGGAAATCCCAGATATGCTAATATCTTGAAAATGCACACTTGATTCTGCAGATGATTGCACGTGGTTAAATTCATTTTTTGTCTAGAGTGAGCCGGAGTCTAGCTGATTATTTGGATGGTTGTGTTGCGATGACAAGAACTTGCTTAATGTATACAATGTTGTAGACAAACTGTATGTATATTATTTGCAACAGTTGTCAGTGTGACGTAGTGTCTAGCGGGTGTACATAACACTTCTCGGGGCTTTTCATAGGGAAAAATAATACAAATATTGTGACAGGTAGTTCATGAGCCAGACCCTCAAATTTCACTCATTGGTACCACCTGGGGGGAGAAATTGCTATGATGATTTTTTTGATAGACCCATGTCCATAGTAACAGAAAAACGTTGAAGCCAAGCTGAGATCCTCAGCTTAGTGGAAGAAAATCGACTTGCTGGGAGGTTGAGTCGAAAATGGGACACAATTTTTTGGGGTAGGGGAAATGAAAAATGCCATAACTTTGGTGTTCAAAGTGATAAAAAGACAAATCACCCCTCATTATCCCCCGCCGCGCGTTTAGCGCGAACCGGGGATATAGTATTCAGCTCCATCTGTACGCCCGTCCGTCCGTCCCGAACATTGTTTGCGCGATATCTCAAGAAGGAGTCAACCTATTTCAATTCTTTTTGGTACCAACCTTCCTACAGGGAATGCGTAGACACCAGTCAGTTTTGGTGACCTAACGGCGGGGGATATAGTCACTTTAGTGACAAACTCTTGTTTTGTTTGTTTTGATGAGCTCTACCTAACAAATAATAAAGTATGCAAATTAAGTCGACCCGAAGGTCACCACTGATCAAAAGGTCACAAATTTTGGGCCCTGCCTCAAATCTGAATGCCGATTATAAAAAACGCCATAGGAATCACATAAATGAGTTAATTAACTATAGTTATTAAGTTATTAATAAAATAGTTAATTTCACAGGTTAAGACCTCTAAAAGATTATTCAGGATACAAACAAGTCGACATGGTCAACAACATCCTCCGCCAATCGTGTGCTTCTTATTTTCGAAATCCATCAAGGCCTTTATGGTCTGAAGCTACACACCAAATTTGGTTACTGTATCTGTAGTAGTTTCTGAGTAAAGCTGTCCCCTTTATCTCAGATGGACGCACGGAAGGACGGACCTATATCCTATCCCCCGTGTTGGCGGGGGATAATAATGAATATTTTCCTTATCAGCTGGGTGACGCAGAACTCTTGGACCGATTTTCAGTAAGTGGTAAATTTCTTGATTTTCAAGTAGGGGAAATACAATGTGCAATACCTTTGGATCTGACCGGATGTTGTATACAGTATATACATATTACCACTTGCTTATTAAGAACTTTAGGTATCAAAATACAGATTATGCAAATTAGTTAAACTTCAATGTCATCAGAGGTCAGAGGTCAAATCAGGATGCCAGTTATGGAAATCAATACAAATATCACATAAAACCAGATTTTAACCAGAAAAAAGTACTTATATCACAGCCAATATATGATTTAAAGGTATTTTAGGGCATATGGAGAGAGTATTACATTTAGAGCTAATTTATTAACCCCATCTTCCCCGTCTTCATCTTCCTCCCTATCTTCAATATCCTCTCTGTAAGCCGATTCTTCCTCTTCTTGGTTGGAACAATTTGCTATTTTGCATTTGTATGTGCACTTAATTTATTCTGGATACAAGTGCAAGTTTCCTTAGAGCACTCTCTAGAATATGTACAAGAGAGAAGTTCATAAGGACGTCTGGGGCAGGAGGTGCATGACTCCAGTCACTGCTCAGGTCCTCATTTCCAAGGCACAACCCATGCCCAACAGGTGATGTAATTTGAGGAGACGCTTCTCAGCTTCTCTTCCAGACAGCACACTGGTAGTTTGCCCTCTTGCAATGATTCACTAGAGATGCTGAATATGGTGGAAGTTGCCAGGATTCCGCTTCACCTTTTTCGCGCGCAAAACAGATTGAATCGCAGCTCATTGACCTTCTCTATATTTGTGCGTCAATTGTATATATCTTGCAGGTAAAGCTTTCAGGTTTCTCGACGAGATTGTCTGAAATGTTCCAGTCACTACCAAGTTGCGTCATTGTCTCAAGATGTGTCTCATGTCCAAGCAGTTTCAAAAGCAGCTAGTTTCACTCTCCCAGCAAATGCGCTGACAGAATCGCACCCAGTGAATGCGTGCAGGCACAGTAACGATTGACACTTGCTTTCACCTAGGACACTTGCAACCTTTTGCACATCAGTATACTGAGTGCGTGTTCTTATGCCACTTTTGATGTAAATGGGGCAGGATATCTAAGATGAAAAGGCAACACATGGCACAAGTGTCAAGCGTTGCTGGGGTTGCACGCATTCACTGGGTGCGATATTGTCAGCACTTTTGCTGGGAGAGGGAAAATAAACTGCTTTGAAACTGCTTGGACGTGAGAAACATCTTGAGACAATGACGCAACTTGGTAGTGACTGGAACATTTCGAACAATCTCGTCAGGAAACTTCAAAGCTTTACCTGCAAGATGTATACAATTGACGCACAAATATAGAGCAGGTCAATGAGCCGTGATTCAATCTGTTTTGCGCTCGAAAAGGTGAAGCAGAATCCTGGCAACTTCCACCATGTTCAGCATCTCTAGTGAATCGTTGCAAGAGGGCAAACTACCATTGTGCTGTCAGGAAGAGGAGCTTAGAAGCGTCTCCTCAAATTCCATCACCTCTTGGGCATGGGTTGTGCCTTGGAAATGAGGACCTTAGCATTGACTGGAGCAATACACCTCCTGCCCCAGACGTCCTTGTGAACTTCTCTCTTGTATATATTCTAGAGTGTGCTTACCTTTAAATCATACATTGGCTGTGAAATAAGCAATTTTTTCTGGTTAAAATCTGGTTTTATGCAATATTTGTAATGATTTCCATAACTGGCATCCTGATTTGACCTCTGACCTCTGATGACCTTGAGGTTTGACCAATTTGCATAATCTGTATTTTGATACATAAAGTTCTTAATAAGCAACGTAAGGATTACTAATACGTACATTTAATCCTTTCAGATCCAAAGATATTGCACATTGCATTTCCCCTACTTGAAAATGTACCTCTGATCGAAAATCGGTCCAAAAGAGTTCTGCGTCACCCGGCTGATAAGCAAAATATTCATTATCTGTATCCTGAATCATCCTTTAGAGGTCTTAACCTGTGAAGTTAACTATTTTAGTGGGGTGAATTCTCATTTATGTGATTCCTATGGCGTTTTTTATTATCGGCATTCAGATTTGAGGCAGGGCCCAAATTTTTGAGCTTTTGACCTGTTGTGACCTTCAGAATGACCTAATTTGCATAATTTGTTATTTGTTCGGTAGCGTTCATCAAAACAAACAAAATGAGGGGTCATTTGTCACTTGGAACACCAAAGTTATGGCATTTTTCCATTTCCCCTACCCCAAAAAATTGTCCCATTTTTGACTCAACCTCCCAACTTAAGTCGATTTTCTACCACTAAGCTGTGGGTCTCAGCTTGGCTTCAAAGTTTTTGTTATTATGGACATAGTTCTAACAAAAATCGTAGTGGCAATTTCCTCCCCAGTTGATACCAATATCTGGTCCGCCTCATGGACTAAGGGTTACCTAAGGTTACCCTCTATGCACTGAGGGGTCTATTCTCCCATGTGCGTATTCTTACCTCGACTTAAGTCTGTGCATTACGCGCCCCGAAGGCAGTTACGCGCTTGGGGCGGAGCAAGGCCAAAATCGGGGCGTGTCTGGGCGTTTCTCATGCAAATAACACTTACACGTATTCTCCCCCTGGCTTACGCGCTTTTTCTGTTAAGCGCCTTTGAGGGCTGTATTAAGGTCAAGCGCCAACATAAGGCGAAATGGAATATTGCGTTTGATATCGGTTCTTGGCCGAATTTTAACATTCATTTTACTTTATTTAACATGGTAAAGGTTGAGACATTCAATATTTGATTGTTCATCCTTATTTCTAAAGTACATTTCTCATAACAATAATAAATTATCAAACAGAATCATCATATGATATTACGCAACGGCCTGTTCTCCAGTTACAAACGCATTACAAACAATAACAAACATACCGGTGGTCATCAAGGTCACAACTGTGCTGTCGCTCCTGGCATCTGGGTCGTTCCAGAGAGTGGCTGGTGATGTCATACACACATCACAGGCGTCTGAGTCAAGGTGTCTGACGCAGTTCGTTGATGCTCCAAGTCCATGCACTGCCACTGCAGAAAGAGTGGATGCCATCCCCTCCTCCTGTGCAGTGAAATGCACAGGGAATGATGGTTGCCCACCACCTGTTGCGTGCACACTTCTCCGGTGTGCAGTGAGCCTGGCTTTTACAGCGCCCCGCAGATCTCTCCATTTAGGCTAGTCTATTTTGCCGTCACGACCGCTTGACACGCGCAGTTGTCACAGATGTGGACTTAAAGTTTGTAGGCATATACACGGCGTCGGCGATTCAGCTAAAGGGCTATTATGCCGCCTGCCCAGACAGCAATTCACGCTGGATAGTTATTTTGCCGTCTGCTCTGACGCGTTGCCCTACTTCTCCTCAAGGCTATACTTTTACTACAGCCGCGGACGGCACTACAACTGTTCGCCATGTTATTTGACCGTCGGATCGGGTATAAGTTAACCAGAAGCATTTTTAATTTGCAGAGCACGCGAACTAACATGCATTAGCTGATAAGCGGTCATGACTTAGTTTGAATGTAATCTGTCACGCGAAAAATTCGTTTCGTGTCCCGTGTGAAAGCGGCTTGTGTATTCGCGTCTTTGCATTGACTTTGAATGTAGGCTAATCTGTCCTGCGAAAAATTTAGTTTTGTGTCTGATGTGAAAGCAGCTTTATGGACCGTACGCGACAGAGAGAGCTATTTCATCTCCGCCTTTTTCGGCTTTATTAGCCACAAAAATTTCTGAAGGGGGAGGAAATTATATCGAGGTAGTGCAGAGAAATCATTTGTAAACCGGTAAGTCCACATCTGTGAAATCTGGTTTTCGGCTTTGGCTTGACGTCGTCATCATTGTCTTCATGTTCTATTAGCAAATGAGACTGCTCTATATGTTCGTGATAAACTAAAAAGTTGTGATATTCTCACGAGGGAGGAGAATTATTTTCTATTGAGGATATCTGTACTAACTAACTCGAGTCTTTGTAATTTTCTTTTTTTTTTTTTTACCATTGATAATACTGTGTATTTTAATGTGTGAATAAAGATATTATTAAATAGGCTACTCTAGATTGAGCCCCACCCTGGCCAATACCAAAGCCCTACCCATTTCTTATCAATTTTAGCCTACAAAGAATATCCGACATGGGAAGAATCATTATCAGTAAATTGGATAATTGATTATAATCAAATATTCGGCACAAGTTCAAGTGAATGTGTCGCTCAAATCAAATGGGACATAATAGGCTAGGGATATGGAATTCCGTCATTACTGAGGCGGTTTCGGGGCGGGGAGATGACCGCGTGCGGGGTTCGAATCCTTTGTTAAAGCGTTTCCATGTCCTTTAGTTGCAAAGCTGACATCGGAGTAGTTTTAGCACATATTAGCACATTGTCAATGCTCTGATTGCGCTGGTTGAGAAGCGCTAAATTCTTTTTGCTATTGCATTATCGCGGCAATTTGTTTGCATGGCTTTAATGCCATGGTGGCTATAGAGTAAGAAATAAAAAAGAGATGTCTGTATTACTTCTTGTAATTGGCACAGACATACATAGGCCTACTATTATAAAACCTCGTATCTTCAAAATGATAAACTTCACAGGAAAATAAATGAAAAAAAAAATATATATATTGATAAATATAATTTTAAATATAAATAAAATAAAACATGTTTAATTCTGCGTGTAATAATAGTGGACATACGAGTTTTTGTTTCTAATCAGTTTGGAGATACAAGGTTTTATCAGCAGGCCCACGATTTTCACGTTCAAAGTCTGGTTTGCGTTTTCCATGGACCGCAACTGCATTTTAATGGTTAATCAGAAAACCCTTGTTCCATGTTTTCCTGATGGCCATAATCAATGAGCTTTGTACAGAGTCTGCCTCTCTTTTGGATTAGTCACACCTCTTTCATAAGGCCGCCTTAACTTTTGAAGTTAAGCGCTGTGGCTGTGATCGAAGCGAGTAGGGGAGAATACGCGTAACTCAAAGGCGCTCAACTCGAATCGCGTAAAAAAGGACTTACGCGCTAATGGGAGAATAGACCCCTGAGTGAATGAGGAAACTTGGGAATGAAACAATGTTCTGAGCAACATCCAAACTTAAATATAATGAAAAACCTTTTATAGCATGTGTTGTTGTTGCCATTTCATGCCAATTTTTAAAATCAGCAATAAGAAAGGGCACAGCACCTATGTCTTGTTAAAAATGATCCTGTCTGCTTATTCAGGGAGGAAGGGTATGTCCCCAGCAATTATGTTGCTGAAAAGAAATTGGGCCAACTTGACCAGTATTTGTAAGTGTTGCAAAATTTTTTTATTTACCTTTGTTTTACTTATTTGCTGTTGTTCAATTTAAGATTTAAGACCATTGCTGCTAATGACTCAGATATTATTTAACCCATTAATGCCCAAATTTCTTTTCAAAGTAAAAATTAAATTTTTTTTATCGTATATGGTGTACAGTGAATGTGTAATGCTTAAATTCTGGTGGTAAATTATTACTTTGTCATTGAGGACCCCAAATATGCATGTCCCATTACAAATGTACACAGATTGTTGAAAGCATAAAAAACATTATTCTGAGAAAAACATATTTAATGATATAATCTCCAGTTTTTGTTCTTGGTGTTGAGTAAAAAATGTCTTGGATAAAAATGGCACACTTGCCTTTTACAGCGTGGCATAGTGCTGTTACAGATTCGAGAAATTCATGCAAATGGTGGCCCCCACCACTACTGTAAAGGGAGACTACTGTCATTAGCGCTTTTCCAGGATGCAGATTATTTCCCTTGATTAACCTACAGCAGCTTAGTCATAGTAATGAATTCACTTGGGTCACACAGGTTAAAATGTGCCGCACCCCAAAAATGGGACAGTGGTCATTAATGAGTTAAAATACACAAGTAGGCCTAAGGTACTTTCCTCATTTTTTTCACCAATTTTTGTAATTTCAGAATGAATCATTATTGCTTATATTAAATTAACCTTGTATCTGTTGCTCTCTCTTACCCTAGTTGGTACAGTAAAAATGTCAACCGAAACCAAGCCGAACAGCTACTTAAAAAAGAGGTGTGTGAAAGTTTGCAAATGTGAAAGTAATGGCAGTGCACTGTACAATAATGCATTGAGATGAAAGGGGGTGTCAGTTCCTCTGGCTTTTTCTACTACCTTTGTTTCACATTTCATATTTAAAGTTCTATTCTATTGCTCATCTACAGCGCCCTCCATAATTATTGGCACCCCTGGTTAAGATGTGTTAAAAGCCTTAAAATAAATTACATTTTTGTTGCAGAAGCATACTCTCACACTGAAAATTGTAGAAACATGTAACCTTCAACTCAAGTGAATTTTAAGGGAAAAAAAATCTCATTAATTTTTCATAAAATCAACAACTGGAACAGTGGTAAACAAGCCTGGACCAGGACACAAGGTTATTTTGCCACCACGCACTGTAAGGAGGATGGTAAGAGAAATAAAAAGTTCCCCAAGGCTCACTGTGGAAGAATTGCAAGAAATGGTAGCATCTTGGGGGCACAAAGTCTCCAAAACAACCATCAGGCGCTATCTACATGCCAACAAGCTGTTTGGGAGGCATGCACGGAAAAAACCTTTTCTCACTCACAATCATAAACGCAAACGTCTAGAGTTCGCCAAGCGGTACTGGGAATTCAACTGGGACCGTGTGCTTTGGTCAGATGAGACCAAGATATAGCTTTTTGGCAACAAGCACTCTAAGTGGGTCTGGCAGAACACAAAAGATGAGTATGCAGAAAAGCACCTCATGCCCTCCGTAAAGTATGGGGGAGGATCGGTGATGCTGTGGGCCTGTTTCTCTTCGAGAGGCAGAACCTTGTTGGGGTGCATGGCATGAACGCTTTGAAATACCAGGACCTTTTAAATCAAAATCTGGTGGCCTCTGCCCGAAAGCTGAAGATGGGTCGTCACTGGGTCTTTCAGCAAGATAATGACCCTAAACATGTGGCCAGATCTACACAGAAATGGTTCAACAGACGCAGAATCAAGCTCCTCCCATGGCCATCTCAGTCCCCTGACCTCAACCCCATGAAAACCTGTGGAGTGAGCTGAAGAGGAGAGTGCAGAGGAGTGGACCCAAGTCGTTGGATGATTTAGAGAGATTGTGCAAAGAGGAATGGTCGAAGATCCCTCTTTCTGTATTCTCCCATCTTGTGAAACATTATAGGAGAAGATTAGGTGCTGTTTTGTTGGCAAAAGGGGATTGTACAAAGTATTAACATCAGGTGCTAATAATTGTGGCACACATGATTTGATGTAAAAGAACTATTTCTTAATGTGGGATTTTTTCCCACTGAATAAATGCACTTGAATTAGAGGTTGGATTTTCCTCTTTTTTTATTGTGGTCCTATATTATTTAGAAAAAAACTCAATTTATTAGAAGCTAAAGAACACATCTTACCCAGGGGTGCCAATAATTATGGAGGGTGCTGTATCCTCTCAGCACCACTGAAATTTCATATTGATTTTTGCAACTGACAACAGACAGTTTAGGTTACAATGGCATATTTGACAGGGGCGCTTGTTAGAGTGCACACCTCCACCTGCATCAGTTTTTACCTTTTTTGCTGACCCTTTTGCTAATTTTGACCTTGACTTGTGAAAATGTTTTCACCTTTTAATGTTGACATCTATAACTTTTCCACATAGTTTCATCAAAATCGTCATCAAAATCCTGCTTGCAAACGGACAAGTGATTGAATCAGTTGCATCAACTGAGAGCTTGCTGAAAGTGTTGATTAGAATGTAAAGTAATACATTTATTCTGACCTTTGAAGGTCGAAATTTTGCCATTTTTGGCTACTGCCAATGCCTAGCTATCATTCACTTTTTTATCAAAGTGTCTCCTGAATTGTGAGTTTACTGAGCGATAATAGAAATTATCAAATTTCCTATTGGTTATAATGGGAAAAGTTTGTTGTCATGGAAATCGGACGTGAATGGACAGATTTCTCTCGCATTTTATAGACATGTACATATCCCTAATCAAATGTCATGTACCAAATTTTAAGTCAATTTTATGAATACTGAAGATTTCACGGGCCCTACTGATGAAACGGGGGTGATCCCTCTGATATAAAATTTTGCATCATATGATGCAATGTTGAAATGACAATCAAATGGGTTTGGTTTCAAGTTATTTGTAGCACTCTGGGGGACGTTATTGATATATATACAGTTGGCTCTTAAATTACTGGCATCCCTGACTGGCAATGCTCAAACAATACCTTAAAAAATATAAACAATATAATTATAGAGAAATGGAATATACAGTGCTGTGTAAAAGTATTTGCCTCCTTCCTTATTTATTTTTATTTTTTTTCACATACTCAGTCCATATGAAAATGCACCACTCACGAAATCTGGAATAGCTCCACGGATTGATATGTGAAGTGTAAACGTATGATACATTTGAGATAATGAATGATTTAAGAAGACATGTAAACATCATTCAATTTCATTCACGATAATGTTAATGCGCGAGAGAGGTTTAACTGGTATAGGGGTCAAACAGGAAAGTCAATAACGGGTGTGACCGCCATTTGCATTGACACATGCGGTGCATCGTCGTCGCATGGAGTTGATCAGTCTCTGGATAGTGTTCTGAGGGATAGCATTCCACTCCTGCACAAGGACAGCCTCAAATTCTCGGATGTTGTCCATCTGGCGTCGACGTGAAAGACGTCGTCCAATTTCATCCCATAAGTGCTCGAAAGGGGAGAGGTCGGGTGACAGAGCTGGCCACTGAAGCACGGGGATGTTCTGCTGTGCAAGGTACTGCATGGACACCCTTGCAGTGTGTGCCCTAGCGTTGTCCTGTTGGAACGTGTGGACATCGTGGTGTTGGCTGACGAACGGCACAACGTGGTTCTGCAGCACCTGGTCCCGGTAGTAGACGCCGTTCACCCTTCCTCTGCAGATATGGAGGGGGGTTCTGTGACGGTAGCTTATTCCACCCCACACCATAACGCTGCCACCACCCCAACGGTCCGTTTGAACGACACAATCGGTGTTATAACGTTCACCACGCCTCCGTCAAACACGTATACAGCCATCTTAAGTGAAATCGACACTCGTCAAAAAACATGACACCGTGCCATTGTCGTAGTCGCCAATTCTGGTGCTTGTTTGCAGTAGACTGTAGACGCTGGTTTCGGTGACAATCCGTCAATATGGGGCCGAAATAAGGACGTCGTGCACGCAGGCCTGCAGCTCGCAGATGGTTCCGTTCGGTGTTGGGGTGAATGAATCCACGTCGTCCTTGGACTTGAGCAGCCGTTCTTGTCGCTGGTAGTGTTCGATCTCGGACGGTCCTGACATGCTGTTGTCACACGTTGTTGACCCGGTCGAGGATGGTCCCGAGTGCTCCCTGTTTGCAGAAACCTTTGATGGAGTCTTGCGATCGTTGTGTGTGCGCAGTGTAGTCGTCTGGCAATTTCCTTGGTGCTGGCGCCAATTTGAAGCATGCCTATGGCACGTTCCCGTTCAGGGGCTGTAAGTCCCGGTCATAGTGTCGACGTTTCACAAGCGTCAGTGAAGAAGTGATTTTTTATTCGGATTCACATGCTTTTAAAGGCAAATTGTGCTCAAATTCAGAGTGAAATTCATTTTTCCCGTGGTGTGCGTGCAAGATGTTGCGTTTTTGCAAAACATTGCCTAGCGTTAAAGTTAACTTGAAATTCTCGCATTTCTTGCACCTGGCATCTCGGATGACGTCACTGTAGTGTTGTTGTTGTATAAAAATTATATTGAAGTTCATTTGAACTTAAATATTGACTTTTTTCAAGTGGTGCGTTTTGATTTGTACTCAGTATATTTGTCACACGTGGAATGCTTTGGGTCCTTGTCTTGTTGGAAAGTCCACCTACAGCCAAATCCCAGCCTTCTGGCAGAGGCAACCAGATTGTCAGCCAAAATATTGAGATACTTGCTAGAATTCATTATGCCATTAATCTTAACCAGTGCCCCTGGACCTCCCAAATCAAAACAGCTCCAAAACTTGACTTAGCCACCATCATATTTCATGATATTCCTCAGTGGGTATAAGGTGCTTCTCCTTGTATGCATCTCTGCTTCAACACCAAACATGCCGATGCTGTACCTAACCGAAACGTGCAATTTCATTCTTCTGAACTAAGCATCTTGTTCCAGTCATTTAAGTGATGTGAATCTTCTCCAAGCTATTACCAGACTGATGAGGGCCTATGACCATTTGCCTCTTTTGAACTGACATTTGTTTTGTTGTCTTCATGGTGTTAGATGACAAAGGGATATTACATATGTGTTACCTCATTTTTATACCCTAGTGAAGTAGGATGTAATGAAAATGCTCAATATAGTTCCTTAACGCTTAGATCAAACTAATGACCTAGAGAAAAAACTGGACTGCGTAAAGCCCCCTCTCTCATGTTAAATTGGCTTTAATATCCGGTCATGGCTTAACACAGCAAATTTTTTTAACCACTTTGGATGCGTACGATTTATGTGTCAAAACGGTCAGTTGCTGTTGCACTGTTGGCTGTAAAAACCGTGCAGACTGTGCAGAAATATGTTTTTTTTTTTTTATTCTCTCTGAAACCATGGTTTTACTTATGGAAATTCAGTTGAGTTTTTTAAATTATCAGTTTACCTGATTTTGATCAGGTTAGTTATATCCTGAAAGCTTTCACTTATAAGTATGTCCTTATTTGAAAAAGTGCCCCATTGTTTATTTATTGTTTATTTTTTAGAACATTTATTTCTGAACAGGGGTGTTTACTATGTTTACTGTGCATTTTGCCATGACCGGAAGCTGGCGTCTATTGACCCTGGCGGAGTGCACCAAGAGAGCGCACAGTCTGGTGTTTTCTGTTGATCATTGGATAAAACTTAAACCAGGTATTAAATGCGACTTATTTAATTTTGGTAGATGTTATTTACAATAATCTGTGATTGTCAAACCTTGATTTGGAGGACATTGATTCTTCAATCAGTGAATGATTTTGTTTGGTTCAGTTGGAACTGTATCATTGCAGAATATTTCTCACATGGTGTTATTTAAGTTATTTTGAGTTTCTTTATCAATATTTTTTTTAGAATTGTTTTAAGGTATTATTTGTGCACTGCCAGTCAGGGGTGCCAGTAAATTTTGGAGCCCACAACAGAGTGTGTTCGCGCACGTGTGTTTGTGTGCACGTGCGTGTGTGTGTGTCTATGTGTGTATATATATATATATATAAACCCAAAACCCGTGAAGTTGGCACGTTATGTAAATCGTATATAAAAACAGTATACAATGATTTGCAAATCCTTTTCAACTTATATTCAATTGAATACACTGCAAAGACAAGATGTTTAATGTTCAAACTGAGAAACTTTTTATTTTTTTTTTTGCAAATAATCATTCACTTAGAATTTAAAGGCAGCAACACATTGCAAAAAAAGTTGGCACAGGGGCCTTTTTACCAATGTGTTACATTGCCTTTCCTTTTAACGACACTCAGTAAACGTTTGGGAACTGAGGAGACCAATTTTTGAAGCATTTCAGGTGGAACTCTTTCCCATTCTTGCTTGATGAACAGCTTAAGTTGTTCAACAGTCCGGGGTCTCCGTTGTCATATTTTACGCTTCATAATGCGCCACACATTTTCAATGGGAGACAGGTCTGGACTACAGGCAGGCCAGTCTAGTACCCGCACTCTTTTACTACGGAGCCATGGTGTTGTAACACGTGCAGAATGTGGCTTGGCATTGTCTTGCTGAAATATGCAGGGTGTCCATGAAAAAGACGTTGCTTGGATGGCAACATATGTTGCTCCAAAACCTGTATGTACCTCTCAGCATTAATGGTGCCTTCACATAGGTGTAAGTTGCCCATGCCTTAGGCAGTAATACACCCCCATACCATCACAGATGCTGGCTTTTGAACTTTGCGCCTATAACAGTCCAGATGGTTCTTTTCCTCTTTGGTCCGGAGGACACGACGTCCACAGTTTCCAAAAACAATTTGAAATGTGGACTCGTCAGACCACAGAACACTTTTCATCTTTGCATCAGTCCATCTTAGATGAGCTTGGGCCCAGCAAAGCCAGCGGCGTTGCTGGGTGCTGTTGATAAATGGCTTTTGCTTTGCATTGTAGAGTTTTAACTTGCACTTGCAGATGTAGCGACGAACTGTAGTTACTGACAGTGGTTTTCTGAAGTGTTCCTGAGCCCATGTGGTGATGTCCTTTATACACTGATGTTGGTTTTTGATGCAGTACTGCCTGAGGGATCGAAGGTTACGGGCATCCAATGTTGGTTTTCGGCCTTGTCGCTTACGTGCAGTGATTTCTACAGATTCTCTGAACCTTTTGACGATATTACGGACCGTAGATGATGAAATCCCTAAATTTCTTGCAATAGCTCGTTGAGGAATGTTGTTTTTAAACTGTTCGACAATCAGCTCACGCATTTGTTCACTAAGTGGTGACCCTCGCCCCATCCTTGTTTGTGAATGACCGAGCATTTCAGGGAAGCTGCTTTTATACCCAATCATGGCACCCACCTGTTCCCAATTAGCCCGTTCACCAGTGGGATGTTCCAAATAAGTGTTTGATGAGCATTCCTCAACTCTCACAGTCTTTTTTGCCACTCGTGCCAGCTTTTTTGAAACATGTTGCAGGCATCAAATTCCAAATGAGCTAATATTTGCAAAAAATTACAAAGTTTACCTGTTCGAACATTAAGTAACTTGTCTTTGCAGTGTATTCAATTGAATATAGGATGAAAAGGATTTGCAAATCACTGTATTCTGTTTTTATTTACGATTTTATCAACGTGCCAACTTCACTGGTTTTGGGTTTTGTATATATATATATATATATGTGTATATATATATATATATATATATATATATATATATATATATATATATATACACACAACCCCAATTCCAAGAAAGTTGGGATGCTGTGTAAAATGTTCATAAAAACGGAATGAAATGATTTGCAAATGTCACAAAATGACATTTTATTCACAATCGAATATTGAAAACAAATCAGATGTTGAAAGTGAGACATTCTAACTTTATGAAAAATATTAGATATTAGCTTATTAGATTAGGTATTAGATATGAGCTTATATTTTTCATGAAATTGTAAAATGTCTCATTTTCAAGATCTGATGTTGTCCATG
Source organism: Gymnothorax reevesii (assembly GCA_029721435.1). Lineage (NCBI taxonomy): Eukaryota > Metazoa > Chordata > Actinopteri > Anguilliformes > Muraenidae > Gymnothorax > Gymnothorax reevesii. Next base: position 78,221,298 of record CM056579.1, read on the forward strand.
TTCTATTGAAAATAAAATGTGCGCTTATGAGATTTGCAAACAATTGCATTGTGTTTTTATTTACAATCTACACAGCATCCCAACTTTTTTTTTTGGAATTGGGGTTGTGTGTGTACAGATATATGTGTGTGTGTGTGTGTGTGTGTGTGTACAGCCACAAGATTAAAACCATCTGCGTAATGTAGTGAAGCCCCCCCGTGCTGCCGAAATGGCTCCATCAAGCCATTGGCCCTGGCTGCGGTTTTTGGTTGCGTCTTCACAACATCCTACTGCAGTCAAGCCAGCCGTCTCTCCTTTTAGCGAAGTCAAGCCAGCCGCTCCAACATTTCAGATGCTCCCGTATTGCAAACTTTACGGTAAAGAGACGGATGCGGTCGAGAAAGTTTGCTACAGCGCGGAAGAACTTCCGGTTTTCAAAATAAAATGTGGGTTATTGGAAGGCAATAAAAAGAGACGTGTCAGTGTGATCCTGCACTGGTTTTGAATCATTATGTCACATGACCTAGAGGCTATTGACAAAATTTGCTGATGTATGTCGAATATCGATGATTAAGAAATAATTAAAAATGGAATAAAAAGAGGTGTATCTCATCTAGCCAGTGTAGTACTGTGATCCTGCACTGATTTTGAGTCATTAGGTCACATGACCTGGAAGTATTGAGCTAAAATGCTAATATTTACATTAAAAAAATTCATTAAAAATATCAAGAGTGTTAAAATGGAATAAAAAGAGGTACATCTCAACCAAACAGTTTGGTACTATGATCCTGCACTGATATTTAGTCATTGGGTCACATGACCTGGAAGCCATTGAACTAAAATGCTAATATTTACATTTAAAAAAATCTAAAATCTCAGGAATGTTAAAATGGAATAAAAAGAGGTGCATCTCAACCAACCAGTATGTGACAGACAGGTGTATGTTCCAGAATGTTCTGGAAGATTCAAATTTAGAAGAAGGATTAAATTTAAACAATTTATTAAATAAGTGAGCGAATGAACGCAGCAATTATAAGAATACAGGAATGGATAAACAATGAAATTATTACATTAAAAATAAGAATACTGTTCACTAGTCTAAACTGTCCGTTCTTTTGATGTTCCCACGACGATGGTGAAAATCCACTGGAATCTGATGTCTGTGGTGTGGCGATCCTAATCACCGCAAAGTCCGTATCCAAGAAGTATCAGCTTAATCCAAAGTCCAATTGCACCCAGCAAAGCCGGTCTAGCTTCCAGATATATCCCATTTTAACACTTTTGATAATTTTTATGAATCTTTAATGTAAATATTAGCATTTTGGCTCAATGGCATCCAGGTCATGTGACCTAATGACTCAATATCAGTGCGGGATCACAGTACTGCACTGGTTGGTTGAGATACACCTCTTTTTATTCCATTTTAACACTTTTGATAATTTTATGAAGTTTTTAATGTAAATATTAGCATTTTAGCTCAATAGCTTCCAGGACATGTGAACTAATGACTCAAAATCTGTAGAATCACAGTGCTACACTGGTTGGTTGAGACACACCTCTTTTTTATTCCATTTTAACATTCTTGAGATTTTTTTTTTTTTATGTAAATATTAGCATTTTAGCTCAATAGCATCATGGGTCATGTAACCTAATGACTCAATCTCAGTGCAGGATCACAGTACTACACTGGTTTGTTGAGATACACCTCTTTTTATCCCATTTTAACACTTGATAATTTTTATGAATTTTTTTAATGTAAATATTAGCATTTTAGCTCAATAGCTTCCAGGTCATGTGACCTAATGACTCAAAATCAGTGCTGGATCACAGTACTACACTAGCTGGTTGAGATACACCTCTTTTTATCCATTTTAACACTCTTAATCATTAATTTTTGATATTCATAATCAACTTTTGTCAATAGCTTCTAGGTCATGTGACATAATGGTTCAAAACCAGTGCAGGATCACACTGACATGTCTCTTTTTATTGCCTTTCAATAACCCACGTTTTATTTTGAAAACCGGAAGTGTAGCTGACTTTCTCGACCCCATCGGTCTATTTACCGTAAAGTTTGCAATACGGAAGCACTACAAATGTTGAAGCGGCTGGCTTGACATCGCTCAAAGGAGAGACGGCTGGCTTGACAGCAGTAACATCCTGTTTCGGCCACATTGTTTCGGTGTTAATAGTCTTTCGGCCGAAAATAGATTTTTTCGGCTGAAAATTTTCGGTGGCCGAAAATTTGGTGCATCTCTACTTGTTTCTCAAACTCAGGGTTCCGAGCAGAACATTTCCTTGAGTATCGCACTCCTTCCACCAGCTTGTCTTTTTCCCCACTGTGCATCCTGATGCCATCTTTTCCCAGGTAAATGAAGCACATGTACCCAGTCAAAGTACATAATGTAAAAGAAAATGGGACTCATTAGACCAGGCAACCCTCTTCATCAGCTCCAAGGTCCAGTTCTGAAGCTCGGATGCACACTGGTGGTGCATTTACAGGTGGAAAAGGGTTAGAGTAGGCCATCTGATTGGTCTGCAAGCTAAAAACTGCAATATACATCAGGGTTTGATGCACTGTGTGTTGTGACACATTCCTTGTGCAAACATAATTGAAATTCTTAGTGACTTGTGCCACAGTTGCCCTTCCCCTGGTTTGGACTAGACAGGATAGCCTTCAAAGCCCTCGCCCATGGAACAGCCTTTGGCACCAAAAACCTTGTCGCTTGTTCGTGGTTTGTTCCTCTTTGGACCACTGTCAGTAGGTACTCCTGTGTGCTGACAGGGAGCACCCGAGAAGTCTTGCCACTTCAGGGATGCTCTTGCACACTTGTCAGGCCATAATAATCTGGTCCTTGTCAAAGTTGTTCAGTTCCCATTTCTCCCACATCAAACACGTTGTATACGAGAACCAACTGTTCACTTACTAAGAGCTGTCTGCTCACCCTCATATATGCCATTGTTTTGAAATAATCAACATTATTCGATGCATTAGTTAACTTCTTTTTTTGGACTTCGGCCTTTATCTTTATTGAACTTTGCCCCCCTTTAAGAAAGAAAACAAAAAAAAAATAGGTTTCCATTCTGGACTAAGGCTTATTTGTGTGAAGTTTAGAGAGGAATGGAACTCAACTCAAAGCTACAGAGCAGATACAAGTAAGGAAGCAAGCCAACCAGGAAACAATACTGATAAATATGCTTATCGAAATTGAAAACTCCTGCAAGGAATAGAAGGGGGCAAAAACATAACATCAGTCTAGTTTTGTTGGCAGTAGTAAAAATGAACAACGTTCCACATGCTCTTTGCATGTTTTGAAGTTATAAAACAGGACTTTCTTGTCTATCCTCTGAATGTGGTGCGACTGAAGAGAAACCAGACTTAATTTTTGTGGTTTTGAAAAAGTTCCTGAAAGAATGTTTCTAAGCAGTGTCGCTAGTAAATCATTTGCAGTTGATGATGGTTGTATAGTATGTTCCTGCAGAATAAGATGCTCTTGTTCTCCATTCTGGGATGTCGAATCAGAATTCTACCAGACCCATGTCTCAGGTGATTTTACGACTAAACTGTGTTGGGAGAAGTAATGATTTTCAACCTCGCCTTTTTTAACAGGATAAAGAGGGGGGGTTCATGGTGAGAGATTCCAGCAGTCCTGGAGCATTCACTGTCTCTCTGTACACAAAGTATGCCGGGTGAGAAGGAGCGTCTTTACAAAAGTATCATCCCTATTGTCACTCCTTAGCTTTTAGGTTTTCTGAACTTGGCTGCTGATTTAGCAGTTTTTTCTGGTGCACAAAGTAAATAAAGAATATGACATTAAAGTTACAGGCTGTAAACTTAAATTTTCGGATAATTGCATTTCCTGTCCCTTCCGCAATTTTTCTTACCCCTAGTAAAGATGAGTGAAAGGCATTAAATGAGAACACCTTTATGTGATTTGGCTTATTCTCACACTGAAAAACTGAAGAAAAACCTTGTAAGTGATGCATTTTGTTTCTGGTGAAAAAACTCAAAATGATCAGTGTTGAGGAACTCAATAATCCAAGACTCCCTGTTTCTCTGGGGTATAAACATGAATTGACACACAGGCCAAAGTCCATTATTCATTTACGTAGTGTGAACCGTATTGCAATTTCTTTTCATATGGGGTCATACCTTTATACAAAGACTACACCGTGTGCTGCTATTAGGGACGTGGAGTGGGTTGTTCAATAAGTGTGTCAGGAAGTCAAAAAAAATTTAGCTGCCAAATAGTTCAGAATGTTGAGATGGGCATCTAATGCCAGTTTTTCCCCAGAGAAGGCGCACCTTCTGTCAGGCATTACCACATTAAAGAGACGCAGACCGTGCCGAAGCAGTACTACCTAGCTGAGAAACACCACTTCACTAGTATCCATGAGCTCATCGAATACCATCAGCACAATGCAGCCGGTGAGTTCTGTTATTGTAGTTCCCTTTTAACAAAATATTGTGGCTAGTTTAACTACATGGCTCCCATCTGTTCTGTCCCTCTGCATTTTTTTATGTGGAGGCTTGTTTCGATCACTGATTGGTCATTGTGTATGGTAAATGGGGAGGTAAATGTTGGCATGCAAGATTTTATGCCATTTCAACCAGGGGTACCATAATTCAGAGGTAGGGCACAGACTGACAGGGCACCTCAAAAATGATTATAATTCCCTGTTTTACGGAGTGGTAGGGCTCAAGTCTTTTCCTTGGGCCTAAAATCTTTGGTGTGACCTTGGTTTCAACAGGCTTGTTTTTTGATGTGCAGGTCTCGTGGCCAGGCTGCGTTATCCAGTGGGAAAGAAAGGGACAGCCCCTGCTACTGCCGGATTCAGCTACGGTAAGCTGCCTGTTGGAGCCACTGGCTAGTTGGTATCTTTCCATCTCTCAGAATATGAACTAATTTTGGTTTTAGTCTGATGGATGTCTACGGACATGTTGGTGGATATTGAAGAAATATTGTTTTGCAATTAAAGAACAAAGTAAAATGTTTATTATCAGATTTTACCAGGTAAGGTCACGCCTCCATTTGAAAGATAATAGGAGGTCAGGAGAAGGAGGCTGTTTCCAGACCACTTTTGGCATGTTTGTTTGGAAGTCAGACAGGCTTTTAATACCTGAAATGGCGACCCGCCAAAAATGTATTCGGAGTCATTAAAAATGCACGGGTGAGGTATATACTGTATTTGCTGCAAATTGAGGAATGGATTTTTGTGGCTTTTTCAGTGAGATGGGCGTAGAAATAAAAAAAAAGTACATGTTATTGTGATGTTGAGGCATGCCACATGGACGCGCCGAACACTTCTGTAATAACGAACATTGAGTTCCTTTTGATTTGTATAGTGATGCTTGACTTGTTCTCTAGGGTGTGTTCAATAGCTTGCATAAAGCCAAAAAAAGCAAACAAAAAAGCTACCGCATCAAGAAAATGGCACAGCTTACTACTCAGCAGCGAGAAAAAGAGCTACTGGCATGTTACTGGCAGGTCTCAGCCGCTGAGAAGTGGTGCAGCTTTTGCCTGTCACTGGCCAACCAATCTTTCGGCTGTCTGTCCGAAAATGGAAAACAGGCACTGTCGCTGACCGTTCCTACTTATAGCAGAATAAAGAATGACTTCTTTAGCTCAAGAGCACGGCATCTGGTTACAGCATGCATGTGACAGATTCTGGACAGCAACCCAAACTGGTTGTGAGAAGAGGGGTCTTGTGTTTCTTGTTGGCTTTTTGCAAGCTATTGAACACGCCCAAAAGAACAAGTCAGGCATTACTGTACACATCAAAAACAACTCCATGTTCATTATTACTGAGTGCTTGGTACATCCATGTGGGGTGCAATGGGATTGCAATACCACGCGCTTTTCTTTATTTCCACTCATATCTCACTGGAAAAGCAATTAAATTCGATTAATTTTTCAATTTGCGGCAAACACTACCCCCGTGCCTTTTTAATTGCACCAAGTATTCTCCCCATGTCTGTAAACCTTGAAAGCGGACCTATTATGCTTTTTTGTAATTTTGCCTTGTGTATAGTGTTACTCATTTTATGCTCATTTTAACCGTGGCCAGTTTCTTATTATGAGGTAAACATATAAAGAAGCAATCCTGGTCAGAAAAAACTTCAGATTCTCAAGAGCTCTCAATGCTCCATATAATTTTTTTTTTTTTTTTTTTACTGGTTACAATATGCCTTCATAGTGTGCCAGAGTACTTTATATGGTCATCTGCTCCTAGCACTGGGTAACATCACTGAAAAAGATAACAACCAACATAACGTTAAATCTTTTTATTTTCCACTTGAGTAGATGCATAAAAACCGTGGCTTAGACTTATTTTCAAGGAGGTTATATAACTGGCTAGGTAAGCATCTCCCATTTCTGTTAATATTTAAACTGAATCCCAAGTGTTACATTAGTCTAAGTTGTTAGCCTGTGTCTCGATTGACTATGTAGCCAGCTAGCTGGATAAGTGCCTCTCTGAAAACTACTTAGTATGCTCACATTACCTTCCCATAATTATTGTGTAATTTGCTATTTAGAGTAGTTTGAAATCATTGCTAGTTTAAGCCAGAGGTGGTGTATGACACATGTCCCTCTGAACAGAGAATGGGTGACAGTTTTTAATGGAATTCACTTCGCAGAATTGCGCAGACATTCCCAATAAATGGATTTTTAGCTAACGGGTGCTACTATGTAAATGCTAGCCACGGACTATTCTTAACTTTAAGACTGACTTCCAAGCGTAGTTAAACTTTTATGGTGACTGCATGTTATGCTACTTTGCACACTACCATCCATATAAGTTAGCTAGTTGCTTTGCCTTGAGAGTTGTGTTTCCGTACGGATTATGTAGTTTAAAAGCTTTGTAGCTTGTGAATCAGTCATTTGTTTTTGGAGACCAGTAGCTGGAGGCTTCTGACATGGTCATGGTTTGTTGACACACTGTTTGCAAGCTAATTAGAGTACAGCTCATTTCATAGAGGGGACGCCTACTCAAAACAGCCTGTTATTCAGAGGGTTCGGGATGACCGGAATCAAATGACCTCGAAATGATTATGCCTCCCCCCCAGGAGGGAGGGGAGACATCGGTTTTGTAAAGTTTCCCGTCCGCGTTCGTGTCGATGTTCCTAATGTTTCTGGGCTGTAACTCTGAAACCATTTCAGATATGTACATCAAACCTTGTACACACTTTGAACATTGGATTTTGATGTGCCTTTTACTGTCTGTTAACTGTTTTTTTTTTTGTGCTTAAAAGCAACCTCTTGTTAACTCTGCGATTAGCAATGCTGATTGGCCTCACAGACTCTATGCCTGACTCCTAGGTTAAAGGATGGTGGAAAACCAGCAGCTCTTGGACCTTGAGGACTGTGATTTCCGGAACAGGGCCCAAGACCATTGTTTTACCAGAATGATTTTCCTCTGCCAGTTTTTTGTTTTAGTTTTCTGAGACTGTGTGTTCTCTGTGCTCTCCCCTCAGAAAAGTGGGAGATTAACCCATCTGACCTCACCTTCATGAAGGAGCTTGGCAGTGGGCAGTTTGGTGTAGTGCGTCTGGGCAAGTGGAGGGCCCAGCACAAGGTGGCCATAAAGGCCATCAGAGAGGGAGCCATGTATGAGGAGGACTTCATTGAGGAGGCTAAAGTCATGATGTGAGTCTCTGATGCTTTAACCACTCTCCCACAACATACGATAGGTGGTTGCTACTCTTCTTTGGTTTAATGTCCTTTGTGGAAAAGACTGTCACAGTGTGTATGGCGAAGTGTCTTCTCATTCAGTCTATAATTTTGGTCTGACACCATTGGACACACATCCAGATATTGTCAGTAAAATATTTAAACAAACAGCACTGAAGGGTCCAGATTTGGAAAATCCTGGTTCAAACAAATGATAAGGGTCCTCCCAACATTTTGTTTCAGGCAGCGGTATTTTCCAGCTTCTCAGCCAGGAGGGTCAACACATCTGGGGGAATTAGCTGTCTGAGTTCTTTGGTGGAATGAACATAGGGCATAACTTTAACTTTCTGGCACCTGGACTTTCCACCGTTGGATGTGTCATTTGGGATCCTCAAACTGCTCAAGTTTTATTTACAGCCTCTGTATCACTGACAGTTTATTTGAGGGCTCAAAAATCATCGAAAGGTTATTTGAAATCCACAAATGAATATGTTCCTATTTGTCATTTATGACAGTACTAAATTAATACTATGCAAACATTCTGTAAGCCACTTAAGCTAGACACCAAGAAAAGAATCATGCTTATAAATTTTATAAACAAAATGGCCGCCAACAGGAGGCTGTCTCACCCGAAGCTGGTCCAGTTGTATGGAGTCTGCACTCAGCAGAGGCCAATATATATCGTCACTGAGTTCATGGAGCTCGGCTGCCTACTAAACTACATCCGACAGCGACGCGGCAGCTTCAGCACTGAGAACCTGCTGGGCATCACCCAGGACGTCAGCGAAGGCATGGCATACCTGGAGAGCAATGGCTTCATCCACAGGGACCTGGTACTCAACTAGTCAGCTTATCCCCGTTATGCTTGCAGCCATTTTGGAATGTCAGAGCAACTTTGAATGAATGTGCACAGCAAAATTTTCAAAGTCAACTCAACTTGAATACTGTCGCATTTACTCTTACAGAGTCCATTTGAGTACACTCTTGCCAGAGTGGAATCAAATAGACTGTAAAAGTTTGCTTAACATTGAAAATTTTGTGTGTGATCATACTAAACTCACAGATAATGAATTCTACTGTGCACAATTGGATAGAATTAGCTGGCTTCTTGACAAAAGACAGTACAAATTTGTCTCCATTCAAAATAGATTTTTGCCTTTATGCCTTTATGTCATATCTATTATGTTGCCTTATAGTCTTTATTTTGACGCACATTTATCAAATCTTGATATATTTTTTGTGCCTTCCAACAGGCTGCAAGAAACTGCTTAGTGAAGGATTCTCTGGTGGTGAAGGTGTCAGATTTTGGAATGGCCAGGTAAAACGGAGTGTGATTGTATTTTGACGTGAACTATGCAACATCTGTCTCAAAATGTATTACTCATGTTAACTAGAAAACACCTTTTATTGTGTCATGGCTTAACTAAAGTGTTTTGTTTAGGGTTTATGTTCCTTGACAAACGAATGATGGGGAATGTGGAATTTTTTTGTTGTTTAGATACGTCTTGGATGATCAGTACCTTAGTTCTATTGGAATCAAATTCCCTGTGAAGTGGTCACCGCCAGAAGTCTTCAATTTCTGTAAATTCAGTAGCAAGTCAGATGTCTGGTCATTTGGTAAGGATTAATCTTGTGGTTCTGCAATTAGCAGAGACTTCTCGTGAACAGGGTTTTAATTAGCTTATGGGACGTGTTTGCTCTCCTCAGGCGTGCTAATGTGGGAGGTGTTCACCGAAGGGAAAATGCCATTCGAACACAAAGCAAACCATGAAGTTGTAACAATGGTGTCTCAAGGTCATCGGCTGTACAGACCAAAGAAGGCCACACCGAACATTTATGACATCATGCAGCTCTGCTGGCATGAGGTATGTTTTTGCTGATCTGTCTGGTTCATACAATACGCATCTCAGTTACAGGTGGTATACAGTTTCATTATCATCACTTTTAAAAGGAAGTTTTACCTTGGGGTAACACAAATCATTTTTTGGAGCTTACAAAACTGTACTTGCATGAAGAGATCATTATTCTTTTTTTTCGCTCATTACTAGTTGTAAGTTGCTTGCGTCTCAGCTTTTTCAGGAATTGATGGCAGGAATGGATGTGTATTTAGAAATAAAATGAAGTTGTCCCGACAAAACATAAAATAATCTGTCTTCATACTGTCTGCAATGAAATACAAGTAAAAGCAAATTTAGAAATCAGTGCTTTCTGTTTCTCTGTATATTTTTCATCCCATCTCAAATTTTTTCTTTTTCCAAATTTGTGTTTTATTTTTGATCTTGTTTGCTGAAATTGCCATTTTAAATGTCTATTTTCTGATTTGTTTTGTTTTAAGTGAAATTACAGGCATAAGAAACAAAGACGATACCAGTGGGCTGTTTAACCCTTTTGTGAGCATTGGCCTGAGAGTGGGCCACTATGCATAATTTTGTTTTTATACCGTCAAATATTGTGCTAAGTTGTAGAACCATATATTGTTAGAAAGTCTGAGGACTCAGCATTCTAATTGCGTAATTAACCTCTTCCACCTCGGATTGCCATCAGAGGAATTATGGCCCTGCTCTCACCTCGCCTTGCAGAGCTTTACTCCCTCAACCTGTTCCCAGTTACAATTCATAGTTAGCCACGAGGAATGTAACAATATGCAATCGCATTTTTTTTAAACGTAGTAAGACCACTTGCTGCCATGGGGCGAACATCTGAGCTTGCTCAATCGCTTTATTCAACCTGATATAGTCTTGTAAAAGTGCTTAACATCTAAGGGCAGGTGAAATGCTTCCTGAAAAAAACTTGACTGACATCAGTATTTTTCGGTGACGTGCTGAATGGAGCCAAGTAAAGGACTACAGAATCGTCTCCTTTTAACCAATGAGGTACTCTAACCTTGTCACTGTTTACTTTGCTCAGTTAGCTATCAGACAGTGGATTCGTTTATTTACTAAGTTGAATGAGTTAAGCTGTTTATTGAGATTGCATGTTTGATTGCCGCATTTTGAAAGTTAAATGGCCACAGAACAGCACAGATTTGCATGAATGCGATTAGGCCATTTCTGTGATTGTGGTAATATATATCTCATATTCATGTTTCATCCGCCTTACAGAATGTTTTCCACCTTGTGCATTTTTTAGACGCCTGAAATCCATGTCGATCTTAAAATGAATCTCTTTATTTTTAATTAATCATTGATCTCCTAAAAATGCTTCAATGACAGATTCAATTCAGAGTTGCGATGTGGCAATATTGAACAACCATTTTTTTAAAAAGCGTAATTTGACCACTTGCCGCCATAGGGTATGTAGGCAGTCTCATGCAATTTCTTGAAACTTATACATACCTGAATAGGTCTTTTTTTAGCGATGAGAGAACAGATCCCTTACTGCAATTAGTATAGGACCAGCTGGAGGGGAGACGGAGAAAGAAAAAAAACCCCCAAAAACTACTGCACATACTATGTATCTCCCATCCCACCCACTTAAAAAAACCATGAAAATAAACAACAAATATTAATAATTAATACGTATTCTGAAGCGGTCTTGTATGATTTAAAATGCCGCTGGGAAGAAGCCTGAGTTTAGAATTCCGCTAATTGCAGGTGCTCTGCCCTTCCCTAAATCTGCTCCTGTGTACTTTGCCTAAATAACAATCAAGCAATTTAGCCCATAGCCAATAATGATTAAGATGTGATAATGAATAGCAGACAAACCTAACTGGGCTACGGTGCTCGATTGAAAGTATGCCAATAATTTGAATAATTAGAAAAAACATCTTCTTTTTCTTTGAGATCGCCCTGGATTTTAAGCGTCTAAAGAAAATACAGAAGGTGGAAAACATTCTGTGAAGTGGATGAAAGGTGAATGTGAGATATGAACTATCACAATCGCACAATATGGCCTAAACGCATTCGTGCAAATCTGTGCTGTTCCATGGCCATTTCAATTTCAAAATGCAGCAATCAAACATGCTATCTTAATAAATAGCTGTACTCATTCAACTCGGTAAGTAAACAAATCCACTGTTTGATTACTAATTGAGAACTGAGCAAAGTAAAGAGGGACAGGATTAGAGTAGCTAAAATAGTTAAAATAGTAAGACTCAGCTCCATTCAGTATATCACTAAAAAATCCTAATGTCAGTAAAGTTTTTTCCGGAAGCACTTCACATGCCCTCTGATGTTTGGCACTTTCGCCAGCCAGTTGTTTAAGACTGTATCGGGTTGAATAAAGCAATTGGGCAAGCTTGGATGTTTGCCCGTGGCAGCAGGTGGTCTTACTATGTTTTCAAAAAACCACAGTTGGATATGGTTACACCCCTAATAACCACTAAGTGTTAATTTGTTAAGTTGCGAGGATCAGTTGGTAGAATTGCTGTTAATTTCTCCTCAGTTTGCATTATTATTCAATGCAATGATTATCAAGTATTTTTCTATCCATAATAATTGTGATACAAAACGTCAGTGTCTTTCGAAGCTTCTGAATTCCTGTAGCTGACTAACTGGTGTATTTTTTTTTTTCTGTGTCAGTGTCCAATCAGCTTGAAACGCCAAACAGTGTGTCAAAAAATTTGTCAACTCAGCCCCGTGTGTTAAGTTTCCTTATGTAAAAATAAAACTTTGTCCACACCCAGTGACATTACCAAAATGCAGGTTAACTCTCAACCTGTTTTCGATTTGGAATGGGACAATTAATGGAACTAATTTACTGAGCAAATTGGCTACCCAGAAGCTCTGTTTTCATTGATGAAGAAGACATGTATCTTAGCGTCAAAGAGGTAGGCTACAACATGAGATTGCATGGATGGCCATTAACTTACATTTCTCGAAATTCCATCTTGAATTAGAATTTTATGTCGTAATTGCTGCTGAAGATGGTGTTTAGATAAGGTCCATATTTCATGTCTAATTCATTAATTAGATAGTTGCTATTCACACAATCTCATGTTGTAGCCTTCCTACAACTTTCCTAGAAGCTGGACTATAAAGACCTCATTTATGATTTTGCTACCATGAATGTTTGACGCATGGCATGCTTTTAAATTATTTTAAATGCATGCCATGCGTTTGAACTTTCACGATGCACAAATAACCCATTGATTAAATTATTCAATTAACAAAACTTTGACATAAGAAGTGTTGATGAATTAAAAAATTTATTATTCTCGCAGTTTGGCTACCTTCCCTGCAATTGTCGCCTATTTTTTTGAACTCTGAAAACATTTTGATGAAGTGCAATGTTTAGATAAATTTAAAAAGCTGAAAAAAGCTACAGCGGGAGATGTAATTCAGAGAGTGCCGTGGATTTATTGATATTTTTTTCCATCCCTAAGATATCACAATTAATTATGTAGTCCATCGTGAACTGTCATTTCTTAATTATTCCTTATAATTACAGGCTTATACACTGGTCTTGATTATTCTGTAAATGAATTATGTGATCATTAATCAAGTCATCTTAGACAGGAACAGCTTGAAAGCAATAATGCGTTTATGGATTAGAGGCTAACAGCACGCCATTGAAAATCCCATAATGCTGGGATGACCGCAAGAGGGACATTGGCTTTAGGAAGTTAATCTGCAAATGAGCAAGCATGGACAAATGTCTCTAAATCGACTTCCTCATGGAGGTAATAGCTGTATGGGCTGTGCGTATTTGCGAATTTCACCATAATTAGTGGGCCTGAGCTGAGTGCAGGCCCACCCCTCTGCCCTGTAGGGAGTGTAGTGGGCCTGGGAAAAGCCCAGGCCACTTATATTATTCTGTGCCTATATTCTTTTATATTATTATTATTTATTCTTCCGTAAAAATTTCAGTTTGCAACTAGTCTTACAGCTTTGAGAAAACCCATACAATATATATAGTAAATTGTGCGGCTCGATTGGGGATTGTGTGGTATGTCTTTTCTCAGCGATCCAACTTACGGATTTCCCACAATTCCCGAAAAACATGGATTTTCATCCCTCCCTAGCAACCAGGCAGAACTCCATAGCAACAGCCTATTTACGCACAAGCAATCACCCACACCACCATAGCAACTGCCATACAACGCCTTAGCAACCACCAGGAATACCATAGCTACCACCTGGCAATGCCCTAGCAACCAAGAGGAGCAACACAGCAACAGCCTGGCAATGCTCTAGCAAAAGCCCAGAAAACCATGAAATATGTCTTGCAATACCTTGTCAACCACCAGGAACAAGATAGCAACTGCCCAGCAACACCTTAGTAACCAACCAGAACACCATAGCAACTGCCTAGCAATGCCCTAGCAACCACCCAAAACACCATAGCAACTGCCTAGCAACCACCTGGAAAACCATGGCAACAGCCTAGCAATGCCCTAGCAACCACCCAGAACACCATAGCAACCACCTAGCAACCACTCAGAACATCATAGCAACTGCCAAGCAACGCCCAAGCAACCACGCAAAACACCATAGCAACTGCCTAGTAACCACCTGGAACACCATAGCAACAGCCTAGCAACGCCCTAGCAACCACCCAGAACACCATAACAACCACCTAGCAACCATCCAGAACACCATAGCAACCGCCTGTCAATGCCCCAGCAACCACCCAGAACACCATAGCAACCTCTTAGCAACACCAAGAAACCACCCAGAACACCCTAGCAACCACCTAGAAACCTCCTGGAACACCATAGCAACAACCTAGCAATGCCCTAGCAACCAGGCAGAACACCATAGCAACCATCTAGCATCCACCTGGCACACCATAGCAACAGCCTAGCAACGCTCTAGCAACCACCCAGAACACCATAGCAACCACCTAGCAACCATCCAGAACACCATAGCAACCACCTCGCAATGCTCTAGCAACCACCCAGAACACCAAAGTAACCACCTAGCAACCACCCAGAACACCATAGCAACAGCCTAGCAACATCCCAGCAACCACGCAGAGCACCATAGCAACCACCAAGCAATCACCTGGAACACCATAGCAACAGCCTAGCAACTCCCTAGGAACCACCCAGGACACCATAGAAACCATCTAGCAACCATCCATAACACCATAGAACCGCCTACCAGCACCCTAGCAACCACCCAGAACACCACAGCAACCACCGAGCAACCACTAAGAACACTGTAGCAACAACCTAGCAACGCCCTAGCAACCACCCAGAACACCATAGCAACCATCTAGTAATGCCATAGCAACCACCCAGAACACCACAGCAACCACTTAGCAATGCCCTAGCAACCACCCAGAACACCATAGCAACCACTTAGCAACGCCCTAGCAACAACCCGGAACACCATAGAGGAACCACCTAAAACACCATAGCAACTGCCTAGCATGCCCTAGCAACCACCCAGAACACCTTAGCAATGCCCTAGCAACCGCCCAGCAGCAAACTAGGCTTCCCATGTTTTGAATAGGGCAGTAACCATAACTTCACTATTAATGGTCACAGAGACATAAACCCGCACATGTCCAATCAGCCGTCAAATCTGATTTAAAAAGAAAGCTGACAGTTTGATGACTTCTCCTCAAAGTGTGGTTAAAATTGCCTTTTCCCT
Source organism: Gymnothorax reevesii (assembly GCA_029721435.1). Taxonomy (NCBI): domain Eukaryota; kingdom Metazoa; phylum Chordata; class Actinopteri; order Anguilliformes; family Muraenidae; genus Gymnothorax; species Gymnothorax reevesii. Next base: position 78,236,488 of record CM056579.1, read on the forward strand.
CCCCATTGGCTTTCAAAACCTTACTTTACGGCTCAATCTCAATTCAGTTTAAACTGTCATGAACCTCAACTGAGAGCTATGTTCTCACAGCAGGCCTTAATGCTCAATTCAGATTTACTGCTCAAATTTGTTTTTTTCGTTTGGCTGTTCATACAGTATAATACTCTTCGATTCAACAAGACATGGCGGTTCAGACCGCAGTCGCCTTCAAAAGAATCCAATATGAATCCAATGCAGTGACGCATTTGAAAATGGCCCAGATCGGATTTGAAAAGATCAGATTCCATGTGACTTGTCCTGTTCATACTGTCATCAAAGAATCTGAGCTGAGGTAAAATATTTGGGACACATTTGCCTGGAATGTGAACGTAGCCCTTGCTTGTTTTAGTGCAGCAATGCCACTGGCTAGATATGTTTTATTTCAGTGCCATATATTGCACTGGATGAAAGTGATTCATTTTCCATTGGTAATGCCTGCCTGGCAACCAGTCATGAGCTCATTGTAATTGGAGCTGCTGTTAGTCTATCAGACAAGCAATCCTAATTGGTCCATTGTCTTTTGGATGTCATTAAAATACTCATATTGGCTTGATTTGATTCCCTTTGATCTGGGTCTGAGTCAGGTGAAGTTTGTCTAGTAGCAGGGGTCGAAATTGCGACCAAAATTCACACTGTGCAACCTTTGAATTAAAATATTCGCTTCTGTGCGACCGCTTTTTCCCCAATTAAATGCCTCTTTTCGGGCACATTTGGTAATCAGAAGGCATGCTAACCGCTGCTGCAGCTTAAATGGAGATGGGTGTATGTCTTGGAGCAGTCAGTGGATGAATCTACTGAACATACCGCAGCCGGGCGCACCGGTATGAGAATGGAGCGCACCCAGTGTGTTCCTTCGAGCAGACAGTAACCATTCTGACCAATCAAAAAGGTGCTCGACGTCCTTAACCTCAGTACTGATTCTAGAATGGTCAATATTAGCCGTCATTCATTCCATTTCGCGGTACTGAGAGTTACTATTGTAACTATACAGAAGATGTAGACGGAAAATGAAACGAAGAGCCATGGAAGAGTTTTTTTTGGGGGGATACTGTTAACGTTCAAAAAAGTCGAGTCGGTAACAAAAGTTACTGAAACTGAGAATCATGATGGTGATTCGGACGACCCGGCGGCGAAATCAGCTTATTATGTTCGCAAAGAGTTGCTTCTAAATGTTGAATGGCTGAGGTTATAAGAAGGTGAAGTGCACCGTGTTCATTGTCAAGTCCAAACACTTTAAAGTGAAAGTACTTTCAAACATGGTGAAAGCACGAAACTCAAAAACTACTGTGACAAATGTGCGTCAAGGAGTAGGTGCGTCCGGTGCTCTGTTAAAATATTTGCAACCTATGAAAATATGCTGCGTATGTTTGCGCAAACCTAAAATCTTCGTCTCGTTTTCTTCGCTCATATCTTCAGTAGTCCATCCATTTGCTATACCCGTTTATTCCTCACTAGGGTCAGGGGGCGAGTTGGAGCCTATCCCAGTTGACTACGGGCAAAGGCAGGGACTCACCCTGAACGGCCTGCCAATCCATCGCAGGGCGCACACACCATTCACTCTCACACTCTCCAATTAGCCTGATATGCATGTCTTTGAACAGTGGGAGGAAACCGGAGTACTCGGCGAAAACCCACGCAACACGGGCAGAATACGCAAACTCCACACAGAAAGGATCCAGGCCGGATCCGAACCCACGACCTCTTAGCCGTGAGGCAGCAATGCTAACCACAGTGCCACCGTGCATTGAAATGTTAGCACGTCACGCAACGTTTTCCTGAAAATGCAGAATTCAGATGACAATGGGATGTGGCATACTATATCTTAAAACAAATATATCCAGCTCATAACATCTGCTCGTGTTATAATAGGCTAAATAGCAGAGTTATCTCTGTGGACTGATTCATGTTGCAATATTGAGGCGAAAACAAGGACTTCACGCCTTTACCTCAGATCTGCATTTAACCCTCAAGCCCAGCGAAGCGTTGCGCCTAACTCCGAAGTTGCCTTCACGCTTTTAAACGCCCATTGAAAGCGTCAGCCGCATCAACATTGACAGCCGTCGACTCGACCGAGAAGCCAGGAGTGTCAATCTCAAAATATTAAACAAGACAACGTTTAATTTTGAAAAAAAAAAAAACCTACAGTTCAAGCTTATTTTAAGTGATGGCAAAGTTCGACGGCCAGGTTACTATGCACTATACGTTATATACAGGCATAATTTTCCTCCTAAATTTAGCCGTCGAGTAAATTAAGATTAAGATTCATTTTACTTTACCCAGCAACGAATTAGCTAGCTTAGCTAACTTAGCAGTGTAAAGTTCTCATCAGTGTACCTTGAGTTAGGTACTGCTCACCTGTAGATCGCTTGATAACTTAAATGCCCGCAAAATAGCGGATTTCCTTTAAAAACTGCGAGGTTGACAACTGCATGTGAGGTTGCCGCTAAGTGTGTGACTAACCATGACAAGGCGAAATAGTAAAATAACTACAAGACGAATGCGTTTTTATTGTGTTGACGCTTCAGAAATTCAGCAGTGGAGAAAAGTAAAAATCTGACGCGCGTCAGCTTCAGAAACTGAGCAGTGGCGAAAAGTAAAAATCGGACGCGCGTCAGACGCTGCTGGTGGCCGTTGCTCCATTGAAATTTATGCAATCAATTTTTGACGCACGTTTAACGCCTTGAGTAGGTGTTGAGCTTAACACAGTTGAAGATTTGATTGGGATCAGTGTTGAGGGTCCTCCTCTGGACATATTTGATGCCTTACAGGCAGTGAAGAGATGGATGGAAGGGCAGAGAGCAAGGAGACCTAATTTTAAATCCTGGCCGCCGGATATGGCATAAAGCCAATATAGGAGGAAGCTCATCAATGAACTGAAGACTCTCATATTGTTTAATAACTGCATTTGTTGGAGACTGTTGCATTGTCAATGTGGAATATTATATAGTAGTTTTTTAACATTAAAAGACATAACGTTAAATTAATAGTACTTAGATTTTGGTGTGTGCGCTCCAAAATTTTGGCTCGCACTCCTTACTTTTTGAACTTTGGAGCGCAGCGCTACCAAGCAAAAATGTTCATTTAGAGCCCTGACTAGTTACATACTTTCGAAACTAGTTTGTAAGCATTTCGTCACAGCTGCTACTGAATTTTTTGTAAAGTGTCGTTTTACTCATTGAGACGGCTCCATGGTAACACAAACTTGGGTTGGGTTGTTGACAAACGTCGAAGTGCGGATGAAACGCAGCGAGGGTTGTTCCAATGCGATTTCCCTCAACCCTTCCCCGAAGTCCCCTCGATTGCCCTCCCTCGCACGGGAAGGGCACATGCTGCGTTCCAGACAACTCGGAGGTCGGATCTTTCCGACTTGAAAAAGTGCACTGGAACGGCCACTGAAGTCGGAGCTCCGACTTGGAAACTCGGAGAAAAAATTCTACCCCGACTTCACCGAGATTGGTTCATCTTACGTCACACGAAAATGGCAGCATCCACCGAAAAGCCACAGCATGCTACTGAAGCGTTCAGCTACTGTGACATTTGGCTCGGCGATTTATGTTTGAGAATATTAATACAACGTAATATGAAATATATATATATACTCTCCTGAACAAAATCTTAAGACCGAGGAAAAAATTACAAGAATTCATATTTTGCACTGGTGAATCATAACCAGGTTGTAAGTTGTGTTTCAAAGTGCAAAAAGAATAAACTGGAGCAAGAGACAAAGAATAGAAAGTAGGCAATTTACTGAAAACTGTATTTAAACTGAAACAGCCTGTTCATCAGCTGATCAAAAGTTTAAGACCATGGCCTTAAAAAGTCAAAATCTGTGCAAAAATCTGGCCTCCATGTCATTTTCTTTCATGCATTTGCGCTGTCATGACCTCCTGATGGCAAAGGCAAAAAAGCTTTCTGACTTTGAACAAGGCAGGATTGTTGAGCTGCACAAGCAAGGCCTCTCGCAACGTGCCATCGCTGCCGAGGTTGGACGCAGTAAAACAGTGATTTTAAATTTCCTAAAAGATCCTGAGGGTTATGGGACAAAAAAGTCAAGCGGTAGACCCCAAAAAAAAAAATTTCACCTGCACTGAGCCGGAGGATCCTACGGACTGTCCTTGAAGACCCAGGTCAATCTTCAACCCAGATTAAGGCCCTTACTGATGCTGACTGCAGCCCAATAACCATAAGACGGCATCTGCGAGAGAAGGGCTTTAAGAACAAAAAACGGATTCACAGGCCACACCTCCTCCCGCGCCACAAACTTGCGCGTTTGGACTTTGCAAGGGAGCACCAAACATGGGACATTGAGAGGTGGAAGAAGATTTTATTCTCTGATGAGAAAAAATTTAACCTGGATGGTCCTGATGGATTACAACGTTACTGGCATGACAAGGAGATCCCACTGGAGATGTTCTCTACACAGCACAGTGGAGGAGGTTCCATCATGATCTGGGGTGCTTTTTCCTTTAGTGGAACAATGGAGCTTCAGGTTGTGCAGGGGCGTCAAACGGCGGCTGGCTATGTGGAAATGTTGCAGCGGGCATCCCTCTTGACTGAGGGCTCACGTCTGTGTGGTAATGATTGGGTCTTTCAACAGGACAACGCTACAGTTCACAACGCCCGCCTGACACAGAACTTCCTCCAGGAGAATAACATCTCTCTTTTGGACCATCCTGCTTGTTCCCCTGATCTAAATCCCATTGAGAATGTCTGGGGATGGATGGCAAGGGAAGTTTACAAAAATGGGCGTCAGTTCCAGACCATGGATGCACTTTGTGAAGCCAGCTTCACCACATGGAGCAATGTTCCCACCACCCTCCTGGAAACACTTGCATCAAGCATGCCCAAACAAATTTTTGAAGTAATCAACAAGAATGGTGGGGCTACTCAGTACTGAATCCTTTTTTTGCTCTTTAGTTCTGTTTTTTTGTTTTTTGGGGCCATGGTCTTAAACTTTTGATCAGCTGATGAACAGGCTGTTTCAGTTTAAATACAGTTTTCAATAAATTGCTTACTTTTTGTTCTTTGTCTCTTGCTCCAGTTTCTTCTTTTTGCGCTTTGAAGCGCAGCTTACAACCTGGTTATGATTCACTAGTGCAAAATATGAATTCTTGTAATTTTTTCCCCGGTCTGAAGATTTTGTTCAGGAGTGTATATATATATATATATATATATATGTATATATATATATATACACTGCCCGGCCAAAAAAAAAATCACTGTTTGGAAATTAATGAACAAATTCTATAATTGGATCATTATTGCTGTTATTAATATGTTTCAGCTGGCAATAATTATTTTTACCCTGACTGATGAAGCACGTTGCTACTCTTTTCTTGAAAAATCACGTCGGAAGACACATCCTTTGATGGTGAAAAAGATGTTACAGTATTTCAGAATGGGCAAGTTATTGGTCCGTATTTAGCAAAGAAAACCATGAATAACAAAAACAAGTATAAGGAATCATTTTCACAAACAAATTTGCCATCACAAAGTCCTGACCTTAAGCACATTAAAAGTTATTGGATGTGATCAAGAAAGACCACCGAGTGGTTTAACCATTATGTTGAAAAAACATCTTGGCCAAAAATTATAGCATTTCTGATCGAAAATAAATGTTCTGGCATTGCATATAGTTGTCAAAACAATGACAAGACGAATATGCACTGTAATCACAGCTACAGAGGTTCCAACTAAATATTTGAGTGTGCGACTTTTTTGGCCGGGCAGTGTGTATATATATATATATATATACAAAACCCAAAACCAGTGAAGTTGGCACGTTGTGTAAATCGTAAATAAAAACAGAATACAATGATTTGCAAATCCTTGTCAACCTATATTCAATTGAATACACTGCAAAGACAAGTTACTTAATGTTCGAACAGGCAAACTTTGTAATTTTTTTGCAAATATTAGCTCATTTGGAATTTGATGCCTGCAACATGTTTCAAAAAAGCTGGCACAAGTGGCAAAAAGACTGAGAGAGTTGAGAAATGCTCATCAAACACTTATTTGGAACATACCACAGGTGAACGGGCTAATTGGGAACAGGTGGGTGCCATGATTGGGTATAAAAGCAGCTTCCCTGAAATGCTCAGTCATTCACAAACAAGGATGGGGCGAGGGTCACCGCTTAGTGAACAAATGCGTGAGCTGATTGTCAAACAGTTTAAAAACAACGTTCCTCAATGAGCTATTGCAAGAAATTTAGGGATTTCATCATCTACGGTCCGTAATATCGTCAAAAGGTTCAGAGAATCTGGAGAAATCACTGCACGTAAGCGACAAGGCCGAAAACCAACATTGAATGCCCGTGACCGTCGATCCCTCTGGCGGTACTGCATCAAAAACCGACATCAGTGTGTAAAGGACATCACCACATGGGCTCAGGAACACTTCAGAAAACCACTGTCAGTAACTACAGTACGTCGCTACATCTGCAAGTGCAAGTTAAAACTCAACAATGCAAAGCCAAAGCCATTTATCAACAGCACCCAGAAACGCCGCCAGCTTCGCTGGGCCCAAGCTCATCTAAGATGGACTGTTGCAAAGTGGAAAAGTGTTCTGTGGTCTGACGAGTCCACATTTCAAATTGTTTTTGGAAACTGTGGACGTCGTCTCCTCTGGACCAAAGAGGAAAAGAACCATCCGGACTGTCATAGGCGCAAAGTTCAAAAGCCAGCATCTGTGATGGTATGGGGGTGTATTAGTGCCCAAGGCATGGGTAACTTACACATATGTGGAGGGACCATTAATGCTGAAGGGTACATACAGGTTTTGGAGCAACATATGTTGCCATCCAAGCAACGTCTTTTTCATGGATGCCCCTGCTTATTTCAGCAAGACAATGCCAAGCCACATTCTGCACGTGTTACAACAGCATGGCTCCATAGTAAAAGAGTGCACGTATTAGACTAGCCTGCCTGTAGTCCAGACCTGTCTCCCATTGAAAATGCGTGGCGCATTATGAAGCGTAAAATACGACAACGGAGACCCCGGACTGTTGAGCAACTTAAGCTGAACATCAAGCAAGAATGGGAAACAGTTCCACCTGAAAAGCCTCAAAAATTGGTCTCCTCAGTTCCCCAAACGTTTACTGAGTGTCGTTAAAAAGAAAGGCGATGAAACACAGCGGTAAAAAGGCCCCTGTGCCAACTTTTTTGCAATGTGTTGCTGCCTTTAAATTCTAAGTTAATGATTATTTGCAAAAAAAAAAAAAAAGTTTCTCAGTTTGAACATTAAAAATCTTCTCTTTGCCGTGTATTCAATTGAATATAAGTTGAAAAGGATTTGTAAATCATTGTATTCTGTTTTTATCGACGATTTACATAACGTGCCAACTTCACTGGTTTTGGGTTTTGTATATATATATATATATATATATATATATATATATATATATATATATATATATATATATATATATATATAGGCGTTTTAACTTACACGTCGTTTCATCGGATCTTATTAATTAAAATATGCCAGAATGCTGAAGTTATCCGCGTATGATTTTCTCAGAACATTCGCTGTCATTTACTGCCATTTTTTACATCCGACACAATATCTCTGGAATGCTCGGAAGTTGGAGTTTTCAACTCGTAAAGATCTGACCTCCGAGTTATTTGGAACGCAGCATTACTCGCCTGCTACGTCATTTGGAGGGCTCACTCGAGTGGAGGGAAGAAGTGAAGGGAGTATCTTATTTCGGATTGGAACGCAGCCCTGTTAGGACCTCGTAAGGGGCCGATCACACCGGACGCGCTTCATCGGCGTGGAAACGCGAGGCGCGTCTGATCTGTTTTTTTGAAACCAACTTGTAAAAAGGCGCTGGACGCTCTTTTTTGTGTTGCTAAGTGACGTTCCTGTCACTCATCTGCGAACATTCTGAAATTAACCGTTTCAACGAACTAGTCAGCGAACTTAGTTCAGGTTTTTTCCATATGTTCTAAATATATATGTTTTTTTTCACATGATTGGACAGCAGAGAAAAGACTGTCAATGACGTGAAATTCCTTTTTTCGAGGCGCCTCAAAGAAGCCCATCAAAAAACAGCGAGGCGCCTCACCTGTCAACTGCTACTAAACACTGTTTTTATTTTTTTATACGTTAGTGTTTTTTTACGTCTAAAAAATGCAGACTAAATATAGACGGAGACAAAATAGACAATTTAGCAGTCCCAGCAGCCTCCCAGAGCACCCCTGTGTCGCGACCTGCAGAAGCCAGGCCCACTCTTACAATTTCTGCAGAAATTGTATAGTTCTTTTACATGGAATGCTGTGGATTATACAATTGCCCTTTAGGTACACAATAAGTGCACCTGCTGTGTATTATGTGTTGATCAAGCTGAACAGTAAATGTTTCAGCCAGTCGGCCATCACTCCAATATAACAGGAAAATGGAATTATTTTACTTTACACAGATAGCCGGTTGTCTGAAACTTGCAAAAGACAGATACGTATGGTAGCCAAGGGATTAATTAAATGAGGAGGAACTGTTTCAATGGTTTCTGTTGAGGGAGGTTTTTGTCAATGAAGCTAATAAGGTTTGGAAGCAACTTCATAATGCATATACGATTGCACACCAGTGCAGGAAATTGGAAGGGCATATTGGAGTCAAAGTTTAGCAAAATATGGGGAAAAACACCTGAAATAAGGATGTTTTAAAACTATTGCATAAGTGAACGCCACCGTGGCTAGGAACACAGGGAAATTTGGACTCTTCAGTCCAAAGTTGTTTGTTCAGGCATGCATGTGCATAACCAGGAAATAAAATCCATAAAATATTAGTATTTGGTTACAGAATCATAATATTTGAACCTGCAGTTGTTTGGATGTTTGGCTGTGCCTATATTATTGAAGCCCTCGGACAAAGTCTGGCGGCTTCTATGGATTCACGTGACGTCTCCGCCGCTGTTGCATCCGTAGACACTTTCTTGTGGACAATCTACAGGCTGTAATTTTTGACAGATTACTTTCATATTTGGTATGGACATGTATTATACTTCACTTATTACACCTGTTGGTTTTGGTTGCCATGGCAACAGCATTGGCCGAATAATATGCAAATCGGTTGCAAAACATAGAGATTTCCTTTTGAACGCAGCACAGCTGCAGTTTTTCGCCAATTGCCTTCATATTTGGTATGGGCATGTGTTAAACTTCACTTATGACACCTATCGATGTTGGTTGCCTTGGCGACAGTAGTGGCCAAATGATATGCAAATTAGTGGCAAAACATTGACATTTCCTTTTGGACGCAGTACAGGCAGCAATTGTTGACCAATTACTTTCATATTTGGTATGGACATGTCTTACACTTCACTTATGACACCTATCGATTTTGGTTGCCATGGCGACAGTATTGGCTTAAGAATGCGCAAATTTCTGCTGGACGTAGACACTTCCTTGTGGATGCTGTACTGGCAGTACTTTTTGACCGATTATTTTCATATTTGGTATGGACGTGTTATACTTCACTTATGACACCTATTGATTTTGGTTGCCATGGCAACAGTATTGGCCAAATTATATGTGGACACAGTACAGGCTGCAATTCTTGACCGATTACTCTCATACTGGCTATGGATATGTGTTGCACTTCACTCATGACACCTATCGATTTTGGTTGCCATAGCGACAGTATTGGCCAAATAATGCACAAATTTTTGCTGAACGTTCTCACTTCTTTGTGGATGCTGTACAGGCTGTAGTTTTTGACCGATTACTGTCATATTTGGTATTGATGTGTTGTACTTCACTTATGACATATATCAATTTTGGTTGCCATGGTAACAGTATTGGCCGAGTAATGAACAAAAAAGCGTAGAAGCGGGCTGTGGGGTGCAACAATTTGGGCATCCCTTGTTTTAAAATATGTTATAATTAACCTCCAAGTGATTGAAAGCAAACCTGAACACTAAATGCTACAAAGTTAAACGTGACACATTTCATCGCATTTTAAAGCAAGAATAATTTTTATTTTTAACTTTTTACATATAAAAATAATATTCTTCAGCCTTCTTGCATGCACAGCATGTTTGAGGTCACTCCACAGATTTTCAATAATATTCAAGTCTGGGGACGGCGATGGCCATTCCAAAACCTTCGTCCGTCTCTCCTGGAGGTACAAAAGTACTTCATGGTAGATTTTGAGGTATGCTTTGGGTTATTGTCTTACTGGAATACCCAACGTCTCTTCAACTTCAATTTCTGGACTGAGCTTTGAACATCTAGAATATCTTGATATTTGGTGGAATCCATTCTTCCTTCCACCCGCACAATATTGCCTTTCCCCCCAGCAGTACACAGCCCCAAAGCATAATGGATCCACCTCCGTGCTTAACAGTTGGCAACGTGCTCTTTTCTACAAACATTTCCAGATTTTTTTATTTCTCCAAACATACCTTCTTTGGTTGTGGCCAAAAAGTTCAATTTGGTTTGTCAGTCCAAAGCACATTGTTCCAATAGGCTTGAGGTTTCTCAAGGTTTTATTTTATTTCAGAGGTTGTAGGAAAGGCTCCTTTCTTGCAACTCTGCCATGTAGGTCTTTGTTGTTTAAGGTACGCTCTATTGTTATCCTGTGAACAGCTAGACTTGTGTGTGCCACTCTTTTTTGCAGCTCTTTTGCGGTGATGTGTGGGTTCTTCTGAGCATTTCTCACCAGATCTCGGGCCATTCTCTCCGAAAATTTTCTTTGTCTTCCAGATCTTGCCTTGACTTCAATTTTTCAGTTTATTTTCCATTTTCTTATGATGTTTCTGACAGTAGAAATGGGTAGTTTGAAACGTTGTGACAGTTTTTTTTGTAGCCCTCTCCTTGTTGGTGGAAGTGAATTATTTTGATTTTGACATCCTTGAACAGCTGCTTTGAGGAACACATGGTTTTTAACACCAGACACAACAGCCACCACAGTCGGATACTTTAGAAGGCATGGAGTTATTTCAGAATGCATAGTTCAACCCTCGAATTATATTCACCTGACTCATCGAAGCCCTATCGAGTAAATCACCTGGGTCTGGGCCTTAGTAATCATCTCCTTAAAAGGTAACAAAGAATAATCCAAAAGGGTTCCCAAACTTTTGCACAGTTCCCTTTTTCCTTTCTTATCATTTAAAAACTCAGAAAAATTGAAATAAAAAGAAACCTTGCTTTAAAATTTGCAGGAAGGTGTCATGTTTAACTTTGTAGCATTTAGTGCCCAGGCTTGCTTTCAATCACTTGGAGATTAATTGTAACAGACGTTCAAACCAGGGGTGCCCAAATTTTAGCACCCCACTGTACATCCATGAGGTCGTGTCTGACTGGACTGTCTAGTTTTTCGAGGCTGATGATGCTTGGTCACATTGCAATGGGGCAGAAGAAAACAGAATTTTTTTCTGTCTGACAAAACTTATATTTCCAGTGTTGATATCCAGTTTGGGTAAAATTCTCATCAATTCAGATAATTTAAGAGCAATCTGCCGAGTGTCACCTTTCAAATGAGACCATGGCTTATTTGACTGGAGTCAAAGTGTTTCAGTTACAGTGAGTATTTTGGTTTGGGAGGAAGTTTGCTCAGAAAAGGACTGCACTTTAAAGGGTTAAATGCTCTCGAGTTGATTTATTACAAAAAACCAAAACTGGCCTACCTTGACTACAGCAGGTTGTTGTTTTATTCTGAAAGTACCAAATAATATTCAAACCTTTATGACTGCTTTGCATTTCTCTGTTGACTCTGCGAATTACATTCATTTGGAATAATCCTGAATAACAGTATTGGACGTGCAAATATGTTGCCCTTTTGTGTACCCTAATGGAATGAGTAATAAATTAAAACCCTGATGCAACCTGAGGTAGGTTTAGAATGTGAGGCCCGTCGCACCACGGATCACATGACTTTGTTCAAAGGATGTGATTGGTGTTGTTCAGTCTGTTCTGTCCCATTGTGCTGTCATATTTATCACAACCCTGTGCAAGTAATTTGCCTCCAAGCAAAGAGATCAGATTCACCTAATCCAACAGGTTTTCAAAACAGGAAATCTGAAAGCAAGGTGTTTATACACTGCCCTCAATTATTATTGGCACCCCTGGTTAAGATGTGCTCTTTAGCTTCTAATAAATTCAGTTTTTTTCTAAAAGATATAGGACCTCAATAAAAAAGAGGAAAATCCAACCCTTAATTCAAGTGCATTTATTCAGTGGGAAAAAAATCCACATTAAGAAATAATTATTTTACATCAAATCATATGTGCCACAATTAGTAGCACCCCTGATGTTAATACTTTGTACAACCCCCTTTTGCCAACAAAACAGCAGCTAATCTTCTCCTGTAATGTTTCACAAGATGGGAGAATACAGAAAAAGGGATCTTTGACCATTCCTCTTTGCACAATCTCTCTAAATCATCCAGCGACCTGGGTACTCTCCTCTGCACTCTCCTCTTCAGCTCACTCCACAGATTTTCAATGGGGTTGAGGTCTGGGGACTGAGATGGCCATGGGAGGAGGTTGATTCTGTGTCTGATGGACCATTTCTGTGTAGATTTGGCCACTTGTTTAGGGTCATTATCTTGCTGAAAGACCCAGTGACGACCCATCTTCAGCTTTCGGGCAGAGGCCACACTTCAAAAAGTGATTTTCAAGAAAGGGAAATTCACGTATTTTAAGACTAAAAACACTTATTTCTATGACCATTTTCTTAGTAAGACAAGAAATATTTCCTTGATTTGAGTTATTTTGACTATCTTGTCAATGGGGTAAGTAAGTTTCACTTGACAAGGTAGTGAAAATGACCTAAAATCAAGGACAAATTTCATGTCTTACTAAGAAAATGGTGATAGAAATAAGTGTTTTAAGTCTTGAAATAAGTAGATTTCCCTTTCTTAAAAATCACTTTTTGCAGTGCATCAGATTTTGATTTAAAATATCCTGGTATTTCAAAGCGTTCATGATGCCATGCACCCTAACAAGGTTCCCAGGGCCTATGGAAGAGAAACAGGCCCACAGCATCACCGATCCTCCCCCATACTTCGCAGTGGGCATGAGGTGCTTTTCTGCATACTCATCTTTTGTGTTCCGCCAGACCCACTTTGAGTGTTTGTTGCCAAAAAGCTCTATCTTGGTCTCATCTGACCAAAGCACACGGTCCCAATTGAAGTCCCAGTACCGCTTCGCGAATTCCAGACGTTTGCATTTATGATTGTGAGTGAGAAAAGGTTTTTTCCATGCATGCCTCCCAAACAGCTTGTTGGCATATAGATAGCGCCAGATGTTTGTTTTGGAGACTTTGTGGCCCCAAGATTGTTGCAATTCTTTAACATCGAGCTTTGGAGAACTTTTTCTTTTTCTTACCATCCTCCTCACTGTGCATGGTGGCAAAATAACCTTGTGTCCTCGTCCAGGCTTGTTTACCACTGTTCCAGTTGTTTTAAACTTCTTAATGATTCCTCTGACAGTAGATATGGGCAGGTGCAGGCAAGTGGCTATTTTCTTGTTGCCATTGCCTGATTTGTGAAGGTCGACACAAATCTGCCTTACTTGAATGATGTGTCCCTTTGTCTTTCCCATTTGAAGAGTGAGAAATGGCCTCTGTGTCAGGTCATATTTATACCCCAGGGAAACGGAAAGTGATGAATTACTAATTCCTAGATTCCTAGATATTCTGATCAACTTTGTAAACTACTCTAGGAATGACAGAAATACTTCAATTACATTTAATTCCTAGGAATTGTTTGGGGTGCCAATAATTGTGAAACAGGTGATTTTATGAAAAATAATTATTTCTTAGTCAGGGATTTTTTTCCCTTAAAATTCACTTGAGTTGAAGGATACATTTTTTTACAATTTTCAGTGTGAGGGTATGCTTCTGCAATAAAAATTGAATTTATTTTAAGGCTTTTAACACATCTCAACCAGGGGTGCCAATAATTATGGAGGGCGCTGTATTTCACGACCCTTTAATATTTCTAGATTTTCCATTGTTTTGTACAAGAACTTTGTTCTCATTTTTTGTTTTTGTTGATACCTTTAACGTGGACTTGTTTTTAATCCAGGATAGAGTAAACAATTAAGATTGATGCATTTATGAGCAAAATTTTACCTATTCACTTTCTAATGCACTTCTTCACATGCTTATTTACAACCCCAATTCTGAAATGGTTGGGACGAATTGTAAATTGTGAATAATATCAGAATGCAATTACTTTCAAATCATGAGCCAATATGTTATTTACAATAGAACATGGGTAACATTCTAAATGTTGAAACTGAGACATTTTACATTTTCATTCACAATATGAGCTTATTTCAAATTTTCTGGCTGCAATAGGTCTCAAAAAAGTTGGGACACAGGCAAAAAAAGGGCTGAAAAAGCTACAAATATATGAGAGATTCAGCTGGGATGTCTTGGAGAGGCTGAGTCTCTCAGAAGTAAATATGGCCAGAGGCTCTCCAACCTGTGAAGGCTTGCATAAAAAATAGTGGAATACTTTAAAAACAATGTTCCTCAACGTCAAATTGCAAAGGCTTTGAAGGTCTCGTCATCTACAGTGTGTAACATCATCAAAAGATTCAGAGAAACTGGAAAAATCACTGTGCATAAGGGACGAAGCCGAAGACCTTTACTGGATGCCAGTGATCTTCGGGCCCTCAGACGCCACTGCGTTACTCACCGGCATTATTCTGTCATTGACATTACTAAATGGGCCCAGGAATACTTCACGAAACCACTGTCTGTAAACACAGTCCACCTTGCCATCCACAGATGCCACCTAAAACTCTATCATGCAAAAAGGAAGCCATTGTTGGGCATGATCCAGAAGTGGCGCCATGTTCTGTGGGCCATGGCTCATTTAAAATGGACTGTAGAAAAGTGGCAAAGTGTCCTGTGGTCAGACGAGTCCAAATTTGACATTCTTGTTGGAAATCATGGGCTTCGTGTCCTCCAGGCTAAAGAGGAGAAAGACCACCCCTCCTGTTATCAGTGTTCAGTTCAAAAGCCAGCATCTCTGATGGTATGGGGATGCATTAGTGCATATGGTGTGGAACACTTGCAAGTCTTAAAAAGCACCATGAATGCTAAAAGGTATATAAAGCTTTTAGAGCAACATATGGTCCCCTCCAGACGACATCTATTCCAGAGAAGGCCTTGTGTATTTCAGCAGGACAATGCAAAACCATACTGCAGCTATTACAACAGCATGGCTTCGTAGTAGAAGAGTCCGTGTGCTGAACTGGTCTTCCTGCTGTCCTGATCTTTCACAGATTGAGAATATTTGGCGTGTAATAAAAAGTCCATCAAAGGAGACCCAAAACTCTCCAGCAGCTGGAAGCCTCTATTAAACAAGAGTGGGATCAAATTCCAATGGCTAAACTCAAGAAACTTGTCTCCTCAATGCCCAGACGCCTCCACTCTGTGTTTAAAAAGAAGAGGGGATGCTACACCATGGGAAACAGGCCCCTGTACCAACTTTTTTGAGACCTGTAGCAGCTGTCAAATTTGAAATGAGCTCATTTTGTGGATAAAATTATAAAATTTCTCAGTTTTAACATTTGCTGTTATCTCTGTTCTATTGTGAATAAAATACTGGCTCGTGTGATTTGGAAGTCATTGCCTTTTGATTTTATTCACAATTCACACTTTGTCCCAGCTATTTCGGATTTGGCATTGTATTTATTGTACTATAAGGGTAAGTTATTACAAAACATTTTTGGTACTGTGGTGTACCTATGATTTATTGATCAGTTATCAGTTGAAAAGGTATTTAGCCTGTCTGGATTGTATTGGAAAATAACTTTGATATCTGCTGAAAACATCATGCATCTAACCACATTCTATGACCTTCTCCTTCCTTTTTACAGAAACCTGAAGACAGGCCGACATTTGCCCAAATCTCTGTGTTGATCAGAGATGTTCTGGAGGGTGACTCTCCCGTGCAATAAGCGTGGATCTGGATTATACTCTGTACACGATGTAGCATGGATGTCAGGTTCCTGCCCAAGTACTGAGTCAGTCAAATACCTCTGCCTCATGCAATCTGTTGAATAGCTTGCCAAAGAAAAACCATGTGAGCTGAAACTGAAACTTTCAGTTGTCGCAAAGTTCTCTGTATTGAATTCTGTGAATTACAACCTCAATTCTGAAAAAGTGGGCACATGATAGAAAATGCACCCAAAATCAAAAAAAGACTGACGGGAAAAGTTTATCCACCTCTACTTTATTGAAAACAGTCAAACTCCTCATTATTTTATGTACAAATTGAATTGAATTGCTTATTGAAATGCACACTGTGATCACTGCAACAGAGTCCAAAAAAGTTGGCGCATTCAACTGTTTCACCACTCTGAAACATTGCCACATCTTTCTGCCACACTTATTAAGCATTTGGGCTCTGAAAACATCATTTGGGCATTTCCAGCATGTGGAATATCCCCTCTTCCCTCCATTTTACAGGTCTTTAGATGCGGAAATGTAGGGCGCCTTCATTGCCCATATTTTGCTTTATAATGCACCATACATTTGGAATCAGAGAGGCTAGCCATGGTAGCGCCTGCATTCTCCCGGCACCCAGCCACGCACTTGTAATCTGTTTGGAACGTGGTTTGCGGTCGTCTTGCTGGAAAATAAGTCAACATCCCTGGAACCGATGACATCTGGATGGAAACATTGGTTGCCGCAAAATCTGCGCATATCTTTTAGCATTAATGGTGCCGTTGCAAAAGTCCTAATTCTCCATGCCATGTGCACTGCACTGACACGGCCCCACACCCCTTTCGACATGACGCTGCAGCTTTGGTTTTCTTTGTCGTTATTGGTGCAGAGCCTTTGACCAAAAACCTCCTGACACAATGACTCATCTGACCGCAAAAAATACTTCTGCTATGCTACTGTTCATCACACTTGACACAGAGTTCTGAGAAGTCCTGGCATTTTTGGTGTGTGGCCTCAGCTTAGCATAGTAAAGTTTTGAGCCCATATTCTGATATCCATCACAGCTGCGTTAAAATTTCACATCCTCCGGGCATCAGACTCTGAGGAGTCCGAGATCACGCGCATTCAGAAGTGGTTGCTGCGCTTACTTTTTGCCCACGAAATTTGACCAGATAACTTCATCTTATAATATATTCTGCCCTCCAGAGGGTGACAGTTGTCCACATATTAATGGATTATACATTCACACATCAGTTGGCAAATTGGTGAGCCTCAACCTATTGCAAAAAAAGATGAGGATAGGAGATTCGCTAATGTATCTACTTCATCTCAAAGTTAGAAAATAGGGTTCGTTGTTATATATGCACACATTGTATTTGATGGAGCCTTTTTTCCATCAATAAAGAAATTGATGTTGAGTCACTCAGAACACTCGCTGATTTAAGGTGGGGATGTTAATGTTTAAATGCCTCTTAAAGCCCCTGGCAACCCAAATCCAAGACAGTCTGCTAAGAATGTAATTTAGGGTCTTATGTACATCATGGTAAGCATCAAAAAAGTCTTAGAATTTAATTTCTATCCAAATTCTAGATACCCTCATTTAAGTTTTGTAAACTTTCCTTAATCGGGTAAGAATTGGGTGCGGTTATGTCAGAGATTAATTACATTGTAAGATCCAAGACGCAATCTTAAAAAATCCACATCAGTTTTCCCACCTCAGCAGATGAAATAAAATTTCTCTGCTCCCGCTCAACGTGCCTTTTTGAACTGAAGGAACTTATGTCTGCGTAGTCTCCCTCAATAAGATAGAAAACTAATTATCTATATTTGAAGTCTTTAACAGTTGACTCTCCCCACTTTTTGCCAAATAAAAGACCCTTTACCATGTCGTGTTCATATTTCTATATTTCAAGCAGTATCAGGTGACAGCATTTTTAAACAAATCAAATTTGATACAGAAAATCAGAACTTTTCTCAGAACACGACTTTGCTCACTGCTAGTTTGGGCTCTCAAAATAAATTGCTTGGACTTTTTAAAATGAATTAGACCCACATCAGGTTTGACTCTATCGTTTGCATGCCTCATAAATTGTTCGTTTCAGCGACTGTGTCCATGGTTTCTCCATTTAGGAACCTATTGCTTATTTAATTCAATTGGTTCATTTGCCTTATACTTGCAACACATGGTTAATTATTTTGAAAGAACAGTGTATGAATATAACGTCCCAAGCCATGCCAACGTAGTTCAAGACTGTAATTAGTTCAGTACATACCTCAATAATTGGATATTCAACGTTCTATCCATGGTAGCACAGTATATGCAACATTTTCGCGAAGCAATAGCTAGGAACATTTAGTTTCACTCAGAGATCTATGGATACTTTAATAGGCATTCAACTTTGGTATCATTTATTGATTTTTACAATTTTGGGTCATTTTCTCTTTGAAAATAAAATCCCTGACCAATTAGTCTCCAGATGGTAATGCGTGCCTCACAAGGATTCTGTGATACCTCCTATGATCCATGATTCCGTCGATTTTTATGAGATCATCAGCTCCTTTCGAGCAGAATGAACCCCAAACTATAATATTACCACCTCCATGTTTTACTGAAGGGGTTAAACAGTCATTTTTGAAACGTTTTCCAGCTCTACAGTGCACGTAAGTTCTGCGTTTGGGTAAGAAAAATTAGAATTTTGATTCATTGTTCCAAAGAGGTTGTTCCCAGTCAACTGGTGTCCAATCCTTGAATTTCTTGGCAAACCCAAGTCTTTTTTTGATGTTGCCCGCTCTTTGCAGCAACACGACACATCAGACCATTTTCACACAGGCGTCTTGAAATAGCAGATCTTGATACTCTCATCTTTTCTCTTCTGGCTCTATGAATAATATCACAGAGTTTTGATGTCAACCTCGATTTATTTATCATTTATTTTTAGCTGCGACCAAGCAGCTCTATGAACGCTTCTGTCTGTCTGTCCGTCTGTGACACCTTTTTGACCATGTTCCTGTCGTCGTATCACCATGAAATTTTCAGGAGTTATTGACCTCCACTAAAGCGATGTCCATGCACAAGGTCGAGGTCAAAGGTCAAAGGTTAAGTTCACAGAGGTCACAACCTTGTTTGCGGGTTTTCGCGCTGTAACTCCACTTAAATTTCATAGCGATCCATAAATTCTTGGAAATAGCTTCTAGGCATAGAGGAGGTGTTCCCTATTGTTTTTCAAGGTCATCCGTCAAATCCCAAGGTCACAAAGGCAAAAAAAGTGTCAATTTTGCTCGATTTGATGGTTTTCGCACCATAACTCAAGTTTAATTCAATGAATGGCTATGAAATTTTACAACAAGCTTCTTGGTATAGACGAGGGGTTCCCTATTGATTTTCAAGGTCATTTGTCGAATCCCAATGTCATACCGGTCAAAAGAGTGTCGATTTTGCCCCGATTTCACATTTTTCGCACCATAACTCCACTTCAACTTGATGGATGGCTATTACATCTTAGAACAAGCTTCTTGGTACAGAGGAGGGGTCCCCTATTGATTTTCAAGGTCATTTGCCAATTTCGAGATCACACTTGTACAAGAAACCACCAGTCATGGACACTAGGCCATGTGACGGATGCTAGGCGTGGTCGCAGCTATTAGATCCTTCTGATCTACTTGTTTAATTTTTTTAATATCGTCATACACAGATAAAGAACATCAGAGGCACTTATCTTCCATTTTGCACCTCCACAGCCACCAGTTTTTGGCGAATCAGTCTCGCTTGGTGGTGTTTCCTAAAGTGCCATGCAGCATTCAATGTCCTCAGCATCATGTACGGCCGCAATGCTGCTATGAACAACCTCTGAGAGCTCTTCCCATCCTTTTGTGCGTAATACTGTGAAACTGCTCAAAGTGTCACCTTATATGTTAGAACAACTGACCCTCAAAGGTAATTTTGCAGAATAATGTTGCCTCAGACCAATTTAAACAATTTTTTCAGCATGAATAATCATGGAATGAGACTTCAAACATGCATCCAGGCTATGCAAGAAGGGCTTTGAATTTGAGAATAACTTAATAAATATGTCTACACTAATGTACTCGAAATCCTTTGCCATTGCATCAAGAGAACAGCAATTCTCTGAGCCTTTTGTTATACACGGGGTAATTAGGCAAGATTGCCCTTTTTCCCCTTTATCGTTTGCCCTTTCATGAGAACCTCTCACTCAAAATATACGGCAGAATCTATTAACATAGTCTATGCAATTCAATCAGTTGGAATGTGAAATATCCGTTTATGCTGATGATATCTAGCTCTGTGTGTCTTACACACTGCAGTATTATCCAAAAGTTTTATCAGCCTTTTATCAATTTGGTGCATGGTCAGGACATTGAATTTAGTGGATAATATGCTTTTCTCCTTCTAAACATGGCTACAAAGAAAATTCCACCCTTACATATAATTCCTATTTAAAATTGTTAAGTACCTTGGGGTTGAAATCTTTTCCCCCTTCACAAAATAGCCAGAATAAATTATATGGGTGCGCTACGGAAAGGGTCAAGAAAATATAGATTGCTGGTCTACTATGCCAGCCTCCATATACACTCGGATATCTATGATAAAAAATGAACATTCTCCCTCTAATAAATTTTATGAGTTCCACAATACTTGAATTAAGTTTGTGGAAAATTATATGGGGAAAAGAAATGCCCCCAAATAAGGTATTCAAAGATCAAAACATGAAGGTGGATTAGCATTACTTGACATTGAATTTTATTATTTAGTTTTCTAGAATCACCTCTTGGAAACTTGGCTCGATCCCTCCTCTGCAGTGCCTCGGCTGGAGATTGAGGAGCCCTTGTATCCCCTGTTTGACTGCAAAATTTGTATACTGCTTTCAGGCTTCTCCTCTAAACAGATCTTTCTGCTATATCCTCCAGTGGTAACCTACTCAGTCACATCCTGGAAAACTATTGAAAAGTAAATGGGAATTAAAATGACCTGGCACCTCTCTCTTACCTATTTGGCACAATGTAGCCTTTTATCTGGAAAACACCCCTTTCCTCAATCTCATGGTCTAGGACAGGGATTCATAATCTCAAAGATTATGAATTAAAAAAATCTTTGTAGATCATGGCCTTATCAGCTTCCAGGATATTAAACAGCTTTTCGATTTTTGACATACCTGACACTTCCTTTTCTCTCCATCCTGGACTCCAATCAGTCATGTGGGATTGTGGTGTGCCATGGGGAGTAAAGATGGATTTCAATCCTACGGTTTACTCGGTAACCACAAGGCCGACTGAAGAATTTGTCTCTGAAGTATATGAAAAATTAACTGAATCTGTGTATATATAGCTCAAGCCCTATTTTTTCAATGGGAGAAAGATTTATCACTGCCTGGCAGCCAAATTGACTGAGAAGTTGCTTGGGCTTATTGTCCTTCGGGCATCAAAAAACACAAACTACAAATTAATCCATTGTTAAATGCAGTTCTTCACGGATCATATATGACCTCCCGCTAATGTTTTCTCGTAGGCATTGGTTCAAATCATCTTCATCATCTCTGTGCTGTAGGGGTCCCAGGAACTATGCTTCAAACGGTTTGGGAATGCTGAAGTTTATGCTTTTGGAGGCGTGGTGCTACGATCATTTCTAAACTTATCGTTTGATGATCCTTTTGCCCCATTGACACTGTCGCTAAATAATGAATTTGGCCCGTTATCCATCGAGAGGGCTAAGTAGGAGTACTCCTTTTAAAAATGCGACCCCTCGTCGTCTGCTGAGTTTTAAAAATGGCGGCTATTTTGTCGCTCTCTGTAGACGTTACATCCCGCCCTGAGTAAATCCAATCAGCACCAAGTAAACCCCAAGCCCCACCCAGGAGTTTTTCGGGGGTGTTCTGAGTACCTACTCCAAGGCAGGGACTTTTTGAGCCCCTGTAAAAGTTCCGGTACTTTGTCCTTTGGGGGTGGTTATAGCGGTGGAGACACACAACAAGGGCCCCGGCCCCGTAAAATTACCCTGAAGTTCCTGCAATGGAAACGGGCCTAATATAGCTTCAATGACAAGTACCGTTTTGCCCTGATTAAATAAAACTTCAGGAAGTAATTGTTCAAAATATTGTGATATGTTGCTTTGTGCTGTGGTCAAAAATTGATGGTGTAACAATATATTCTTTTTGCATTCATGTAAGTATTTCTTATATAAATACAGTCTTATCTATTATTTATATAAATGTGTGTATAGATGTGCACAGTCTGTGTCTGCTGATCTCACTGATAAGACCACCTTGGGGGGTGGGTGCGTGGGGAATGGGGACATTGAGTTATTTCGTGTAAAAAAAAAAAAAAAAAAACTTTTTATTTGATTTTTTTTTTTTAATCTCAAAAAGATTTTAAATAATCATGTTTTAATGGACAATTCAGTTCACGAGATAAGGTGTCCATTAGTATATCATTGCAGTGTTTTAAAAATAGTGGAGGTCGAATGGACTTTCCAAATCACTTCATGTTGATTATATATGCATTATCTATAATGTGCCGACTGTTTTGGAACTGGAATTGAAGAAAGAACATTTTAGTGTGTAGAACCATTGAGCCATACAGGAATGTGTGAAGATTTTTGCATAGCACATCTTGAATAGTTAAGAAGAACTGTTTTGACATGTTGATTGTAAAGGCATGTGAGAAACGAAGACTGTTAGAATTGATGTAATTCTAAAGGCTCAAACGTGTGCATAAGCATGATCTCCACCAGTATGCACTTACATAGCCATATACATTTTCACACAAAAGCACACTATCACTGGCGAGCATATGCATGTTTGTATAGCTATACGTGTGAACACCTTGTAGTGACTTGCATTCATCCTATACAGTCTTTCCTCAGCTCTGACCTTACCCATATTATCCATAATGCTGATCCTAACCTTGACCTAACCCTAACTTTAACCAGTTTTCTGTATTTGTTTGTGAGGTCTATCCAAAATGTCTTTACGACCCCAGTTGTCCTCATAACATTTGTGGTTTCTCCATAATTGGCTCTGACAAGTATTGCTATACAAGCCTCTACACACACACGCGCACACACACGCCCACACACACACACACACACACACACGTACGTGCCAACGCGCGTTCTCACAATTATCCTTATTAGAACATTGCATTGACTTTATTCATTATGGACAGCCTTGCCCTAACCCTAACCTTAAACAAACCTCAATTCACACCTGACCCCTGACCTCATCCATGACCTCAGAAATAACGTTTTGCCGTATTAGGACCAGGTTTTAGTCCCCATAAGGACTAGTGGCCCCAACATGGTCAGCAATGACTGGAAAAGGTCCCCAGTAGGTAACAAAAATGTGAACACACGCACACACCCCACATTTTTTGTGCACTGCATTTAATGCGACAAAAACAATTTATATGGTGATTTTATCTGTTTTCAGAATATGTGTAAATAACAGTTACAATGCTAATATATTTGTTCTATTGTCACACTAATGTTGCTTATGTTCTAAGATTAGAAACTTCCTCTGCAGTACAGGTTTTCTAGTTGGAGGGCGCTATCTTTTTGTAAAACAACATCAATAACGCTTTCTCAACAAAAAATGATATTTGTAAATAATTTCTCAAGTCAGGATATTAATGAATGATTTCTCTTGTTCATGCGCTTTCTGCTTTTATTTTTGCTCCTGTTTCATGGTTTTGTAGTTTGCGCACATCATCTTGGTTCCCCTCATCCCGAATGTCATACATGCACTTGGGATACAAGCAGATTATGCATAAAGTTTTGTCAGAGCCTTGTTCCATCTGTTGCTGAAATGACACATTTTAGAGATTGTATGTGAGGTGGACTCCTACCGCAATGAAGAGACTGGCCAAATGTAAAAATGTTATGTCTTTAAGTCAGATCCCCATTCTGCTGATTAGAGGGTAGTCATTGACTTCAGCCATTTTCATTTGCGATAGTGCAACAGTTGTGAACTTGTAATAATTCTTGATCTTTTCTGTGCATCTCATACCATGGGAATGGCATTAAATATTATGATATTATACAAAAGTAATAGCATGAAGAAATTTGTTCAGAACGATATTGCGAGTTTGACTCCTGTAGAGGGAGCCAAAGTTTTTCTTACGATCCCAGTGCGTATTTTATGACAGTGACGTGTTTATAATAAAATCGTATTACATTCACCTCTGCACTATATGTACTGTATTTTTTAAATGTATGCCTGGATGATAGCCATCTTTCAGCTCAAACGTGCGACATGCATATCTTATTGTCAGCCACCACTTCTGTATCGTTTTTTGTGAGGATAATATTTAAACTGAGTACTGTAGTCAACAGTGTTTTTTCTGAATGTTCCGCTTTGCTTCGTTGCAACCCACCACTGGATGATTTAAATACTCTATGGTTGGCTATTGGCTGACTGCGTTGACCCATTTATTGGAATTACTGTTTTATCCGCGGATCAAATGGATTATAGCAACAGTTTGACTGTCCTGGTGGATGTTTTGATCGCCATTAAGACGAGAGCCATCGCATCATTAAAGTCTGTTGTGAACTATAAGGCTTGTTCTTGGCAAAAATGGATGCATTTTACCACTGAAATAAGTGAAATTTATTTTACGAATCACTAATCTATTCGTATTAAATACGACATGTGCTTCTCATATTTCATGATGTTCACTTAGTTTGAAATTGAGCTTCCCTGTCCTCTTGCTCGTAAAAAGAGTTGGATAAATTATTGCACCAACATCAGTGCTCTGCCCACAGATCCCTATGGTAACTTGGCCACGTGCTGCATACGTCAACAAAGACTTGCATTCGAAAGCATAAGGCAAGACACAGGAGTCGTGGTTGTGGATATATTAGCATATGCCGGGGGAAATGAAAGAGAATCACGTTTTTAGTGTCTTCTCTTCCAGGTGTTGGCGCGTTTTCCTTCGCCCAGTATCCTTCTCTCCATGCATCCACTCCTAAGCGATTACCATATTACGAAGCTCCTTGGCGTGTTTCGTTTGCTTTAGTTTAAGAAGGCTTCAGCGGGCAGTTGGCTCGAGCATTTGTCCTTTACTCATCTACCGAGTGCGCTGTAAGCCAGACGATCATGACTTATGTATGAACATTGTTCGGATACATTAAACGCCGTTGAATACTTACGTAACCCGAGAAATCAAGAAGTTCCACCTACGGAGTGGCACTTTGCAGAAGTTACAAACCATTCACAATCCTTGCCTCCTTGGCAATCCTTTACTACACCCTTTATGACATCCACAAAGGTAAGTGGCAATTGAGCGTGAAAAATCTGTCAATTGGGTCTGTAATGTTTGTTGATGCACAATAATATTCACTGGCAAGTTGTTATTTGAAATCCCAGTTTATTTCCAGGATGTGTGAAACATGACACATTTGACAGTGGCCCGGCGTCGGGTGCATCCATGCAGAGTTTAGTGTGTCTCTCAATAGAAAGTACATCACCTTAAGACTCCGTGGAGCTTAAGGATTTTTCGGCTGTTGGGCGACTGCTGATTTCTTTACTAAACCGCCATTAATGCCAAACAAGCATGCATGCGAAGTACTACATGTCAGGAGCTATGCACCTCCCAGTACATGACATACCGACGCTGAGGTCCCGTTAAAGATCCTATTTTAGATCGAGGAAAAACCCAGGTTTCATTTTGAGCACGGACCATGTTGCGTGACTGTTGTCAATTCAGCACCATTGATTCTCACCAGGTCAAGAACTAGAGCACCATTCCTTAAAAGAAGACTTTAAAGATTGTAAATAATCTCATAAATTCGGTAGAATGAAACCATAAAGGGCTAGTACAATTTCTCGGGCTGAATCTGCGAATGACAGATTCAGGACCGATGACAAAGCGTTTTTGCACGAATACCCCTTGTTTGAAAACCTCACCATGGGCTTGTTATCCTTGAAACTGAATGATGTTCACCTTTTTTCTAAATCCCCTTTGCCATTGAAGTGAAGGAAAACTAACTTTTCTCTTACACTTTACAATTAGCACAGATTTCATTTCACATCATACGTCAGAATTTTTTAATTAATGAAAGCCTTCCCATATTCAATTAACGAACTTATTCAAGCCAAAGAATTGCCAAGGTACTCTTGGCACCGTATATGATCTGCTTTACCCCCGAGTTTTAGTGGATGAATTATTTTCAAGACAGTACTATTATGGCTGATATTAATGGATCATAGAGGCTACAGTATCATCTATAAGTAGGATTTAGACCCTGACACGTTTTATTTTTTTGTTGTTTTTGTTTTTGGCTCTGTACTGAAGCACACCGGATATAAAATGAAGTAAAGACGTTAAAGTGTGGACTCACACTTAATTAAAAGGTCTTTATCTCTGTATTTCAATATCCATGCTGGGGTTGAATGAATCACATAATAGAGTGGGCTCTGAAATTACTGGTGGCCCTGACTGACAATGCACAAACTAGACAAATTAATTAATTAAATTATAATTAATTATAATGATAGGAAAAGGATTTACCCAGTTGTGTGAAATACTTTATTTTATTAATTTTTTGATGAAAACAAACAAAATCATAACTACCATCCATCCATTTTCTATACCCGCTTATTCCTCACTAGGGTCACGGGGCAAGCTGGAGCCTATCCCAGCTGACTACGGGCAAAGGCAGGGACCCACCCTGAATAGCTTGCCAATCCATCGCAGGGCGCACACACTCTCCAATTAGCCTGATATGCATGTCTTTGAACTGTGGGAGGAAACCGGAGTACCCGGCGAAAACCCACGCAACACAGGGAGAACATGCAAACTCCACACAGAAAGGCCCCAGGCCGGATTTGAACCCACGACCTTCTTGCTGTGAGGCAGCAATGCTAACCACTGTGCCACCGAGCCACCCATCATAACTACCGTTTAATACAAAATGAATTTAAACAAAATAAAGGTTGGATACTAATTGGTACCCTTTATTAGTGCTTAGTGCAACCACCTTTGGCTCAGATTACAGCATGGAGTCATTTCCTGTCATTTTTGACAAGGTTAAGGCACACATTTGGAGGGATTTTGGACCATCCCTCTAAGCAGATCCTTTCAAGATCCTTCACATTCTTGGGTTTGCATTTATCAACTGCCCTCTTCAACTTAGCCCACAGGTTTTCAGTTGGAATGAGGTCTGGCGACAGAGATGGCCATTGTAGAACATTGATTTTGTTGTCACAGAACCATTTCTATTTGGATCCTGTGGTATGCTTTTGGTCATTTTCTTGTTGGAAAGTCCACATTCAGCCAAGTCCCAGCCTTCTGGTGGAGGCAACCAGATGCCATTAATTTTAACCAGTGCCCCTGGAGTTCTTGAATTAAAACAGCATCAAAACATGACTGACCCACTATCATATTTCACCACGGGTATGAGGTGCTTTTTCCGTGTATTTTGGTATTTTTCCTTGCTTTTCTTATGTTTTGACGCCAAACATCTCAGTGCTGTATATGATCGAAATGTGCAAATTTGGCCTCATCTGACCAAAGCGCCATGTTCCAGTCATAATTTAAAGGACGTTAAGCAGACGCCATGTGCTTGCTTCTGTGTCCTCTGGTCAGAAAAGGCTTTCTTCTCGCAACCCTTCCGAAGAGCCTGCAATTGTGGAGGTGGCGCCTGATGGTTCCTTTTGAAACCTGGTGACCCCAAGGTGCCACCAAGGCCTGCAATTCATACGCTGTGGTCCTTGAGGATATTTGTTGCTTCTCTCACCTTCCTCCTCAGCATCCTGAGGGGTAAAATGCAGTTGCATCCTCTAACCTTGAGTTTTTGAACAATTGTACTACAGGTGTTGAGGGGCATATTCAATAATTTATGAATCTTCTTGTGACCATTACCAGGTTTATGAAGGTCTATGATCATCTGCCTCTTTTGAACTGACAGTTGTTTTGTTTTCTTCATGGTGTTGCATGACAAAGAGATATTGCATGTGTGTTACCTCATTTTTATACTCTAGTGAAACTGGAAATGATGTGATGGCTCAATATAGTTCCTTAATACTTCGATAATACTTAAATCAGTGGAATTTACTACCTGGTTTAATTTTGGTAGATGTTGTTTACAATAATCTTTAATTGTGAAACTTTGATTTAGAGGAAACTGATTTTTAATTAAATCTGTGAATAATTTTGGTTGGTTGCATTGGAACATTAATATTGTGCCGTAATTCCCACATGTTGTTATAAGTTCATTAATAATTCTAAAAATATATATTTATAATCTCAGAAGTTAAGAGAATAATATACTTATTTGAATAGTGTCCAAAATTTTAGAATTCTCAAAGAAGCCATATTTTTTGCAAAGTAAGCTGACAAACAAGCCCTTTCCATTTTACAATAGCTAAATTAAAGACAAGCTGTTTTAGAACTCATGGACCCTTTGGGTTTAAGGACGTGATAAAGCGAGATTTGGAGTGCGCATGCTCTTTGCAGACTATGTGGGGCAAAAGATGCACAAATCATATTAAAAAGGTGGGAATTATATGTTCTTTTGCTTTCCCCGAGGTAAAAGGCAGCTTATAGTGTGGATTCGGACTATGAACAGGAATATTTTTTATTCAGGAAAATTCTACGGTGTGCAGCATACATTTTGTGTCCGGATGAAGAATTCTGGATTCAACCTACGCCAATATCGATTCATGTTGGGGTACCCAGAGAAACATTATGATATGTAAACATGTCAAGCGTACGTCCAGTTAAGAAAATTTAGAGTTTAGTTTCAAGTGCTGCTATTTTAGTCAGTAGCATATCATTAACGGCGGCTGTCATGTCACTGATGACACAGCAAGTTGCTAGGGCAGGCGCAGTATATGCATTCTTGATGTTAAATATTAATGTTAAATTCTAAACCCCCTTCTAACTGACAAAACCCCCCCCTAAAACGCATATTGGCATCCCCTTTTATAATCGTTCTGGCAAATAAAAAGCTGGAAAAAGTGGAGGTTGGATCAGAAATTCTTTTCTCCCTGACGTTATAGTTGGCTCCATTAGTTTTTATTTTTTATTTTTTATGCCTACAAACTGAAAGCATTGACTTCTTCAGCGCAACAGAGACTTGAGAGACTATATCGGCAAGATACTGTGAAGGTAAGTCCTTGACGTTGTTATTTTCAGCACAAATGAAAATCCGAAATCAAATGCGTAGCGTTAAGTCAAACAGTAATGATATGGCCTTGTATTTTACATGTGTACCTGTGCACTTATCCGTGTTAAGAGGAGATTAGGATCGTGTGTTCTTGCTGGTTGTTTTGAACAATGGTAATTCATCGCAAGAACACTATGGGACCCAGTCATAGTGGTGTTTGACATTATTTCATGTCCGCAAAACTAACTGGCCAGCAAGTTGAACTTTGTTGGCTATATATAGCAATTAATTATTAAATCAAAATCAAATGATTCTTTCAAGCAGCGAAATGAAAACCACACCTACACTAAGGTCTGAGTGGCTGAGTTCTATAATGTAAGCCCCTCAGAGCTGACCTAGACTGTAAACGTTGTATGGCACTAACATTCCCCCTTCGGCTTGATCTTTGTTTGCGTAGAGTGTAAAGTAAAATATACTTTATTGCCACACTATATATAGTGTGTGTATGTGTGTATATTTTATTTTATGCATTTGGAGTGCTGCCTATGCCTTCTCGACTTGTGTATTCAACTTTTGTTAGGTTCTAGCACCCATTGCTTAATTGCTTAATAACCTTTTGTGAGTTGAGCCTGTCTGTGCCTTTTTCTTATGCATTGAGTTTAACATCTACTTAACGTTGTATATAGCCTTTAGGATCAAACAAAGCCAGTTACTTTTCAAAATATGGATACAAAAACTTGACACTGCAACAACAATAACACCTTGAAACAATAACTGAAGAAATCATTCTTAGTTGATTAGTGGGCCAACTTAAGTAATTTAATATAAGCCAGTACCTTCACTATATTTCTCTGAACAGATCGCTCTTTTCTTTTGCTTGCGTCAGTGTCAGATCCTTTCATTTGTAGGGAAACACAGAGCGAAGTCAACATAATTTGGGTCAATGAAGTCTGGCCAGCCGCTGACAAAATTCGTCCTGCAGACTCTAGTGCCATCATTCGGGACAAAGTCCTTCCGATTTATAGCTCGAATCCACGCCAGTAGTTGTCTCTTGCCACGGGGAACACAAAAACTTAATGCCCCCGTCTTTACAATACCAGTTTGTGCACCCCATCTCGCAACAAGTAGCCACTATATTTCCTTTTGCCCCACATCAGCTCTATTGCGCATGCGCGCGCGGACTTCTGGCCTTAAACCAAACTCATCTATTGGGTAAAAAAGTCGATGAAAACCAAACTTAGTGGAACTAAGACTACCGCTCAGCAGCAAACTCATTACAGCCATATAAGTGCGCTAGTAAAAAAAAAAAAATGTGAGTGTGCTCTGCAAATATGACAGCAAATGCTGGTTTATTTGATGGATTCAAGAATTATATCTTTTTTTTTGTTTGCAAAAAAAAACATTGTGTTTGTTATCCCTTGCTGTCGTAAATGTAATAACAAATTGGGGCCATAACACATTGGGGGCTCATCCGGGTTAGACCATTGTGTGAGTCATTTATTGAAAATGTAACATTTAAAATTGTAAAATTGTTTTTTGAATTTTGCTCTGTGGTCGCAACCATTTGCTAACATTCAGTTTGAATAAAAACTTAAAGTAGACTGAATTCCATTAAAAACACTGATCTCTCATTCTAGATGTCTTTATCAATGCGTCTCATACTTTGCCTCAGGCTAAACTCGCTGTGGTTTCTCAATTCACAGTCAACTTAGTAGCGAGTCGTTAATAATTGAAATTCTGTTTAAATTCTCATAGATATTGGAAATGCTTACCTAGCTACAGATTCTGCTTGAAAATATGTTGAGCTCATAGGGCATAGTAAGCCCCGCATTGTACTGACCAGGTTAGTTGAATAAAGCAGTCAGACAAGAAGTGGATAGCACACATATAGGTTTTTGCTGATTGAAGCAGGGAAGTTTCCATAAAAAAATTATAGCCATAGCTCTGGAAAGATGTTCAGATGACTGGTGGAATAATTCTTACGAGCCTACATGCAATGCAGGAAGAGGATCCATATCTGAATGGCATGCCAAATGCCATGTTCCCCCCCCCTCCCCCCCCCCCCCAGTTTGTGGGATGGTAAGCACTCTAGACACCAAAGTATATGTGCACAAGCTCCACAAAATTAAGCTATATATATTATGTCTCCTTTAAATGTGCCTATCACTAATGGTGATACACATCACAGCATATCACAATTTATCACTGGGGTTTATACAAACATAGTTTCAAGATATTTCAGATATAAATATGCTTTGCATTTTTGTGTAGTTCAGGTTTATATTTTTGTAGGTTTTGGTGCCTTGGTGGAATGTAGTGGCCAAAATGTGTTTTTTTTGTGTGTGTGTGTGTTTCCCTTTAAATGATTGTGACTTGATAAGAAAGGGAGAAATAAATTATGCTGCCTCAACCCCGCTGGTATTATTGGAATAACTATTACAGATAATTTCATTGTTGTGGCATAATACATTTCTTTATTACTGGCTCAATTGTTTGTTTATGTTTTAAGCAAATGGGATTCAGTCACTCCTATGGTCTGATATCAGATTGTTGTCAGACTAAAAATGCATGTATGCAAGCGGGGAAAGTAGCGGCCATCATGCTGGCACTTAGGTAAAATTGCCCCAAGGTGAAGTGAACTACTTGCGTTTAGCAACATTGCAACCGAAATAATGGGCACTGAGACTAAGAGTCTGTTGTACCTTTCTAATGATCAGCACCTTTTCTTTCATAGTTATGCCAACTCAGGCTGGTGAAATGTTCTTTAAAGAGTGGGTATAATATAGAGGGGTTATTACCGGTGCCGAATAAGAGCTGAATACATCCCACATGCTATAATTGCGGCTGCCAAGTTGCCAGGCATTACCCATCCTTGATTATAGGGAGTAGTTTACAATGGGAGAAAAGAAAAAGATCTTCAGGTTTGGTAGGCTGGTTTTCTAGTCTTGATAATAAAGATACCGTACCATAGGAACCAGCACTTTTGAAAGCCGACTAGAATGACTGGTTCAGAATGGCCTTTCACCCTTCTTTATGTATGATCACTCCTAGGTTTTAAACATAAGGGATAACTTGCCTCTCCCAAAAGACCAGGCCAATTGTTTTCAGTATTTTTATTTGATGACAGAGCTGTTTGCTCCATGCATTTGCAGGGCATGTGGTTAATATGTGTGAAAAGTTACTGGAACCGCAGTATTTGGCGAATCAGCAGGAGGGTGAGACTTTGTCTGGAAGTGACTGGCTCTGCTCTCTCTTGTGGGAACCCATGTGACTGGGCTGGCCCTGTCGTCACACGAGTAACACAAGGTCGCAAGTAACGTTCCTGGTGAAACCTGTTTTTCCCATCATGAAATACTACAGTGGTGCCCCCTGAATTCAGAGGATGAAAAACAGGTTTCACCAGGAATGTCACTTGCGACCTTGTGTCGCTCTTGTGACGATGTGTTTGGCTGCATCTCCTGGTAGGGGAAGTGACATGGGCCATGCTGCTATGTTTTGTTATTGTTGCTATTTGTGCCTAACATTTATTTTCTTATGTATGATGAATAGATTGTTATATGAATAATACATATTTTGAGAAATTAGAAGCACTTGCAACAGTCCCCGAGCACTTTATTGGAAGTACTATTCTAATGCCTGCAGGCTGGCATGCTCACTTGTTTGGATTCCATGAGATTTTGGATCTTTTTTTTTTGGAGATTTTTGTGATCATTTGGATTCAGATTTGCTGACTGGGGGAGGTGACGTAAGTCAACTGAATTCATTTTGATGTTCATGAAACAATATTATTTTCCCTTTGTGACGCGGGGCGTCATCATGCTGGAAATAGCCATTAGTCACTATTGTGACCATAAAGGGTTGCACACAATAGTGCAACAATACTCAGATTGGCTGTGGCATTCAAGCAATGACTGATCTGTATTAAGGAGGCTGAAATGAGCCAAGAAAAGCCTATATTCCCTACAAAATTGCCCCACCTCCAACCTGAACTCTTAAAATCGAGCAGGTTGGGTGTTGAGATTTGTTGATGCTGAATTATGAACTTACCATCTGCTCGTTGCAGCAAAAACTGAGCACAGCGGTAGTTCAGGCAGACCACGGAGTCAGGCCTAGTTCGCAAGCCCACATCAGCTGACGGCTCAGCTGACTTCCCTCCAGGCACTCAAGTGGCAAATCTTGAACAAGGCGCCCTATTTGCCTGCCTACTATTGCCGCTTTCTCTGCTCATTTGCAACTTTTTCAGTGACAACTCAAGCAATTGATACTGCTCTGTTCTGTACCCCTGAGGGTTTGCTGCTGCTCTGTCCTCCAGTGACTTTCACACGTATGCATGGAAGGGCAGGTTTTTGGCTCTCCCTGCTTACTGGCTTTTCATGCATGCAGGTAGTAGGGTGGTGAGGCCCCAGAACAGTGCCGTGCTGCCAAATTCAAATATTGCAAATAAATTCGCTGCGAATGATACTATAATTTAGGGGTTTGACAAAGTGGACCTGACTGAAATCTGGATTATCAGACCGCACTTCAGTTTTCTGACCTTCATTTGTCTGGTTTTGGTGAGCCTGTACCCACTGAGGCCTCAGGTTTCTGTTCTGGGCTGACCAGAATTGAAAACGACATGGTCGTCTGCAGATGAAGCTCGTCTGCCCCAGGGTTTGATGTTATGTGGATTCTGAAATGTTGTCCTGCTCACCAGCTCATGCCAGTCTATTTCCCTCTGACCATTTGCATCAACACTGCCCCTCCAGCCATACGATTGTGGCTGACTAGATGGTTTTTGTTTTACACACCATTCTTTATGAACTCTAGAGTCTGCTGTGCAGGGAAATCCCAGGAGATCAGCAGTTTCAGAAATACTCAGACCATCTTGTCACAGGCTGGTCCATTGCCATTTAGCCCTTGACATCAATTTATTCTCCCGATTCTGATGTTTGATGTGAGTATTAACTAAAGCTCTTGAATAGTACACGCATGAGGATTTGTTTTGCACTGCTGCTGCGTGAATAGCTGATTGGGCATTTGCCTTTGAAATCACGAATACTGGAATTCCTAATGTTTGGTGAGTGTTTTTTAACTCATTAAAAATAAATTGAAAAGCAGTCATCATTTGACCTGTATTTTATTTCTTCATGCATTTAGTTTTTACAGTTGTGTGGTAAATGTGGTTTGTGATGACAGGTGTTGAGGTATTCCAAAATGCACTCCATTTTCTATTGATGCTGAATTTTGCACCAAAAACTACATGTGGGGAAAAAGCTTCACTCATTGACCTCTTTCTGTGGCCTTCATACATTATAAATTCCGCAGAAACGGCACATGATGCTGAAGGCTTTTTTCCTTGAGATATCCCAGCATCCCCCGCCCCTCTCAATCTTCCAGTGCCATCTTTGGACTTGAAGTGTACATCCCACTTTGTCTCCGCTCTAATGTGGACTAATGGCTAATGGAAGGGATCTAATTATGACGAAGCACCCATCTACTGTACAAGCAGTGGCTGAAATGGCTGCTCTGGCCTCTGTAGTTTCCTCTGCTTGGCTGTTTATTTTGCTCACTAAAGTCAGTTTATCACTGATTGCTTCAGTGGGATCTGACCAAGACTACCCTTGGAATTACTAAGCCATTATGCATGTGGCTTGCATCTTACCGACCTCAATAGTAAACAATTTCCCTGTGATTAGAAGCTGATGTAACTGCAACAATTATCAGCTTGATAGGCGAAATCGGTCATTTTTTTAAAGTTTCGGTTAAATTTGATACCCCACGTTTTTGCTAACTCTTCTATACCATTTGAAAAGTTTATTATAATTTCCTGATTGTCATCTCATGTAATTGTATAGCCTCTCCTTGATGCAGCATGTCCATTATTTTCATGACTTGGGGGTTATCAAAGCATTATAAAACGTATGAAACAGAATTTGCTTCACTTGAATTGGAATATTCTCATAAGCGGTGCCATGTGCCTGTTTTTTAATCTCTTAAAATACAGGTAAAATAGCTGGTCACATGATGCCATACTGATGCAGCTGCCTGTATCACCTGTAGTCAGTGAGTTTTGCAATATAATCCCATGCAGCTGCAGACCTGGGTTCCAAGTCAATAGATAAATTGATTTTATATTATGTTTTGTGTATGCCTATGGTATTTGTTATTGACACCAGAGAGTTTTGGACTAGGACACTACAAAGAGTTATTGTCTCTTGTGCATATATGTTGTGTTTGCTCTCAAATGAAATGGCATGAGCACCTTCGTCATCTTCTATTATCTTTTAGTAGAACCATCATTCTCTCTTTTATACACATACAAATTTTATACCAGGATGCTTGAGCCAAGAAGGAACGGAGTTAGCACAAATAGGCGGGGCTTTTTAATACCATGGCCATTACTGGTGCTCATTCATAGGTTGAAGTTTTCTTTTTTTTTTCTTTTTTTCATGTAAAATAGATAATTTCATCTGTTAGGTTTGAAAAGGTTTGACTGGGAGGTGGTCCGTCTTTCCAGAGCTGACACCTCTTTGCCCTGCTTCATATCTGTTTGCACCATGCATCTAAAAG
The DNA here is from genome assembly GCA_029721435.1 of Gymnothorax reevesii. NCBI lineage: Eukaryota > Metazoa > Chordata > Actinopteri > Anguilliformes > Muraenidae > Gymnothorax > Gymnothorax reevesii. The sequence goes on from CM056579.1 coordinate 78,272,104, forward strand.
GCAGAATGATACTCTGAAATATGTGCCACCTCAGTGTTAAATTCCCAGTGTAAGCAGAGGCAGCTTGTCTCATGTTGTAGTGAATGGACTGCACCACTATAGGTAGGTGCCACCCAGAGGAATCGGAACAAATTGGAGGAGGATTATATTTTTATTTGAAGTACAGAATATATAAAATACATTTTTTAAATCTTTTGTGCATGCACTGTTATGAGTCTTGTATTATACTTTATCACTATTAAATTCTATACCTTTGGTGATATGCTTGCTCAGCTCTGTTGATTTCATAATCATTGAATAGAGCTTTGCTAAAAATAGCCCCTGTAGATAATCGCTCGATGAATTTGAGTGTAACACGAACAAAGTCTTCCACTGCCTGTCATGAAGAGAGGCACAGCTGGAGAATACTTATCCCCAGTGAATGTTTGCAGAGCTGGGTAGCTCATATTACCTTTCCCATCAGAAATGACTCTGCATTGATGGGAGCAGTCACGGTTCGCTGTGGTGCTAAATAGCGCCAGAGACACACAAGACAAATCCCCATGGCCAACGCCCATAATATGGTCATACAATGACAAAAAAACATTAATATCAGAATTGCTCCCATTTTTTCATAGTGGTTCCTACACTAAATGCGCTCGCCAATAGCGGATGGCAGACCTAGCTGGAACGGTCTCTTAATTGTGAAATTTGTCAAAACACTCTTGGTTTGTTTCCTACTTATTATCTTCTATTGGCTGCATTGTGCTAACCTCTAATTGTAATCTCTGATTAGAGGGTGGGTCCCAGGGCTGGTTCCCAATTGTTTTGACTTGCATAAAGCTCAGAGGGTTTGTACTCAACCTCTCTCCCACCCCCCCACCCCCCCCCCCCCCGACTGCTTTTAGAACTGGCAGTGACCTGTTGAAGGCCTGAGGGTGAAATTCATAGGTAGAGTTCCCTCCCAATCTTAATTGCAAGGTAATGGGGAGGGAAGATTGCATTACACTGGATGGAGGCCCTTGGAGCGATGTCTTATGGGTTAAGGTAGGTTTCATTTGCAGTTCTGAATGGAAGGGGTCTTATTATGCTGTTTGTTTCCTGACTTGTAACATTCTTCAATGTCCAAAAGGGAGGATTATGAACATTATTGCAAAAAAAAAAAATTCTATGCAATTTGATTCCTGTTATTCCTAACCCTCTGAAAAACAGGTTGTTTTGATTGGGTGTTCCCTCTGTGAAATGAGCTCTGTTCTAACTGGCCAGAGAACAGAGATGCCGGCCCCGTGTGTCAATGGAGAGTGACGATGTCAAAATCCTCTGGCCACTGGCAAGTCTCCTTATACAGAACTGACTTACTAGCCAGCTAGCAATTAAACTACACATTTTTGCGCATTAAGCTTTTCTAAAGTTACTGAAAATGGAGGGTAATGAGTTTGTGGCTTAACTGGCTTTGAAAACAATGAATTGAAACAATCCAGCAGGGAAAGAACACAGACCAGGAACTTATATTCACCACAACAATTAATAATGGGGAACTGGTGAGAGCAGAGGCACAGAGAAGAAGGGAATTCTTGAGAACTATTAAAGGGGAACAGGAGGAAAAACTCGACAAGGATGGCGGGATTGCTGGAAAAACAATAAAGACTCAGGACGTAACATAAATATTCTTATGGAAGTCTTGACACCTGTGAGACACCCAAAGCACACATTAATATTTCAGAGTTATTTAAACTGACCGGCCCAAAGTTAGTCTCTTCACATTTGTAATGATTTTCAGTCTGCTCGAAAAGCATCACTTGCAAATGAGTTCATTGTGGAATTTTACTATGTAAACACTGTGGCTAAAGACCAGCAGCCACCCAATAAGATTACGCCTGGCTAAAATACCATTGAAGTGCAAGGGGAAGGCTTGAAATGGCTTGTATTCATAAAGGTTGTCAATGGAAGGTTACTAGTAGATCCATGAGATGCAATTAATGGAAGAAAAAAGGAAGAATATGAATAAAAGTTTGAGAAACTAATGCGCATTTCGAGGGCCGAGGATTAACTACTTCTATCTGACATTTTACTCAAAAATGAGATATCTGTCCTACAATGGTCTCAGTACTAACTAGTTTCAAAATCAAGGAATCATATCCTAACTACAAATAAGTTATGAGATATGTACCTTTTATTGTTTTAAAATAGTAAATAGCTAAATATAAAAACTCATTTTTTCTCAAAAAAGTAAAAAATGCTAGATAGAACTAGTTAATCCTCGGCCCTCGATTTGTCAGACTTTTAGTAAATGTTATATTATTTGATATTTTTTAATTTGTTTCATTTATTGTCAGCAGGATTGATGTCTGCAACTTTTCACTAAGGATGATTATTTTACACACTCAGATTCAGCCTAGTCTTTGGCTAACTGAATTTTTTATGACATATACTCATTCAAAATACATTTAAGATGAGGAATGGTCTGAACTAGTATGCTTGTCAAACTGGCCCTATGTGTCTCAAAAAATAATCTCAATTGGACCATGAGGACAAAATATTGCTTCACTTCGCAAATTTAGAATTCTTACAACTCATGAGGCTGGTGAAGTGTTTGACTGTGGAGAGGTTTATGCAGTAATTTCCAAAGCAGCTTATTTTCCTAATTGATGTGCCAGCCACCTCTTAAGCTTGCTAACATTTACCATTATGAGACACTGAGTTAGACGTGCGGCTGGCTGTGATTGTTGATGAGAAAGTTATGGGTCGTTATCCATGCATAAATTTCCTGGAAAACTGCCAACTTCTGAGCAACGTCACGCAACACATTCCGGTGTGTTGGTGCATCCGTAAATCCGGACTCGTAGTTTCATTTGTCGTTGTTAGTCTGCTGGTGGGTCTCTGTGGATGTTGATTCAGTTGTAATGCGCACTCCAGGGGCTGCCACTGTCTTGTTGTTTTTGCTTATGGAATTTAATAACAGACACTGACTGACTGTGTCGAGGGAAAGCGTGGATGGAGTGTGTAATTTCCCAGGATGGTCTGAGATGGAAGCATAAATGCTGCAAAAATACTCTTTATGCCTGAAGCTGAAGAAGATGAAAGGCTTTTAAAGAGGATGTAAGCTCTCTGACTGCTCATATAGTGAAGCGGTAGTGCCTCGATAAGGGGTTGGGCTTCTATTTACCTTCCTTGTTTTTCGCTGGGATAAGCTCCACCCTTTAAGGAGTGTTCAGGGACACTCACACACACACATTTGCTGACACAGACACACAATTAGGACCTCAGCCTTGAGGCTTTCAGCAACAGTAGAAAGTGGACGAGACCCGGGGAGATCAGTAGATCGGGTTCTGTGACTGAGCGAGACTGCTGGATATTTTACCTCCTCCGAGCTGCTCGTGAGCAGGCACGCGGCCGCACATTTCTCTTACCGGGCAGGATCAAAGGGGGGGAAGTGGAGAGCACCTGCCTTACGAGGGGAGTTAACCCCTTCCAGCTCCCGCTTTCGCTGCTGTTCCCTTCGGCCAGAGAGGCAGGGTGAGTCGAGATGTACAGAGACGGAGAGAGGAGGGATGTGGGGTGCTGGAAACACAGGGGGACAGAGACTGCCCAGTTGCAGTGTGCATAGGTTGGGAACTTGGTGCTGTTTAAGAATAGGGGGTGGGTAGGATTGGACATCTGGCTCCATTTGTGGTCATGCTCTTGCAACACAGTCTACTCACTATGTATCATGTATTATATTGAATATTAATGTCTATGAGTGTGTATATTGTCAGTATTTTGTACTGTGTGTGGCTGCTAACAGTGACTTGCAAGAAAAAGGCTTGACATTATGTTTTTTGCATTGTAATTCACTATTCTCTGGCGTGCTTAGATTCCGTGTGTACAGATTAGTAAAGGCAATGTCTCGCAGTGTGACTGTAGATTCAGAGCATTGCATAAGCTGAGGGTGGGTGTGGGTGCTCAGTGTGGCAGAGTAAGCAGGGACTTTAAATGCTTTGGGTGTGTGTGATTGTCCTGTGCATGTGTGCGTGCGTGCGTGTTCGTTTGTGTGTGTGCGTGTGTGTATATGCATGCGCGCGCTCGTGTAAGTCGATAATCAGTCTGTGAGGTTTAGTGCCCTATCTGAGCTCAGGGAGTTAATGTGAGCGTAGAGAAATGCAGGGATTTTAATGTGCAGGGCTCATGTCTCCTGTACTGAAAGTGCTGGACGTTACTGCTCCTTCAGAACACTCATCAGCCAAAAAGAAGACAGTTCTTGCGCAAAAAAACTCCTGATTCCTTTTTTTTTTTTCCATTACTGGGAAGTGCATCACGACAAACTAGTAAGGCAACATTACCAGGTGCCAATCCCAATATGACCTCTGGAAAATAACTGGAGAATAGCATGTCTGTGCAAAGAACATGTATTCCTCCAATACAGCAACATTTCTGCGATACTGTTTGAAGATGTAGAAGTATAAATCTGACTGATCATGTGTATTTACAAGCGCACACGCGGCCGTAGACACACACACACACACACTGCTTGGGTATGCATCGGAGCATCTTCTAAATAAAACATGCATTTTTCACGATGATTGCACTGGATTAATATTCGCAGTCATTGTTCCTTTCTGGAAACACATTTCTATCCTGAGAAACTGTCTGTGTTGAATTCCTACCTTCACCACCCCAGTTTCTTTCATGGCAGTAGTATAGATTCTCATTGCCCGTGAACCTATTGTATCTCCTGGGAGGTGTCCAGTTTCAATGAAACCTCGCCTTTGAGCGTGGTGTCAAGTCGAGCAGGAGCGTGGACACAAAATTCAGGGTCAACTCAAATATCTCACAGTTCACGTTTCCCATTCAGGGATCACAAAAAAATCGCAGGTGTGTAGCCTCCCTTTGCGACTGTATCCCACTTACAGGGTCTCTGTATTTGTTAACCCTTTAAGATGTGCGATCACTAATATGCTATTAGAATGTTCTTACATCAGGGTTAGATTGTGCATTTAACATGAACTAACTATTGTAGGTGGCTGAGTTTGAGAGCAGAAACTGTTGAACAAAGACAATTCCAGAAAACCATCTTTTAAAAGGAATCAAGGAATGGGTTCTAGCAGCTAAGCATGGGAAAGGGAGGACTTATTGTACCTCGATTCAGGTGTGGTTACAGATCTGCCCGTGAACTTTGTACCGCCTCCGCTTAGCAAAATATAATTGCTGGCAAAGTTTATGTCTTGTTATTGAACTGGCATACATGAGGACAATTGTACCTGTGTGAATAGGATAGATTGCTTTATAAGAACTGTACTGGATGTTGAAATCTGACATTTTTATAGCTCATAACCCACCCTGGCAGGCTACATACTGTAGATGGTGGCATATATCCCGTGCATATAAAAAATCTGTCTTGGAAAAATCTGTCTTGGATTTGCCATGATATTTATATTCTCCACTTCTGTTGAGATTAACCTTTTTTAATAACCGGACCAAGAAATAAGCATTGAAAATGCGCTTCACCAACAGACGTGCCGAACCATGCGCAGAATTTTTCGCCCTCTGTCTTAAAACACAGCATACATTGTCATTGAAACGCAATCATATTCTTTAATGTGAATCTTGATTGGATATATTAAATATTCAATGTATGTTTGAGTCTGCTGCACATCATAGACCACTTTGCAGATCAGTTTACCAAACTGCTACGTGCCCTCATTTGATTTAAATTTTCTTAGCAAAGCTCAGAGGTCAAAAACCATTTCAATATTAGAAGGGCATTGGGTCCAGCGAAATTACATCAGCATTTGTTTCTGAGCCACACTATCCAAGCTGGGCCATGTTGGTGACCTCAGTTGTGGTATTTATAGTATGCAAATACAGTGTGGGGCCTGGAACGTTCATCTTTGGGTGGGTCGATGTGCAAGAATTCCACTGATAAGGATCTGGAACTCTTGTAGCTATATACTTTAGGTGAAAGGCAAAGGTGTTTTGTTCTTATTCAAATTTGGCAAACCGAAGGAGCATTATGTTGTAATAGTGAGGGTCAATGGCTGAAGCAAAAAGCACTTTGTTACCTCAAAGCAAAGTCCTAAAATGACTTCCTGAGAAATACAACCAATCAGATTTAGGCAGATTACACCACATCAATGCTAAGACAATTGGGGGTTTTGTTGGCCCCTTCCAAATTTCGGTTGTATTTTTTAGGCGGGCAAACGTATGCTGGTCCAGATAATTAATAAAAGTCAGAAAAGTGCTCATTGATGTAAGTAGAACAGTGTTAAACTGTGAAACAATAGAAGACTCACAATGCTGCTAAATGCTGCCAGAAAGAGATATGATAAATTTTGAACAGTTTTCCTGAGATGAGAACAGATGTGATCCACTGCAGAATAATGTGTCAGGCTATTTTATGACCGGCTGAGCTGGTTCACACATTATTGCTTGAAATCCTGTCACATTTTTCTTTGTGTTTACGGAACTAGTATTTACTTCCAAATCGGCTCCTAAAAAACTACACTTTCCTCACGTGAAAAATTGCAATCAAAAGTCTGGCAATCGTCTGTCCACTACCCAGCCCGTGAGTCTTTAGAGCCCTGGATGAGACTGTGCAAACAGGTGTAACAAAAAATACATTGGTTGAATGTCATCTGTCATCTCCATCTGATTTGTTTTGTGAAGGAGTTTTGGTGAAAAATGAAACTCGAGACAGAACTCGCGCAGTTTGCTGGTTTTAAATTGGACTTTACGGAGTCAAACTACAGTATTTTCCTCAGAAGGCAGCTTTACAGAGGTGAAGCATTTGATGTGTCCGTCACCAGCCGTTGTGGCAAACCACCTATGATTTGCCGATTTGTGTTGTCCTCTTTGCTAACTTTTCCACTGAAAGTGGTTTCTGTCACGTATTCTACCATTTTAGAGACACTGGTCATTAGCAATCATTCACTGGTGATTTGAATCAAGTAGCATGTCCGGTGGTGCATGTCTGTTTTAACACACCCAGCTATTTTGCCGCTGCATTTCATTGGTTTTGATAACGGCGGCCCCTCAGCCAGCACACCTGGCCGACGAGGCGCTTTCTAGGGAAATGTGATATAGCGCATCTTCCCGGAAAGGTCACTGTTGATGTTTCAAATGTATGAGGTAATCCACTACAGCCCCCATGTGCCTTTGAAATGGAGGCTTTTCAAAATTACCGGATACCCACCCATACAAGATCAGCTATATCCAGTCAGCATTGGTGATTTCAGATGACACTGCTTTGTTAAAATGGTGGTGCTTTGACGTTTCAAAGGCGCAAGGATTTTTTTTTTTTTTGGTCTGTGACATTCTGGAGTTCACAATGCTTGGATCTTTGTATAAAACAGTTCCGTGTGTTATAAGTTGCTTTGGGCGAATTGCCTCATGCTTTGTAAATGAAACAATAAATCTTTTATGCTCCTTAGGGGCCTGTTAACTTGTTGGCACTTGGTGGTTTGCTAAGATTTGCAACCACCTTTTGGACCCATTGGTGCTTCAGAGGCAGTCTAACACACTCAAAGCCTTTGCCTTTTAGACAGCTTAAGTGTACAGGAGAAAACCTTAGGACCTATGAAATTTTCTGTGACAAGCTAGCACACCCGTAGACGTGGTGATTTTCGACAGCTGAGGAGTGTTGAACGCATGCCCACAAATCTGCCTCAGTATGCTGATAAACCACATAAGAGCAAGAATCCAGCAAGACAATGATGCACTTTATTTGCCGGGATCCAGCCCTTCACACTGGCAGAGATTTATATCCACAATATGTGATTGCCCTTGTGATTGCCCTTTGGTGTTTCAATAACATTCCATTAAATTTGAATTACTTGTGCAGACTATCAGTTTTAGGATTACATCTTGTATCTTTGATCTTGGTATAGTCTCTCTGGCGATAAGATCAGTGGATTGCCATGGACCAGCATTGTTTATCTTGTGTCTGTAAGTAACCATGTTTCTAAGGAAGTTTAAAATCAGCCAGTCTGAGTAATTATGTCTTAACTGGCTAAAACTGTGATGGTTACATTTAGGTCTCTCAGTAAAGCACTCTGTGTAGCAATTTCCATGTGTGGTTCTGAGCCGTGAGTTTGGTGGCGAAAATGTGGCCGCCCACCCTTCCTATTTCACTCATTCCCCATTCTGCCTATACTATCCTCTCTAATAAAAAGACTGGAAAGCTTAAATAGCAAGTATTATAAAATGTTATACATTATTTTTGTTAAAGCTGCATAAATGAGTCTGTGAAAGTTTTTGTGAAGGATCTTTCTGCATGTTGGTAAATTGCTTGCTAAATACAGCTAGATCATTCTCTCGATTCAAAATGAGGAACTTGGAGGTGCGTACACTTCCACAGTGCACCTGGCTCTGATGCAGAGCAGCTGCTTTTCATATGTAATCTCACCATCCGGCCTCTGCTCTTGTTTTTCAGATGACATGGCGGCCCCAGTACCGCAGTTCCAAGTTCCGGCACGTGTTTGGTAAGGGTGCCACCAAGGAGAACTGCTACGATGGTGTGCCGATCTCCAGGAGCGTTCAGGACAACCAGTTCTGCGCCGTCAACCCGCAATTCATCGCTGTCATCACCGAGTGTGCCGGGGGCGGAGCTTTCCTCATCATTTCAGTTAGCCATGTGAGGCTTTGCCTACCTGTCATGTACCTGCTCTTCTTTGTAAAGATGCAATACTGGCAAGGCGACCAGGCTACCACTGCTCAGGCTACCACTTGAGATGAAAGCCATCGGTATTTGATTCAATGAAAGTTGTCCAAAGTTTCTTCGCGGTCATCTGTACTGTTCCTCTTTTCAGACTGGGAGAGTGGATCCACATCACCCTCGAGTGTGCGGTCATAAGGGGAACGTCCTGGACATCAAATGGAACCCCTTCAATGACTTCTGCATCGCATCCTGCTCTGAAGACACCACTGTGAGTGAACAACTCTCAAACCTAATATCCTCTTCCAGACTCCCGAACCGCTGAGCGCCCAAACTGTTATAGAACCTGTACAGAGCTGTTGTTGCCGGCTCCACTGAAATATATGCTCAATTTTCCTGAGAATGGATGTGATTTCAAGATGTCGGACAACATTATTTATTTCTCGATCCATGCTTTATTTCCTGTGTCTCCTCACATCTTTTCTCCTTCATAAGCAACACAATGGAAATAAATGTTGGAGCATGTGTTCTCAGTAAAGGTTTTTAGGATTTATACTGGATGATGTACCCTGCTTAAATTCCTTACTTTAACCCTTAAATGCCCAACTATAGTAAAAGGTGAAAGAAAAATCTATGTATTCTGTTAATATGTCCTGAGGAGGGGATAATTACAACCCAATAGCAATTTTTAATTTTTGGTGACCTCATTTTAGTTTTGTGACATGTATGTCACTAAGTTTCTAGGATATAAAGAGAACTTTTGTCCGTCATTGTTTTCGTAGTTGACATATAGCTGAAGTATTGGGCATAGCTTATTTTTCATTAGCTTACCTGTTTGTCTACTTTATCCAGTGATAAATGGGAGCTGATCTATCATGTGGATTCCACCGTGGGGGTGGCCATATTGGAAAGGTTAGCTGGTGCAGCTAGTGTTGTGTCAGTTCCACTTTTATGCATTAGATGGCAGCACTGATGCTCTAAATATGTCACTATGGGCATTAGGTTGCAAAATTTATGTGGGGTCAGTGGTTTTGACAACCCCCAAAATCGTGTGACAAATTTGTTACAGGGGCATTCAAGGGTTAATATAAAATCATTAAATTAATCAATCAAGTCTTCTTATGCAAAACGGTTACCGCCAACATTTTAGCAACATTTTAGCTGGAGACTGCATAGGATTATCCATTGTACAATGTACTTCACATATTTTCCATTTGTAAAGACTGTTGGACATTAATGCAAGTCATGGTGACTGAAACTTGAAAGAGAACATATAAATGCTTAGCAATACAACCCAGGTGGTCAGTCACTATGAGCCAGACCTATGCAGATTCTATCTGGTGGATCCGGTCTTGATTCACTTGCAAAATGCAGCAGTGTCATGTGGAATACAGTATGCTATACTCAGTGAATTGATTTCTCCAGGTGAAAATCTGGGACATTCCGAAGCATGGTGTACTGAGGGACATCACTGTCCCTACAAAGGAACTGCAGGGCCACTCTCGTAGGGTGGGGCTGATCGAATGGCACCCAACTGCAAACAAAATTCTCCTCAGCACAGCGTATGACTACAAGGTATCATGCTGAGTCTCAAAAATTATTATGGCTCTCAATGCATCAGCCAAGGACAACATTTTTCTGATATAAGTTACAGTGCTCATATAATGCATGTGTATTTTAGAGGCAGCTAGTGGGCTGAAAATTGGTGAAGCACAGAACATCCCTTGAAACTAATGATTGGTTTTGACCTGTTTTTAATCATTCATTTAAATGAACGTTACTTAAAGATTGTAAATTCTCAAAATTTTCTGGCATGGCGAGTTTTCCTTGCATAGGTAACTTGAAAATGCATCATTTTCTTGCAAAATTGCAGTTCATTCAACGATATTCATTTGTTGCTATTTTTCACCTTCTTTGTTGTAATTTAACAAGCATGAAGCAAACATCAGATTTTGCTGAAAGCAAACAGAAGTTAGACAGTTGCTTATCTTTTTTGCAGATTGAATAAAACATTTTCTATTTTATCGTTTCAATATTGCATTCAGAAGAAAGCTGTGAGTTTAACTACCGATGTTTTATTCTTATCAGCGGAAAACTTGTTAATCAAGGAAAATCAAGGAAATCAAGACTTACTCATTGTCATCTTGCCTCAAGGAAACACTTGCGTGTTTTCGGAGGTCATGTATTGTCAATTTGAATAAAGCATTGAAAGTGGGTAAAGACTAATCATTGTTTTCAAGGGATGTTCTGTGCACTTTTCAGCTCACCAACCACCACCACTTTTGTATCAGTCTTGTATATCTATATTGTCATTTATATCTAGGATTGTTTCTCTCCTATTGCTCATAAAACCTTATCGTGGTGATTCTCTGAGTCGGGCTCCGTTTTATGTGAGTGTTCATTGCCCAAAGATAGTAGAGACTATTCCTTGTTCTTCCTTGTTCTATACCACTTGTTCTTCAGCTGTTCAAGAGATTTGAATGATAATTCTCAGAGAACACTGTTATCCTTCCAGAGATGAATTTTGGAATGAAATGAGGCTTTAATTTGTGAAGCATGAATAATTTTATGATGCGCAGGTTACAGTGTGCCGTCACTGTCGTGTCATTTGTTCACTACCCTGTCCATCGAGGTGTCAAATCCATATTAACCCCTTAAGAACTACGGCCCGGTACGGGGGTCGGTTATTACACTTTACAAATACAGCATGTTTAAAAATTGCAACACTGTCAAGCGGCATATCCACATTTCGCGAAGAAACTCGGCCAAAAGCTCACGTAAACCATTTTTACCTCAACCGAACACAATTCAAGCGCCAAGCAAATAAATATGCATGCAGCAGAACAGTGCTGAATCCCCAGGATTTCTGCTGAATTCGTGCTATGCATAGAAACGATACCTCAAATACTTGTAAGAGAGGAAAGTCCACAGAATGCACTGATATGAGCCCTGTCATTTTAAACCGACACCACATTGAAAGAACAGCGGGCAACACTTTACAGTCTACAGAGATGAGCAGAAAAAAAAATCTTACCTTTGATATTTTGCAATAAAAAAACTGCTAGAGGGTAAATCTGCGCTTGCTATTGTTAGCCCAATGTGTTCGCGTTATAACAAAACTAGATCTGCCAGGATCCTAGCATGTTCTTTCCCAGGGCGTTGCTTCAAAGAATTCAGCTCTGTAGCATTCTGCTTCCTTGCAATGTATTTTCCTGTCTGCCATCGGCTTGTGATGCTGTTAGGAAGACTATGCCGGTAGGAAATTGATTGTATGAGTCCTGATGATTCTAACGAACTCTAAACCATCTTAATCGTAGAAACCTAGCCTGAGCTACAGCCTTGCTTTCCGAGTCCGTCAAACTGAGTCCATGGGACATATGCATGTTCTTGAATAGCGCAACAATATAAACGCATAACTAGTTTGTTTGAGGTATTGTCCGTATAATTATCCGCTAAATATTCAACATTCATTTTCAAAGTCGTTTTCTTACAGAATCTTTGCAGTATTCCGCGCAAATACTGAGACTACAACCGTACAATACGTATTTTGTTTCGACCATAGACTGTTGTCGATTCTCGCAGCCTATTGGATAAAATGCCGCGCTGCTGAAAGGAAATTGTGAAGGTACGATTCCTGATCAGGGTACCCTTTTTTTTTTTTTTTTGGAAATAATCGCATTTTCCTTCTACAAATAATCGCTGGGGTTTTTGTTATTCTTACTTTTCTTTAACATATTTTCACATTGCCTTTGTATTTATCATTTTATTTATTTGTTTTGATTTTTAATAAATATGCTCCAGTGGAGTCAAACTTAATTTTCATTGTCTGTATTATCTTTGAATGGGAAATTGTATAGCCAACAAAACTGGCAGAAATACAAATTTTATTTTATTTTTTTTTATTCTAAAAATTAAAAAATGTTGTATTTGGATGGAATAGATTCCTGTAGTGATGTATACATGAAATTTTATGGTTTTACAGCTTGGTATCTGAGAAATCTGAAATGAAACACAAGGTAGCTGAATTGCCAAAATGGAGAAGCCACCTAGACATTCCTCTCTAATTTTGCTCTGATTGACCTGATCAGAATAAACTTTGGCACAGATGATAATGACATTCTGTGCTGTATTTTTTAAAGGTTTCAGGCTGCAACTCAACAAATTTACAAGGGATTGAAGTAAATCTTTGTTAGGTGCAAAATTAGATCTTTCATTTACACTGTTCCATCTCCATTTACTCGGACTCAGTGACATATATAGTGATTTTTACACCAGGTATGAAATCCTAAATGATTTTACCTTTATTACGATACCAAGATTATTCAAATGGACCAAGCAGTCGTAGAGATATACTCATTTCATTTTGGGCTTGCCATTTTCAAAAAAGAGGCTCAGGGCTTAACCCCTTTCTGCAGATGTAGACGCACGCGTCTATAGATATGCAAATTTAAGCACTTAGTTACAGTAGTCGACCACGAGATGGCACCCCCGGATCAGCTATTGAATATTCACAAGCAGGCAGAGCTGAAACGCGATTAAACGCGTTCAAATCCCTGTTTTTCAGCAGTAGCATAAAAAGAAAAACTCCTCAGCTAAGCCTGATGTGCAAACTGGTCAATATCCTTGCCCATAGTATCAATCCAGTAGTTTTAAAAAATTATCACTTGCGACAGAAAAAAACTTAGTTCTCTGTAGCAACCATTTTAGCTACAGTGAGCCAACAGTATTCCAATCAGTGGTTAAAAAAAATACGTTTTGTGAAGCAAAAAATCCGACGTATTGATTCTCTCATATTCTACTGTCAATTACAGTCATCACACACAAAATATGCGTAGTTCCCTCCCATGGATTAACGCGTATACTCCTCCATTGACAAATTCAGCGCTCCCCTCTATCCACCCAAGTACTGGTGTCGATAGCCAGTCCCTCAATTATATGCTCAGATTCATCTGCGTAACTCTACAGTTATAGTTCACGCCCTCGTGAAGCTTCCCCGGTAACAATGTATTGATAGACTCGTTTCTTGTCCAATTCCCGAGTGTTTAAACTTTCCTCAATAACTGAAATTCATTGATCGGACAATAAGAATAGGATACAAAGCTAAGCGTAAAAGTAAGGTTGGTTTTGTTCTTCGAATGTTGGCCACAGTTGCGCAGCTGAAAATGATGCGATATCAAAGAAACAAAGACACCTGAAACCGGCCTGAAGCGTTCAGTTTCATTTACGAGATACAAGTTGATTGGACCCGGTCAATGTGAATTATTTCGAATGAAACAGTACTGGAGGGTTCCTTCTACCTGATACATCTGTCTCTGGAGGAGGGCATCAATGAAGAAAACAGGTTATACTTCTACTCTGTTTGCATTTTGCTCAATATGGCTTTTTGCTGTAGAATTTATACTGCTTTTAAAGACATCGAAAGCCAAAGTTTTCGTTTCTCCAAATGCATACAGCCCACGCATGTCAGTAGATCCCTCGGTACGTTCATTGCACCATTCTGTTGAATATGGTGGCGTATGTCGTTTGATTTTTCCTTAAAGTGAGATTTCTGTTCTGTTAAGATAAGGTGTATTTCAGAATTCAGATATTACTGAGTTAGTGAGTTTTTACCCTTATAAGATGTATGGTTATGAGCTCGGATGTGAGAGCGGTTAGCTTTTCACTGCAGCGTGAATATTATAGCTGTTTAATCAGCACTTTATTTAATGCTTGGGGGACTTCGAAGAAAAATGGACGATATTGTTAGCTTTATTATGGAGAAAAGGCGTGTTTTGTGTTTGGAGAGGTTACTGTTGACCAATGATGTTCAACTGCACTGATATTGATAAATTCATGCTAAACTGAACCAGAAAATCATTAGTTCATGCTGAATTTCATGCCCCAAAAGTTAATTTGTGTTAAATATATGATTAATGTATGATTTGACAGTGAACCATTTTGATGGATCTCAGACTTTGGGGAGACACCTGGATAGCTATCTAATTTAGCTCATGGCAAGTGGGTAATCTAGAATGTAATGTTCAAGATGAATTGTACTTGTGGTCAAGAAGTTTATGATCCCAGAAATGTATAGATTTAAGCCCCAGCAGTTTTTAATTTGTTATTATTTTTTTTTTTGCTATTTCAATGGTGAATTCTCATGAAGATTTTTTATGTTTGCAGACCCTTTTCTCCACCAAAATCATAAAAATAAACTGAATACGATGGGAGTCTAAATGCTTCAAGTGTCTAGACTCAATTGAGCGAAAGTTTTTCTGTCTCTGAAGCTGCAATCTTGAATTATAAAGCCTTGGATCAGGTAACACCTTAAAAGCCAGATTTGGCTTCAGCGCAAAGGGATTAAGGGGTTAAAATCCCCAATATTTGTTCCAATTGCCTGGATTTCCTAATTAGTTCATTTGTTAAGCCATGAGTTACAGTAGGTATACTTGGTGAATTTGGCAGGTTCAGAAGTTGGCACCCAATTTCTGACCATTAACTTACTGTACATTTATTTGGCAAGTGCAGTAGTCCAAAGCAACATATTGTAAGTGCTTAAAGAAAGTCGTTGGAATAGCTACCCAACATTGGTTAGATAAGTTGTAATTTATATATTGAGTCGGTCAACTCCGGCATGAACAGCAAAATGTTGAGTAGAAGGCGCGTTCAATTCTAGCCAGTTAGAGCTGAGTGATTCAATTTACAGCTTAACAACAGAGGAGTGATTTGACTTCACGAACTACCACTGACTTACATTACGGAATAGTTATTTACTTGAGTGTCAAGGAATTTTCACGAGAGGTAAAACAGCCCCGTGACCTCTGGAATTCCGTCTTGTGATGTACATAGGTGATGGTATGGAACTTGGATACTCCAGAGCAGGTGATTAAAAACCCTGTGAAGACCATTAGTGAGCATTCAGACCTGGTGCTCTCCATGTCCTTCAACACAGAGGGAAACAAGCTGGCCACATCCTGCAAGGACCGGAAAATACGCATCATTGACCCTCGCAGTGGGAAACTCCTTCAGGTGTGTGCATATGCGTGCACGCCCATATGTGCCCTTGTGTGTGTTCGTGTTTGGCTGTGTGTTTGTCTGTAATTGTACACGAGCTTGTGTGTGCATGCATGTGTGTGAATGCATTTGTATTTCACTAGCATCTCTCAAGTTGATAGAATGTAATTGCATGCTTTCGTCATGTGACACATTTGACTTCACTTTTTGATTCAAGTAATGATCTGATGCAATGCATCACGATTTATTTTGAATGAAAAAGGATCACGAGCTTATGAAATGAAACCCATAAGAGATGTTTACACAGTTGTATGTATTTTCTTTACAAAGGAATGACACTCAGGTTTGTGAATAGGAACATTGTGTTGTATGTGAGTAGTATGAGATTTCATGGTCCGTGTCCACCTCTCTGGAAGTATAAATATTGATTTATCACCTTCTCAAACTAAACATGAACCCAGAACAAAACATATGACTTGTACACTGTCATCTGTTCCATAACAAGCTGTATTTTGTCACCTTTAACATGGCATTTTCAAAAACTGTTGTCTCTGTCTACATTTAAATATAGTCAAACTACTTGTCTCCTGGTTAGTCTTTACCAGTGAGGCAATCTGTTCTTTGGCATACTGATAAGCAAAAAGAATTAATATGCCTTGGATAACAGATAAATATAAAAATATTTTAAACATTAAGAGACCAAAAGCAAAAATTGTTTGAATGAGTTGGTACATTAGTGTAAGGGATCATATGCTTCATAAACGGTTCAGGTGCAGGGAGGACAGGAAGTTGAGGACTGGACTCAGGTGCAAGGATGGACTTGGTAGTATTTATTATGCCTACTGTGCACCAGAAGCCATGAACAAAGCAAAACAAAACAAAAAGGAATCAAGATTCCATAGAAACACTATTGGTAATACAGACTCTGCGTGTTAGTTGCTGTAACAATGTATTGCAAATACAAAAACAAACCAGGAATTGAGGTTCCTGGGTAAAGTGCTGAAATAAGCAATAACATCACTTAGTTTTAAGAATTAGACATATAGTTTTAAGAATTAGATATATGCACGTGATATGCAGGGGAATGTGTCAATACAAAGACAATGAGGGCAGCACAGGTATGTGGTTACGAGACTTCACAAAGAATGAGTGAGAGGTTCGGTCTTTATAGCAACAATAGTACACATTTGAAATGACAAACAGATGCAGGCAGTGATTACTGGAGTGAGGAATGCAGTCCAGGTCTTAATAGACTGGACAGCTGGAGGCCTGGTCTTACATTTGGTAGACAGAGGGTTTTTAAATTGGCAATTCCATGAATTAGCATTCAGACTTCTTCTGATGACCTTGTCTTGATGCAGACATTACGAAGACTTATACGTAGCTTACTGCTCTTGCTTTGTGTTTTCAGGAAGCTAATTGCAAGTCGCATAAAGCCAACAGAGTGTTCTTCCTCGGGAATCTCAAAATGCTCCTTTCAACTGGAAGCTCTCGGTGGAACCATCGGCAAATAGCGCTGTGGGATCAAGTAAGATCACCTTCTATCATATTGGTAAAATCAATAACATGCAAATCAAACAAATTCAGTTATTATGTTTTTCAGACTCGCATCAAAGTGGTAACACAGCTAGGGCCACCTGCCTTACTTTGACGCTTAGTAGGAAAGCCTTGTAGCACGTGCAGCACCACTGACATAACCAATGATCGGTGCAAAACAATGCTATGACTAGTGATTAGTCAACTCACTAGTACTGCATTTGCTGAAGATTGTAGATGTTATTGATCTCATGACAAATAAAGCTTGTAGTGTTTAAGTGGAGCAGCGGTGATTCAGACAATTTCTCCAGTTATCGGTGTGGCAACTAACCACGCCTGTAATTCTTGTTGTTGTCGTGTTTTTCTGTGATGTTTTGACAGATTCTGTGCACAGAACATACAATCAGTGAGTAGTGGGACAGGAACATTATAGAAATAATTGCTGTTCTTACGTAGTTCTTGTGGTATACATGTAAACATCCTCAAATTAAACCTGACAGTTGATGCCTCAATGCCATCCTTTTAAAACTCATTGTGTGGAAAATGTGTCATTGTCCAAGTACTAATCCACTGCATTGTGTGCGTGTGTGCTTTTCTCACCGTTTGTGTATTTGCACATGTTTTTTTTTTTAGGAGGACCTCTCTGTGCCTTTGGTAGAAGAGGACTTGGATGGTTCTTCAGGTGTTTTGTTCCCGTTCTATGACCCTGACACCCACATGCTCTATCTGGCTGGAAAGGTAATGTCTGTGCTTCAGCGAACACCGCTTTACAACTCACCTGCTGAACTGTAATTACTCCCAATACTGGGTGATTTGATGCGAAAGTGCTTATTGTGTCTGACAAATCAATAAGGTCTGTCTGTTTACAGGGTGACGGTAATATCAGGTACTATGAAATCAGCTCAGAGAAGCCCTTTCTGCATTTCCTCAGTGAATATCGCTCCATTCTTCCACAAAAGGGCTTGGGTAAGCTTTGTTTATTTAGGTGGACTGATGATGGGAAATTTGTAGAATGACAGACAGCGTATTACTTGAGCCCTGTGACATGAGGCTACCGTAACACAATCATGGAGAACTGTATATAACTGTCATAAGGTGCCATTACAGGTTGCGTCAGTCTAAATCCAGTGACGTGACTCATCACTTTAATTGGCATGTCATAAAAATAACACCTGTCACAATATTTAGAAATAAAAAAAATGACAGCTTTATGCATCTTGTCTTAAACTGACATAACCTGTTATCCCATCTTTTCATAACGGCTCTGCCAGCCTTATCCTAGGTGTTTCAAGTAAAACATGCCACCAACATAGATTAATGTATCTATGTTGGTGCCTTTTCTACTGTGAAGTGGCTGTCTCTTAATAGAATATTGATGGAGTTTAATGTCTGGAGAATTATTCACAGGAATGGGTTAATTGAAGGGAAGCCAAGGGGCATTGCAGCACAGTATTGTTAAACAGGGGAAGGGCCAGTCAATATCTATTTTTCTTATAGTCTGAAATATTATTTTATTAGTCCAGTTGTTTACTTACAGCGCCCTCAATAATTATTGGCACTCCTGGTTAAGATGTGTTAAAAACCTTAAAATAAATTCAATTTTTATTGCAGAAGCATTCTCTCACTCTGAAAATTGTAGAAAAATGTAACCTTCAACTCAAATGAATTTTAACGGGGAAAAAATCCCTGACTAAGAAATCATTTTTTTTCATAAAATCATCTGTTCCACAATTATTGGCTCCCCTAACAATTCCTTGGAATTAAATGTAATCGAAGTATTTCTGTCATTTCTACAGTAGTTTACAAAGTTGATCAGAGTATCTAGGAACATTTAATTAGTAATTCATCACTTCCTGCTTCCCTGGGGGATAAACATGACTTGGCACAGAGGCCATTTCTCTTATCCACTCTTCAACATGGGAAAGACAAAGGAACACACCATTCAAGTTAAGGCAGATGTGTGTCGACCTTCACTAGTCAGGCAATGGCTACAAGAAAATAGCCACTCGCCTGCACTTGCCCATATCTACTGTCAGAGGAATCATTAAGAATTTTAAAACAACTGGAACAGTGGTAAACAAGCCTGGACAAGGATGCAAGGATATTTAGCCACCACGCACAGTGAGGAGGATGGTAAGAGAAATAAAAAGTTCTCACTGTTAAAGAATTGCAACAAATGGTAGCATCTTGGGGTCACAAAACAACCATCAGGTGCTATCTACATGCCAACAAGCTGTTTGGGAGGCATGCACGGAAAAAACCTTTTTTCACTCGCAATTATAAACGCAAACGTCTGGAGTTCGCCAAGTGGAACTGGGACTTCAACTGGGACCGTGTGCTTTGGTCAGATGTGACCAAGATAGAGCTTTTTGGCAACAAGCACTCTAAGTGGATCTGGCTGAACACAAAAGATGGGTATGCAGGAAAGCACCTCATGCCCACTGTGTAGTATGGGGGAGGATCGGTGATTCTGTGGGGCTGTTTCTCTTCCAGAGGCCCTGGAAACCTTGTTAGGGTGCATGGTATCATGAACGCTTTTAATACCAGGACATTTTAAATCAAAATCTGGTGGCCACTGCATGAAAGCTGAAGATGGGTCTTTAAGCAAGATAATGACTCTAAACATGTGGCCAAATCTACACAGAAATGGTTCACCAGACACAGAATCAAGCTCCTCCCGTGGCCATCTCAGTCCCCAGACCTCAAACCCATTGAAAACCTGTGGAGTGAGCTGAAGAGGAGAGGACGCAGGTCGCTGGATGATTTGGAGAGATTGTGCAAAGAGGAATGGTCGAAGATCCCTCTTTCTGTATTCTCCCATCCTGTGAAACATTATAGGAGAAGATTAGGTGCTGTTTTGTTGGCAAAAGAGGGTTGTACAAAGTATTAACATCAGGGGTGCTAATAAATGTGGCACACATAATTTGAGGTAAAATAATTATTTCTTAATGTGAGATTTTTTTCCCACGGAATAAATGCACTTTTATCAAAGGTTGGATTTTCCACTTTTTTTCATCGTGGTCCTATATTATTTACAAAAAAACTGAATTTATTAGAAGCTAAAGAACACATCTTAACCAGGGGTGCCAATAATTATGGAGAGTGCTGTAATTCATGACATTATGTATGATAATCCTAGAATCTTTAAGTCTTATCAACTTATCTCAGTAACTGAATGCCTCACTGTGGCTTACATATGTAAACTAATATTGGCTTGCATAGCTGGCTGGTAATTAACCTTGATATTAATTTGGCTTTTAACATGATAAGCATGAGTGAATCGCTGTAGTGGATACTGTGAAGTCACTGTCCCCATCCTGTCTGCTCTTATGTGTAGGCGTCATGCCGAAGAGAGGTCTGGACGTGTGCTCCTGTGAGGTGTTCAGATTTTACAGACTGGTGACAATTAAGAGCCTCATTGAACCGCTCTCCATGATTGTCCCGCGCAGGGTGAGAGAGAGAGTGCCCTCATCTGGTTTCATATTCGTTTTTTTACCATTTTAATAACATAGTGTAAGTAAAGTTCCTTACTAGTTTACTGCCCAAAATGAGCAGGCCCTCTTGTTCGCGAGACGACAGAGTCACAATTAACCCCTTTGCGCAGAATACAATTTGAGCATTCCCTTAGTTCAGACAAGCAACGGAGTCACGCCTTAAAATTAAATCCAGTGGCCCATCTCGCGCAGCTGATCGCTTGGCCCCAGCTGTTCAGCGTAACTAGCCATTGTTTGAGGCAAGCGCCTCTCGCCCAGCCGACTGCCTTGGTTGATTGCACGGGCCAGGCTGTCTTGCCTAGCTTGCTCATTGGTTGAGGTAAGCGCCTCTGCCTCAGCTGATTGCCACAGCTGATTGTGCAGATCAGCTAACAACCCAAGCTTCCCGATTGGATGAGATCAAGTACAGCGCTTTATTCAAGCTACCTGCTGCCTTTCTCTGTCAGCATGTTTGCAACCCACCCTCTCCCCATCTCCACCTGGATTTTATCCATGCCTGCTCTGTTCTGGGGGGGTTTAATTTGCTGCTCTCCCTGCTTTGGGGCATTCCATGTGTGCACATGGAAGGGCAAGGATCTCCAGAACAGAGCCATAGCGCCCAAATGTATTAATGCCGATTCTAAATAAATTTTCTATGTTGAAAAAGTTGTCCTCTCTGAAATAATGCCATTTTTTTCCTGTTACGCATGAGCCTATTTAGGCTTTATAACTCAGTATTTGTGTCACAGACTTTGGAAAATTATTCCAGTGAAGAAAGACATTTGGAAATTCAATTACAAAATTTATTAGGAATTAAATTTCAAAATTTATGGATGTCAACGTCTACATCTGTGCAAAGGGGTTAAAATATTACAATTTCAATGTGAAATTATTTTATTGTATTTTTTAATTTACAAAATAAAACGAAAGTTACGAATGTAACTACGGTTCTATGAATCCCGAATGACCGCCAGAGGGCGGTGCTTAAAGCACTGAATATTCCCCTTCGCGCATGCGTAGTGCGAGTATGTATACCAACAATGTCACCTGTGACCTGCAGGTGACCCAAAGAAGATTATATCTTCCGGTGTCACCTGAGGATCGTTTCTTACAGAATCTTCTCGCGAGCACACGAGGATTCTGAGTGACAGAGAGCTCTGGCGGTCATTCGGGATTCATAGAACCGTAGTTACATTCGTAACTTTCGTTCTATTTCATCCCTGCTGACCGCCAGAGGGCGGTGCTTAAAGCACTGAATGACTTATACCAACAAGGTCACGAAGAATCCGAATCACGGACCTTCAGTGTGCAAAAAGTCAGAAGACCCCGGCCGCAGAACCACGGCTAAGGGGTGGGGTGTGGCGACGTTCACCCTGTAGAACCTGGAGAAGGTGTCCGGTGACGACCATGAAGCTGCGGCACAAATGTCCTCCAAGGACACTCCCCTCAGGGCAGCCCATGAAGTAGCAACACTCCTGGTAGAGTGGCACCTCACGCCAAGTGGAAGGGGACGGTTACTCGCCCGATAGGCATGGGTGATGACATTAATAATCCAGTGGGACAAACGCTGCTTGGAGATGGCACAACCCCTGTTAGGGCCACCGTAGCAGAGAAAAAGTTGTTCAGACCTTCGAATGCATACAGTAGCTGCAGTGTAGACCCTCAGAGCCCGCACTGGACATAACAGTTCAGGCTCATCCCCAGTCTCCCTTGGAGAAGGGTCAAACCGAGCCAGCCGAATAGGCTGGTTGCGGTGAGCGCGAGCCAACACTTTAGGGAGAAACGCTGTGTTCGGCCACAGAGTGACCCCTGAGCCATCCGAGTTCCACCTCAAACACGAGTCACTGACAGACAGGGCATGCAGCTCGCTGACACGCTTTGCAGAGCAAATGGCCAGAAGGAACGCAGTCTTACAAGACACCCACTTCAGCTCCGCTTGTGTCAAGGGCTCAAAAGGGGGCCGGCTTAGTGCATCCAGTACCAGGGGAAGATCCCATGCTGGAGCTCTTGGGGCACTCAGAGGATGTAATCTCTGAGCCCCCTTCAAGAAGAGGGACACCAAACTATGGCTCCCCACAGTGCCATCGTCAATCCTCACATGACCACAAGATATTGCCGCTACATACACTTTCAATGTCGAATGAGATCGACCTTCGTCCAGAAGAGACTGAAGAAAGTCAAGAATAGTTGGCACAGAGCAGCGCACAGGGTCCTCATCCCGACTCGTACACCAGTCGGAAAACAGTTTCCATCTATTCTCATATTGAAGACGAGTGGATGGCGCTCTTGCATTCATTATGGTATGTTTGACAGGGTCTGCACAGGAGCTCAACAGCGACTCGGGCCCTCCAGCAGCCAAACACACAGTTGGAGGCGTCGTGGATTGGGGTGCCAGATCCGCCCCGCCAACTGGGACAGGAGATCCCTCCTGTCGGGAAGGCGCCACGGTACACCGCGACAGAGTCCGTGCAGCAGTGGGAACCAGCTCCTCCCTGGCCAGAAGGGAGCCACAAGTAGGACACTGTGACCCCCCTGAAGAACCCTCTGAAGTACCGACCGAATCAGAGGGAGCGGGGGAAAAGCATACAGGAGGCCGTCCGGCCAAGGATGGGCCAATGCGTCCTGGCCCAAGGGACTGGTTGTCTCGGCCAAGGAGAACCACAGAGGACAGTGGGTGGAGACTTCTGAAGCGAAGAGGTCCACGTCCGCTCTGCCGAAGAGGCTCCAAATAGTGCTGATCACTTCCGGGTGGAGGCGCCACTCTCCTGACGGAGGTTTTTGACGGGAGAGGGAGTCTGCCAGGCTGTTCCTCTCTCCCGGTAGATACATCGCCCGAAGGCTGATCAGACGGGGGGCCGCCCACGTGAGGAGCTCTTCTGTCACTCGCAGCAACCGCGCAGACTTGGTCCCGCCCTGATGATTTATATGATATACAGTTGATGTGTTGTCTGACCTTACGAGGACATGCTTGCCCCTCAGGTGTGGCAGGAAGTGCCTGAGTGCCAGGTGAACCGCCCGGAGCTCCAGCACATTGATGTGTGCCTCCCGGTCTTCCACCGTCCACCGCCCATGGGCCATCCTGCTCTGCCATACTGCACCCCATCCAGAGGGGCAGGCATCTGTGGTGACAGTCTCCCTGCGAGACGGAACAGAGCCCATGGGGACACCCCTGAGCATGTAGGCCCCGTCCCTCCACGGGGCTAAGGCAAGGAGACACTGTTGTGACACCCTGAGCTTCCTGTGCCTTTGCCGCTTGGCATCCAAGTGGAAGCTGTTCAGCCACCTCTGCAGGGGGCGTAGTGTCAGCAAGCCCAGCGGAACCACAGCTGAAATGGACGTTAGTTTGCCCGTGAGGCGAAGAAACGTAAGAAAGGTCAGCCAACGGCCCTCTTGGAACAGGGCAAGAAGGTGAAGGATGTCGCCCACACGGTGGGGGGACGGTCTGGCTATCATGGCTACACTGTCCAATGCAATCCCAATGAAAGTTGTAGCCTGAGATGGCACCAAGCAACTCTTTCCCATATTCACCTTGAGTCCGAGGCAGGCCACGTGGGACAGGAGACGTGCTGTATCTCTGGACACCTGGGCACGGGATGGTGCACAGATCAGCCAGTCGTCCAGGTATGGGAGAATTTTCAAGCCTTGGGACTGTAGAGGCGCCAGGGCTGCGGCAACACACCTCGTGAAGACCCTTGGAGAGAGGGAGAGCCCAAAGGGTAGCACCCTGAACTGCCAGTGGCGGTCTCGGTAGGCAAATCGGAGAAACCGCCGATGTTTTTGAGTGATGGGGACGTGGAAGTAAGCGTCCTTGAGGTCGATGGACGTAAACCATTCCCCCTGTGCCACAGTTCGCAGGACATCTGCTGTGGTCAACATGTGGAAAGGGATGACCTTCATAAATTTGTTCAGCCCTCTGAGGTCCAAGATTGGGCGAAATCCGCCAGTCTGTTTCGTCACGAGGAAGTATGTTGAATAGTACCCCCGGGGACGTGACAGAGGGTCCACAGGCTCGATCGCGCCTTTGGCCAGGAGGGTGGATAACTCCTGGTCCAACACGAGAGCCTTTGCCGGGTCGCTGATGGAGGTCATTTTGACCCGGCCAGATGAGAGGGGCCGGCGGCGGAATTGAAGCTTGTACCCGTGGGTTAAGGTGGCAACTACCCACGGGTCTGAAGTGTGAGCAGCCCACTGTTGGAGCTGCTGATGTGAAAAATATCCGACCGCCGGCCCCACGGCCTCAATGTCTGCCCCCCCGGCCCCTAGGGGCCTTAAAGGGGGGTCGGACAGGCTCTGGAGCCCGAGGTTGTCTGGATGGCAGGCGGGCAGGGCCTCGAAAGTCCCGGGCTGGTCTCGGCATGGGCCGCTGGACAACATGGCGGCCAGTGGAGTGGGTCGGCCGCGGTAAGCGGGTGTGAAAAGCAGCCGAGGAACCCCTCGCTCTGCTGGCAGGAGGCCTATCGAGAAGAGGCATCCGCCTAAGGCTCGCAAGCTGCTGCCTGGTTTGCCCTGCCTGGATGGTCCGTTCCAGTGCTTCCTGGGCTGCAGGACCAAATATTTCCCCCGGCTCCACGGGGAGACTGCGAAGGAGTCTCCTGGATGCCTCTGTCAAGTTTGACTGAGATAGCCAAACCTGGCGACGAGCCTGAACCAGGATGGACATCATCCGCCCAAGTTCCCTGGACAGAAGGCCGAATGCCTCCAGTGAGGCATCACAAAAAGTGACGGAATCAGCAGCCGTGTTACCCTCCTGCAGCGAAGCTGAAAGCGCCAACATGAGATGTGACAAAGAGTTCCCCATGCGGCCAGCACGTGCTCCAGCATCATAAGCCCTTGTGAGAAGGTCATCAGTGATTCGACACTGGGGTCGAGGGCACCTAGCACCCCTTCGCAGAGCTTCATCTGGGGACACGATAAGAGAAGCGATGGCAGGCTCAACGGCCGGCATGGAATCCAGGCCAACTTTTGCTGCATCGTGCATGGCTGCTAGGATCCGCCCATCTGCAGAGAGGCGGGAGCAGGCCTTAGTGTTCCTCCAACAGGCCTGCAACTCCTTCAGATAGTCCTTAGAGTGGGGAATAGCAATGGCAGTGGGGGCTGGCCTGCGCCTGAAGAAGGCACTAGCAGGCGCAGCTTCTGCCTGCTGTGGCACATCCATGTGCAGTCGATCTAAAGCCATGCGCATGGTTGCCCGCATGGAGCCATCCCCCAATTCAGCCACTGAACTCTGAGCCGAGGAGTGGGAGCCCCGCTCAGATGCCTGGGAACCCCCATTTTCCGAATCTCCCCCATAACCGTGGAAGTAGGTAGCCGAAGCTGCCAGGGAAAACGTATCCTCCTCAGGTACCAGCACTGGCATTGGAGGAGAGGGTGTCACATCACCTTGCAATGGGGCAACTGGCTGGTGGTCTCTGAGCATGGACCTGACCTGGGCCAGCTCAGCAGACAGCTGATCGACTTTAGATGAAAGCCTGCTTTCTTTTGTTTCTTTTCGAGCAGACTTCACCTTCTTCCTGGAGGGTGCGACTGCTGTAGACGCAGCCTGCCACTTAGGGCGTCTCTGACAGGCCGGGGGAGACTGGCCTGATGGGGGGAGGTCACCTTCATCCCCCTGATGTTCCACCTGCGCCAGTCTGGCAGCCCTCACCGCCCGAGGCAAGTAACTGCAGTTCATGCAGGGGTTGTCTGACAGTGCCTCCCGCAGGTGCTCAGGACCGAGGCATGCGGGGCATAGGTCATGGCCGTCCTCTGGCTGTAGAAGAGCCTCACATGACGTACAGAAATGGGAGTCATCCATTGTGGTGGCGCTGGAAGCTTACACGACACTCACTTGTCCAAATTAGCTCAGACGCTCCCGCTAGTATACTACAGGGGCTTGCACTGGAGGGAGGGAGCGCGTACGCTGCCTATACCAAGTAAGGAACCCAGCTGGTATTTAATGAATACTCCTCGGGTAACCTGAGCGCGAACGCTATGGACAAACCGAGTATGGACACCGTAAGCCGGAGGGAGGGAGCGCGTACGCTACCTAAACCGGGTAAGGAACCCAGCTGGTATTTTAATGAATACTCCTTGGATAACCTGAGCGCGAACGCTATGGATAAACGGAGTATGGACACCTTAAGCTGGAGGGAGGGAGCGCATACGCTGCCTATACCAGCAGGAGCTCAGTAACAAACCCAAATTGGGGCACAGCACGAAGCAAAAAACAAACCATATGCTGGGGGGAAGCAGCGTGCACGCAGCCTGTACCAACAGAGGTTAATGCAAACTCACCTGCAGGTGTAGCTATGCAAGCGTTACCGCTAATAATTATTCACGCTGGACACCGGGAAACGCTCACGCAACCCGCGAGCCAGCAAACAAAGTCAGCTCGACCGACTGAATTAAACGTGACCGACTGAATTAAACGTCGGGACACAGCACGAACACAAAAACAAACCATATGCTGGGGGGAGGCAGCGCGCACGCAGCCTATCCCAACAGACGTTAACGCAACTCACTTGCAGGTGTAGCTATGCAAGCGTTGCCGCTAATAATTATCCACGCTGGATACCGGGAAACGCTAACGCAACCCGCGAGCCAGCAAACAAAGTCAGCTCGACCGACTGAATTAAACGTCGGGACACAGCATGAACACAAAAACAGACCATATGCTGGGGGGAGGCAGCGCGCACGCAGCCTATACCAACAGAGGTTAACGCAACTCACCTGCAGGTGTAGCTATGCAAGCGTTGCCGCTAATAATTATCCACGCTGGACACCGGGAAACGCTAACGCAACCCGCGAGCCAGCAAACAAAGTCAGCTCGACCGACTGAATTAAACGTCGGGGCACAGCACGAACACAAAAACAAACCATATGCTGGGGGGAGGCAGCGCGCACGCAGCCTGTACCAACAGAGGTTAATGCAAATTCACCTGCAGGAGTAGCTATGCAAGCGTTACAGCTAATAATTATCCACGCTGGACACCGGGAAACGCTAACGCAACCCGCGAGCCAGCAAACAAAGTCAGCTCGACCGACTGAATTAAACGTCGGGACACAGCATGAACACAAAAACAAACCATATGCTGGGGGGAGGCAGCGCGCACGCAGCCTGTACCAACAGAGGTTAATGCAAACTCACCTGCAGGAGTAGTTATGCAAGCGTTACCGCAAACGAAGTCAGCTCGACCGACTAAATTAAACGTCGGGATAAGGGTGCGCGAACGCAGCCGTCACCGACAAGTAATTAACAAACGCAGCAAAGTAACGTAAAGTCTCTCTCAACCAGAGAAAGATCGCCGTCGCAGTTCCTGGAGGGCGAACAATCGCTGCTCCGACCGACAATGGTCGCGGAACTACTAGCAACGGAGTTTAGTAGTGAAGCAGTAGACTCAATGCTTTTCAAGCAAGCAAACTACGCGCGAGAAGAAAGTAAGAAACGATCCTCAGGTGACACCGGAAGATATAATCTTCTTTGGGTCACCTGCAGGTCACAGGTGACATTGTTGGTATACATACTCGCACTACGCATGCGCGAAGGGGAATATTCAGTGCTTTAAGCACCGCCCTCTGGCGGTCAGCAGGGATGAAATAGAACTTGTACTCCATATCATAATACATGGCCGGTATGTCGATCAACAGGAGTTTTATTTACAGTTATTTTGAATGAAATGGCCAATTTTGGGCAATATAAATAGATTACTCTGGAACTGAATAAACCTCAAACTCACCAGGCAGTTTAACAAGAGCAGTACACTAAAACTGGGTTCATCCTTCCTTTGCTCTCTGAACACCTGCATTTCTTTGTGGCATTGATTCCACAAGATGTTGGAAATATTCCTTTCAGATTCTAGTCCATGATGGCGTAAATTCTCCACATGTTTTTTTGCAGAATTGTTAGTTGCACATTCATGCTATGAATCTCCTACTCTATCGCAATCTCTTTGGCATTCTATTGGATTCAGATCTGTTCACTGGGGAGGCCATTTATGTAGATGGAACTTTCTATTACGTACCTAGAACCAGTTTGAGGTATCTTGATTTGTAACATGGTACATCATCGGCTGGAGGTAGCCATTCGAAGATTGGTAAATTATGGTCTAGAAAGAGGCACATGCTCCACAACAGTACTCAAATACAGTATGCTGTGGCATTCAACTTCTGATTGCTTGGCCTTTTAATACCAAACAATCAGTTCTCATAATACACCACCATCACCAGCCTGACCTTTTGACACAGCACCAGTTGGATGGTTACATACTGTTAATGACAAATTTTGACCCCTCAATCTTTACTTCAAAGCAAAAATTGGGATTCATTCAGCCAGGCTACGCTTTCCAATCTGAACTCTTGAATTGATTAAGTTTTACTCACCCTATCCCTCCAAACGTTAATCATTCAGTATGCAGTTGCCAACTCAATTTCAAATTAAAATTGACTAAGTTTTTGACCTTTTGAAGGTCTGAAATTTTGCTTCATATATTTTGTGCCTTGCTTGACTATAGCAGTGATTAGCGCTTTAAGGGTTGAACTGTCCAGGTTTGTTGAGCCTGTGCCTACCGAAACCTCAGATTTCTTTTCTTGACTGACAGGAGTTGATCTGCATGATCTGGATTGGCTGATGGGATAATTCCTAGTATAAGCCTGTGTACAGGTGTTCCTAATAAAGTGCTAGGCGAGAGCAATAATCTAGTTAAGAAAAGTGAACCTCTTGAAAAAAGAAAAATTAGAAACGGTCAACAAATATGTACCACATTATGCAGTTCAGACAGTGTCAATGGGCTTGCACAGAAGCTGTTCTCTTTTATCTGAAGTTCATTTGTCTGTTTGTTGTCTTATTTAACAATCCACCATGGAGCACAAGTGTGGAATGGAATGAAAAATGACAAGGATTAGTATTTCACGTTATGCTCAATACTCAATTATTAATAACCGAGCCACTAAATGTACCCCTCTTGAACGGTATGCCTGTATTGCACTTGATCCATACTCAAACTAGCAACCTACTGTACATCTGACCACACCAAAATGGATTTTGCTTCCAGCACTGTAGACTATGAAGACAGGATAATATAAACTTCAAATGCTTTTCAAGCTTTTTGAAATGATTTTTTTTGTTGTGGTGCAACTTTGTTTGATCAAAGATTGTTCTGTGTCCACTTTGCAGTCGGAGTCATACCAAGAAGACATTTACCCCATGACTGCTGGGAACAGACCAGCAATGACTGCAGGCGATTGGCTTATGGGAATGGACAAAGGTCAGATCACAGTGATTGGATGCTTCTACACTTAGCACACAACCTTACACAACCTTCATTGGTCTGGTTCGTCTCGTTGCATTTAGAATGAGCTCACTAAACTGTAATGTAAAAAGTTGTTTATTGACCTAATCTTTGCTCTAAACCCAAGTTTTTACCTACAGGAGACCTCATGCCTATTTGTATCTTCAAACTGAGCTGATTCTATTTTTTGTGATCATTCAGAGACGATGATGCACTTAAATCTTTGGGCTTTGTAGCTGCTGGCAGCTGCAACCTCTGCTAGACTCTCCCGATTTTCAAATGGCAATTACCAGACTGTAGTGGGAGAAGGGGTTGTAGCTGAAAGTGGTCCCTCATGGTCCAATGGTCCCCAGAAACTATGTATTCTGATATCATTGTAGTATATTAATACAGAGCTACCGATAACCCGGGCGCTTGGGTAGAATACGCTTCAAAAGTTTGACTGGCGGTTAATTTACGCACGAGAATTCTTGGACAAAAAATCAGTACTCCTACAACTATTCCAATTACACCTGGCAAGTGACTGTTGGATCCGCAACACTGACTAAACATTGTTGTAATGACTGACTTGCGCTCCTTCATTTCTCCAAAACGATGTCAAATACTTGCGTTCAGCCTTGTTGCTGTACATCTCAACTAAGGGCGCCAAAATATTTCCCTTGTTGTTTTCTTGGCAAAGCTTTCTAAGCTACTGAGTGGTCGTTACGCAGGTAAGATGCTGTGGAATACGTCTATACATATTTCACTTGCGTGAAAATGTCCTGACAGGATACGCTTTATTTCTTATTCGTGCATGCTCAAGTCTATTGCCAACATCATAGCCTATGAGGTCCATCAAATGAAGGCCATAGGTAACTAGAAGGCACTTGGACAGCTCATTGCCTCCAACGTCGTATGATCATTGAATGTGTGTTTAATGCCAGTGCCGTTTTCCCCCGCACAGCAATTCTTTCGGATCGTGGATCAGCAACATCAGTCGAATGTCACTGACATCCATCCATAACGTATTGACATATTTGGTGACTGACGAACAAACAAACACAACAAAAGTGGATGAATGCTTATTACCTCCTGGCAGAGGCTTAATAATCAAGCACATTATCCGTCGATGACGGCAACCCGTTGAAGGAGTGTGAGCTTCAAGCAGTTCTCGACTGCAGTTCTCTCCAGACAGACTAGATGGGAGCAGAACATTTCTGAATCGCACCTAATCTTCAACCTGTCACCTTTCAATGGTTATCAATGAATTTACCTTGCAAGTGGCTGATCCAAATCTTTATGTAGTTTGTGGAATCTTGAAGCCGACAGCCAGAAATGCTTTACTCTGCGATATAAATAAATAAATAAATAAATAAATAAAAGCTTTATTTTTACCTTTCAATGACTAAATTAGGAAATAAACAGAATTATTATTCTGGATTTAATTTTTTAATTTGCTGTAGAGAAGCAATTAAGAGACATTAAGTAATGTCCAGATCCTTCACCTGCCGTCTTGACTGTTCACCCCTCATAAAATAGGAAATTGAATGTATTCACCCCTGGGAAATCCTTTGCTCTGAACAATACCCATGGAGTTAAAGGCCTACCAGAGGCCCGCAATGTCTTGCATCAGTATATGCCCAGCCCAAGCGGACTTACAATGTAAATTTAAGGGCAACATGAATAGTATAGACTAGTTCTGTATACCTTCATAATTGACATGCATCATATGAACTGGTATTATATTGTATGTCTGTATCATTGTCTTGTTTGCCTGATTTTCCCAGCTGTCGAAATAAAACTAGCCCATACTTTGCCACATACAGCCCATACAGTCCAGCTTCTCATTTTCAGATTTTGATATCGGTACCTTTGTTTAAAATATACATTTTGCTAGTTGGCTAACTACAGCCATAGTTCATGCTTATTTAGCCAGCATACCAGTCATAGGGCTGATGCTGCGAGAGAATTTTTGCCATCTAACAGCAGTATGCTAGCTACCATCCGCATCTAGTCGCAGTGATGGCAAAAAAATTGAACAAGACCTGAATACAGATGCTACACGGAGGGAGTCCGTGTCAAACAAGTTCAGTTGAAGAGCAAATTCTATGCCTTCTATAAACGAATTCTGGTTTTTCATTTTGTTTGCCAATAAGCAACATTGGAACTTGCTATCTGGCTAGGTTCGCTCTGGCTAGGTACCTTAGCTAGCTGTAGTGAGCCAAGTTACTGTTCAAGGGGATGGTAATCGAACACCAAGGTAAATGTCAAGTTTTACTTGCGTAGGATTGCTAAATCCGTCTGATTATTGGATAGCTTCACTTATGGTATATGCTAGCCAGAAAACGCTTTCAAACATGAGCTGAGAAATGCACGTTCACTTATGCAGCACTCAGGGCACGGACTGAGATGCACACTGCTATGTCCTGCAAAACCACGCCCATTTACGTGAAATACATTTTAGTGAGATTCATGCAACAATGGGGAGACTGCTGACATGCTGGGGTGGCAAAGAAAGTTGGGAAACAGAAAACCGGAAACAACAGCAGCTTGGATATAAACCATATGGTGAAAAGAGACCTACAAATGGTGACTCGCGCCCTGCAAGGGGTTATTTACTGAAAAAAATGCATGTAATATTGCTTTGTGTAGCTTTGAAATCAAATAATTTTGGGTCAAATTATTGTGTTCTACTTTTCTGTAGTCTGCTTTTTCTCAGCAAAGTAATACAAAAATAATTTGACTAAAAAAAGTTTTGTTTTGTTTTTTCTTTGATAACAATATTCCTGTTGATCCACACCTCCAAACCAGGCCCTGTTTTGATGTCTCTGAAGCCTGGGAGTGAAATACCAGATGTCTACCTTGAGAAAGATGATCCCCACTACCAGAGCCAGACTGGACTACTGGAGATCAGTAGCGTAGACAGCAAAGAGGGAAATGACCCAAACATCTGTAACGCTCTGTCCAAAGAAGATAAAGCCCCAGGAACAATGTGGACAACAACGTCCAACGGATGCGAGCTGATTTCATGTTCCCCACCTAAGACTGAGAATGAGGTACTACACTTCTCAGAGTTGTGGCAGGAGGTGGGAATGGGGTTGGCTTGGCCCATTTTAATTTAACATTTATTTAATGTAGGGGTGCCAAACTCCAGTCCTGGTGGGCTACAGTGTCCATTTGTGGTTTCCACATTAGTGATTAATTTCTGTCGTGATTGGCTATACACTTGTTATCAAGGTATTAATTGGCTGCTGATTGAAAGGAGATCACAGAGAACTGCAGACACAACGGCCGGAACTAGAGTTTCATAACCCAGATTTAGTGTAATGGAGAGAATGGAAGAGATGGAATTCATTATAGACCAGAACACAAATTTAAATCCATTATTCTAACTGGACCTCTACTGAGCATTTGCTAGTCCTGCTGTCAACCATCTCTATAATTTTATCACATA
Organism: Gymnothorax reevesii; assembly: GCA_029721435.1. NCBI lineage: Eukaryota > Metazoa > Chordata > Actinopteri > Anguilliformes > Muraenidae > Gymnothorax > Gymnothorax reevesii. Next base: position 78,305,413 of record CM056579.1, read on the forward strand.
CAGGACTATATTTGAGCTGTATACAATAATTATGGTACCTTGTAGTCCCTAATTTGACAGTAAAAGAGAGGCATAAGAGCTTCACCTTACAGAGAGACCCCTTTTTATTCTTGCACTTTCCATTGTCCTCTTACCACGTAAAAATGTAACTATTGAAAATGTGTGTGTGTGTGTATACACGTACACACTTCTGTGTTCTCATCAGCTCCGGCAGGCGTTTTTCCAGCAGCAGAACGAGATTCGTCGGCTAGTGGATCTTCTGCACCAGAGGGATGTGCACATTAAACAGTTAGAGCTGGAGATCAACAATGTAAAAAACTCCTTGAGGGGGTCACAGTGACACCTGCCTGCTCTCTTCTGCATCTCCTCTTGGGGGCTGTAAGTGAATGTAACTCCTAGTTGACATGCTGCATTCTCTCATTTCCTGTGATGTAAATAGCTTTGATTTAATTTTTCTAGCTGAGACGGTTAGTGATTATTTTATTTTTTTTATTGTATTGTAATTGACAGATTCTAAAGGGCACCCTGACATTTTTTTATTTTTATCTTAATTTTGATTTTATTGTTCTTTTTTTTTTATTAAAGCTTGAATAGTACCTAATGCAGCGTGTGCTGTATTTTTATTGGAAACTTTTAATTGTTGTCTCTTTGTAAATATTCAATTACTGCAGAAATATTGGCCCTCAGCCAAGGGGGTTTAGCCCCTACAGGCAAAAAACTGACCATATACAGTCCCTGTGTATTACCTCCCATAGGACCACCCCTGGTGCCTTTTAAACTCATATCTGTCTCTTCATTTTGCCGCTGTAAGTGGTATGCAAATTCCATTTTTTACATGCTGTTTTATTAAATATTTCCATGTGCCTGCTGCATATATTGAATGATTTTTCGCTGTTTGCTCATTACAGTCCAGTAAAGAATAGTCTTTGTGTGATTGTTGAAAACACTGAATCTTTTTAATGTTGTTTTCACCCTATTATTGTCTGCTGTTCAGTCTACTTTGATACAGCCTTAATTCTATGTATTGAACTGTGGGATACATTAATTTGCGTGACTCAAAATATTGTACGTGAATTTTGCACAATATCTCGAAAGCTGCGTCAAAAGAAGTGCTTTATGCTTAGACTTATTGATTCTGCCAAGTAGATTGTATTCTTGACATTGAGCTAAAAAGTTTTTGTGTATGTTTTATGTGATAATTAAATGTGACAATATAAACCAGCTGCAGTCATCAATCTTTTGACTGCTTTTCTCTGTTGCTTCTGACTGCAAAGTTCCAAGCCCAGTCCAAAGAGGACTGGTACCCCTCTGCAGTCTTAAATAGCTTTAACAAGCTAGTTTTGGTTTTTTATTTTGTTGGTTGCATTTTTATATTCCAGAAAAGTATGGAAATCGCCAAATGAATAATTGTGAACAATATTTTGTATCATGTTTTCTTGTGAAACAAGACTGTAAGACCAGACTGTAACTGCAAAACCAAAGAGCAAGATGTTGTGCTGCCCACACTGTTCCTCAACAAATTACCCATGATCCTTTGTCACGCACGTTACCATTATGACAGCTCCTCATTGCTAGAATAAAATGTATGCTTGTAACCATAGACTGTATTAAAAGATGGACGAAGCAACCGTGACGTCACCCATTGGTTTCAGCATACCATAAAGGAAGCCTCGATTTTGGCAATTTGAATTGCGCCATGTTGTCATTTTGAAACTGGATGTGATTTCTATTAGACAAGAGCGTGCATTGAAGATCCGGGGAGGACCGTGGCTCTGGATCTGACCGTATCGGACGCGGACCAGAGGATAGCCGCGCCTCTTAAGCATATTCTGGCTTTATCCTTTATTCTAGTCTACTTGGGACCATAATTTACAAAAATGAACATCATGATATATCGAAGGAGACTTGAAACTTGCTGTAGCCACCATAAGATAATGTGAAAACTTATTATTTAAATGAAAAATCAGGGGAGAGAGTAGGGTCATTTTCTCATAGACTTCTACAGCATTGAAGTTCTCTCTGCAACCACGGACGTCGCCATCTGCTGGCCATAAAATAAAATGCCAATTTACGGTACTTCCGCATGGGCTTCTTTTTTCAGACCAGAGTGCTCCGTCCATCTTTTTATACAGTCTATGCTTTAACTTGCATAGGAGAATTACTGAATCCTTGAAACAGTTTTTTCACCAAATTAATGATTGCATATCACTGTGCCAGTGGGTAAATGGTTTATTGTTCATCAGTCTTTGCTGGCAAATTAAAGAACAATTGAAGTCTTTACACAGACTGCAAAAGCATAGTTCACTTGTTATGCATCACTGCAATTTACTTTAATCTGTACTGTTGCGTTGCTTTGCACAATCCTCACTGTTTTTGCACTGAGAAATGATACCACGATAAAACGCATTGGTGTTTTTCTGTAGCGCAGTCTCAGACAGATTAACAAGATATACCAAGCATTTCAGATTTTAAGAATTATACAAAAATTATACTTGTCTATTGATGTTGTACTTCATAAATATTTCGGACTGAGTCTATGCCTAAACTTGACATTTGTACATCTTTTATTTTTAGTAAAACATTCCTAATCAGTGCTCATAACCAATGCTTGCGCTTGCATTTTATTTCTGAACTCAGGTCTCCTCTGTATTTTGCCCTCTCCAAAAATGTAGAGACGGATAATGCACTGAATGTCGTCTTTTTTTAACCCAAAGACTGTACAAATCTTGCGTGGACAGGTGCTTTAATTTTGTTTTTAGGAATTTTATATGTTATGTTATATGCAGTCTCCCTCAATTGTGTAATAATGGACTGCACCCACATGTGACATGGCTGTACTGCAGTGTTAAAATATCAGACATCCCATTGTCTCCCGTATTGTTTCATCTATATTGCAACTTGCTAAAGAAGATTTGGATGTTTGGTTCAGATTACAGATAATATAACATTCAGTGAACATTTATAGAGTAAGTCACTGCATTAACTGGGATACATAATCTGTGAACCTCTTTATGGTCCATTCAATGGCCTATGTATGAGGCACTATGCTGGCTTCAATTCTTCATTTTTAAAATGGGCCCCCACGATAAAGAATACAAATGCGGGTGACTTAATCGGATGCAATGTTTTAGAGAAATTTGGTCTGAAGTTTGGAAACATTGAACATATCATTTTATTTTATTTTGAATGTGAAATTCAATTTTAGGATTATTGAGGGAATTCTTTTAACATAGGTCAATAAGAGACTGCCGTTTCTTTAAACTGCATTTTCTTTTTATTTGAGAAAGATTCCAGAATTATTCTGCATGTTGTAACTTGGAAAAAAATTTGTAAAGTACCTTAAACTGTTTTTTTTTTTCTTTTTTTACCCATTCAAAAAAATGGACCTGATTAAAAATGTTCAGAAAAAATTACACTGAATCTTTCGTGTGTGCATGTTATTTGACTTCCATGCATTGTGGGCTTAAATTTACATTCACCATTCATCATTCAGCTGATGCTGTGCCTCTCAGGTTGCGAACAGACAGCAAAAACACAGTTGAAGCATTCAGCAGGTCTATAATTACATGCAGTACATTTTTGGGATGTGGCACACCTGCGCCCTCGACCAGATAAGTTTTTTTTTTTTTTTAATTCAACGTTAAACCTTACATATTTCCTCAAGCTTTAACCATTCTTGGTAACCTTGAAATACCAAAACATAATACTGAAATACATTCTTTTTTATACATCCATTGTGTATTATGGTATGGTGCTGTCCGTCTGTCTGTTGGTCAATCTGTTCATGAAGTTCTCTTTTAGACTGAATTCGTCTTAGACTTTTTTTGTGGATTTTTTTTTTTTTTTTACTAATTAAGTCGCATAATCATGTATGGGTGAAGATGCCCATGTGCATTTTTTTAAAAAATTGAGATGTTTATAGCAAGTCACCTTTCCAATGTGAATCATGTAAACACTGCTGGTCCCAGATTTCCCAGACTTTGTGGATTCTGGGAAAATCCAATTCATGCTGTGATTTTCAATATGGCTGCCATCTTGAATTTGGTTTCTGTCAGCTTAGAGAAGAGCGAATGATCACATCAAATTAAAATTTGCGATATACTTTAGTGGTGGGAAAAGGAAGGTTTCTTTCAAAAATGAGCAAGCCCCATTTTTAATATGGCCACCATGGCAGCTTTCATGAATTTGCTTGCTGCTGATTTTGAGGAGAGTGGATGATCTGATAAAATGCAAATTGTGTATGGATTTAAGGTGGGTAGAGGTACCTTTTGAAAACGGGAGCCCTGTAATTTTCAATATAGCTGTAATAGTAACCAGTTTGAATTTAGTTTCCCTCAATTTTGAGAATGAATGGTCCAATGAAATCCAACTTCCCTGTTTGCATTGGTGGTGGGTAGAGAAAATGGCCTGTAAAAACTTGGCATACCTCCATTTTCAGTTTTAATTCCTGTTGATTTTTAGGAGAATGGATGATCTGATTTAATTTAAATTAGCTCTGTGTGGTGGGGGCAAGTAAAGGAAGGTACCTTATGAAAATGGGTGTGCTAGGATTTTCAATTTTGCTGCAGCCATTTTGAATTTGGTTTTTGTTTTTGCAGAAAAAGGATGATCCGATCAAATTCCAGTTTGTTGCGTGTGTTGGAAGTGAGTAGAGGAAGCTTCTCTTCAAAAATGGGCTTGCAGCGATGTTCAGTTATGGCTGTTACAGCAGCCATCTTGAATTTAGTTTCCGCTGATTCTGAGAATTTATGATCTGATCAAATTCAAATTGTGTGCTGTGTGTGGGGCGCTGTAGTGTGAGGTGTGGTGGTGTATGAAGGAGGTGGGAAGAGGAAGGTTTCTTTCAAAAATGGGTGCACTAGTATTTTAAATTTGGCTGTTGTAGCAGCCATTTTGAATTTGGTTTTTGTTTATTTTGAGGAGCAAGGATGATTTGTTCAAACTCCAGTTTGCTGTGTATGTTTGGAATGAGTAGGGGAAGGTCCTTTTCAAAAATGGGCAAACTGTCATTTTCAGTATCACAGCCACTGCAGTCGGCTTGAATTTGGTTTCCATCAATTTGGAGGAGAATGAAAGATTCAATCAAATCTAAATTTGCTGTGTGCATTGGGGGTGTTACGGTGTTGCAATGGTTAGCACTCCTGCATCACTGCAAGAAGGTTGTGGCTTCAAACTTGGCCTGGGGCTTTTATATGCGGAGTTCGCATGTTGTCCCCGTGTTCACGTGGGTTTCCTCCCACAGTCCAAAGACATGCACATCAGGCTAATTAGAGACACTAAATACACTACAGAAGGATGTTGCCAATGCTTCTTGCAGTTCTCACTCAGGCACTGAAGCTCTGTTTCTGTAAAGGCTCGTCACCAGCAGCGTCATTGACATACTGTATGCTACGCCGCACATTGCTCTTAATTCTGCTATGTTCACACCAAGAGTTATTCCGCCTTTGAGTATCAAGTTTATATTTGCACTTGGTTGTAGAATTCTTTATGGATTCTTTCCAAATAAAGGCAAATTTAAATGTTGAATGTTATCAAGTGGTGTACATGCAAACATCAGTTGAGTTTGAGCATTGACAGATGGACAAGCAGTTAAAAGCAGTAGCACTGGCTGAAGTGGACTGGCAGAATGTAGCTTAAAATTGCACTACAGTATTGCTTCCACGCGGATTTTCTGTGGCACATAACACGTCATAATAGTCATCAAAAATACCAGTTTATTTTGTTTAGATTCATTTTCTCAATCACTGCAAAAATAACAAATGAAGACTTCTAAAGTCCAAGTTAACTGAGCCTTGATGCAATTTGATTCTGTTGAACCCAAGGGTGCCCTTTGCGTTACGTCTATTATCATGTCTCCTCCAGGTGGGAAGGGATACAAATGTTTTTGTATGGTTTCCCATCTGCGCCTGCATTCCCACTGTTTCCGGGCTGTAACAATTTGGGAAAAGTACCTGGCACTTGGATCCTGGTACCACCTTTTCTGGTACCTGCTCTCCTGGGGTTCCAAAAGAAGCCGACTGGGTACTAAACTGTGACGTGCCAACACTGCAGACCACTGGTTGGTCAGACAGAATTGTCACTGCATCATTGCTCTCATGCATCACGTCGTCTGAGCTCTGACGTAGGATCTCGGGGCCAACTACAGTAATAATCAAGTGGCAATTGAATACTCGGCATCTCTCCCCCATGCGATCTAACAGCGACAAAATAATGGGCTACACTGAGTACAGAAAAATAATTTAATTCTAATTAGGTCGATGCACTGCCACTCAGCGACGGAAATGTTTTTCCCCAGCAAGAGCGGCATTTCAGAGCTTCTCACTGAATGAAGGGAATTTTGGTGATAAGTGCGTGGTGATGTCCGTTTACATTTTCCAATTGGACAGCTGTCTACTTTTTTATGGCAAGTTGCGGTGACTGTGAAATTACCTTCATTCTCAATGACGACCAGCTACACTGAGGTAGTAGAGGAGACTGGGGTCCGATGAGCCATGGGGACCAATGAGCCATATCACTATTTTGCATATTTAAAACACCTTTGGCATCGATTGATCGCAAAATAGTTGTATGGATCATTGGTCCCCATGGCTCATCGGACCCCAGTCTCCCCTATGATCCTCTAATGGAAAATGACCCCCCAGAAAACTATCCAGCATAGACTGTATAAAAAGATGGACGAAGCAACTGTGACGTCACCCATTTGTTTCAGAAAACCATTGAGGAAGCCTCGATTTTGGCAATTTGAACAACACCATTTTGTCATTTTGAAACCGGATGTGACTCCTATTGGACGATAGTGTGAACGGGATATCCGGGGAGAAACGAGTGGTGGATTTACGGGTGGATCTTACCGTATCAGACAAGGACCAGAGGATAGCCATGTCCCTGAAGCATATACTGGCTTTATCCTTTATACTTGTCTATTTGGGACCATAATTTACAAAAATGAACATCATGATATATTGAAGAGGACTTGAAACTTGCGCAAGATACAATAATATGGAAAATCATTATTTAAATTATAACTCTGGTGGGAAAGTAGGGTCATTTTCTCATAGACTTCTATAGGATTGAACTTCTTACTGCAACCACTGACATCGCCATCTGCTCGCCATCTGCATTGGCCTCGATTTTCAGACCCGAGTGCTGCGTCCATCTTTTTATACAGTCTATGGTACCCAGTACCAAGGCGGGTGGAGTAGACTAGAGCCACGTGGGGGAAATAAGGCAGAAAAGTCTTATGTTTTGGGTTCCATTTAAAAAAAAAGTCTTCTAGAATCAGTCATGAGCAGTTTTTTTTCTTGGTCTCAGAATAAAATGATTTTATTGCCACAGTCTACCAAAGTGTAATGGACTAAAAAATGAGCATGAGTTTGAAGTGCAGAGGTTCAGCATTAATCTGAGGATTGCTACATTTAAATTTGGCACGATAAGTAGGAAGCACTTGCATTTTTATTGTCTTTAACTCTCAATGGGTGTGTCTCAAAGCGTAGGCTACATCCTGTAAATGCTGCATTTTTAGGGGTTGTCACTTAATGCCATCCGCCAAACTAACATAACGTCATGTTATCTCCGTTTAACAGCTTTAAGTGTCATCGTCACTAGTTTCCCCAACTTTAATTATAACTCTAACCCCTGAACCTAAATCTAACCTTCAATTTACCCTTGTCAATGACCTTAAACGTCAGTTTAATGAAAAGAAGTTGGTGTCAACCCCTAAAAATGCTACCTTTGAAGGATACAGGCTATGCTTCGAGATGTACTCAATATGAGGTCTAACTAGAGGGTGGGTCTGGACACCACATACTCCGCCCACACCTAACACCTTGAAATATGGCCTATATTTTAGAGGTTTTTTTTTTTTAATCTGTCTGATCCGGATCTGAATCCGGATCAAACTACTCATGGTTGTTGCCCTCCCTGGAGGGCTAGTGTGTTGATGTTCAAGTGAGTCATTATGTTTTAGATGGAGTTATTACAGAAAATGGCGAAATTTGCCCAATCTCCCAATGTGATCCAGAATCCACACTTAGACCCGAATCTGCACCAAAAATTAATCACTTCTCACTTGGACCATTACCAACCCCTCTGTGAAATGTGGAAACGAACTGACCAAAACTGCAGCACGTAGGCTGTCCACAGACAAACACACACACAGATAAATAAATAAACTAGAGGCACTCTTAGAGTGCAAACCTCCACCAAGGCAGAACAATCCAAATGTGCATGAGTGGGAACAAAGTTGAGTCATCCCGTGTGATAGGATTTCAAGATGGCTGCCTTGGCCACAATATTATTTCACTGATCGCGGTCAAAATCAATAGGGTCCATCCATGATGTAATAGCATTCCACCCACAAAATTTCCGACAAATCCGTGCATTACTTTTTGAGTTACCACGTGTGATAGGATTTCAACATGACTGCTGTGGCGGCCATATTGTTTCAGTGATCACGGTGAAAATCAATAGGGTCCATCCTTGATGTAATAGCAGTCCACCCACAAAATTTCAGACAAATCCGTGAATTACTTTTTGAGTTATGTTGTTCACAAACAGCCAGACAAACAAACAGGGGCGAAAACATAACCTCCACCCCAACTTCGTTGGCGAAGGTAATAAACAGAGACAAACACATAACCCCTCCCACACTTCATTTGGGGGGGGGTAAAAAGCAGCCATTGGTGAAGAAAACCATTAGGATGAAAAATTTGAACAAACCCATCCGAGAGATGGCAAAAACTTTAGGTACAGCAAAGTATACTTTTTGGTGCATCTAACTCAAATGGAAAGTTTCTACCTGTCTGGATGGAAATATGTCTGTCCATTTATTTTCTCATCAACCATTCGTATCATTGACTTCACACTAGGCGTGAGTTGGCGAGTGTATTGCTTAAGACCCGAGGCAGCGCAGTGCTGAGTTTGAAGTTGTTTGGCACACGGGTCCTCAAGAAAGCTGCAAGCAGTAATACCGAAGGTCAAGCAATCAGCCCATTATGAGCACGCATGTTATGAACAGGAACAGCACTAATTACTAAATAGATGGAAGGCACGGTTGCTTCAGGAACATCTAAAGTGCTTGATGACAGAATGATGTTTAAAAAAAACCCTTCACAACTTTTGGCCAGAACAAGAACACCCTCCAGGAGGTAGGCGCATCAGCAAAAGTCAATCATCAAGAGAATAGCTGGCCAGAGTAAATAGAGAGAATTTCAAATAAGAGACCACAGACAAAACTCCAAAACATGTAGACCAGCATTTGCAAAAAAAAAAAGTTAAAAAGCCAGAAAAGTCCAGAATTCTTATGGACAGATCAATGGGTATCAGAATGGTGGGCTACAGTCAGACAGCAGGTCTTGATGATCAATTTGGATTTTTTGGCGAAATCCGATTTTTTTGTGTGCTCGTTCATATTACGCATTATATGCGACTTCTATAAGTTTTCAGTATGAACTGAATGCGACCCTGAAGTGAACTGCGTATGTAAAAGAGGTCCTGAGGGAATACGTGACCACGCAGGCATGCACTGTTTGTTGACGGAAGTAAATATGGAGGCATCTGCTCTCAGCCTTTCAGTGACGTTAAGGTCGGATAAATGTGACCTGGCCGTTTGGACAGCAGTCGCAGTGCAAAATATCAGATATGTATCAGATTTAGGACCACATACGAAAGCGGCCTGGGTCGAATTTTTTAAAAATCAGATTTATGAAAATCAGAACTGTCTTCAACAGATCGAATACAGCTCACATATGGGCAAAAAAATTGGATTTGAGCCACATTTGCCTGCTGTCTGAACATAGCCTAAGTGATGTTTCCCAAACCTCTCTTGGCGTACCCCTTGTCCAGCATGCTTTAGCTCTCCCTACTCCAGCTCAGGTGATTCAAATGATTTGCTTATCATCACACAGCTTCTGGGGTTAATTGTGACCTGATCATTTGAATCACCTATGCTGGAGCAAGGAGAGATCTAAAGCATGCAGAACAAGGGGTACACCAGGAGAGGTTTGGGAAACACTGATCTAAAGCATATCACTTCATTTGTGACGCACAATGAAGGTAGTATCATGATGTGAGCATCTATGGCTGCCGACTGAAATGTTTCCCTTGGAATTAATTGTGATGTGAGAGCTAGCGATAGCAGCACGATCAAGACTGAATTGTATAGAACCATTTAATCAGCGAAGATCCATCCAAATGCTTAACTAGAGGTTCAAATGAACCCAAAACTCAACTGGTCTGCCACTCCCATTTGGAAGTGGGGCACAAGGCAGAAATGGAATACCAACTACCCTGAACAAAAATATAAACACCCCATGTCAAATGTTGATGCCACATGGAGCTAACAACTCTAAGATAGCATATGCTGACTTTTACTACAATAGGGATATTTCTCTCGATTTGTGCACCAATTTATAATCTCTCTTTGTCAGTGAGCATTTGCTCAGTGATTTCACTCAGTATATGGGTGTGGCATTTCCAGACGGTGATCAGACAGAATAAACAGTACCCAGACACTCCTTATACTGAGGACAATAAAAGGCCACCCCAAAATGTCAAATTTTGTCAAAAGTCATCATGGCTCAGATGTCTCTGGTTCATGCGGGAACGTGCCATTGACATGCTGGATGCAGGGATGTCCACCAGAGCGGACGCTGTGCAGCTGAATGTTAACCATCTGACGATAGGCCATTTGAGTTTGTTTCCGACAGACAGGCAGTACTGCAAATCGACATCATCCACCTCAGCCACACCGGCACAAGATCGCTACATCCGGCTCGTCCACCTGCGGGATCAGCTCAGATCAGCGACACGCACAGAGGATGAGACCGTTGTTCTGCACAACAGACGCATCACACCAGACAGGCCGTAACGCCTGCGAGAAGCCAACTTGCATGCTTGGTGTCCTCACCGTGGTCTGGATCTCACCGCTGTCCGGTGTTAGAACCGACTCGCATGGGAAAACGCACGCATTCGATGGCCCTTGGCACGCTGGAGAAGAGTGCTATTCAGACAAATCCCGGTGCCAATTTTTTGTTAATAAGAGCTCAAAAATTTGACACTGGGTGTTTATATTTTTGTTCAGTTTAGTTAATGTCCCAAAGATGATGCATGCAAAGTTTCGTCAAATCCTGCATTTGTGACCAGTACAAATGGATGTTATTTAAAACCAGTTATTTATACATGGAGACATATTGTGCAATATTTACATTCCAAATTTCAGCTTTTTATATTAGAAAGGTCAAAAATAGACAAGATCAGTTTTTCTATATGACCACCCTGCCACAAAAAACTTCTAGGGGCTGAAATATAATCCCAAAGTAGTGTATGTGCAAAAGACATCGCACACGAGTTCACTAAAATTTGATCAGTATTTATGACCACTATCTGTTGTGGGTCAGATTTCTTACAGAGAATGAAGTTTAACTGTTACACCATCTTAACCACCTGTAAAGGACCAGCCGAGTGAAAAACTCACTGATCAGCTCTTCCCCAAGCAGAAGGATGATGATCTGAAGCACATTCTGAAAGAAACCAGTTACATCACTGGCAGAAGAGTAGAATGTTCCACAACAGCCGAATGGCAGAGAAGGTCTGGCAGAGCATCATCAGGGAAGGAACCCAGCATCTGGAAATGTCTCTGTTATAAACCTCAGGCAATCTTTAACTGCAGAAGACTCACAACAAAATGTAAAAAAATGCCAACTTTTGATTGTTGTCCCATTACCTTTGAGTCCCTTAAAAGGAGGGTCATACATGAAAATGATTGTAATTTCAGGATAGTTCATACAATAGACTACAAAGTCATTCCACAGACTACAAAATTAGTTGACATTCTTCTCATCAAGCACATAATGTGTCATTTCAAATCCTCTGAGGCTCACACAGCCAAATTGATACAAATTGTGCCACTGTCTAATGTCTAAATAATACCCATGGACCTGCCAGTAAGTTCTTGGTCATCCAATTAAAACTTAATGTTCCACAAATGGGTGGGTTTGTGTGGTTGGTCTGTACTTTGGTTCTTCAGCTGCATTCTTGGTTTTTCCTACCAAACGTCTCCATAGCTATGACAATTTGACATTGGTAGGTCTACAAAATGAATTTGTGTCAAATAGCAGAAGTGATAATAGCAACATTTACAGTCAGTCCATTAACCACTAAATATTTAAGCAGTGAAAAGGCAGAAACATTGTAGATAATTCCTTGGCATCTACAGTGAAGAAACACAGATTCAGAATGATCATATAATTAAGACAAGAGCAACGCAGAGCGTGGCATATGCCCCTGCCTGTATGTTGATCAAGGGCATATTGAGATGGCTGCTGTGGCGGCCATATTAGATATCGCACGACACTGGTTTTCGAAAGGAACCTTCCTCTAGCCACTCCCAATGCGCCATTAAGAAATAGCATCAATCTGACGAGGGATTCTATAGTTATCCCACGGAAACGAAAAGTTAACGGACGAAAGACGGACCACTGACGGACATTGTGTCGACATAATGCCCCCTTTCCTCTTTGGAGGGCGGGGGCATGAAAAACCGCCATTTTCACCGCCAATCAGAACTGGTAAATGGTCCCCAAGAACCATTCTACAACAATTTTTGGACAATCTGAATGACAAGATCATTTTCTTAGTGTAGGGCCCACTTTGAGACAAGTTAAAATGCATACTTTTAACACAATATTTTGCAAAAAGGCATCTTATCAGGACCTCATATACATCCCAGTGGCATCAAATGTAATTCAGGAGCAGAGTCTAGTGCATACCTAGCACTCAGCCAGATGACTCCGAGACCACCAACCCCATTCCTGAAAATTAATCATTGTTTCAACGTTTCAAAATAAAGCACATCCACTGCTAGGTCTTGTCCAGCTTCCAAATAGAAGAGTGCACCAACTTGGGGTTTAAAAATGAAAACTTGTAGAACAGTAAATTTCCACAAATGCGGTTGGCCATCAGACATATTGGTCATGATTCACCTTATGCGAGCTCTCATAGATCTCATTTTCTCTAGGCTGCCTATTCATAGCCCACAAAGAATATACAGCAAGGAAAATCTAGTAATGTTAAGAATTTATTTACAAAGTTTTTTCGTTCGACAGAAAGTAAAAATATAGCTACAACTTTGATGAGCTCAGCTGGCAGCCACACAAAATTCATGACTCACCCATCACTTTGTTGCTATTGCAAAAAAAAATGTATAAAAATAAACATGAAAAAGAAAATAAACTTAAAGACAAAAAATTAAATGGTCGACAGAACAAAAAAAAAAAAAAAAAAAAATGACCCAACAAATCATTAAAAACACAGAGCCCCAAAAACAGTCCCCAAAGTCCTCGTGCGAGTTTACAAAGAATTGATGGTGTAACTGTGGAATGATGAGTGTAGCTCCATTTCAAATGCTGGTTTGCCATTCTTGAACTCCATACCCCATGGCCAATCCAGCTGGTACAATCTAGTCCTTCAAAGGAGTACAGACCCCATATAGAGGTGAAGCAAACAGGAGGAGAGAACGGGTAACTGAATCATGGGACATCTGCTCTTAATCGTCATCTTCCTCATCTTCATCCTCAGCCTCCCGCTTCCTCTTCTCACCTCTTGCTCCTTCCTCCTCTTCAGGAGAATAAAAGGAGAAACATAGGACGTAAAATTAAATCCCTGATAGCAGTAAGAACCGTATACATGTTGTGGGTTGGGGAAAGAACAGTTCATCACCGAGCAAGTCCTCAAAGCAATGAACTGAACACCGTGAATTGGTCATCCTAAATTTCCTAAAATGATTCATGCCAACATAAGTCATTTTAAATTATGGTTTTACTGCATGCGAATTGCTCCGTAATTACACTACCTACAGCACTTACTGGTTTATTTTACCACGTGGCGAATTTCGACCGTGCAAGTCGGTAGAGTCAAGTTATTGAGATGCGGGTAACGTGACCAAAGTGATGTCAAAGTACAGGCTAGCCGATGTAACGCTCAGATGGATGTCAACTGAAGCAAAGCGATTTACACCATGTGCGATTACGAATCCGACCCGCGGGAAGGCCCACTTACCGCTCACTCTTTAGTCATACGTTTACGATCCCACAAGGAAAGTTGACGATGAACATTATCCAAATGCAGCTGTAAAACTCAAGACTGGGGCTGCACCAGACATCCCACTTCAAACAAACTCAAACCGTCCAGTCTCCGCTACAGCAACAACGTTTCATTAACGTGCTTACCTAACCCTTATTAGAAAACTCCTCCTGGACTTGAAAATAGCATGATACCGTCAGCGATGGTTATGAAGCCACAGGCCTTTGGTCAAATATGAAGTGGATTTTATGCCCTTTAACAAAATTTGGATCGCAAGACAGCAAAGGTATGGTCATGTCCACATGAAGTGCAGTTTGCATTTGCCAATTCCACTGCTAATTCAGTGAGTCTTGGTTGTGGAGCAATAAACCATAAATGGTTAGAATCCGTAGTCTCTGCTTTTATACGATACATCATTTGTGTGGTAGAATGAGGCAACAGATTTGTTAGCAAAACTTATGCGACTTATGCAGCGCTCCGTGTTTTTTCTTCGAGTTCATTTAGTTGCTTGGCGTTGGAATTGTGTTTCATTAAGTTGCAAATGGTTTTCATTCGCTACTAGCAGAGTTTCATCCTGCTAAGTAGTTTTACACAATGACCAAGATGCTGCATAGTTAACATGCCCTCGGATGGTGTTAGCTGAGAGATTTACAATCCTGGTACCAGGGGCGGTCGGGTTCAGGAGGATAACCCAGTCAAGCAAGCAAGTCACAGTACAGCATCACCTTTACTGTCCGTGTTTACTGCAAAGCCTATGGGGATATTTAGGCTAAAATGCATCCCTTGTTTCCATGTTACTAGACTCTTCGGAGAGGAAAAGAAAGAAATACCGCATCCCTTCTTCAGCAGGCTATTTGCAGCCATATGCTGCACACTGAACAGGCATTCTGCGAGTTTTGGCGTAAAAACTTGTCAAAAGAGTTTAAACAAGTCGACATGGTCTACAACATCCCCCGCCAATCGTGCGCTTCTCATTTTCGAACTCAATCAAGGCCTTTATGGTCTGAAGCTACACACCAAATTTGGTTACAGCATCTGTAGTAGTTTCTGAGTAAAGCTGTCCCCTTTATCTCGGACGGACAGAGGTCAAACCTATATCCCCCTCCCACTTCGTGTTGGCGGGGGATAATAATTGTTGTGAAAGCGAGTAATTGAGCAAGTCAATAGAGCACTGGATATGTCGGCTTCATTACTGCCCTTACTGTGACGTCAACAGCCAGACCGCGTCACTCTTGAATCTCACATGCACAATCGCCTCAGGTTTATTGGTCAGATAAAAACAGATTGTGAAAATGCTGAGTGGTGTGGCTTGTGCGCGGCTGATTTTCATAATATTTTTACCAAAGCATTAAAGGCCATAAATTAGGAAATTTGTAGGCATGAATCCTCTGAGCAGAATCTCACCGGTGAGAAGAGAAAAACTCACCTTCCTCGTCTTCATCTTCGTCTTCGTCATCTACTTCTCCATCCTGACCAAAGTCTTCTTCCTGAAAGAAGTTCAAACATCAGTTTGACCAGTTTGTGTTTTTCTTTCCTCGAAAGCTGTTCGATCATGTTAAATGATCGTTACATAACCTCAATTCCTTTAAAATCGTAAATGTAAAAGAAATGCAAACAAGAAAAGCAAGCAGCTAGTAGCAAACTCCTTTTAACCTGTATTTAACTGAAAATGGTAAAAAGAAAAAAATATTTAAATCAAAAAAAAATTTTTTCTTAAAGAATAGCCATTTTTAAACGTGATATCTGCAACACATTCCAATGAAATCAGGACAGGAGCATGTTCACCCCTGTTATGTGGTATCATCTCTCCAAATAATGCGCAGTAGTCATTTTGGAACTGAGGACACAAATTGGAGTTTCCAAAAGTGGAATGTGTCACCACTCCTGACCAACTGAAGTCCTCTTCCAGGGAACAGCCCAGGGTCTCGGTTGTCGTATTTTGTGCTTCATTGTACAACACATTTCCAATGGGAGACAGGTGTGTATAAAGGCACATTGTAGTAATTTGTGTTGAGTGCAGTTTAGCATTATCCTGTTGAACAAGTAAGGACATACCTGAACTAGATATGAAGGCATGAGAGCCTGAATCGCTCAGCTGGATCTATTCACCTGCTCACTTTCAAGAATATTGTCATCGATACTACAGTCAAATACAACAGAAATCATCAAATTTGAGGTTTTAAGGCCAATAACTGCTAGAGAGCCGTAGTACAATTTCAGTCTAATGGAGGCTTTTTTAGAGCTTTATTTGCTGACTGTTTTTGCAATTGAAAGGTTTTCTCCATCTCATAGTTTTCATTATATAGGCCATAAAAAAAAAAAAGCAATCATCAAAATTGACATTAAGGCCAAAAACTCCTACAAAGAGGCATTGTATGATTTCGATCCAACAAAGACTTTTGTAGAGTTTTATCTGCTGATCAGTTGGAGGTAAAAGGTTTTTCCTCTAGCTGCCTTAGTTCCTGAAACATAGCTGAAAATAGGTGGTTTTACCCCCGTTTCATTTTTAGTAACAGCAGCCATTTTATTCAGACAGTGGGCAAAATCCACACAGTGTTTAAAGTAGACATCCTAAGGATGCTAGTGGCTAATTTTAGTCTGGATCTGTTCAGTAGTGTCAGAGGAGAAGATTTTTGAAAAATGTTAAGGACAGATGAAGACGAAAACGACAGACGCCTAGTGATGGCAATAACTCGCCTGGACCTAAGATGAAGTCTAGAGGGCACATATAGGTAGGCGACAAATTAATGAAAGAATTTACAGTTTTAGTTGGATGTTGGGCCTCCACAAGCCCCAAGACCTGCTTCAACACTCCTGGGTATAGCTTAGCACCCACAAGTGCAAAGTTTTACAGGAGAGAAGTAGAACCTGCCTTCCAAGAAATTTTTCCTCATTTGGTGTTTTGATGATAGTGACAGCGACCACAGTCTTACACACAGTTCCAAAATCAACCATATGAGTAGTTGGTTTCAGATTTGGTGACTCCGAAGGCAGTGGGGCATCCTTAAGATTACGGTCACACTCAAAGTCTTTCAGTGACTCTGTTTGGCCGGTGAGGCTTTGAGTCATTGTTATCCGGGAAGAGACCACTGTCATTGTTGGAAGGCTTCAGAGCAAAGGAGGACATGATGAGCAAAAATTAATTCTCTGTTTAACATCCAGCAAAGGGCCTCAATCTATCCACAACAACCTCAACTTTAAGAAAGAAGTATACTCATGGCTGAAGAGTTTTGCATTCAAACAGATGGTGAGAATTTTGCCCAGAAATTGGCCCAAAATCAGATAAAAAGGACCCGGGTCATTCCACGGCAAATCACCCAATTGGCTAAACCTCACCATCTCCAATTTCGCTCAAAATGTGTGTGTGAATTGGTCGTGACCCAAAACCCCCAAATCTCAAATTTCAGCTCGATAAAACCTTCCAGTGCAAAGTTACGGCCTTTTGGCCCAATAAATACGACATCCATTATTTTCAAAAACAATTTGCAAGGCTGACTCCTCAGATCAGAGCACTCCTTTAGACTTTCATGTCAGAGCATTTAATGTGAGATCAAGCCCAGAGAAGTGAGTGCATCTGGATGGTGTTGATATATGGCTTTTACTTTTCGTAGTTGTCATAATTCCACAACAAACTGGGTTTACTGACATGGCCTCTTTAAGTTGACAAGCCCATGAGATTACATCCATTACAGAAGCATCTTAAATCTTCATGGAATGCCATCTGAGGGCTCTGAGGTCAAGTGCATCCAATTTTGGAATTCAGCCTCATCTTCTGCACCCTGAGAATGGCCCGATACTGCTTCATCTTTTCATTATATATTTTCACAAGGAGAAAAGTCACTCAAACTGTTTATTAGTTGATGCAGCTTTTGGCAAAGCAGCAAACCTGAAAACATCTTGGAGGTAAACCACCCAGCCTTATGAAAACACTCATTTTATACCCAATCATATTTCCATAAACTGTTACCCATTTCTCATTTAACCAGTGGAATGCCCCAAAGGGATGCGTTTAGATTTGTGTAGATTCCACATTTTTCTATTTCCCTGTCCAGTTAATTTGGAATGTGTTGCAAGCTTCAAATTCAGAATCTGCAAATGTTTACAATAATCAATGTAGTTGATAACATGAAACCATAAATATAATTTCTCTGTGTGGTTTTCAAGTAAATGTAGGTAAGAGAGAATTTACAAATTCTTCTGTTTTCATTCGCATTTTACATATTGTCCCAATTAGTAAAACTGAAGTCGTAAATATTCTCAAAATTATTTCAAAAGTAGCCAAATTCTTTGTAACCTGATCAAAAATTCAGTGACAAAGTAACTGCAGGGACTGAGATAAATGCAATATGGAATACGGTACGAAATGACTAAACTGACTCCAGTAAAGGAAAGTTCCTTACTTCATCCTCCCCGCTGACATCATCATCCTCTTCCCCGTCCACCTCCTCGTCATCTTCATCGTCGTCATCCTCATCATCGAAGTCCTCTTCCTCTCCCTCACAGTCTTCATCTTCTTCATCCTCTTCTTCTTCCCCTTCTATTCCAACATGGAGAAAAAGTTTAGCAATGATAGAATGCAAAAACAATTGATGAAATGGGAGCCTGTTGAGAAAATACTGAGAGAGAGAAGACAGATCCAAGTGGTGGCCCTTGCCTTCATCGTCGTCGAAGTCCACTCCGTCTCCATCTAGATCTCCATCAGAGTCTGATGCTTCCCGGTCGTCCATGTCATACCCATCCAAGTAAGTGAGCTGAGGCAGTAGCTTGAAGACGCTCTCTCGGTAGTCATTCAGGTTGGTGACTTCACAATTAAACAGGTCAAGGCTCTTCAAATTGTCAAGCTTTTTCTGTAAGGAATGATACCATAACAGTCAATCACATTTTTTAAAGGCGAACCCAGTTTTGTCTTCGGCCATGGGTTCGCGCTCACTAGATTTCCAATCCCCCCCACCCCCCAAAACACAAAATTAGGGATCTGTTCTATTGCTAAATGCAAGATCTGACATTATGTATCCTTAAGAAGGCTCTCTCATTTTGATCTAGAAGTAGATTTATATTGCTTAATTTCTAAGACATGAACTTTGAGGCAACTGTGCGTTTAAGTAAGCCGTTTACTAATCGCTGCATGGGAACTACAAAAATGGTCAGATTCCACAAGCCATAACTCAAGTTTCATACTAATCTGTCTACTTGCCACATCACCTTTGTAATTCCAATTTAGCAACATCATGTTTCCAAGTACATAGCAGCTTAGAAATTAACGGCTGAGATTTTAAGGATGCAACTTAACTAGAACAAATGTGAAACTCTCTTAAGCATAAGTTAAGCGTAAACAGACCTTACATCAGACAGAAAACAAAATTGCTTCTGGGGAAAATAAATATTTTGAAATCTTGCGAGGGAACCCATAGCACAAAATTTATCGCTCTATACACAAGTGTAGGAAAGGAGGTGGTGTAGACACAAAGAGCAAAGTAACAGATCATTAGTGTAACCTTTGATCTATATTTCGAAAACTAACATAAGATGGAATGCTATGCACTGAGGAGTGTCATTCACAATTATTAAGCATTGTGTCTGTACTGTAACCTCAATGAAAGCTGATATGGGAAAAAAAAAAAAAAAAAAAGGGCGGGCAGCACAACCAACATTGACAAACATCTCGATAATGATAATCTAATTAAGCATTTACCAATAGGGCACAACTTTTCTCAGAAAATAAATGGAACTTGACTGCCCAATAAAAATGATTTCTCACAACTAACTATGAAACCTCAGACTTCCCTCATTCTTTGAGCACCGTAAGTTCATGTTTAGTTACATCCCATTTAACTGGGAAGATTTGGAATGGATCCATAAGGAAAGCAGCCAAGATGAAAAATCACTTAGCAGGTAATTACCCACAGTTCACATGATTTTACATGATTTTCACATGATCTGAAGAGACGCTAGCAATGAAAAGACCACATAAAGCCTGAAACACCAGACCTCTAACAGCAAGGATGGATACTGGAAAAATGTAATGGGTCATTCCATGTCAAATCATAAAATATACAAAACATCTGTCACCATATAGTCACAGATTGCTTCCATATTTTCACATTAGATAAATAGGCATTAGTGGTGAACAAATCTGAAATTTCAGCTCATTAGGACCAAAAATGAATTTGTTGAATTATTTTCTTAGGGTACTGTCCGTCAGTTTTTTTTTTTGGTCAATTGACATTTTTCTTGTATTTAACAAGGCATAACTTTTATATTATTACACCAATAGCTTTGAAACTAACACTAATGTTACACAGCTTAATCAGAAAATGCAGTCATTTTTACTTTATCTTTCTTGGTTGTGGGGCTATGAGGATACCTTTTGCTCAGGCAGTTCCATTTTAGGACCCCAAAGCACCCCCAGTATAAACCCTAGCTCAGGCTCTCCGGCATTTTTTTCCATTTATTTGTGTCTGCTGAATATAAATCAGCCTGAGTTCACCATGAATTCATCACCAACTGCAGTCGGTACCTTGCCAAATGTGAAACAAATGCTATGCTAAAATGCCACCCGTTCAAACCCCCCTATCTCCAGGGGCACACCTCGGATTTTCTTCTATTTTTTTTAACTGATTCCTCTATTATAGTAGAAAGTCCACTCAAAAAACTGTTGATGCGTTTTAACCAATATAAATTTTGCAGGCGTCTGAACAGGGGTAAGGTAATCTCGAGAATCGTGAGGCACTTTAAGCTTCTTACACATTTAACTATGCATCATTTCAAGTGTTTTCAATCATTAGCCGATCACATACTAAATTGTACTTATTCCTGTATTATAGTAGACATACTATAGACAACCAAGACAGAACACACTTTTTTTGGGGGGGGGAATTTTTTCCTTTATTTGACAGTTATTCAGTGTAGGGAGAAAGGAAAGTTGGGGAGAAGAATGGGGGAAGACATGCAGCAAATGACCTGAGACGGAATCGAACCCAGGTCGCTGCAGGAAGGACTCAGCCTTCATGTTTCGCGTGCTTAGACGGATGAGCCACTGGGGCGCCCCAATAAAACACACACTTACCAAAGGTTCCAATGTGCTGATGTCTTTAAGCTTGTTTCCACTGAGGTTCAAATGTGTGAGGTTAGGAAGTTTTTCTGCCAAAGCATCGAGTCCTCCAGAAATTCTATTGTCACTAAGTTCCAACTAGAAAGGGAAAAAGAGTACATTTAAACAGTACACCGCAAACATAAAACCATACTATGATGAAATGCAAACGGATGACTCATTCAGTTTTCCCCAAAATAGGCATCTCAGTTTAGCAAACTTCTACCTGAAGGCAGCAATATTTTATGTGATAAGTTAAATTCTGACAACCCATCAGTTCAACAGCAGCAGTTTTGGGCATTCAGGGGTATGTAAGCTAACCAAGAAAATACCATTTCAATAACCACAAAGTAGCTGGTCATAAGATTGTCACCAGATGTTGTATGGATGGAAAATTGGTGAATATTTTACAAATAAATAAATCATGCAGAACATTATTTTTAGAGGGAAATTTGATTTCTTATGACACAGGAAACCAGAGATGACTGCACTCTAGGGAAGAATTATGGGCACAATGACAATTTATCTGTTCACGTGCACAGCTTCTAAAGGCAAAATACCCAAAACTGCCCCAGTAAATCCAACAGATCATCAGAAACCTTCCAGAATATAAAATATTCTTCACATCGCAGCTGAATAATGTAAAAAAACAAAAAAAACAAAACAAAAATACACCAAAACAAAAATTGTATGAAAACCCATCAAAATTTTCTTTCCCTTCAACCACTGCTTGGTCATGTCATGCCCATTTACATTCTTTACACTGCTGACCATCAATTTCCACTTTCCCAATGCAGTTTACGACTGAAGAGTATAACTAAGGCAAGCTGGACTTAACTTATGGAGAGCACTTTAGAAATTACTTCAACTGATACATTATCAACCCTTAGAGCAACACCACAGTGGAAACAGCAAATTATTGTGATTTGTAACAAGTATGGAACCAGCATACAATCCGTTTAAATAATCTCAGTAATAATGGGGGGAATAGAGGAAAGAGTGCCCTGAGGCTATGCTCAGAACACCAAGCTAAAGTGCCGTAAATCAGATTTTTTTTTCCTTAATGTGACCCAGACCTGATGTTTTCAGGGCTGTGTGGGCACAAAATTTTAAGTCCGGTCTTCAAATCAGAATAGGGTCTCTCTGGCCATGGTTACGCCATGCAAATTTTGTCATCCAGTCGTACAAGGACGAATTAACAGGCAAGTCTATCAGTCTGTATGCTCCCAGACCAAATTTTGCTCGCACTGAGGTCCGGTATGCCAGACCACATGCAGAAGTGACCTGGCTTGCATCGAGGTCTCGCGTGATCTTCCTGCAACACAAAAATTCCTCTCCCAGCACATAAAACGTAGTGAGGAAATTCAAAGATGGAAGAAAACCAGGGCTGGAGTACAGCCGAGACTCACTGTACTCTAGCACTGTGATCTGACACCACTGTGTAAGCTACACATGACAACAGTGACCGAAAAAGTAATAATAGAGAAAGTCAGGGGTCCTAGATCAAATACAAATCCGGTACATGGCCATTCAACATGAATGAGAACGGTCAGATGGTAATCCATGCGGCTTTTTGCCGTTAAACACGTGCTGAGCGCTGTCCTAACAGTGCCAGCAATAGCCGTTAGAACTGTTAAAAACTACCCATCCAGCTTTTTTTGCCTTGTTGACCATATGTACAGCTGCTGAACTGTTTGCCATCCTCCAGTATAAAATTCTATCCATCCATCTGGTACAAACGCGTCCATTTTCTCAGCTTTAATACCATGAATGCTCCACTGACCTGTATAGAATGACTGAATTGCTGATGCAATAATTATCTGCAGAGGGAGGTTGACGCAAGCAAAGGAGGCTGAACAGCCACATTGCTATGCCCAGCAGTTCTAAACTGAAACAGTGCATACTATGGTAGTGATGACTCCACTTGCGTCTTTTCAGTGCAGCAAACATTTTTCAGGGGATGTGGCAAAACAATACAGGGGGTAGTTAAGATGGATACATAGTAATTAAAGGGGACCCATTATGCCAAATTTCCAAGTTTATTTGTTGATCTTGGACTCTCCTAGAGTGCTCCTGATCGTTCAAGTCCAAAAAAGGGTCCTTATTTAGGCTCATACGGCCATCCTCAAAAAAACCCCATTATTGTAGTCTCTGCCTGAAACACCTCGTTAGGGTGTCTCTTCCGCTATAGCCCCCCCTCCCCCTGTGCCCACTTTCTTCTGATTGGCCAGCTCTGTGGAGGGCGGGACTCGGAACAACGCAGTTGTCAGAGTCTGCCTCCCTAGTGTGAAACGCGAGACGCATCTGCCATCATGAGCTAAGGAATCGGCGGGGAAATTCCGCAATCAAACGCTGAACATGTGCATAGATTTAATGAAATGAACTTGTTCTAATAAACACAGCGACGAAAGTGAAGGACGCAGTGCGAAAATCATGCAGCTCAACCTCGATTTTGCCATCTACCAACACCGGTGTTTCTGCTCTATAGCTAGGATTGAGGGAAAGGTAGAATCCACCACATACAGACACGCTTGTAGAACGGGTGGACAAACCCAAGTGTAGACCGGAGACAGTAGACATCCGGTGGGTCTGAGTTTGGAGGGAAACAAAGACAGTGAGGAGCAGCAAAAATTGAACCAACAACTTATGGACTGCTTTGTGTGTATATAAGGACCTGCTGCTCTGCGTGCATAACTGTGGTGTGTCGTTAGCGTGGAGTAACAAACAGCTTCTGCGCAGGTATATGATGGGAGGGCAAAAGCTCCAGGCTAAACGGTCTTTTCGGAAATTGCCCGTGGTAATGGTTTACTTATTGCACCGGAATGACCAGCGTTTGCTCACGGAAAATGGGCGCCTTATGGACAGTACACGACAGCTAGAGAGCGCTCCGGTTATGTTATGAACATAATACAGGTTTTACAGACCAAGTTCCATTTGCGTGAACTGTTGCTTGTGTGGAGCTAGCAAATCAATAACTTCTACAAAGAATTTTGTATTCAATCTGCGCCTTTTTATCAGCCAGAACAATTTCTATAGGGGGATGAAATTACGCCGTGGCAATGCAGAGAAATAGTTTGTTAAACCAGACACATTATAGCTTGTGCGTTTGGCGATTGCTTTCTCCATGGTAGCATCAGATAGCTAGCCCAGATATTGGTGAAGTATCCGGCAGACCCTGGGCATGGATGAGTAAAGCAATCGTTTCACAAGCACCCAAACACACACCCCAAGCTCTGCAAAACCAACGTCTGGTCTACCTGCAGCCTTTTCAGCCCAACTTTGCAGACATATCCAGTGATGTCAACTGCAGTGGCTACAATCAGGTAACGTTATGATGAAACTGCCACAGTGAACCTTACCGAAGTAAGACAAGCATACTGAGCAGAAATACTGCATTCATGTGAAACAGGAGCATTTTTAAGTAGCATAGCATACAAACTAACATGAAGTAGCTGGGAACAGAGCGATCATAAAAACAACATGCACAAATGCTACCCTGCAATACAGGTCTCACAGACCGCAAGTTCCATTACCATGAACAGTTGTAACAACCATCCAAATTACAAACGAGAATAAAAAGTTAGCTTCAAATGAGGTTTATGTTCACATACCTCCCGTTTAATGTCCCCTGATATTACTCTTGCATATTTAGGACACAAACATTAGCAACTTTGCTACGTCAGCCGCTGTGCTACAGCCACATTCAACTAGCTATCATGCTAGGAAGGCTTATACAGTAAAGAAACTTACAGCTTCTACGTCTGTGAATCACGGACAGTCGCGACCGATCCAGGCTTTATCTTCATATATTTTATAAAGCCTGCGTTTGAAGCCAGTTGTTAGTGCTAACAATCGATAGCTGTCCTGCTAGCCACCTGTAACACGTTAGCTTCACTTACTTTATTTGATGTTTTATCGTTACTTACAGCATGTGGCTCCGAGCAATTGATCGATGCAACTGCTTCAGGTTTGAGAAGCAGCTGAAATGCTTATCCAGCGTCAAAGTATCCTTTCTTGACAAAGCTGTCTTTGGTGAAATGCTGAGCACAAACAGCTAACGCCCCCTTTGGCTGTGGCTGTTTGCTACCAGCAAACAAAAAGGCTACCCAATGATTTCTGGTGGCATCGTCTTTTGAAAGAGAAAAGAGTGCCTTTCTTCGCGTCCAAAAATAAACAGACGAGCAGTTTTTGGAGAGATACTGACATAACTGCACCTCAAATGATCTGCGGTTCTTCTTTTGCATTTCTGGAAGTGTAGACGCTAAGAAGGCATAATATGTTTCGCAATCGTTTGTGCCTGCTACGGCTGCTAGAATAGTTTCTAGTGTGGGCAGGTCCAGCGCAGTGATTGGCTCTGGCTAGGTATGTATTAATTGGACGATAACCTGACATCAGTTTTTGCCCAGATCTTGTAAAGATCTCGGGACGAGCTGTTCAGAGAGGAAATCACACTCTTGGATTACAGCAAAACCTCTATCTTATGTTGAGAAACTTTTCAGACGTTGAGTATGGACTACCAACATTATAACATTACTTATTGTCTTAAAATAAGGATCAGCATAATAGGTCCCCTTTGAGAACATTCCATGAGAAAATGGAACTTTTTGAGGAAGTTGAGGAGTTGACCCCCTAGAATTGAATGAAACTTGGCACAGGTAGATATGGGTCTCTGACGAAAAAGCCGAATTTTAAGGCCCGTATCTCACTCTGCCTGCCAGTGGCGCCACCTGGAAGCCATTAAAATGGCCCAGGTTTGTCATCCAAAAGCTGTTGACACCACATTTAACATTGACTATCACAATGTAAGGTACCAAATATGTTATACTTATATCATGATCTGCGATACTTCTAGTCCAGTTAGACATCAGCACCACATAGTGGCCAAGCTGGGTAACAATGTTATTGAGCCGGAATTGTTTGAGAACAAAAAGAAAAGAAAAGAAAAGAAATGAAAACAGGAACGAGAATACAATTAAATCCCAGACATGTACCAATCTAGAATGCTTTATTATTTACTCATAAAACTCATTTTCAGTGAATACTACCTTGGTATCTAGGGTTAGTGCAATGGATGGGCGGAAAGATGGTCGAAATTGATTTTTAGTGCGCGTTTGTGGTATATCTTCTCTATAACCCAGATATGTACAGTGGTGGGAAAAGCTGTTTATTGTGCCATTGGAACTCCATTTTCAGGAATACCAAGAATTTCTTTGGTAGTGTCTACACTTTTCAAGCTAGACGAAGCCAAAGTTGAATAAAAATTCAAATGGACCATTTTATAGCAGATTGTGCCTATGTTTAGGGGGCATTATTTGGTTTATCCAACAAGATGGAGATCTGAAATTCTCTGGATACATAGTCCCTTTGGGGTACATTACAGCATTAGTAAAATCTCACTGGTAGTATATTCTGTGTAGATGATCTTCAACATCAAGTCAGAAACTTTCAACCCCAGAGGGCGCTGTAGGCTGCATGCAAGTACTGTCTGGCTATTCCCGGCAATATGCCAAAGAAATTTTTTTTTTTTTTTTTTTAAATTCTGATACACACTGCTAGTTCTCTTTGAAAATGAAGAGTTTGGTTTGGTACTATGCTGGGTGGATAGATGGCTTCCTAATGTGGCACTCTTAAGAGCCAATTTTCTACTGACCTAATATTCCACATTCCCAATAAAATGCCCATTAAAATGCGCATGTTGCCGACGGTATGCCATCATGAGCAATAATTGAACCACAGGCAAGGACGGCATTTGTGTGAGCTGATGATCAAAAACCAGGGGCGCTTTCAGGACTGGAACCAGAAACATGTTTGTGACGTCAAATGGATGACCAGAAACAACCTACACGTGTGCAAAAACGCTGGACCAAAAATTGCTTCTGGAAGTGGTTGTGTTGTGAACAAACATTGCGCAGAACGATGTTAGGCATCAAACTATGGATGGATTTCCTTTCTACCATCTTGAATTGGGGCTGAGCCCACTACAACCTTTGGTTATCGTTTGGTTGAAACAATGAAACAGAACCGCAACTGCCAAAACGGTCAACCAATAACCAACCCACAAACATGTTTATGTTTCTGGTCGCAGTATACCTACAGAGGTCTAGTAAAGTCTGTGCCTCAATGGGTCAGGGCTTTTCTGGCAGCAAAAGGGGGGGACCTGCACAATTTTTGCAGGTGGTTGTAACGTTATGGTTGATTGGTGAACATTACGGTTTTAGTGGCGCAAAGCGATGTACACTCAGTAGCCTAACAAATGGTAATCAGTTTTACATGGTTACCTATCCATGATGCACTACTCGCATTTCTTCTCATGTGAACAACTAATTTTGCCAAGCTTGCATAACATTAGCTTTACCGAATACATTAGCTTCCTAGATGTATTACCCTAGCTTCATGGTGGCTATTCAGTGATGGCCAGGTCCTCTGCATTGTAAACTGAACACAAGACATCCTCTGAGACTGACACACCTTCTACACAATTGCAGGTCATACTAAATGTTACTTTAATAAAGACAATGGTTGATATGTGGCTAGTTTTTAATTTTTTAATGTATTTTTCTGTGTCAGTGAAGGGATGTTTCCCCCAAAATAAGAAATCTGTGGCCAATGCGCAATTTTAGGTGAGGTTATTGTTGGGCATACCAGTATGGCGGCATGGTTACTTCAACATTATGATGTTGTCAGTTATCCTGTAATTCTATACAGATCAGTAGGGTGAGCCATCACAAATATGACTCTTTCTGTAGTTCAACAGGCAATGACTCCTGCAAAAATGTATCATTTCGCAAATGCGTGCCTTACCGTTCGCTACAAGTCACTCGTAAAATGAGTGTGAACCATCAATTCCAATTCAACTTCAATTTCAAATAATATATACCAGTTCCACCACTGATTTATCAATTCCATTTCCAATTCCAGAACTGGCCCGAAACCAAGCCTTATTGGACAACATCAGTGGTATTTCCATCAATAAAACACTGAAAACAATTAAAATCAAAGCAGATAGCCTATATCATGCACACAAAAATACCCTTTAAGGATATCTTTCAATGTTACTTTGATAGATAAAGCACACTTACTTGTTTTAATTTTCCAAGCTTGGGGAGATTGGAAACGGACATTAAGCCAACATTAATTAAACTGAGGAATTTGAGATTCACAAATTCGGCAGTGAGACCTTCAATTTTTCCTTCATTCGATCGGCAGTTGTCGAGGACAAGTTCCCGTACCTGGAAGGAAATTAGAAAGTTCATGTATTTTCCACAAGATAGAATAAAAACAAATGGAAATAAGTACATAAATAGAGCAAGATTTTTTTTATTAATTAAAGAATTGATTTTCAATTTCATACACATGTATACGGCCTCATCGCCATCGGGTCGACTGATAATCCGAGCCACTAGTAAACCCGCCCATAATCTCAAATCTCTGCTGAGCAGTAAAGGACTAACACTTACGTATTTCAAACCTCCCAATTTGAAATACATTAAAAAGCAAATTCGTGAGTAGACATGGGAGGGCGTTTCTATAAGATTTGAATATCTTGAAAAATTACATTACAATGCCGCGGAGCATGCTCGTGCTCGTAACATGGCAATATAACAAAATGAACGTCTCAACTCCTCTAACTGCCTGGCATCGTCATCTCGTCATACTAGTAACGCGCTTCGCACAGTGGCCTCCAAATACATTTGGGTTTTATCAATAACCATTGTGGGCATTATACCCAACAGTCAAGGACGAGGCTTTTATTAGCGATCTTACAAGAACAACCAATACACATCAGTCATTCGCATGAAACTGAAAATGTCAAGATGAACCCAACTCGTTTAACGTTACCTAAGAGCTGTAGGGATATTATGTAATCTGGTAAGTACTTTGGAAGCTACTTGAACAGCAACGAAAGGATTTCTATCCGTCAAATGCAACTTTAATCGATTTTTTTTTTTCAAAAGCAACGAGCACATGACCGTGGTATTTCCTTAACCTAACCAGAAGTCATAAATATCCGTGGTGGGATATGGCAATGCACCCTTCGCGGCTACAATGAATGACATGCAAAAAGTTATCAAGCAGTCATAGCCCTTTTAAGAGCTACAGCGCAGTTGCGCCATGCTCAGGAAACAATCGAGGTGGCCGCCATTACCCACAAGTAGGGGGGGAGGAAGGATACCACGCTTCATATAAAATACTTTTATAACAAAAACTGCTTGCGGAGAAAAGATGATCGTCGACTGCTTAGACAAATTTTCTTCAGACGCGTAGTGTTTCGTCGTAGTGTATAAGAATTTTGAAAGGAATGCTGGAAACGGAAATTAGTGAGACAAAGATGGAGAGTATTCCTTGCTCAAGAGCTTCAAAGACGGCAGTGACAACATGGCGATTCTCAAGATAACGCGTATGCCGAGTTTGCTCAAATCTCAATATGTATTTTACTTTGTGCAGTTTAAGCTTCTTCGCGCCAATTTCGAATTAAATATGACCGATAGCATTTGACAGAGTACCGCATGTTTCACGACAACAAGCAAGCGGGTCTATTCGATTATAGCTAGCCCGCAAGAGCATGTATAGGACAGACTAGCACGCAAAGACGCCTGGCCGTATTTGAAAAGCATTGGATGGTTTGTTGCATCAACGCCAGGATCAAATGTGATGTGTCCACCTTAAAGTCATTATGAATTATGGCCGATTAGTTCCATTGGTTGATGGCAACTCTTAAGACGAAGTGAAACGTTGGGTCTTTGCTATGTCCCTTAACTCTCCAATATTTGCTGCACGGCAATGGCGGGAAGCAAATGTAGCTAGCCGAGGAACGCTAGTCAGGCTTAGGAGGAGGTCAGGATGTGTAGATGACGGCGTTAGCGCCAATACTACCGTTTAATGGCTAACTTAGCTATATTTCTGAAAATGTTAGCGGTTTGTTCAACGCTTATATTGCACAGCAGCAGCTTAATCGAGTTACATCAGCCATGGTCGTTGTATTCTAATGTAACGGGTTTCTTAGGGAGAAACTGTAAGCAAGTCACAGTAATCGTTAGCTTCGGGCTCAGAGGGAAAAGTTAGCTTGCTAACCAGTTCGAAGTCATTTTTGTTTTAAAGTTGGCTAACATTGTATGTTTGTTTGTTTGTTTTTGGCCCATTTTTACCGATCGCTTAAGTGGTATTATACAAAGCTTATTTGATCGGGATTAGCTGCAGGGACTATATATTATCTGAACTTATATTGCCGGTGTTCATAAAAAATACGATGAATAAATGTATACGGAGATTATAATGAATACCAAGATTGCTGGCCAAAATGATTTAATAAAGAAAGATGCCCCATTTTCGCTGTTACAAACATGGCTGCCAGGTTTCTAAAATAAGTAATAAAATTTATTCCTATTGTTCAAAATAAAATTACGGCAAAGACCTCTAAATTTCTCATGCTAAAAGTTGCCATATATTGCAGTCGAGACAGGCGACCGATTGTCAAGTCCGTGAATAGCGTTACCTCCCTCAAGCCAAAGCAAGAAGCTGCGAAACGGTTAAAAGACTGCAACAATAACACTAGATGGTTCGCTAAATACTGTGGCTAATATACATAGACGTTATAATAAGTTATATTTTAGCATTTGTCGACAGATTACCCACAAATTAAGCACGGCACCGGACGCAAAATAAGTAACTATAGCTATAGCTTGCGTTTCCTCTCGTGGCATTTGAAAAACATTGATCACATGTGGTCACCATTACATAGGTCATGAACGCCAAGAAAGCTAAAAGTAGCGAGCAAACTAAGGTTTGCGAGGAAATCGTACTTACATCTGATGGTGTCCTATTTCTCAATTCGAGGTGGATCCTCTTTTTCATGTCCATATTCCCCTTTAAGTTCTTTCTTCTGGGTGTAGGTTGAATTTATTCAGCCCAAAAGCAGAGATGCCTTAATGGTGGGTGAATAGGGACTGTATAATGAAGTGAACCAAACGCCAACTTACTCAGCCAAAGGAGAAACCATGGAGGGAAACGGGACCGAAACTATTATATACTCAATACCGCCACCTATGCTCGGTTAAGTGCATTGCAGTTAAACAGGCAATGCAGCAACCCTGGCCTGTTCTATCAACGAGGACAACGTTCACTGTCGAGAGCTTGTTTAGTTTTCTGGAAAACATATTTTTCCAGTATTTTTTCCACTGACTCCTGTCTCTACGTTTAAGAAATCACGCTAACTTCCACAAATCTGATGATGTACTCTTTTGCCAAATAGATTGATGTTCTTATTACAGATTAATTTTCCCTTTCAAATCACCGCTGATAAATCTGCTCGTTGCATCTCATATTCTCTGTTTTATACACGTCCGGAGTCTGAGACTATTCTCCCCCCATATTCGCATCATTTGTGAGATGTGTTTCAGTAATATGAATAATGATAATCTTCCTCATTCTGACTCATTGTCTCTGACACATGCAGTTCATCAGTATTCCTTTCAAAACTTTATTTTGATCTTGAATATATCAGCCAATTTCAACCTGCAAAATGTTATCTTAAAGTCCTCATTGATAAAAATGTATGAGCTATTTAATGTGTCTTCTGGAAAACTGGTTTTGTATGCAAGTTTGGAGATGGGCTATAAATGACCAGTAATGAATGACTTAATTCTGTTAATTTTATTAAATATATTAATATTCTGAAGACCAGATAGCGACCTCTTTCGAATTATTCTCTGTTTGCTCATACTGAATGTAAATGTGGTTGTATGCTCACCCCCACCACTGTACCCATCATAGTCAAAGTGCTCTGAGGAGTAATATAAACGTGAAAGAAAAGGGCTACGACATTCAATATATGTTAAATATCAATAATTAATAGAAGGTGCTCTTTGGACAGAGTCAGGAAAAATACTTCAAAGCATAAAAAAGCAAAATGTCCTAGGCAACTCTTCTTAAATTAAAAGCTTTTATTAAACAGCTAGTTTACTGTTTATTAAACAGCTAGTACTCGCTATAAAATAAAAGCCTTTTAATTTAAGAAGTTGCCTTGGACATTTTGCTTTTTTATGCTTTGCTCTGAGGAGTATTTTGCTTTGATCTTCTAAACTTTTTACTGTCAATGAGTTATTAAAGTGACATTAGTCAGTATGGTTCCTTGTTCTCAGGCAAATTTCTGTTTTATGTTACCAAATCAGTTAAATCGTGAGTTTGCTATCTATTGCTCAAATAAATGAAATGAAGAATTGACCATGCGCCCAAAAGTTGAAGTGGTTTGAATGAATGTGTTTAGTTCTTTTGTATTTCCTTACATATACAAGTAAAGAGCTTATGAATAACATGCTTTGAATTATTTTTTTGCACGTAGTTCTGAAATGTTATGCATTAAGCAGATGGCTTTGTGGGGTTTAGAACGATTTCTTAGGCTAGAACCTTGAAGTCTGAAATTTAATTAATTGAGTGTATTTTACAAGGAAGCACTGCTGATGTTTATAACAGACTGCCGTCACGATTCACTAACACAGAGGAAAGAATTATTACATAAAAAGTGCAAAATTTTGTTCAATGTTTGCCATATAAAAGGTTACGGCAGTTATGCTGTAAACCTTGATTTGACCAGCTTGACTGTGTAGATTTAGTTTCAGGTGAATCACATGGATTTTTTTCATTAAAACAATTTTTAAACAAGTTAAAATGTATTCGAAGCACCTATTACTAAAACCCCATAAGTCACACTTGACTTGACTTGACTTGTGGGGTTTTAGTAATCAGTGCTTCATTGAAAGCAGTACTGGTGTATTCTTAAAAAAATTTCACCAACATTTTATAGGTAAAGGTGATCATGCTTTTGTCTCGGAATTCTTTGGCGTTGTTTCTCATTTAGCCTCGTGTTGGTGTGAACCCAACTTGACCATCTAACGGAAAACTAAGGACTTTTTTATGTGTCATATATCTTGACAGTTAAACTAGAATGCTGATGGGTACAGCTTTTAAGTAGTCGCAGAAAAAACAATGCGTAACAAGAAATATACTTTGAGCGATACTAGTAACGAACCAGTAGGGGATGCTATAAACTCGCTTACTGTCACCTTGCACTTGTAGGTGGGCATCAGTGGCTTGGGTGTATTTTTTGACCCATTTATTGACACTGTCTCTGGATAAGGTCTTGGTTACACTCTCTCTTTTTTTTTGGTTTTAGTTCAGTTTTTTTCTGTTATTTTTCCTGATTTGCATTATTCACCTATACTCCTTTTGGAAAACCCCTTTGACAGGAATTGATGTCAATTCAGTAGTTCATGGGGATTTTTTTTTAGTAAAGGCAATGGAGAGGTGCTAATAGTTCATGATCCCGTGTGACTGCTTAACGGCAGTGGGGTGGTTTTGCTTTGAAAAACAGTTCATCCTTCCTGCTGTGCTTGTTTTTTATGTATGAAATCGAGTCATTCAAGTATTGTTTTACCAACTCAAGCTTCTTTATCTATGGAGAGCTACTGGTGTTATTAGCTTGTTAAGGCTAAAGAATCAATTTTGCTCCTCATCTCCTTAGAAAAAAGTGAGCAATAGGCTGGTTTACCATCAGAATTCAGCAGATAACATTACAACTGTTATGCAAGCAGATGATAATGAAGTTTCTTTGGAATCATATGCAAAATAGTACTGATAGCATACCTTGAGAATACTTAATCTTTGCAAGAAGTAAATATATATGAAAATGGCTAAAATCTACATCGGGTAGTATAACCTGGTCTTCACTTATAAAACCCCAATTCCAAAAAGTTGGGATGCTGTGTAAAATGCAAATAAACATGGCGATTTCATGGCAATTTATAAACAACATATCAGATGTTGAAAGTGAGACATTTTACCATCATGAAAAATATTAGCTCATTGTAAATTTAATGGCAGCATCACGATTCAAAAAAGTTAAATATTGTTTAGTATCCCCTCTTTTTTTAACAACAATCTGTAAATGTCTGGGAAGTGTGGAGACCAGTTGGTGAAGTTTTGGGAGAGGGATGTTGTCCGACACTTGTCAGATGTAGGATTCTTGCTGTTCAACAGTCCTGGCTCTTCTTTGCCAGATTTTTAATTTTATGATGCGCCAAATGTTCCCTATTAGTGAACGGTCTGGGCTGCAAGTCAGCCAGTTCAGCACCCAGATTCTTCTATTGCAAAGCCATGCTGTTGTCATGGATGCAGTATGTGGTTTGACATTGTTTTGCTGAAACATGCGAGGCCTTCCCTGAAGAAGACGTTGTCTGGATGGGAGCATATGTTGTTGTAAAACCTCTATATTCTTTTCAGTATTGATAAGAGATGTGTAAACTAGGCTCCCTGCGTCATGAGCACTAATGCAGCCCATTACCATCAGAGATGTGGGCTTTTGAACTGTGCACACAGCGTCTGTGGTTTCCAAAAAGAATTTCAAATTTTGATTCATCTGACCGCAGAACAGTTTTTCATTCTGCCTCAGTCCATTTTAAATGAAATTTGGCCCAGAGAAGACGGCAGCGTTTCTGGATTGTGTTCACATATGGCTTCTTCTTTGCACAATGCAGCTTGCATTTGTAGATTGCACGGCATACTGTGTTCACAGAAAATGATATCTGGAAGTGATCCTGAGCCCATGCAGTGTATTCCAGTGTAGAATCTTGCCTGTTTTTAATGCAGTGCCGCCTGAGGGCATTAAGATCTCAAGCATCCAATACTGACCTTTGGACTTGTCCTTTGCACTCAGAGATTTCTCTAGATTCTCTGAATCTTCTTTCAATGATATTATATACTATAGATTAAAAGACATTTTACATCGAGGAACATTTTTAGCTGCGACCAAGCAGCTCTATTAACGCTTCTGTCTGTCCGTCTGTCTGTCCGTCCGTCTGTGACACCTTTTTCACCATGTTCCTGTCGTCGTATCATCATGAAATTTTCAGGAGTTATTGACCTTCACCAAAGTGATGTCCATGTACAAGGTCGAGGTCAAAGGTCGAGTTCACAGAGGTCACAACCTTGTTTGCGGGTTTCCGCGCTGTAACTCCAGTTAGAATTCATGGATCGCTATGAAATTTTGGAAATAGCTTCTAGGCATAGAGGAGGTGTTCCCTATTGTTTTTCAAGGTCATCCGTCTAATCCCAAGGTCACACAGGTAAAAAAAAGTGTCGATTTTGCCCCGATTTCACAGTTTTCGCACCGTAACTCAAGTGTCACTTGATGGATGGCTATTAAATCTTACAACAAGCTTCTTGGTATAGAGGAAGGCTTCCCTATTGATTTTCAAGGTCATTTGCCAATTTCGAGGTCACACTTGTACAAGAAACCACCAGTCATGGACACTAGGCCACGTGACGGATGCTAGGCCAGGTCGCAGCTCTTAGATCCCTCTGATCTACTTGTTCTGAAATTGTTCCACAATTTTTAGATGCAGTATTTTGTACATTGGTGAATCTCTGTCCATCTTCACCCCTGAGAGACCCTGCCTCTCTAAAATGCTATTTTTATACCCAGTCATGTTACTGACCTGTTGCCAATCAACCTAATTAGTTGCAAAATGCTCCTCCAGC
Organism: Gymnothorax reevesii; assembly: GCA_029721435.1. Taxonomy (NCBI): domain Eukaryota; kingdom Metazoa; phylum Chordata; class Actinopteri; order Anguilliformes; family Muraenidae; genus Gymnothorax; species Gymnothorax reevesii. Next base: position 78,341,114 of record CM056579.1, read on the forward strand.
TGTTTATTACCACTTTTTTCAGCTTTTTTTTGCCCTGTCCCAACTTTTTTCAGATGTATTGCTGCCACCAAATTCAAAATGACCTAATATTTTCATGAAATGGTTTTAAAATGTCTCACTTTCAAGATCTGATATGTTGTTTATGTTCTGTTGTGAATAAAATGTGAGTTTATGAGACTTGCAAATCACTGCATCCTGTTTTTATTTACAATTTACACTGCATCCTAACGTTTTTGGAATTGGGGTTGTATGTTATGCTCATTTTAGTAGAATTTGGGACATACTTTTACACTCAAGGAATGATTTCATGGTCATTTAGTATTGTCTATCAATAAGAATTATGTTAGATCATCACATATCATTCTGGTTTCCTTTTCATGATCTTGAGTGCAAATTAGCCCATTGACGTCAATATGACAGATGACAGAAAATTTTACAGAATGCCTTATCTTTTCTGAAAATTTCTTTTTTGATGATGTCTTATTGTTTTCGTGTATTTGCTTCCATTGTTCTTCATATAAATTGCTTTACCACTGCAGGGCTTTTGACATTACCAATGGAGCTTCAATCAGCTAGCATGAATAGCTTTGAACATCCCTTGCTAGCCTAATACATGTCTGCACTGTTGCCATTCCACTTAGCTAACATTATCACCGTCCCATCATTTAACTTGACCTACATCCTTTGACTTTGCTTAAATGTGACAGGAAGATTGAAATAATCAATGTGCAGTTGATAAAATGCGCAAAATATTCTCTCTGTTGGTAATCAAACTGATTTTGTCAGGGGAGTCCAACCTGGCTAGAAATGGGGCCATTTTGTTGCCTACACCGATGATTAAGCCTTTATTATGATTAGCATAAATCTCTGTGCAAAAATTCCCTAGTGCAATAATTGAAGTCAGTTTTGATATTTGATGTGAATTTTATGAAATTGACCTATGCCTTTGTGCAGATACACCTTCTGAGTGTATGATTTGGTTGGATGCACAAATGAACTTGGCTATGACTGCCGTCAATATATCTGAATAGTGCACCTGTATCATGAGCAGCATGTGAAATAATGCAGCATGCTTGATAATTCCACCAAACATGAAAGCGTATTTGAATCGGCAATTCTCATTGGAAAGTAAATGGGGCAGGGGGTAGAATTTGAAATCCTCTAGCAAAAATTTTATTTCTTGCTAAGGCACGAAGCAAGTCCAGGAACAATCTAGCGTTGTACGTTAGCTACAGCTTTAAAGTTGGGAATCAGGAATGAACTATAACCTTTAATTCACTAGTTAGCCTGGGGTACGTTTCCCAAAAGCCAATCTTAGCTGTTAGCCATGTCAGCAACTTACATATTTTGAATCATAGACTTTAAATGATTCTGGCTATGGAAGTTAGTAATTATGCTTTAAGGCACTTTCTCTAAGTTTCAAAGTGATGGCTACATGTAATTGGCAATGTTAATTTCTTTTGGTTTCATTGTTCAAAGCTCGCAGAGAGAAGCTAGCAAGCGAGTGAATGTAGTGATCACTAGCTCTGACGTTAATGTTTACTCAGAAAAATGGCCAGCTGCCCAACGGAAATGCAAGTCAACATTAGCATTTACTGAACTCCAAGACCGTAATGTTGGTTGGTATCAATGCACCTCCCTGACATGCGTACGTTATATTTCAAACTGAACTTCCAGGTGAAAATGTACTCCCAACCGTGGGAACAGCCTGGAAGTGAAAATAACCGAGTGAAAAGCTACCAATGGAATTGAAATGGAGAATAGTATGCTATGAGCTAGCTCCAGATAGCTAGACTAATATTTATATTTCATTCAGGTCTGCAAATAGCTACATCAAGAGGGAATACAGTATAATAGTACTGTATCAGAATTGAATATCACAAGTGGTGATGTAACTTTTATTTGTGACGATTTGTTGAAATTTCATACATATAGATTATATGTTAATAAAATTTGCCTCCCTCACACTTATTCAGACTTAGGACTTACCTGCGCAGTTGTGGGATATGGCGTGAAAAGTGCAGTTTGGAACTGCATGGAGGCAGGTATCTAAAATATGATTTTATTTTTGCTCTAGACAGAATGAAATAAAATGTATTACTGCCATCGTCAATGATTTAGTCACAAGTGAGAAGCATTACACCAAACAACAAGACCCGGGGTGAGTTACCAGCACTTATTGGTAATATTAAATGAAAAGGTTAGTACTTACCTAGGTGCATGCAAATCATTAAGAAAAAACTGAACTCAGAATTGGGCAAAAAAAGTTGTCGACTTGCAAACAATATGGTGCAAATGAAAAACTCAAAATTTCTGACAACATCAAAATATCACTGAAAGGTGAAAATAACAAAGGTGACATGCAAACAATTGCAAACTAGTGCAATCCTGAGTCAAAAAATGTAACCTAAATTTGTTCATCAAAGTGGAGCATTGTGCTATTTTATTTATATTAATATCAGCCTTAGAATGCACAGAATTGCACCTAAAAATAAAAATTCCCATGGGGAGCATGGCCCAGGAGCCCTCCAGGACTGCAAGCACATACTGTGCCAACAGGGCCCGCCTTTGGTGATCATTCTTTGAGCTGCCTTTGGCGGCCATTATGTAATGCGCTTGTGGTAATCTGGACCAGTCCTTTATTTCTTAATGTCAAGCCCTATACTGACTATCTCAGACATGCCTACCAATAATGCCAAAGACATGCAGTATTTAATTGAATATCTTGCGTATTTTCTCAGTCCTGTTGTGGAGATTCTTCTATGAGAAATTGTCAGAGAAACTGTGTTGTCTCCGTAATCCTGGCAGTTGCTCAGAAATAATGTATCCTATTATTTTTATATGTTTAGGTCAAATACAACCCCAATTCTGAAATGGTTGGGACAAGGTGTAAATTGTGAATGAAATCAAAACGCCATGACTTTCAAATCACACACAGCCAGTATTTCATTCACAGTAGAACAGAGATAACATAGCAAATGTTGAAACTGAGAAATTTTACAATTCTGTCCACAAAATGAGCTGATTTCAAATTTGTTGGCTGCTACAGGTTTCAAAAAAGTTGGGATAGGGGCCTGTTTACCTTGGTGTAGCATCAAGGCATCTTAGCATTGAGGAGACAAGTTTCTTGAGTTTAGCCATCGGAATTTGATCTCACTCTTGTTTAAGACAGACTTCCAGCTGCTGGAGAGTTTTGGGTCTCCTTTGACGGACTTTTTGTTTAATTATGCGCCAAATTTTCTCAATCGGTGAAAGATCAGGACTGCAGGCCGGCAGTTCAGCACACGGACTCTTCTACTACGAAGCCGTGCTGTTGTAATAGCTGCAGTATGTGGTTTTGCAATGTCCTGCTGAAATACACAAAGCCTTCCCTGGAATAGATGTTGTCTGGAGGGGAGCATATATTGCTCTAAAACCTTTATATACCTTTCAGCATTCATGGTGTTTTTTAAAACATGAAAGTGTCCCACACCATATGCACTAATGCATCCCCATACCATCTGAGATGCTGGATTTTGAACTGAACGCTGATAACAGGAGGGGTGGTCTTTCTCCTCTTTAGCCTGCTGGACACAACGCCCATGATTTCCAATAAGAATGTCAAGTTTGGACTCGTCTGACCAAAGGACACTTTGCCACTTTGCTACAGTCCATTTTAAATGAGCCTTGGCCCACATAACAGGGTGGCGCTTCTGGATCATGCTCAACAATGGCTTCCTTTTTGCATGATAGAGTTTTAGGTGGCATCTGTGGACGGCAAGGTGGACTGTGCTTACAGACAGTGGTTTCTTGAAGTATTCCTGGGCCCATTTAATAATGTCAATGACAGAGTCATGCCGGTGAGTGATGCAGTGGCGTTTGAGGGCCCAAAGATTACGGGAATCCAGTAAAGATCTTTGGGTTTGTCCCTTACGCACAAAGATGTTTCCAGTTTCTCTGAATCTTTTGATGATATTATGCACTGTCGATGATGAGACCTTCAAAGCCTTTGCAATTTGACATTGTAGAACATTGTTTTTAAAGTATTCCACAGTATTTCTACGCTAGGCTTCACAGGTTGGAGAGCCTCTGGCCATCATTACTTCTGAGAGATGCAGCCTTTCTAAGACATCCCTTTTATAGCCAATCATGTTACACACCTGATGCCAGTTAACTTAATTACTTGTTAAATGTCCTCTCAGCTGATTCTCTTATACGTCACTTGCTTTTTCAGCCCTTTTTTTTTTTTTTTTTTTGCCTGTGTCCCAACTTTTTTGAGACCTGTTGCAGCCAGAAAATTTTAAATAAACTCATTTTGTGGATATAAATGTAAATGTCTCAGATTGAATATTTGAATTTTTATCTATGTTATATTGTCAATAACATATTGGCTCATGTGATCTGAAAGTCACTGCATTTTGATTTTATTCACAATTTACACTTCGTCCCAACTGTTTTCAGAATTGGGGTTGTATGATATACAGTACTTCAAACAATAATTACTCTACTTTTCAACCAAAAAGGGTAGAAATAAAATCTAAAAATATATCAGCGTAGTGTCCTTAGTCCCTAATTTTCATCAACCCTTCCAAAATGACTTCTTCTGTTCATGTACTAGAGCCCAAGTGAGTAAAGCTCAGCTAGAAATGGATAGCCTTGTTTTCATATAACAACTTAGCATATGTTGTGTAATACAATTTATTTATTTGTTTATTTATTTATTTTTAATCTAGTGCGCTGATGAATGTGTGCCGTATGTAAAGTATGTGATTCCGAACACAGCCCCAGTTAACTTGAGTGGTTATGGTTTGGAGCTGTGAGAGATAAGGGCAGCAATTTATCACCCTGTGCTCTGAGACTGCTGTCTTTTCTCTTGGCTGCAATATGCTGGGGAATGATTGAGAACACGCCCAAAAACAAGGAGGCCTCGCGTTTTACAGATAAGATGAATGTGCTTGTCGCTTAAGGGAGAGAACTGAACAGTGCTGTTATTTTCCCACCTTGCAAAGTTTTGAAAATGCAAGCGCGCCATTTTTCACTTCACACATGCAGAACACTAGCGGGGTGTTTTTAAATTACACACAGATTACCACAAATATGTATTTATTATGTGGTAGAAACAATTATTTTTGCATTTTATTTTGTCTCTGGGCCTGTGTAAGTTTGCTGTGTGTACATTTGAAAAGTGTATTGAAATTTTGAGCACAGGTGCCCAGACCTCAACAAAGTGCTTTGTAATTGACATTTGTATGGGATCAGGCAATTTATTGGCATTTCTTATTTCTCTTACTTAAAATAATACTGTTTTAAATGATACTGATCAAAATCAGAAACAAAGTCTCCCTGGAGAATTCCTCACTTAAAACAAAATTATAATCACAGATTAAGAGCATTGTAATTTCATTTCATCCACAGGTTTAATCAATGCTTTAGAAAACAACACACCAGCATGGAAAAATACGACAATTAGGGCACTGCAACTGCATAATTTTGAATTTGCTCTCATCAGCCGTTTTCAAATTAATGCAAAAACAGCCTGAATGTTGGCACTTCCATGTCAAATGACTTTGCATTTTGGAGAAATACTCGTGGTCTGACTTGTCATTAATTTGAGATGAAGACAAGAGATTATTATACCTGCACTGGTGCACAGTTTTGCATTGGCTGTTGGGGAGACACTATGGGCCCACAGGCTGTAAAAGAGCGGTTTTTAACTTTTTAACAGTACAGAAGAGCCCATTCAAGAGCCATAACAGCCTCACTCTCATTCTGCCCTCAATACATCCACAAAAATGGCTGGATGTGGGCATTTTTTGGTGTAGCCTAACACTTGGATATCTGGTTGACATGGTGCAGTGGGTATTGCTGTTGTCTTGCTGGCGTATATGTTCTGTCTGAGCTCAGATGGGATTCCTCCATTTTATCCCTCAGACATACAAGCCTGGATGATTGGGAACTGTATATTGGCTGTTGGTGTGAGGGTGTGAATGAATGGTTTGTGATCCCTGCAATGGGAGTCCTGGATGTGTTTCTGCCCATTGCCCACTGTATTCTAGGACAGACTCACTCGACCATGCCCAGAAACAAGTGGGCTAGATAATGAGTGGATGGACAACGATGCTTGAAACAACCACATGAATTGCCATACTCTTCAATAGACAGTTATAGAATTAATTGGCTTATAGCTGAGCTGGAGCAAAAACTGCCACGGCAGCTCGTTCCAGAGAACACTGAACACCCCTGCAGTATCGCAATAATGTGGACCCTTTTTGCCAGACTTTTTTTATGGAAATGCAGCACTTACAGCGAGCTGTTTCAATGGAAATAGATAAGCCAAAACAATAAAATTACTCACAGATTAAGGAAATTAAGTCAATTTTCTCGCAATGCAGTGCATTTTGATGTCTGCAGATGGACCATTAGATGGTGAGTGAGCAGTCGGTTCATGTACTCAGTGTGTTGCATGTGAAAGAAATGGTACCTGAGAAACTTCGACAAGGGCTGAATTGAAGTCGCCAGATAAGTGGGTCGGAGTAACCTTGAAGTGGCAAGGCCGGTGAGGTGTTCCCAGTCGGCAGTTGTGAAGACGCACAGACAGTGGTCCAAGGAGAGGCAACCATGTACCAGCGATAGGGTGTTGGGCATCCAAGGCTCATCAGTGCTCAAGGATAATGAAGGGTATTCCGTCTGGTCCAAAAATTATGGGCGTGGTATTGTGGCACAAATGGTGGAGAATTGCAATGATACTGACATGAGGAATCTGTCACGACAGGTACTTATGGGAGAAGCCAGTTTGTCTGTGTGGTGTGTGTGCGTGTGTATGTGTGTGCCATCTGTAGGCAAAGTTTGATCTGCCTTCTCTCATTCAGTCTCGAGCCATGCCAAGTTCTCCACCCTGACAAAAATGATAAGAGCTAAGCCGCCACAACTCAGCAAACAGCAGGCTAATGATTAACCAGATAATACTTTTTTGGAGGGGGGGGGTGAATTGAAAGTAAATGCTTCCTGAACAGCAAAATCGGTTAGCTCTCCTCAACGAAAGAGGTCATTTTATGGGGGAAAACAAAATGGAGACTCTGGAAAAAGACACCACGCAGGTGGAATGCACACAGCCAGATGAGAACGAAGGTATGGTAAAATCTTTCATGCTAATTACACTGAGTCAAAACTAAGGCAAAGTTGGCCTCTGTCTGCTGGAAGTTGTTCACTGGGGACTGAATACATTTTCTTTCCACTTTCTTCAAACGACTGACCATAAAGGAATGCTGCTCTGAATACTGCCTAGCTGTGGACAAATATAGCTGCACTTGCAATAATTGAGCAGAAAATACTTACATATAATTCATGCCCAAGAATTGTATTTAAAGATGAGATAGAAGATGTTTTTCTACAGATAATACTGAGTCACTGGTCTGCGTTTGACCTCTCATTTTGTGTTACGGAAAAAAATATGAAGATATGTTTATCATATTTGGACTGTGTATATAAACTCAGTAGGCAAAATATCTTTTCTGTAACTTAAATTGTAGAAATAAATGTGTATTGTACATAAAGATGGAAAAAAACAGTAACCTTATTATTATTTTTCAACATGTTACAAAGTTTTTAACTTTAAGTCAGAGGACTTTCAAAGATATGCAGCAATGCAGCCGTTCTAACACTTGGTAGTTCAAAAGAGATTTTTGGACTCAAAATTGTATTTTTTTTTAATTAATTCAAACACTCATTACTTTTTACCAAAGAATGGCAGTGTGTGCGCGCGCGTGTGTGTGTGTGTGTGTGTGTGTGTGTGGGAGTGCATGTGTTTCATTTAAAAGTGTGTTATAAATGAATTGGTGGTGTCGTGGGTAGCACTGCCGCCTCACAGGAGGAAGGTCAGGGGTTGGAATATTTTTTTTTTTGTTTTATTCTTTATTTAACCAAGGAAGTCCCGTCTGGCCTGGGGCCTGTCTGTGTGGAGTTTGCATGTTCTCCCCGTGTTTCTGGGGGTTTCTTCTGAGTATAAGCCTATTTGACTCACATTTTAGTGTTTGTGGTGGGATTCAGTGTGACTGTTACAGTGTGCTTTGCTTTCTTTTTGGTTTTTGTGTGATGTTCTCATCAAAGACGAGATCTGCTTTGGCTTGGAAGGGAGTAATAAAATTGACATGTATCCTGTATGTGTTCATGTGAATGTGTGCTGTGGCTGAGGGCTCATTCCTCACACTTCGTTCCTCTTACTCTCTGCGTCTTGTTCTTGGCTTTGTAAGTCACAGTTCTTCTCTGATATCAGATCAATTGCCAAATCAAGCCTCAATATACTGAAACATTGTGCTCTGTCTGAGATAAAGGTATATTAGAGCTTTATGTTTGTTTTTTATGATAGATTTCATAAACTTACCCTGAAAACTGCTCATAAATACCTTTTAGAGGTAAAAAGCCTCTAAATAGTTTGTTGAACCAATCGGGGTTGAAGGATACAGTTTCCAGTTGTACAAGATTTAAAAAATCTTTGAGACATTTGTAGTACCCTATTTCTTTGAGTACACTGATGCAGTGTTCATGAGTATACAGTAAGCAGAAATAACTTGTATTCTCCAGGTGGGATTCGGAGACGGCTGAGGGACAGGGACCTCCTGCGAAAGAAAAAAGCAGAGGCGGAGGAAAAAGCAATATACCAGTGGGTTTATGGGTAAATTATGTAATCCATGCCATGCCCCAAATGCTGGGGTCTACTGCTGCTTGGGCTCATATTATCACTATAATTCATCTTTATACCTCCCAAATGTACTTATCAAAAGGGCAACATAAACTTATAACAGAACTACTATTGAGCTATTCTATTTTATTCATCTGCTCTTGGAGTACCTGGGCTGTTTTTGGCCATCAAGAAAAGAGATTACTACGGTCACTGGTTTGATTTGTGCATGCTGAGTTGTACTGCGTGCTAAGCATACGAGGCAACTACAGCAAAGAGACAGTAAAACACTGTGAATATGAACTTCATCTGCATATTTACTTCTTAACTGTCACCTGCATTTTCTCACATTTGGCGTGGATTGGTATACCACATTTCAAATGCTCAAATGAAGGATTCAAAATTTGTTTGAAAATTCTGTAGGGCCCTAATTAGGGCCCAGTGACAGTTAACAGCTTAATATGTGTCCAGATGGATCATATAAACTGTTAAGTGTTTGATATTTGACTTTACTACAGAAACACAAAGCAAATAGAAACTTATGTGTTCTCCCTCCATTTTGGGGTCTCTTAAGCCCATCGTGAGTGCATGCTTAATGAATGAGAACCGCATTCTTGTGGAATTCGGTCTTGCTTGAAGATGTTAAAAAGACATATTGTACAGTTGCTTGCACACTGAAACACAAAGGATATGAATACAGAGGTTTAAGTGACCGAGCCTCTACTACAAAGCTCCATCTTGCACTCCAAGGACTGCATTTTGCTGCTTTGCAGCATCAAAAATTATAGGCTTCTCTCTTTGCCTCCCTTTTGACAAATGTATTTTTAAACAATATATGGCTGTATTTTTATTTTGGAGGGAAAATGATGGAAGTTGAATGTAATAAAAATAGAGAACATTTACATGTGACATTCAGATGTGATGGTTCTTTGAAAAAGGGTGAGCTGTACTTTGAGATCTACTGTTAAGAGGCAGCAAACCTTATCTGCTGACAAAGGCCACTAGAGGCACCATTGGTAGCAGTACCAGGAGCACTGGGGGCAGTGTGCAATCCTAAAGGTCCCTCAGGCTTTAGAGCAACAGGGGAAGCTCTGACATCAGCCTTAAGGAAACAGCAACCCTCTTTGCTTCCACCGTCTTTGGAACTGTTTCAGTATCTGCCCCAATATCCATGCTAATTTCCATGCTAATGCTTGCAACATCTGGCGCATCTTGCTGTTCCAAACTGAAAATCATCTTTGGCAGCTTCTCATTCTTTGTCCATTTAGTGTGAAGGAGCATACTATTCAATCCCTGCTCACTATAAAAATATGGACATTGGTGGTCATATTTAAATGGTAACATATCATAAGCACAATTGGGAGGTTTTATGCAGTGGGGTTCTGAGGGATAGCTACCTCTGAGTTGTTGATCATACCAGTGATTTGGTAAGGGATGTCTAATGCTAGCTAGCTCACTCCAGCTTTGACTCTCCTGCCATGCAGCCTGTAAGTATGTGGGCTGTAGCGCTGTATAAAAAAGACTACAATCCTATCAGGTTCACATGATATGGATTTGAATGAAGTTTGTACTTTAATGCCATAATCATTGCTGTAAAAAGGGTTGGAGATCTGAGGCAAAAAGAAAAAATGATTTCCTCTCCAAATACCTAATGGCCTGCACCATAGCTGTTGTATAACAAAAAGGCTGATGACACAAAGTGACGATGCCAGTTATGGCCAGTGATGTTATGCTGTGTGTAAGACCCTGCTCTCTGACTTCTGAGGATAGGCTGCCGAGCAAGAGAACGAGGCTGGAGAAGAGGAGTGGTCCAGGCAGAAAGGGGAGACCCAAGAAAACTGAAACTGGAATCCTGCCCCAGCCTCCCCAGGAGGGGGCACCAGAAGACAGCAGAGCAGAGGAGGAGCTGTCGCAGGGCTCCGCCCCATCGCAAGTTGAAGTGGAGCTTTTACAGAACTCCACTGAAAAGGAGGAGCCAGTTACCGCTGATGCCGACAAACCTGTGGAACCGCTTAACGCCAGCATTGTCGAAGTCGCGGAGGAGATGCCCAGTGACACCAATGAACAAGACGGGGAAGGTCTCCCACCCCTGGCACCTCCTATCACTCTGTCTCTGCCCCTAGTGTCCCAGCTCTCCACGCCAGCTCCCCCTGCTGCGGAACCACTGATCATCCCAGTCCCTGCCCTGGAGCAGACCCCCCAGCTGGAGACGAAAAGCTGCTCGACCCCCCAACCTGAGATCCAGTGCAGGCCATCTGAGGAGGGAGTCGCTATCGAGGACTTGGGTCCTGAAGAAGAAGAAGACGATGCATCCCAAAGAAGAGAACTGGTCACTGAGCAAGGTAAAGACAGAGCCAAAGGGGTTGAATAGCAGCAGTTGACTTACTGAACCGCAGAGCAGTTTGAATTCTCAAAGCAGGGACATAGGGATGAATTTTATATCCCCAATACTTGTTGTGTGCCCACTGCCTACTGTCATTTTTGTGGGCATTCTCCTGTAGTGAACCCCTACAGCCATTGCTGTTTTTCCCATCATTTGCGTAGGCCCTCATTTTCAGTCCAATACAAACCCCAATTCCAGTCAAGTTGGGACGTCGTGTAAAACGGGAATAAAAACAGAATACAATGATTTGCAAATCCTTTTCGACCTATATTCAATTGAGTTCACTATAAAGACAAGATATTTGATGTTAAACCTGATAAACTTTGTTGTATTATTGGAAATATTCACTCATCTTGAATTTGATACCTGAACCACGTTCCAAAAAGGCTGGGACAGGGGCATGTTTACCACTGTTTTACATGACCTTTCCTTTTAACAACACTGAATAAGCGTTTGGGAACTGAGGACACTAAATGTAGAAGCTTTGCAGGTGGAATTCTTTCCCATTCCTGCTTGATGTATGACTTCAGTTGCTCAGCAGTCAGGGGTCTCCATTGTCGTATTTTGCACTTCATAATGCGCCAGGCATTTTCAGTGGGAGACAGGTCAGGACCGCAGGCAGGGCAGTCTATTACCCACACTCTTTTACTACGAGGCCACACTGTTGTAACATGTACAGAATGTGCCTTGGCATTGTCTTGCTGAAATAAGCAGGGAAGTCCCTGAAAAAGACATTGCATGGATGGCAACATATGTTTCTCCAAAACCTGTATACACCTTTCAGCATTAATGGTGCCTTCACAGATGTGCAAGTTACCCATGCCATAGGCACAACACATCCCCATACCATCACAGATGCTGGCTTTCGAACTTTGAGCTGATAACAATCTGGTTGGTCCTTTTCCTCTGTAGCCCGGAGGACACAATGTCCATGACATTCAAAAACAATTTGAAATGTGGACTCGTCAGATCACAGCACACTTTTCCAATTTGCGTCAGTCCATCTCAGATGAGCTTGGGCACAGAGAAGCCAGCAGCATTTCTGGGTGTTGTTGATCTATGGCTTCCACTTTGCATGGTACAGTTTTAACTGGCACTTGTAGATGCAGCGACAAAATGTGTTAACTGACCATGGTTTTCCGAGGGGTTCTTGAGCCCACATGGAATGATGTCGGTTTTTAATGCAGTGCCGCCTGAGAGACCGATGGTCACGGCAATTCAATGTTGGTTTTCAGCCTTGCCGCTTGCAGGTAGAGATTTCTCCAGATTGTCTGAATCTTTTGATGATACTATGGACTTTAGATGATGAAATTTCCAAATTCTTTGCAATTGCACTTGAGAAACGTTGTTCTTAAGCTGTTAGACTATTTGCTCACGCAGTTGTTCTCAAAGTGGTGAACTTCGCCCCATCCTTGCTTGTGAATGACTGAGCCTTTCAGGGATGCTCCTTTCATACCTAATCATGACACTCATCTGCTTCCAATGAACCTGTTCGCCTGTGGAATGTTCCAAACCGGTGTTTCTTGAGCATTCCTCAACTTTCCCAGTCTTTTGTTGCCCCTGTCCTTGCTTTTTTGGAACACGTTGCAGGCCTCAAATTCAAAATGAGTGAATATTTCAAAAAAAAAACAATAAAGTTTATCAGTTTGAACATTAAATGTCTTGTCTTTGCAGTGTACTCAATTGAATATCAGTCGAAAAGGATTTGCATATCATTGTATTCTGATTTTATTCACGTTTTACGCAACATCCCAACTTCATTGGAATTGGAGTTTGTATTTAAAATCTCTTCATCACTTCAAATATCATTTTTATAATTCAGAAAATATTGTCACATTGTTATTAAATTCTTTGTGTTGGGACATACATCAATAGTATTATTGGCCTCTTGATTCATAAGCTATCAGAATTTCTTGAGGTCTAGTCATTAAATGAAACATTGCTGATAGCCATTTTGTTGGCCCACTGCTAGTCTTGCCTTAAACCACAGCCAGCTTTGTCGATTTTTGACTGTGACTTAATTTGCTGCATTTCAGGGACAAATGAGGGGCCTGGCGACAATGTAACAGACAGCACGCAAGCGTTTTCCATCCCCTCCTTCGTGTCTCCACCTCAGCCGAGTTACTTCCCTGGACCCTCTCTCTGAGCAAACCCGTCAGGCCTCGAACAAAGAAACCTTTCATTCTGTCCGAGAGGCCACAAGCATAGCCACGCTGGCACACTATACTGGTAATGCTGAGCCTCAGAATTGGGAAATAATTTTTGCTATATTTTAAAAACTTTTTAAAAAATATGGTTTCCAAAAAATTCTTGCATTCAGCAAATTTGCTGACGTTTCTAATTGTGGAAATAATTTTAATTACACTTTATGCAGGTCTGCTTAACTGACCAGAAATGATCATTTGTTGTATTAGTATTCATTCATTGTTCACTCAGGAGAATGTCAGATAATTGTACATTTTAATTTGTTTTTTAAATGCCAAGTGTAAGCATGCCAGCAATACTTTTACATTATGATAATAAAGGTCTGGAGTTTAGTGTTTGTGTTGCTACCCAATTTAAATTTTTAGAGCCATTAGCAATAGCAAGGACATTGGAATTAAAGATGGCTGTACATACAGATGTGCTTGAGGCAGGCATAAAAATAGCCTCAGTAGGAAATGCAAAATATGCTTTCTATAATAATTAAAAGTCTGATTTTTCATTAAAATTTTGTTGGAAACTTCATCAATGACCATGTACCATTGTTCATTGTTCAAGTCAGTAAGATATGCCGCTACTGTCTTCCATCTCTGAAAATGGAAAACTCTCTATTATGCAATGGTATGAAGGACTGTGTACAATATCGCCCTCTACTGTCCAGGAAAGTAAATGCAGAGGGATATGAAATGCCATCTGTCCTACATAGAGCGTCATTCAAAAGCTCTCGTCTGCTGTCGGCACTCTCAAATATCTCAAGTGTCACATCCATTTATCAATAGAGTATTTATTTTGGGTGTATTTAGCTAACAGTTTAAATAAATGTAATTCACGTATTGGTGTAGAAAATGAGAGCATATTGGGATAAAAGCAAGAAGCTAAAATATTAGGCTGGGGTGGTAACGTTACTCAATATATGGGGGTTCCTGACAAATAGGGACAAGGAGAATGGAAGGGGCGGACATGTTTGGAAACAACATTCCCTGACAAATCGGGGCACCTGACAAATAAGGGCGAGAACATTTGACATATTGGGATGCCAGACAAACGGGATGATGACGTTACCAGACAAATAGGGGTGAGGCAGTTACCTAACAAATAGGGGCACATGACAATGAGGGATGAGAATGTTACCGGACAAATTGGAGTGCCTGACAAATAGAGGCAAGGACGTTGAAAATGGCGCACCTGACAAATGGGGGTGAGGATGTTACGTGACAAATAGGTGTGAGAATGTTACCTGACATAAAGGGGCACCTGACAAATAGGGGCGAGGACGTTACTTGATACATTATGGTGCCTGACCCATTGGGGTGATGATGTTGTCTTACAAATAGGGGCAATTGACCGGCAAGGGCAAGAACAGTTCTTGACAAATAGGGACGGCTGACTAATTGGGAGGTGGACGCTGCCTGACATATAGGGGCGCCCAACAAACAAGAAAGGAGAACAGGGTGCCTGAAAATAAGGGCGTGGGGGAGGGCAAGTTTTTTTCTTATTCTGAAATTTTTGTGTGATTTTCCCCTGCTGTAAAATCATACAGGCATGAGTTATGCCCTTCCAAGTGTCCCTCCGTCCATCCGTCTGTCTGTAACGCTTCCTATCCAGATCAGAACTCCTAAACAGTTCAATATTTCTCAACCAAATTTTACATGTATATGGATACATCACATGTAGATGTGCCTTTTCATACTTCCGACCATCCTCCTGTCCAACGGGTCGTCCCTACACTGCATTTTATTTCCAGGTTAGATATTAGCCATCCCGTTCCTTTTTGGGTTGGAACTAAACTGTTCAATATTTCTCAATGTAATTTGATATGTTTTCAGGCCAGATCATACTGGGTTTTAAACTAGTTATTGGACAAGAATCCAGTGTCAGTTTTAGTTCATGGCAATCTTAGAGTGTAAATATTTTGCCTCTTTAAATTTAAAACTGCATTCATTTTCAGTTTGTTGTCATTGTTGTCACAGTTACCTCGCAATACGTCAAAATGGCAAATTTTTAAAAAATAAAACTTTATCAAAAAATGCCCTATCGATTTTTTTTCTTTCTTCTTCTTTTCACAGTGTCACTTCTGATGGTTAGGACTACAACACTGCACAGGTCCCATTTGAGTATCTTTTATTCTGACTTTTCTCGGGTTAAAATCCAGTGAGAGATGTCAGCCATCCCCTGGCGGGGAGATCTGAATATTTCATGCTTGTGTGACATGAATGGTTTAATCTCTCTTCTAAGTTGATTCCTCCTGGTACTGAACCAGAGCACAGAAATCTGAAATTTCTGAGTCTGACCATGTGAGAATTGTGTTCTTTTGTGGCAGGAGATACCTTGAGATTACAATGAAAAGTTTGTTGTGGTATGGCCAGGTTGTTAATCCACTAATGTGGCTGGTAAACAAAAAGCTTTGATCAAAACCACTTTTTAAAAGAGGACTGTGAGCAGGTGCCCATGTCCTGTAGAAAAATGGCCACCCACAACTGTGTTCACTTCTTGTATTTCCCTTTTTCGTGTCAAACAACTGTTTCAAGTCATAGCATGTGAGCAATGTTTATTACTTGGACACTGAAGTATGAAACAAGCTGGAACAATCATAACAGGGAATGGGTACACATAAAGAGATCCTCTGAATACTACAACCCCAATTCCAAAAAAGATGGGATGCTGTGTAAAATGTAAATAAAAACAGAATGGAATGAAAAGACAAATAACTCTGAAAATACTTTTTAAAATTTATTTTGAATTTCAAAACTATGTTATTTAATTGGCGAGCAATTCAAGACGAAATTCATGACATTTCATCATCACTTAAGTTATTGACAATTTTTTCAGGAGGTACGAAATGTCATAAGTGGTGGTATCCCAAAAGTCACGTAGTGATCAGCGATGAGTGGATCTGCCATTAGCATCCAAACAAGCATAACACTGGCTCCTAATGAGGCAACCAATGTCAGCTTGAGGAATTCTCTGCCACTCCTCCTGGAGTGCCGCACCCTGCTGTGCCAAGAACTGACAGGATGGGTGCTGCCATTGTACACGTCGTCTCAACATATCCCATATGTGTCCTAAAGGGGAGAGGTCAGGGGACATCGCAGGCCAGGGCAAGGTTTGGATTTTGTGCCTTTGGAGATGGTCAAGGACGGCGCGTACACGATGAGCTCCGGCATTATCATCTTGGTTGATGAATCCAGCTCCATGATGGCGTGTAAAGGGAAGCGCATGTGGAGTGATGATGCTGTCACGGTAGTGCCCCCCTGTGACTCTCCCATGACAGATGTGGAGGACGGTCCTGCGTGTTATAGTGACTCCACCCCACAGCATTACTGACCCTCTCCCATTCCGATCATGTTGAATCATAGCGGCTTGCTGATGATGTTCACCAGGGCGACACCAATCACGATGACGACCATCGTAAGCCGTGACTCATTGTTGAACATTATACGTGACCATTGGGCATTGATACTGTTGACACCACTGTCTCCTTGTGTGCTGATGACAATCTGAGAGGGGTAAAGGGATGTATGGGCGTAATTATGGTGTCGACATTGGTGGGGACATAATTTGCCTCCCATGCCTCCCCATGTCATGACCTAACCTACTCAAAATACAGCCTCATCAATCAGCATTACTGATATGGAATCAGTTTGACACCAGATGCGGGAAAAGGGAATGAGGATTTATTTATAAACAAAACAAAATAGGCACGAGGACCAACAAAAAACTTGGCCCAAAGGGTTGCAAAAAACAAACTAAGGTATGCTACACAGAGCTAAAAAACAAAGAATGCAAATGACAAAAAACAAAAGGCACTGGAAACTCCAGGCAAGAAGATCAAGAAAAATAAATAACAAGACTAAATATATATATACACAAGACAAGAGGCTAGGACAAGACTTGAAACTAGAAATGCAAGGGAACTTGACAACAAGAACTTGGCAAAACTTGAACATGCAACGAGACGCGAGACACTGTCTGCCAGCCAACTTCCACCGCAACCAGATAAAGGCTTGGTAATCATGACACATGAAGGGCAACACCTGGAGAAAGAGAAACAAGAGGCATGGCAAGATCAAGACATGGACAGAGATTGGATGACATGACCTGCTCATTAAGAGAATGAGCGTGCTCAGCTTAAGTACCAATTAAGTATGCAGTTTGGAAGCAAGCATGAATGTTAAGAACAGAAAAGCACAGCAAGATCTTGAAATAGCAAAGCAGGAATCATGACAAAAAACTCCCTGTCTAAATTAGTAATATTAGTGATGTGCCTATCTAAGAATTACACCACCCAGTGAGTGTTAGTAAATGTTAGTAACTTAAAAACAGTTAATTGCCACTTAAGCTTAGACAGCCCCGAATCAGCACAGCACAGAAGGAAGGGGGAAACCACAAAGCCAACCAGAGCTCTGAAATGTGCAACAACGAAGGCACGGGGCGGAACGCAGACAAGCGGTGGAGTGGCATGGCAGACCTGGCGAAAACAAAAACATGGAAAAGTAAAAACGTGGACAATGAATGTGAAACATGAAATGCAATGACCTGATACAAGAAATTGTTAAAACTATGACTATGAACATGACTATGGAACATGAAACTATGAACTATGAAATCTTGAAACATGAAACTATTAAAACCATAAATGCTGTCCTGGCCAAAGGCCAGAACACAACAATTACTGTGTGTTGCTTAATTTCCGCATGAAATATACCTGTCAGCCTGATGGAGACTGATCTGCAGAGCTGCTGTGTTGTGGCTGTAAAACAAAATTTATGATCAAGAAACTACCTATTTTTGTCTCTTGTTGCATAATAATAATAATGATAATAATAATAATAATAATAATAATAATACATTTTATGCTGGCTGGCTGGCTGTTTATTGCATTAATAATACATTGTCCTTCTATAGTATTATTCATCTAACCATTCCATCTAAAGCCCTATTAGGACGGGACTAGTTTTATGGGGGGACGTGGGGTAAAAATGCATTCAGATGCATCAACATGCATTGTGGAGATGGCGGGCACGTGACAACTGTCACAACTCACAACAGTGCGTGCGTGAAGATCTACCCCTCTCACGTTCTGTTCTCTCGTCCGAATAGGGCTAAGGATGAGCGGATTCTAAAAATTATGTGAAGATTTTCTGTTCTTATTTCACTCCGCTCTAAGAGACTTTTAGCATGATTAATCTGTTTCAGTAGAATCCGTGTCAGACTGCAACGCACACCCCCCCCCCCCACCCCCCACCCCAAAACGACAAGCATGGGAAAGGGAAGCACGGAAGTTATTAGGCTACTGCATGTTGAGGTTTATGGTGTGCTACTGGAAAAACAATGAAATCGAGCGCTTGGAAGAGAAAATGCGTCGCGGTCTGAACAGGTTTTTACAAGACTATTTTGTGTGAGTAACTAACCATTGACTGGGTGAAATAATGTCTAATGTCCGCCTTTTTTCTTTTCCTGCCCGAGTCAGACATGATTCCCCGAACCAGCGACAGTAGACGCTGTTATTACGCTGTTATTTTTTATTTTCACCGCGTAGCCTACCAACTTACCAATGACAACCCAGTCATGATGATGGATACAGGAAGGGGAGCCAATCACAGATAGCAAGGCTGTCCCCACCAATGACACGCCGTATTTGAGAAGCGGAACTACGGAGGGGAAAGTTAACCTTTTGTGTCCTGAATACCGTGCAATGCCGCATTCAAAATTGGTATGGTGGACATTTTAAACACATCAAAATATTAGTATGGACATGTCCATACGCATTTTTACGCCCATAGCTGCCTGGCTCGCAGGTTGGCAGCATGCAGACGGTTATGTCTGGTCTGCATTGAGGTGAGGTTTCCTGAAGCCAGTAAATGCCCTTGTTGCAGCTGTGTTGCATTCAGTCACCTGTCGCACAGGGCTCATCTGGTGATCATCTCGCCTGGTTGAGCTTCTTGGACACCCTCCTGAAGGTCTGTTCTGAACTCTACCGGTGACAAAATGGCATGCCCACAATCAGCTCATGATGGACTGCGAGATATGCAGTTGTCTGCTGTGTAAGCCTGGGTTCTTCTGGCCTGGAGCATCCATATGGCCTGCAATCCTTCTTCTTCCCTGAGTCTTCTCATCGTCTCAGTGGTGAAATGATGGATGAGTGTGGTTCTATGAATGCTTTCAAACCCATATGTGCACAAAAAGCAGGTGTATGACAGCATTTGTACTCAGAAGGCATGATGGTACTTTTCACATGCACACCCTGGTTCATTTGGGCGCCCTGTTTCTGCAAACTTTGAAACCTAGCAATTTACGGGATATGTATTGAAATGTGCCAACGACTAACTACAAACATACTCCAAAATCTCATGAACATCTAAATTCAGGTGCTTTCTAGGGTTAGTTGAATTTGAATATCCCTTACTTTTTGTGAGCAGTATACACTACCGCTCAAAAGTGTGGGATCACTTGGAAATTTTCTTGTTTTCCATGGAAACACACATGAAATTAGTCTGAATAGGAAATATAGCAAATGAACAGACCATGCTGACATTGTCTGGGTTAGAAATAATGATTTTAATGGAAAATTATGAATATGTACTTCACACTTTGCCTTCATCAAAAAAAAAAAAAAACCACCATCACTGTTGATACTAAAACTAGTTTTAGTAGCGCAGCTGCTAGTTGACAACCTGTGAGGAGTCTTTGTCTTAAACTACACACTCTCAGATATTTGTCTTCTTGCACAGTTGAGCATCGGGGCCTCCCACTCCTTTCTTCTGTCCTTGTTAGTGCCAGTTTGCGCAGCTCTCTGAAGGGAGTAATTGACAGCATGGTAAGAGATTTTAAGTTTTCAATTTCTCACATTGAATAGCCTTCTTTTCTAAGCACAACAATAAACTGATGGGTCTCTAAATGAAGTTCTTCCTTTCTGGCCATTTTGAGTCTGTAACCAAACAAACAACTGCTGATGCTTCAGGTACTAAATCAACCTCAAGAATGCCATGCTCCCTTTTGCGCTCCCTTATTAGTACAACGGTTTTAAGCTGTGCTACACATTTGCAGAAGGGTTTTCTAATAATGAATTAGCCTTATAAAATGCTTAACTTGGATTAGCAGCCATACCAGGAGATTGATGTAGAGGACTGACAGTTGCTGATAATGGGCCTCTATGCAAAAATGTACAGCGCCCTCCATAATCTTTGGCACCCTTGGTTAAGATGTGTTCTTTAACTTCTAATAAATTCAGTTTTTTTCTAAATAATATAGGACCACAATGAAAAAAGAGGAAAATCCAACCTTTAATTCAAGTCCATTAATTCAGTGGGGAAAAAAATCCCACATTAAGAAATAATTCTTTTACATCAAATCACGTGAGCCACAATTATTAGCACCCCTGAAATTAATACTTCGTACAACCCCATTTTGCCAACAAAACAGCATCTAATCTTCTCCTTCTCCTATAATGTTCCCAAGATAGGAGAATACAGAGAGAGGGATCTTCGACCATTCCTCTTTGCACAATCTCTCTAAATCATCCAGCGACCTGGGTCCTCTCCTCTGCACTTTCCTCTTCAGCTCACTCCACAGGTTTTCAATGGGGTTGAGGTCTGGGGACTGAGATGGCCATGGGAGGAGCTTGATTCTGTGTCTGGTGAACCATTTCTGTACACATTTAGCCTCATGTTTAGGGTCATTATCTTGTTGAAAGACCCAGTGACAACCCATCTTCAACTTTCAGGCAGAGGCCACGAGATTTTGATTTAAAATGTCCTGGTATTTCAAAGCGTTCATGATGCCATGCACCCAAACAAGGTTCCCAGGGCCTCTGGAAGAGAAACAGGCCCACGGCATCACCAATCCTCCCCCATACTTCACAGTGGGCATGAGGTGCTTTTCTGCATACTTATCTTTTGTGTTCCGCCAGACCCACTTTGAGTGTTTGTTGCCAAAAAGCTCTATCTTGGTCTCATCTGACCAAAGCATACGGTCCCAGTTGAAGTCCCAGTACCGCTTAGCGAACTCCAGACGTTTGTATTTATGATTGTGAGTGAGAAAAGGTTTTTTCTTTGCATGCCTCTCAAACAGTTTGTTGGCATGTAGATAGTGCCTGATGGTTGTTTTGGGGACTTTGTGACCCCAAGATGCTACCATTTGTTACAATTCTTTAACAGTGAGCTTTGGAAAACTTTTTATTTCTCTTACCATCCTCCTCACTGTGCGTGGTGGCAAAATAACCTCGCGTCCTCGTCCAGGCTTGTTTACCACTGTTCCAGATGTTTTAAACTTCTTAATAATTCCTCTGACAGTAGATATGGGCAGTTGCAGGCGAGTGGCTATTTTCTTGTAGCCATTGCCTGCCTTGTGAAGGTCAACACACATCTGCCTCACTTGAATGGTGTGTTCCTTTGTCTTTCCCATGTTGAAGAGTGGATAAGAGAAACGGCCTCTGTGTCATGTCATATTTATACCCCAGGGAAAAAGGAAGTGATGATTTACTAATTAAATGTTCCTAGATACTCTGATTAACTTTGTAAACTACTGTAGAAATGACAGAAATACTTCAATAACATTTAATTCCTAGGAATTGTTAGGGGTGCCAATAATTGTGGAACAGGTGATTTTATGAAAAATAATTATTTCTTAGTCATGGATTTTTTTTCCCCTTAAAATTCACTTGAGTTGAAGGCTACATTTTCCTACAATTTTCATTGTGAGAGTATGCTTCTGCAATAAAAGTTGAATTTATTTTAAGGCTTTTAACACATCTTAACCAGGGCTGCCAATAATTATGGAGGGCGCTGTAGATCATTGTTTGAAAATCCTCTGATTAATTTTAATTGTTTATGAAATGGATAAAAATGTTGAGAAATGCATGAAAATGTATTTCACAATGTATGTATGTATGACCATTCCAGTGCTGCTTATAGAAAGTACCACTTAAAATAAGTTTGGCCAAGAAAAAATTTTTAGCTTTGGATACATTTAAAATAAGTGTATCCAAAATACACTTATAAATAACAATAATAATAATAACCAATAATCTTGGCCACACTTATAAGTGAATCTAACACAAATTTTGATCCATTTTTGGGCTTGGACGCACTTAAATAAGTGTGAATAGTCACTTCGATTTATTAATGAGTTAAATCAAACATCTGCTGCACTCCAGTTTTCCACCTCAATGGTGTTTACCGCAGCAGCAATAGTTTTCCAAACTGCAGCCTTCTAGGCTCTCTATGACACTCTTAAGGCTTCCAAATAAAATTATTTTGTTTTTCTCCACCTCGGACGTGATAATTTAAATTTCCTCCTCAGTGAAGTTCTTTCTTCTTTGCAGTCTTTTGACAGTCCATGTCGTGGGCAGGACTATGCCTCCCAGAGCATGAATTTATAGGGGCTTGTCAATTACGATGGTTTCAGCCACCAGATTTATCAATGCCACGCCAGTTCTACACCAAAATCAGCGACGTACACACTTTTAGTAAATCAGACGTGACACCTGGCGAACACTGATATTTACATTAGAATCTAGACCAGATCCTATGCAAGTTTGATAAATGAGGGCCAGTGAGCCACAGAGTCTTCTTTCAGCCCCCCTCTTCCAAAATTTAGCAGGAGCTCTTGTAAGGCAGACAGGTGGAGTCAATCAAGCAGCTGCTCGCTAAACTGGGGTTCCGGATTTCAGGTGAAGGTAAAGAAATTGGATGACCAGCAAATGGTTGGACACACCCCAGCAGGTAACACCTTCCTCATCTTATGGGTGTTCCACTGCCTTCATTCTCGTCACCCGGATTCTATTGCCTGTACTTCTTCTTCATCTCCTTTTCACTACAAGACTGACCTTGGGCAAGTCGGTTCCCCCTTTTTCAAGGCTTTAGAGGTCCAAAGTTACTTCTCACTGGGGAGTTTTACCTTGACCTTTATGTTTTCCTAGGGCTCTTTTACACCAGGATAGCCCGGGGGACTCATTTTGATTGGGCGGGAAATGCCAAAAAATTTCATACTTTCATTTAGTTTGGTTCACTTTCACACTGCACTTTTTAAAGCAGACCAAACTGCCTGGACAAGGTCATGCTGTTACAACAGCTGTTCATTTAGGACAGTATTTCCCAAAACAAGCCCAGACCAGGAAGAAAAAAACCAAGAGGACGAATAGCCAGGATCGAAAACGCTCTCTTACAGTTCTCGTCATCCTCTCCATCATAAACGGATTGTCGAGCCTGCAATTGTCTTAACGTGACAATTTTGATAACATGTCTTCTTCAAATACTTGATGGCTTTTTGAAAATGGAGTAACGCGGTTGTAAATATCACAATAATGCTTTTTCTTAATCTTAGTCCAAATTGAGCTATCACCCTCAAAATGCGGGCATACTCATGCAACGGATGCTACGCTCCCTATGACACAAAATCACGCTGACAGTTTGACCTATCGAATTCTTCCATAATCATAACCATATCAAGTTCATGTTCTGCCATTGAGACGCTGACCGCAAGTTAATTTGACTGTGGAATTGGGTGTGCTCCCCTTTCCCTTCATTTGCTTTTACCGACGTTCACAAACAAAATGTGAGAACAACGTTGTTATATCAATAATGTTCTCGTCCCTATTTTGCAGGTGCCCCTACTCATCAAGTTATGTTTTTGCCCCTACTTGTCAGGGGCCCCTGTACATCAAATGTAGTGCATGCCCTTATTTGTCAGGCACCCTCATTTTTCAGGTAACGTCCTCACCCCTGTTGTCAAGCACCCTATTTGTCAGGTAAAGTCCCCGCCCCATTTGTAAGGCAACCCTATTTGTCTGGTAACTTCTTCGCCCCTATTTGTCAGTCACTCCTATTTGTCAGGTAACTTCTTCTCCCCTATGTGTCAGTCGGTCCTATTTGTCAGGTAACTTCTTTGCCCCTATTTGTCAGTCCTTGCCATTTGTCAGGTAATTTCCTGGCCCCTATTTATTATTCCCTCCTATTTGTCAGGTAGCCTCCTCGCCTCTATTTGTCAGTCGCTCCTATTTGTCAGGTAACTTCCACGCCCGTATTCGTCAGTCGCTTGTATTTGTCAGGTAACAACCTCCCTATTTTTCAGGCATCTCTATTTGTCAGGTAATGTCCTCACCCCTATTAGACAGGCAGCCCTATTTGTCAGGTAATAACCTTACCTCAATGTCGGGTGCCCCTATTTGTAGGGTGATGTCCTTGCCTCTAATTGTCCGGTAAGGTCCTCACCCCTTTCTTCTCAGGTGCCCTTATATGTCCGGTAATGTCCGAGCCCCTATTTGTGAAGCAACCCTATTTGTCAGGCAAGGTCCTCACTCCTATTTGTCAGACACCCCTATTTGTCAGGTAATGTCCTCACCCTTATTTTTCCATCCATCCATGCATCCATCCATCCATTTTCTTCTGCTTATCCAGGGCCAGGTCAAAGGGGTAACAGACTGAGTAGAGAAGCCCAGACGCCCTCCTCCCCAGCCACTTTCTCCAACTCTACCTGGGGGATCCCAAGCCGTTCCCAGGCCAGCCGGGGGATATAATCCCTCCAGTGTGTCCTGGGTCTGCCTCGGGCCCTCCTCCCAGTCAGACATGCCTGGAAAACCTCTAAAGGGAGGCGTCCAGGAAGCATCCGGACTAGATGCCCGTACCACCTCAACTGACTCCTCTCGACGCGGAGGAGCAGCGGTTCTACTCTGAGCCGCTCCTGGATGTCCGAGCTCCTCACCCTATCCCTAAGGGTCAGCTCAGCCACCCTACGGAGAAAGCTTATTTCGGCCGCTTGTATTCACGGTCTTATTCTTTCGATCACTACCCAAAGCTTGTGACCATAGGTGAGGGTTAGAACGTAGATCGACCAGTAAATCGAGAGCTTCGCTTTTATGCTCAGCTCCTTCTTCACTACAATGGACCAGTACAACGCCCGCTTCACTGCAGGCACTGCAATCCGTCTGTCAATCTCACGCTCCGGCCTACCCTCACTCGTGAACAAGTGAACCCCGAGATACTTGAACTCCTCCACTTGGGGTAACAACTGACCGCCCCACCTGAAGGGGACAATCCACCTTTTTACGGGAGAGAACAGTGGCCTCAGATTTGGAGGTGCTGATCCTCATTCCCACCACTTCACACTCAGCTGCAAACCGCTCCAGTGTGTGTTGAAGGTCACAGCCTGATGACGCCAACAGGACCACATCATCTGTAAACAGCAGGGATGAAATCCTGAGGCCACCAAACTGGACTCCCTCCAACTTGGCGATACTTCTGAAATTGGTTTATTCGGAGGTGTTTCATGCTGAGCCTGAGACAGGAGTAGAGAAGTTGCGTCAATACACTGTATTCCTAAGCATATCTAAAACATTACACTTCAGCGGGTTACACTTAAACCGTGAATAAGATATAAAATATATGACGAAATTCAAAAAGCAATGTCCATTGGTTCTCCAAAGAAACCTTCGTTTTCAGCTAGAAATCGAGTATCGACTTTTTCTTGAGAGTAGGGTAGAATGTGTTCTGGACGGCATCATCAGTTAATTACCACTAGGGGGCATGCAAAACCCACAACTTTCCAGATGGCAAGTTTTGAAGAGCACAGCGACCACTCGGATCTTTTTCGATGCCTTTGTCTGAAGAACCAGTGGCAAAACAATGTTCTGGAAATGTCCTTGTTTTCCCCAGAAGTATTTGAGATACTGCAGTTTGTAAATGCCTTTTATTAGCAACCTTTTTTTGTGTCATCCGTCATCAACAACAAAATACATCGCAGATGAATGACAGTAAAGTCTTAACCGACGCCATGGAAAAGTAATTACTCATTTTGTTAATGATTTTGAATTTTATTCCCTTAGTCGTCTTACATCTCAGACATGTATCAGAGCAAATGAGGGTAAACTGTTGTCTATGGCCCCAAGCATTTCATAGCAGAAACCACAATGTACACTGATGTTGAGAATAGCTTATTTTGACAATCAATTTTTAAACAAAAAATAAATAAAAATTACAATGACTTGAGTCAGTATTAGGCCATGTTTCCCTAAAGATGATGCTCATTAACATGGATTAGCCTCAAAAATGGCTGTTAAATGTCGATGGGGACAGCTGTGAATGCATTAATGAAACTTTTATGCTTTTCTTTTTTTAAAAAAATATTTATTTATTCGATAACACTTTACTTGAAGGTATCGTCATAATAGGGACATGAGACAGTCATGAACATGTCATAAACATTATATCAATGTCATAAACATTGTCATTAAGTTTCATTTGGTTTTTGAGATGAAAAGTTGACATTGTTTGGGTTGTCTTGATTATGACAACTTTGTCATAAGAGTGACATGAGACTGTCATTACTGTAATACTGTATAATACTGGGAAGTTGAATGAACAATGATAACTTTTTTTTGTCTTTTTCTTTCCCCCAATAAAACCACTCCGCAAACCCCCGGTCCTACCCAAAATTCTCGCAGCTACAGTAAAAATCAAATAACAATTAAAGATAAATTCCCCACTTTTCCTGCTTCACATAGCAACCAAGTCTGCATCAATACAAAATAACATGTGAATTTACAGTAATGCAACACAATCTCTAGTAAAACAAAACATGCTGACATGCATTGACAAAGTACACATCATTGTTAAGTATTTCATACATCCTGTAATGTCTTTAATTTGGCTGTATAGTCGACCACAGAGCCCCAAATTATCTCAAATTTTCCAGAGGACCCCCTAAGAGTATATGTAATTTTTTCCAGATTTAAAAAAAGCATGAGGTCTTTGAGCCATAGAGATGCTATGGGGGGAAAATGGTGACTTCTACTCCAACAATATTCTCCTATGTGCTAACAGAGACGCAAAGACAATGCTGTCTTAGGCTATTCTACAAATAATTCCAGGGCCTGTGCATATTCCAAAGATGGCTATATCTGCACACAGTGTCAATTTTATGTTTAATGCTTCTAAAAGGTGTTTGAAAATAGCAGTCCAGAAGCCTTGAAGGCAGGAACAAAACCAAAACATACATGTCATGTATGCAGATGACATATGACATCTATTAAAGGCATCTGTGATATTAGGGTATATTTTGGAAAGCTTAGAGTTGGCAAAATATATCCGGTGGACAACCTTAAATTGTATCAAACTGAGCCTAGAACAGGATGTGCTGTCATTTCCTCGAATTACGGCATCGTTCCAGTCATCATCATTTATGGCTCTACCAAGTTCTTCTTATCAATTGTTTTTAATTTTCTCAAGAGAAGTGTCTTTAAGTTGGGAAATCAAAGTACCGATTTTTGAAAAATGGCCTTTCTGGTTTATGGGGATGTTCAAGATTGAGCCAATTATAGAATCAGGAGAAATATTTGGGAAAGATGCATTATTTAATTTAACAAAGTTACGAACCTGAAAGTACTGGAATAAATGGGAATTTGGAAGGAAAATTTTTTTGCAAAGTTCACTAAAGCTGGCAAAGACATTGTTAATATAAATATCTCTAAGCCTGAGAGGGCCTGATCTCTGCCATACAGAAAAAGCTGCATCAGTGCCAGGAGGGAGCAAGAGATGGTTGTTATGTATAGGACTAAGGCTAGACAATCCCAGGAGTCCAAAAGCACATTGAAACTGGATGTGCTAAACCAGACGTTCAACATGGAAATAACAACTGGGTTGTATGAGAATCGGGTTGGCTGAGTTGGCAGTTTAGATGCGAAAAGAGTCAAGATTGAGGTGGGGCAACAGGATTTGGCTTCAAGTTCACACCAGTTCAGCACTGGTTCCTGAATCCATTTCAGTCATTTTCTGTATATTAGCAGCCCAATAATGGAGTCTTAGATTAGGAAGCGACAATCCACCAACAGATCTGTGGCTTGGCAAAAATTCTCTCTTAATTCTATAGGGGTCCTCCCTTCCCATATAAAAGAAGAAATTAAGTTGATTATTGTACAAAAAAAAATAGTCAGGTAAAAAGACTGGCAGACATTGGAGAAGATACAGAGAGCATGGGAGCACATTCATTTTGATTCAATTTATCCTCCCAACCATTGTTATGTGCAAAATTTTCCATCTTTCCAGGTCCAATTTCAGCTTGTCGATTAAGGGTGGAAAGTTATTCTTATGAAGATCAGATTTTTCTATGGGTTATGAGCCAGCAATAAAGATATCTATCTATCTATCTATCTACAAAACCCAAAACCAGTGAAGTTGGCACGTTATGTAAATCGTAGATAAAAACAGAATACAATGATTGGCAAATCCTTTTCAACTTATATTCAATTGAATACACTGTTAAGACAAAATGTTTAATGTTCAAACTGAGAAACTTTTTTTTTTTGCAAATAATCATTAACTTAGAATATTAAGGCAGCAACACACTGCAAAAAAGTTGGCACAGGGGCCTTTTTATCACCGTGTTACATCGCCTTTCCTTTTAACGACACTCAGTAAACGTTTGGGAACTGAGGAGACCAATTTTTGAAGCTTTTCCGGTGGAACTCTTACCCATTCTTGCTTGATTAAAGCTTAAGTTGTTCAACAGTCCGGGGTCTCCGTTGTTGTATTTTACGCTTCATAATACGCCACACATTTACAATGGGAGACAGGTTCATGGGGACTAAGTGGAGAGAGCAAACAAGCAGCTGACAGAAAAGCGAGCAGCACCAAACTGTGTAATCCACAATCAAAAAACGCGCTTCTCAGACAATCTGCAAGTCAAGGTGTAGCAGAGGGTTAGGGGTTACTCAACCTCACAATGTAAAAAATATGACATTCTGTCCCCAGAACTTTCAAAAGCTAAATATTCGAACGGTATTAAAATACATGCATTCCACTATTGACCCAGGTAACACTGAATTGTTCCCCCACATTCAAAACCACTTTTATGCCTCTGCAGTTTGTCGTAGCCTGTAACTGCTGAGTGGATGACTTAGCTAAATCCAACTGCAACCGTTTAATTTTTTCTTTTCTTTTTTTTTTTTTTTTAGAAATAAGTAACTCAATCAAGTTATATATTTTTACACTGTATACAGGATTCCAGTAATGTCTGGGCTACAATAAGTCTAACAGGGATACCACCAAGTGATATTCAAGGCCCTCAGAACAAGAGTGATCTAACTCCATTTTTTATCATTTTGAGAAAACAGCTTCCAAGGTTTCGACGTTGTCAAATTCAGCATGCCCATAAGTATTTAACCCTGTCTTGTAGTGACATCCTTCGAATCTTTGCTTTCATGGTCAGAAAGTATTTTGTAGTTAACGTTGATGATTTTTGTTATTTTTGCATGTTTCACTTAAAAACTAACAATTTTGGAGTTAGACCACTCTTGCACTACTATCTATATTTCAGACATGGAACTAACAATCTTCTGGCCCATAATTGCATGAATAGATTTTACAAAACCCAAAACCAGTAAAGTTGGCACGTTATGTAAGTCGTAGATAAAAACAGAACACAATGATTTGCAAATCCTTTTCAACTTATATTCAATTGAATACACTGCAAAGACAAGATGTTTAATGTTCAAACTGAGAAACTTTATTTTTTTTTTGCAAATAATCATTCACTTAGAATTTAAAGGCAGCAAAACATTGGAAAAAAGACGGCACAGGGGCCTTTTTACCACTGTGTTACATCGCCTTTCTTTTTAACGACACTCAGTAAACGTTTGGGAACTGAGGAGACCAATTTTTGAAGCTTTTCAGGTGGAACTCTTTCCCATTCTTGCTTGATGTACAGCTTAAGTTGTTCAACAGTCCGGGGTCTTTGTTGTCGTATTTTACGCTTCATAATGCGCCACACATTTTCAATGGGAGACAGGTCTGGACTACAGGCAGGCCAGTCTAGTACCCGCACTCTTTTACTACGGAGCCATGCTGTTGTAACACGTGCAGAATGTGGCTTGGCATTGTCTTGCTGAAATAAGCAGGGGCGTACATGAAAAAGACGTTGCTTGGATGGCAACATATGTTGCTCCAAAACCTGTATGTACCTTTCAGCATTAATGGTGCCTTCACATATGTGTAAGTTGCCCATGCCTTGGGCACGAATACACCCCCATACCATCACAGATGCTGGCTTTTGAACTTTGCGCCTATAACAGTCCGGATGGTTCTTTTCCTCTTTGGTCCGGAGGACACGACGTCCACAGTTTCCAAGAACAATTTAAAATGTGGACTCGTCAGACCACAGAACACTTTTCCACGTTGCATTAGTCCATCTAAGATGAGCTTGGGTCCAGCGAAGCATGCGACGTTTCTGGGTGCTGTTGATAAATGGCTTTCGCTTTGCATTGCAGAGTTTTAACTTGCACTTGCAGATGTAGCGACGAACTGTAGTAACTGACAGTGGTTTTTTGAAGTGTTCCTGAGCCCATGTGGTGATGTCCTTTACACAATGATGTCGGTTTTTGATGCAGTACCGCCTGAGGGATCGACGGTCACGGGCATTCAATGTTGGTTTTCGGCCTTGTCGCTTACGTGCAGTGATTTCTCCAGATTCTCTGAAACTTTTGACGATATTACGGACCGTAGATGATGAAATCCCTAAATTTCTTGCAATAGCTCGTTGAGGGATGTTGTTTTTAAACTGTTCGACAATCAGCTCACGCATTTGTTCACTAAGTGGTGACCCTGACCCCATCCTTGTTTGTGAATGACTGAGCATTTCAGGGAAGCTGCTTTTATACCTAATCATGGCACCCACCTGTTCCCAATTAGCCCGTTCACCTGTGGGATGTTCCAAATAAGAGTTTGATGAGCATTCCTCAACTCTCTCAGTCTTTTTTGCCACTTGTGCCAGCTTTTTTGAAACATGTTGCAGGCATCAAATTCCAAATGAGCTAATATTTGCAAAAAATTACAAAGGTTACCTGTTCGAACATTAAGTAACTTGTCTTTGCAGTGTATTCAATTGAATATAGGTTGAAAAGGATTTGCAAATCATTGTATTCAGTTTTTATTTACTATTTACACAACATGCCAACTTCACTGGTTTTGGGTTTTGTATAACTGCTGACATATATTCACACCTAAGTTGTTTTAAGACATCTTAAAAGGGAAACACTTATCAGGGATCCTCAGGGCTAAATTATTTACAGGAAAACATGAGCTCTTTGAAAAGTTCAGTTTATAGCCTGAGAACAATCCAGACCAGTTTAACAAATCTATCGTTTGGGAGGTGTTAGATATTGGGTCAGAAATAAACAATAATCAAAGCTGCAAACAGCTGCGATTGGGCCCTTGCACTCCTGCGTGACCGCGGGGGGACCTGCAGCATGCGAGTGCTGCGGCGTGAAGCGAGAAGAGAGAAAAAAAAGGAAGGAGCAAACAAGCACATTGTTTTGTTCGTCCAATAGGTGGCGCTACAAGCATAACCAGATGTTGGCAGGTGCATTCAGGGGGGGACCCTCATCTCACATGTCAAGTTTCGAGCAAATCGGATAATGCGCGATGGATTTATAATGAGTTGATGTTACGTGGCAAAGCATCAAAAGTTGACGCTGCTGCCAAGGGCACCCTGCAACATGACACAACACTTGTCACTGTGAAGATTCATTAACTTGATCATCACATGGCCAAAAAAATGAAGTTGATCAGGTCAGGAGTTTGGGCTTGGTGCTTGTAAATGTAAAATTTGGCATTTCCTTTTTCCAAAAGGGGGCGCCATAAGCGAGATTGCCTATGAGTATATTGAGGCATTCAAGGCAGGGCTTTTGTCATGTACAGAAGTTTTGAAACAGTTAGGATGAAGTACGTGGGAGAGAGAGCTTCTTAAATATGCACGACGAATCGTCAAAAATGGCGGTGCCATAGTGGCAGCGCCCATCGACATGGGGAAAAGCTTTTGATAAATTTTGATCACAAAGGTCATGAGGTGATGTTTACCAAATCTGAAGTTCATTGGGCAAAATCTGAAGGAGGAGATCGTTAAATTACACGGTGTGGAATTGCGTCCATTATTGAAAATGAAAATCAAATGGCCAACTTCCCGTTTGGTGCAAACAATGACTGCCAGAGACATTTTTGTGCGTCAGAAAAACTTCTACATGCTTACCAATTTTCATCGACCAACTCCAAAAAAAAAAAAAGAATGGGGAGGAGTTTTAGAAAATTTCAAGGGGGCGCTATAGAGTCATTTTGCCTCTCCCCATGGGCAACACCCCTATCATATGTAAGTACTCATCATTCTTGATGTGTGTATAAATTTTCATGAGGTTCTGACTTCGTTCAAGCCACGACAAAGCCAAATGAAATGGCAAGGTATCGATAATCGTCACGTGGGCAGACGGACGCCATTGCACGTAGCTTCCCAGCAATCATATTATAGCTTCAGCAACTTGTTACACATGCCTTAGAAGTGGAATATAGTTGGTGGGGTCAACTATGTTGTAGTACATGGTAGAGTAAAAAAAAATCACTTCCTGTTACCACCGGGGGGCGCTATGAGAAAGGCAGGATATTAATATATGGGGGCGTTCAAGGCGGAACCATCATCATGTCTATAAAATTTGAAGTTGTTAGCATAAAGTAGGTGGGCGTGAGAGCCGTTGGAAAATGGATGGTAAAATCACGAAAAGTCCCAAAGTTGGTCACGCCCTAGCAGCCATGCCGTTTCACCAACAGATATTCTTTGAACAGCTTTTGATCAGCATGATCTCTAGATGATCAGGACCAAATGGGAAGTCTTTTGGGTGAAATCGCTAGGAGGAGTTCGTTAAAATACGAGGTGAGGAAATCTGTGGTAATCAAAGATTCAAATCAAAATGGCCAACTTCCTGTTAGGGTTGAACTAAGAGAGTTTTTTGTGCATCTTGGTATGCATGTGCATTACAAATTTTGTTGGCCTATGACAAATTAACCACAATCAGGAGGGCTTTTGGAAAATTGGTAGGGGGTGCTATTTCGTCATTTGGCCACGCCCGTGTCCGACCCACCAAAAGTATCGAATTTCAAATCCAGCCGGTCGAATGTGCAAAGTTTGGGTAGTTTTCGGACAAATTGGGACAAGAAAAGTGGGAATAATAATAAACAGCGCGATAACAATAGGGTCCTCGAACTTTAGTGCTCGGGCCCTAATTAATCATCAGTGTATAATGAAAGTGTGTGATCTGAACCATATCTGAATATTCCCTTCCTAAAACTCGCTGATTTAAGCGTGATGGATAGAGGTTCAATCGCCAAGGCAAATAGTGACAGGCTCAGAGGACACCCCTGATGAGTTTCTCTGCCATATGAAATACTATGATATAACTCTATTAGTATTTACAGAAGCCTTGGGTGAAAAATATAAATCCAGGATATGTTATTAGAACTATTGCAAACATTTTAAGGACCTCAAATAAATACCTCCACTCCACCCTATCGAAAGCCTTCTCTGCATCCAAAGAGACCACCACCTCAAGTCTCTCAGTGGATGCGGGGAGGAAAGGAATATTGAGAAGGCGGCGAATATTGGAGAAGGAGTGTTGATTTTTCATAAACTCTGTTTGGTCTGGTGATATAATATTCGCATGACCAATTCGAGCCATAGAGCGAACGCTTTAGACAAGATTTCATAATGTGCATTTAAAAGGGAGATAGGAGGATAGAAGCTGCAGTCAGAAGAATCTTTGATGCTTTTGCTATCACAGCTCTTGGTCTGATTCACAGTGCTGTTCAAGGACGATATTGGGGGTTGCTAACTGCCCATTTTACATCCATGATGACTAATTTCCCTTCTCATCTCCAGGTGGAAAATGATGATGGAGAGAGTATTGCATGCCCTTTTGGATGATACCAAACAAAACCATTTTTTAAATTATTTTTCAAATCCGTACATGTCCACTTTACAAAATCAGGGTTAGCAGAAGAGTGCTGCGGCGAGGTGACGGGATGTAGAAGTTCACAGAATTACATTAACATTAACCTAATGCTGGGGCGAGCCCTTCTAGTTGCGGGACTGGCGGCATCCGTGCACATGGCAACATTACTTTTTTCCCATCATAACATTAAGGAATGGCTATCATAGGCACCAAGTTATCTAGGCATTGATGCTTAGTTCTTCAGTATAAAGGACGAGCTGAAAGGGAAATTTATAGATATAACGCAGAGTGAGGACAGGATTTCCGTTAGCTAACTATACAAAACCCAAAACCAGTGAAGTTGGCACGTTATGTAAATTGTAGATAAAAACAGAATACAATGATTTGCAAATCCTTTTCAACTTATATTCAATTGAATTCACTGCAAAGACAAGATGTTTAATGTTCAAACTGAGAAACTTTGTAATTTTTGCAATTTTTTTTGCAAATAATCATTAACTTAGAATTTAAAGGCAGCAACACATTGCAAAAAAGTTGGCACAGGGGCCTTTTTACCATTGTGTTACATCGCCGTTCCTTTTAACGACACTCATTAAACGTTTGGGAACTGAGGAAACCAATTTTTGAAGCTTTTCAGGTGGAACTCTTTCCCATTCTTGCTTGATGTACAGCTTAAGTTGTTCAACAGTCCGGGGTCTCCGTTGTCGTATTTTACGCTTCATAATGCGCCACACATTTTCAATGGGAGACAGGTCTGGACTACAGGCAGGCCAGTCTAGTACCCGCACTCTTTTACTACGAAGCCATGCTGTTGTAACACGTGCAGAATGTGGCTTGGCATTGTCTTGCTGAAATAAGCAGGGGTGTCCATGAAAAAGACGTTGCTTGGATGGCAACATATGTTGCTCCAAAACCTGTATGTACCTTTCAGCATTAATGGTGCCTTCACATATGTGTAAGTTGCCCATGCCTTGGGCACTAATACACCCCATACCATCACAGATGCTGGCTTTTGAACTTTGCGCCTATAACAGTCCGGATGGTTCTTTTCCTCTTTGGTCCGGAGGACACGACGTCCACAGTTTCCAAGAACAATTTGAAATGTGGACTTGTCAGACCATAGAACACTTTTCCACTTTGCATCAGTCCATCTTAGATGAGCTTGGGCCCAGTGAAGCCGGCGGAGTTTCTGGGTGCTGTTGATAAATGGCTTTCGCTTTGCATTGTGGAGTTTTAACTTGCACTTGTAGATGTAGCGACGAACTGTAGTTACTGACAGTGGTTTTCTGAAGTGTTCCTGAGCCCATGTGGTGATGTCCTTTACACACTGATGTCAGTTTTTTATGCAGTACCGCCTGAGGGATCGAAGGTCACGGGCATTCAATGTTGGTTTTCGACCTTGTCGCTTACGTGCAGTGATTTCTCCAGATTCTCTGAACCTTTTGACGATATTACGGACCGTAGATGATGAAATCCTAAATTTCTTGCAATAGCTCGTCGAGGAATGTTGTTTTTAAACTGTTTGACAATCAGCTTACGCATTTGTTCACTAAGTGGTGACCCTCGCCCCATCCTTGTTTGTGAATGACTGAGCATTTCAGGGAAGCTGCTTTTATACCCAATCATGGCACCCACCTGTTTCCAATTAGCCTGTTCACCTGTGAGATGTTCCAAATAAGTGTTTGATGACCATTCCTCGACTCTCTCTTTTTTGCCACTTGTGCCAGCTTTTTTGAAACATGTTGCAGGCATCAAATTCCAAATGAGCTAATATTTGCAAAAAATTACAAAGTTTACCTGTTTGAACATTAAGTAACTTGTCTTTGCAGTGTATTCAACAGAATATAGGTTGAAAAGGATTTGCAAATCATTGTGTTCTGCTTTTATTTACGATTTACACAACGTGCCAGTTTCACTGGTTTTGGGTTTTGTAGATCAAAAAAAAACAGCAGGTCTTGTTCTGTTCTCGGTACCGAGTGGCATGAAAAATGTTTGAGAAGACAATTTTCCATTTAGCTAATGGGTACCAGAATATTAAAAACACACTGACACATACAACCTACAGTAGTTAATGGTTTTTATGTCATGGGGTATGTTATTACTGCTTGTTTTGTATTGACTTGATTCTGTCTCATTCTGTCAAAAGAACAAAGAATTCTTTTGGATTCTAAGTAGTGTGTTTGTTTTCAGCATTCACACTGTTTTTCATGTTGGCCATTTAACGTTTTCAGCTGTTCTACGCTATTAAACTAGTCCTCCATACTTTGTGCTATTTCAACAATTCATACATCAAAACATGCAGCTTTTTCCGGACATTATTGCTATTACTTTTCTCTTCCACACTATCTACACTCTTAGAAATATTTCACTTTTTTTGTCCGATAGAAATGCATTGAATCAGTCTTCAAACTTTTGTGCTACTTTGAACCTCTATAACTTCAGCAAACTTTCTCCTAGAGACTTCGTTCAACTTCTAGCATTAGCTAAGTTAGCTGAGTACTGTGGTTAGCATTGTTAGCACAGTTAGCATAACTGCTAACAACATTAATTATGTTAGTTAAGTAACATGGTTAGCATAGTTAGCAAAACTGCTAACAACATTAGCTAAGTTAGCTGAGTACCATGATTAGCATGGCTAGCATTGTTCTTTTATTCCTTCTTTGTTCAGCTTTCTTTCAGTTTTTTAATGAACATTCAAGTATTCTGCATAATTCAATATTATATTTTCATTGCAGCTATTCAGTGTGGCGTCAGCAAACATTCAAACATTCAAATCATTCAAACTTTATTGTATTCAAGACAGCATTGCAGTGAGGCTTCAGCTTTCAGCATTCACACTCTTCAGTAATTGCTTCTCTAGTTTTTAATTATTACAGCGCTTCCCATGTTTGCTTGCTTTTGTTTTTGTTCTTTATTATGATTTACTCACTAACTCCTTAACTCAGATGGTTAATGAACTCCTCCTTAAGTAGTTTCAAAGTTTTAAAGAGACTACATTTTTACATGTTAAAAACAATGACGCATATGTGGTCTGTCTCTGCTGGTTGCGGTTGTTCACTGATGCAACATTATACCACGCATTACACATCTACTCAAACCCAGGACGTTATATTTTTATGGCCGCAGGCAGCAGCATTGGATAAACCCACAAATGGAATTGGCAGAGCCTGAGAGTTAATTCAATACAAGTGATGTTGTATAAGTAGCAACAACATGACATAAATTTACTGAGATTTGCCTTGCACATTTGAAGCTAAATATATTGATATTTTGTATCCTGTAATGCCTCAGCAATTTCTTGGGCAAATAAATACAATTTCTGGAAAAAGTTCTCGTTAGAGTTTGGGTTTTATGTGACTGATATGCAACAACATTTGCCTTTGGCAAGCACATACCTGTTTAAGTGATTAGTTGCACCACTTCTGATTGCTTTTAGGGATGGTTGTAATGCCTCTCCTCTTTGGCATTCCTATGCCTGGCTGCCTGCCCTTACCTAATGAATCGACTATCCTCAGCCCCATTCAGTTAACTGTGGTCATTTATTTCTTTTTCATTAATTGGGATCCCTTTTCTATTTAAAGCTAAGTTCCCCCCTTCATGGGCAGGTAACCTCAGCGAGTTTCCCCTTTTGGTTTTGTGCGCTCTCTTTTTGTCATCCTGAAGTTTTGTAATGGTTTTGTAATTACCCCTTTGTTATTTAATAAAATCAAAGTCCTTGACTCCACTCCTTGCCCTGATGCCCATTTAACATCTGTGGGTGACAGGGCATGACAGAAGGCTACCTCACCCAGAGGACTCAGCAGAGACTTTCATACCAACCCACCCTGGATCACTCCTTCCCTTTTTCACCCATAGAAGCTGGGTGTTTATGTGCGCAGCAGTTGCAATTCCTGTATTTGCACACTTTCCTTCACTCCACTCCAGTTCTACCGGGCACAAGAAGGCCAATGCGCTCCCTGGTTCAGTGTTCTTTTCCCTCCTCGGCTTCAGCTGTAATTCTGGTGCCCCCTTACGGTCACAGCCATCAGTCTGGTGCACCCTCCAAACAGCCATCAGCCTGATGCCCCCAGCAGTCAGCCTGAGGCTCCAGCAGCCCCAGCAGTCAGCCTGCAGCTCCAGGGGCACCAGCAGCAAGTCTGTTGCCCCGGCAGTAAGCCTGCGGCTCCAGCAGCCAGTCCATCTCCCCTTGCGGCTCCAGCAGTAAGCCTGCAACTCCAGCAGTCAGTCTATTGCCCCCTGTGGCTCCAGCAATCAGCCTGTCACCCCAGAAGTAAGTCTGTAGCTCCAGCAGTCAGCCTTTTGTCCCAGCAGTAAACCAGCAGCTCCGGCAGTCAGTCTGTCACCCCTGCAGTAAGTCTACGGCTCCAGTAGCCATACATGTGTAACGAAACATCCTGGAGTTTGAGCTCACAATTTTCATTGATATGGCTGCAGTGCCACCTAGCACTGGCCAAGTCAAGTACTAAACTGAGCATTTATGGGAAAAATATCCATTTTTGAAGGAATATTGTGGATATAAGGGGACAAATGTTCAAAATATAAGCAGTGCCCTTCATAATTATTGGCACCCCTGGTTAACATGTGTTAAAAGCCTGAAGATAAATTACATTTTTATTGCAGAAGCATAGTCTCACACTGAAAATTGTAGAAAAATGTAACCTTCAACTAAAATGAATTTTAAGGGAAAAAAATCCCTGACGAAGAAATAATTATTTTTCATAAAATCACCTGTTCCACAATTATTGGAACCCCTAACAATTCCTAGGAAATAAATGTAATTGAAGTATTTCTGTCATATCTACAGTAGTTTACAAAGTTGATCAGAGATTCTAAGAACATTTAATTAGTAATTCATAACTTCCTGTTTCCCTGGGGTATAAATATGACGTGACACAGAGGACATTTCTCTTATCCACTCTTCAACATGGGAAAGACAAAGGAACACACCGTTCAAGTAAGGCAGATGTGTGTCTACCTTCACAAGAAAGGCAATGGCTACAAGAAAATAGCCACTCGCCTGCACCTGCCCATATCTACTGTCAGAGGAATCATTAAGAAGTTTAAAACAACTGGAACAGTGGTAAACAAGCCTGGACGAGGACCCAAGGTTATTTTGCCACCACGCACAGTGAGGAGGATGGTAAGAGAAATAAAAAGTTCTCCAAAGCTCACTGTTAAAGAATTGCAACAAATGGTAGCATCTTGGGGTCACAAAGTCTCCAAAACCACCATCAGGCACTATCTACATGCCAACAAGCTGTTTGGGAGGCATGCACAGAAAAAACCTTTTCTCACTCACAATCATAAACGCAAACGTCTGGAGTTCGCTAAGCGGTACTGGGACATCAACTGGGACCGTGTGCTTTGGCCAGATGAGACCAAGATAGAGTGTTTGTTGCCAAAAAGCTCTAAGTGGGTCTGGCGAAACACAAAAGATGAGTATGCAGAAAAGCACCTCATGCCCACTGTGAAGTATGGGGGAGGATCGGTGATGCTGAGGACCTGTTTCTCTTCCAGAGGCCCTGGGAACCTTGTTAGGGTGCATGGCATCATGAACGCTTTGAAATACCAGGACCCCAAACATGTGGCCAAATCTGCACAGAAATGGTTCACCAGACACAGAATCTAGCTCCTCCCATGGCCATCTCAGTCCCCAGACCTCAACACCATTGAAAACCTGTGGAGTGAGCTGGAGAGTGCAGAGGAGAGGACGCAGGTCGCTGGATGATTTAGAGAGCTTGTACAAAGAGAAATGGTCGAAGATCGCTCTTTCTGTATTCCCCCATCTTGTGAAACATTATAGGAGAAGATTAGGTGCTGTTTTGTTGGCAAAAGGGGGTTGTACAAAGTATTAACATCAGGGGTGCTAATAATTGTGGCACACATGATTTGATGTAAAAGAATTATTTCTTAATGTGGGATTTTTTTCTCCACTGAATAAATGCACTTGAATTAAAGGTCGGATTTTCCTCTTTTTTTCAGTGTGGTCCTATATTATTTAGAAAAAATTTATTTTGAATTTATTAGACGCTGAAGAACACATCTTAACCAGGGATGCCAATAATTATGGAGGGCGCTGTATGTTG
This sequence comes from Gymnothorax reevesii, assembly GCA_029721435.1. Taxonomy (NCBI): domain Eukaryota; kingdom Metazoa; phylum Chordata; class Actinopteri; order Anguilliformes; family Muraenidae; genus Gymnothorax; species Gymnothorax reevesii. Next base: position 78,381,202 of record CM056579.1, read on the forward strand.
CTTGTCTCTACGTTCGGGAGTGGCATGTTGAGTGTGTTCTGGAGTTTTCAGATGCATACCAGGATATCCGGGTGAACTTCATGAAACGATTGAGGACTGGACTCCTTAACTGAATCCTGTCACGATCGGTGTTGGGTACCTCTGCAGCCTGTGCTCTGTTTGATAAGCGCACCCGAACTTCAAGAGCCGAGTGCCCGCTTCTACAAGCTGTCTGCCTCAGCTGATGAGAAGATTCAACTAAATTTTTCCAAAAATTCAAACAGATTAAAGCGTCAACTGAGCGTGTCTGGATTATGAATTTACTGTGGCATGAGGTAATTCTTTGTTCTTTTGAATTAATCTGTAACAGTCCTTCATGTCCTTTATATTCTTTGTGCAAACCATGGATTATATGTACATGTACATAATGTACATGCCGAGGACCCGGAAAACAGCATCTTTACCCTTGCTCAGTAAACTATGAAGCAGTTGAGTTGAGGTATTCTTATTCATACCAGGCATAGTTCAGACATATATCATCGAGTTGTGAAAGTTTTATTACTCTGAGGTACCATCTACGTGGTCATCGACCCCCCTGAAAAAAGGGGTCTGGGGATATTTTTTGAGCTGTGACCATATTCAGAACCCTCCAAATCAATTATTTGTTGTTTCTATCAAGTTATTTTGCATGTACTCAATGATTCTTTCCTATATTACACTAAACAAGTGGAAATTCAGGTCATGGCCAAGTGGGTAGCTCACAGCGGCTGGTCAAAAAGTGAAAAATATAAATCTGGTCCAACAAAAATCCTGTTTTGAGATGCCTATAACTTTTGATTTACACCTCCTGGCCCAATTCTGACAGCAGAATCTGAAAGAGGAGGCCATAAAATCCAAACCACTTGGAGATATGACTCGAAACTTGGAGGTTTTTCATTGCTCCTATAGGTGAACATATGGGGCTCTAATTTCGTAGACCAGGCGCAGGCGCGGCGCAGGCGAAGCGCATGGGGGGTGCGCCGCGCCAACGGGGTGTGTCCAGGCGTATGTGGCAATTTCGTGCCCGGCGTAGCCTGGCGCAAGTACTCCTCTGTCCCGCCTCTGCCCCTCCTTCCAGCGCAAGTTGGCAAAGAAGGCGTGTTTGGGTATAACATAGCCGAGTCAAATCTTCACCAGTCAAATGAGCTCCTCACCTCACCTTTAATGTGTTAGAATATAGAAGGCGACCCAGCCGAGTCAAATATTGCTCACTGGCAAGAGAAACGATGGATAGCGTGTTTCTATTATTACAAACTGTAGCTGCTTAAAATTTTGGGATTAACATGCATATACAACAAAGCAAGATACGTTACACATTTATTTCCAATATGTGATCTTAACTCAGTACGAGATCATCGCAATCAGGCTGCATTCCTTTCCCCCACTAAAGACGATAAAGCATAAGTGACAATAATAGTAGCCTAGTATTAAGCCGCTTGCACACTGGACGCGAAACGAATTTTTCGCTCGACAGATTGCGTCTTGTGTCCAAAGGTCTGACAGGGTTTTAATAAATCGTCGTGTCCGACAGTCTATTATTGTTTTTAATTTCTTCAAATCTACTGACTCTTTCAGACATTAAACGTGAATGTTTGATAAGAGGGTTCAGTTCTTCAAGATGAGTACCGAGAATTTCAATCAATGTTTCTGTTTAAGCTCTGCTCAATAAAGTGAGTCGACACTGGCGCGAGACAATATACAATGCCTCCGCGTCTGACAGCCAAAAAAAGAGGACGATTAGAACAGAATGATAATGAAATAAAGAATAAAAAGAAACATTTTAACAACAGAGCATCCAATGAACACTGCGATTTATTTATTGGCGGGTCATCTTTGTTTGATATCACGTTTGTTGCTGATATGTTTTTATTCTTTATTTCGTTATAAATCTGTTCTCATATCAATACTTTTACTTTTTGCTGGCTGCTGGACATGGAGTAGGCCTAATTTGCATTTCGTGTCGGACAGTCTTGATCGTACATGCGATGATTTCTTCACTCTGTCAGTGGTCATGGAATTGATTTGCTGACGCACTATATTATCTCTGCTGTGGAAATAAAGCGTGAATCTGTTGAATCCATCTGACTAATTTTCAAAAGAAAGACCGAATGAATACTGATGTCTATCTTCAACGGAAGAAAACAGATGAATAGGCTAAAAAGACCAAGAAAAGTCGATAGCTATCAATTTGCATTTTGTGAAGGCCGAACACAAACATAGCCAAGTTTGCACGTCTAATAATTCCTGGAATACTCGGAAAAACTAGAACTTTTATGACTCTCGGACACGGAGCTATATTAAAAACCTGTCCGACTATCGCGTCTTTGCATTGACTTTGTCTGTAATCAGTCGTGCGAAAAATTCGTTTTGCGTCCAGTGTGCAAGCGGCTTTAATGAGCATAGAACGCAAGCATTCGATATATATATATATATATATATATATATATATTATACAGTTTGTGGTTGGCTGAGAAAGATGTTAAGTCGTTAGTTTGCATCACAGATTCAGTTGCGTTGATTAAGCCAGGTCAAGTTTCCATTACGCGTGGCAACCGCCTGACATCAGGACAATCGAAATAGATACTATAATTTATGTCCTTATTCAGATAGTTACATTAAATAGTGCTTCCTGTAATTTTTTCTTGCATTGAAATGTGCCTGACATTCTGTAAACCTGCCTGTGAGATTTCGGTGACGTGTGCGCACTCTGCGCCGGTCAGCCAAATTACCACTGCACGGAAATTAAACCAGGTTGGAGCTGGCGAGTTTTCTGCGCAACTCCAGCGGAGACTTTTTCTACGAAATTGTCACTGCGTCTTGATGAATATGTGACACCTCCCCCTACTACGCCGCCACACCCATCTCGGCGCACCTTCGTCTACCGAAGGCTGCGCACCTCACGAAATTACCACTGCGCGGGCTGCTCCTCGCTACGCCAGCTGCGCTGCGCCAGGAAATTAGAGCCCATGGTGTGATTTTCAGCCAAATCTGAGATGGTGCTCATGAAAACTTTTTCAGTATTGCTTGAGTTGGGCTGGAATGGCCCTCCTGAAAACTTTAAAGAGCTTTGAACATGCACTGAGCAAGTTTATGAATATAAAGGGCTGCAATTGAAAGAATTCCCATCTTCTGCCTAAAAAAAATGTATACTGAACTGCAAAAGAAACGCAAGTTCTAACTTTTGTAAATAGTTTGTTGAAATAAATTTCATTTAGCGTAAGAAATGATACCAATATCAAACCGCACACCCAAGATGGGTTTGGTAATGTTGCCGGTTATTCTTGATCACAGTGCCGAAACACGTCAAATGGAGCTTTGAGTAATTCTGATGGGCACGGAGTCAAGCTTGGTAACTATAGTAGCCGCTTCTCGAGGTTGAATCACCTGAGTGCTCTTGGATGTCATCTGATTTGCCGTCACATGATTGCTCGATTGATATGCTAGTTTACTTAAGCTCGCATTCTGAGCAGAGGCTCTGCAGCATGTAGGCTTAACATCCCTCCTCCTCCCCAGCTCCTCCTGTCATTTGTAGCATCCTGTAATCCTGTTCTTTCATGTCTAACTGTCACACATAACAATGTCTCTTCTGTCTGAGGTCATTGTTGCTTTTGGCTCTGTTCTATGGACAGGGGGTTAATAGCAGCTCCCTGCCTTCGGTTCCACACTGGACGGGCAGGGATCTCCCGAACAGAGCCATACCGCCAAACTCAATGTATGCTTCTATGTTTTAATAAATGTTCTCTTTGACAAAGTGTCCCATCAGAATTGTCACGTTTTGCCTGTTTTTCGCATAAGATGTTCGTGCTGAACGAGATCGTGCATGCTTTTCACGCCTGATTAGCCCTTTATAAGGCAGGCAGTTTAAAAGCGCTGCACACAACCAACTTGAGTGGAAGATTGCTGAGAAAAGATGCCGCGGCTAAATCAACAGGAAAGAGAGATCACCATAGGGATGGTGCATGCCGGATTAACAGCAACTGTGGTAGCGAGACACTTCAGATGTCATGTCACCACAATCACAAGACTCCTGAGAAGACATCAGCAGACGAGACTGCGTTGTGCCGACTGCTGCGTTGTGGAGGCTGACCGCTGGGGAGGAGGAAATCTGATGGTCTGGGGCGGCTGCAGCTACCACCACAGAACACGGCTGCATGTGTTTCGTCAACGTGTCACTGCCGTTGTCTACAGAGATGAAGTTCTCCAACAACACGTTCTACCGCTATTCCACGCCCAACGGCAGCTCCAGGTTTTCCAGCAGGACAATGCTCGTCCCCACACAGCATGGGTCTCTATGGACTTCCTGAGAGCTGACAACATTGCTGTACTGCCGTGGCCCTCTCTATCTACGGATATGGCACCGATCGAGCAGGTGTGGGACGAGATGGGAAGAGGAATTAACACAGCTGGTCCACCTCAAAACCTGGAGGATCTGGAGGCGCGATTGATCAGGGAATGGAATCAACTTCCACAAGACTTCTTCCAGAGGCTCGTTGACTCGATGAGACGTCGTTGTACTGCCTGTATCGAGGCCAAGGGGGGTCACATACGCTACTGATTGAAAGACTTATTCGTGTCATCTTTGCTGTTTGTGGGTACAGTGCTTTCATGTGCTTTGTTTGTTAACATGAGTATTAGTTTGACCAGAGAACATGACATATTCCATCAACAATCATTTTTCTGTTGTTTTTTACAACAAGATTAGTTGTATGTTCTCAAAATTGCAATCTATGGTCATTTGAATCCCAACTTGCATTTCTTTTGCAGTTCAGTATAGAAAATGATTTTTAACAAAAATCGCAATTTTTTGCTATTTGCCCTGCCCCCCTCATTAAAAAACAGTCTGAGCAACACAGAAAATCGATTCCAACACTCACCTGTGTGGTCACGTCATAAGTAGCACACGGTGGGCAATTGTGCGTCCAACAACGTTGGCATCCGAGTCAGATTCCGATAGTTCCTCAGAATATTCAATTGAATCTGTCCATTTTGATGAAGAAGAGTACTTTTTTATGGAAGATGTGGAAACTCAACATAAAGCTGCTTTCACACTGGATGTAAAATTATTTTTTTTGTACGACAGATTACATTCAAAGTCAATGCAAAGGCGCGAATAGTTCGCTCTTTGCATTGACTTTGAACGTACTCCGTCGTGCGATAAAAATCGTTTTGCGTCCGGTGTGAAAGCAGCCTAACACGGGATTCAGAACCATAAATCCATACAGATTCCAGCCTGAGTACTCGAGCAATGAAGACAGTTAATTGTAAGCGTCTCTGCCTGTCCCGAACTGTACAACGCTTGCCAGCCAAGTAGCGGAATGATTACTATTCTGGAGCGCGTTTCCCAAAAGCATAGTTGCTAACTAAGTTAGCAACTTACATAGTTCGTCCATTCACAGTCAACGAGCCCAACTACGTAAGTTAGCATCTGTGATTTTGGGAAACGCACCCCTGATTCTACAATTGTTTCTGTGCACTTTGTGTTCGATAACCTACTCACTTTTCAACCTTAAGCGAGTTCAATAGACCTGATGTTCGGTTACCTTACCTAACAAGACCATAATATATTAGGCTAAGTGGTGGTTGAACTCATACCTGATCTAGTCACTAGTGAAATGATAATGTTCACGGCTCTACTCATTTCTGTGCACTGTTTCATGAGCTCTCGACACAATGCGTGTAAGCCGTACGTACCTCGCAGCTTGCTGTTATTAGCCACTTAGCGAGTGAACACGCAGCGCGCAGAAATATAAGTCAGAGCCGTGAATGATATCACAACATGTGTAAACTATATCTTGCAGATTGCTATTATTAAGTAGTTAGCCAGCAAGCTGACAGTGCTCAGAAATAAATAGAGTGCCGTGAATAGTACTACTTAGCAGGCTAGATCACACCGAACAGGGAGTTGGTTGGCTCTTGAACGGGCAGTGCAGAGAAACGATTTGGGTTCCGCAAATAATGATAATAATAACAACGATATGTAAAAACATGAATACTCGTAATGTTGGCCGCATATTGCAGGTTTCAGTGACCCGGGCTTGCCTGGGCCAGCAAAGTCGCACATGTTTTGTCCATATTCTCGACATCGCTGCATCTTTCGGCCACAGAAACATTCCATGACCATATGCATGCATTCCACTGCATCCCCACACTACACATCGTTTTTCCGTTCACTCTCTGTGATTGTTGTTGGTTCATTTTTTAAAGATATTCTCCGTCCAGACTAGAGTCGTAAACTACGGCTAGACACAATCCGTGTACAACTTATGACGTCACGTAGCTGAGCTGGCCCAGCGCAAATGTTCTCGACTGAGGCAAAGGGGCATTCCCTGAAGTGGATAATTTAGCAAATAAATGTGGCCTTTTAAACAGTGCGTAAAGTACGCAATATTAAAACCGTCACTTCTTGTTCAAGATAGGTACTTTGTAGCATTTTATCACATTAAAAACAGGGTTGAATTTTATGTCCTAAGCTCTGTAACTCATAAGCATGTCCTTATTTGAAAGTGCCATAGAGGAGCCTTATTTATTTATTTATTTATTTATAGATTATTTATTTTTGAACGTGGCAGTTCGATGTTTATAATGCCTTTTGCCCAGGGCCGTTCCGTGGGGGGGTGGGATTGGTGCGAGGCCCTGCTCACGTGCACGCGCATTCATCATGTCAGGCTGCAAGCACAAAGCTGTTTGAGTTATACCCGGTGAAGTGACATGTATTTTTAGACTAAAGCAGTATATTTATAGTATGAAATTATTTCAACTATGATTTTTTTTGATATCATAATCTTTCAAAGGAAAAAACTCAACTGCACAGCACAACGATTGGCTTTTATTATCAAATCAGCTCAGCTTTCACTTTATATTGGCGTGTTGAAGTATGACAGAGCTTCACGAATTACAAGTCAACAATCACAAATACCGGGCTTACACTCACTGGTGACAATCGCTTATTCTGACTCATTTCTATGGGAGAATCTCAGATGAACAAAGGCGTAGTATGCGCTGACACCCGCGACAGTTTAACATTTGAATACGATAAAGTAGGGGAGCGCCAGTGTGAAAGTAACTCCGGACGAAAGTAATACTGCGATTAAAGGCTGATTCATACTCCAAAAGAACAGAGAAATTTGTTCTTGTTCTCGGGGCTGCGAGAACAAGAACAAATTTCTCTGTTCTTTTGGAGTATAAATCAGCCTTTACTCGCAGCCATCCGCACTACGATGCCTCATACTACGTCAGCGTGTGTAGCTCGCGCCCCACTCCAGACCCGCGAAAAATATTGAGGCGTCAAGGCTTCCTCGCGGCACGAGACCAAGAAGACTGTTTTCCACAGCGGTGAGTAAATTCAGACAAATGGGAAACTTTTTTGATTTTTAAGATTGTCTTTATCCATCCACGTGTCATATTTATGATGAAATGATAGGTCATTTAGTTTAACATTTCCCGAAGTTTGAAATGTCAGACTTTTTCCACTTTAGAAGCAATCCTCGTTCAAATGTCAGGAGTCACTGTCGGGACTGAAGGAGCAATGGTTACGTTCGTCCCCCTCTGCTAATGCGGCCGCATTTTGTGTTTAAAAGCTCAATAAAAATGTGTGTTATATTTTACCTACAGAATATGCCAAGAGTTAGGGTCAGAACTACCCAGAGAGGAATGGTTGACCTGGAGGTTTAAGCAAGGACCTTTTTTGATATCCGAAGAGGCGAGAGTATGGGCTATTTTCAGCCAAGTGTGCAATTTAGGGGTAAAAAATGTATTATCGCATTTAACCCATTTAATTCAAAATAAACACCCAGGATGTTGTGTTCTGGGGTCCTGGCCTTTGGCCAGGACAGCATTTATGGCAGAGGTGGGCAGCGAGGGCCGTATCTGTCCCTGGTTTTCACACCAACGTCTGGTCTTTAATAAGTTGATTGTCTCAATTAGCCAAACCATTTGTGAAATCTGACGTTTCATGCACATTTTTTTTAATTATCATGAAACTACAAAGACTAGTCTTGTTTCCCTTCATAAAACATTTTCCTTTGATCGAATCATTGTAAAAATCTATATTTGTGCATGCAATCAATTAACTCAATTAGTCAGGGTAATTGATAGGAATAAAAACCTGCATACACACCGGCCCGCCAGGACCGTGATTGCCCTCCCCTGATTTATGGTTTTAACAGTTTCATGTATTCCATAGTCCATAGTCATAGTTCATGTCACAGTTTTAACAGTTTCTTGTATTAGGATTACTCATTTCATTATTCATGTTTATTGTTCATGTTTTTACTTTTCCATGTTTTTTTTTTTTTGCCAGGTCTGCCAAGCCACTCCACCGCTTGTCTGCGCTCCGCCCCGTGCCTTCGTTGTTGCACATTTCAGAGCTCTGGTTGGCTTTGGTATTTCCCCCTTCCTTCTGTGCTGTGCTGATTGGGGGCTGTCTAAGCTTAATTGGCAATTAACTGTTTTTAAGTTACTAACATTTACTAACATTCACTGGGTGGTGTAATTCTTAGATAGGCACATTACTAATATTACTAATTTAGACAGGGAGTTTATTGTCATGATTCCTGCTTTGCTATTTCAAGATCTTGCTGTGCTTTTCTGTTCTGAACATTCATGCTGCTTTCAAACTGCATACTTAATTGGTACTTAAGCTGAGCACGCTCATTCTCTTAATGAGCAAATCTTGTCATCCAATCTCTGTCCACGTCTCATGATCTTGCCATGCCTCTTGTTTCTCCCTCTCCAGGTGTTGCCTCTCATGTCTTGATTTCTTACTCTTTATCTGGATGCGGTGGAAGTTGGCTGGCAGACAGTGTCTCAAGCTCATGTTTGCAAGTCTCGGTTCAAGTTCGTGGTCCATTGCCAAGTCTTGTGTTCAAAATCATAGTTCTTGTCTTGTATATAGTGTTTTGTTTTTCTAGTCTAGTCATTGACATTCTTAGTCTTATTTCTGTTCATGGTTATCTCCCTGGAGTTTCCAGTGGCTTTTGTTTTTGTCGTTTTTCTGATCTTTAGTTTTTAAGGTCTGTGAAGCTCACCTTAGTTTGTATTTTGCAACCCTTTGGGCCGAGTTTTTTGTTGGCCCTCGTGCCTGTTTGCTTTTGTTTTAATAAATTCCTTATTCACCTCGCTCTTGGTGTCTACCTGATCTCGCATCACAGGAAGCTATTTAGTATGTTTAAGTGCAGTTTTTTCTAGTTTAAAAAAAGTTTGACCACATTTGAGGGGAAAAAACAAAATAGATTTTTATGGTCAAAATGTCCATTTTGTTAGCCGTCTCAATTGGGGTCACTTTTTTACTCAAGTTGATTTTCTTTTTTTTTTTTCTTTTTTTCCCCCGTGAGAAATCTTATCATTTACAAAACCTATGTTTCTTTGTATTTTAGGTCTCGAAGACAAATCTGTCTCTTCCTAGTTTTCCCTCTAGAAGTATTAATCAAAAGCTATGTTGCAACTTAGACAATGACTGAACTTTCTTGTTACCATCACATCTGAGGACAGTAATTAACGTTGCCTCCAATAGGTGTCACTGGTTTTCTTTTTTAAATACCAGGATGCAAGGAATCTGTTTTGGCTGCATTTTAGAATTTGAAGCAGCTGTGGGAGGAAGAGACAGCTCTGTAAATTTTTCCTAATTGCGTGTCTCAAATTGCATGCCTTTTGTTACAAAATAATTATTCCAGGTAGAAACTGAAAGAGTAACCTGTAATAGTGCAACGGCTCCAGATTGCCATAATTAAGGCACGTTTGTGTGTGGACAGGTGACCACAGTACCCTGAAAAACTTTTGGTTGTGTCTTTTTTATTACCATTGAGTGACAAGAAAAATGGGTAACATGAAAGACAGGTATGAGGCCTCTTATTTTCCACTCTCAGGCATACAGAGCAGAGATAGGAAGACTGACCTGCAGAAAAGAGCAGTGTTCATACCTCCCTTTCACAGCATTGAAACCACACCACCACTCTGATCGATGTCGCCTATGTCAGCTGTTAGACCACCTTTTAGTACTGCAGAAATTAGCAGTTTTTGATTGAAATTTTGAAAATAAATCAGTCCATAAGTCTACAAATAGATGTGACTATGGGGGCAGCCATAAAAAAAAATAAAATAAAAAAAAGCTGCTGATCATATGGTAAGGATGTGGCAGACCTAGAAAGCATGATTAATACACTGCTCAAAAAAAGTAAATGGGAACACTAAAATAATGCATCCTAGATCTGAGTGAAATCTTATTAAATACTTTGTTCATTATATAGTTGAATGTGCGAACAACAAATCACAAAAATAATCAAGGGAAATCAAATTTATTAACCCATGGAGGTCTGGATTTGGAGTTACTCAAAAGTTTAAAAAAAAAAAACCTCCTTCTTGCCACAGCTCACATTGATGTGCCATCCTGGATGAGCTGCACTACCTGAGCCACTTGTGCGGGTTGTAGAGCCCGTCTCATGCTACTACTAGACTGAAAGCACCGCCAGCATTCAAAAGTGACCAAAACATCAGTCGGAAAGTATAGGAACTGAGTCTGTGATCACCACCTGCAGAACCACTCATTTATTGGGGGTGTCTTGCTAATTACCTATAATTTCCACCTGTTGACTATTCCATTTGCACAACAGCATGTGAAATTGATTGTCAATCAGTATTGCTTCCTAAGTAGACAGTTTGATTTCACAGAACTGTGATTGACTTGGAGTTACATTGTGTTGTTTAAGTGTTCCCTTTATTTTTTAAGCAGTGTATTAGATGGAAACTTGAACGTCAAATTGTTTGTGGCCACCAGTGATGACATGTCTGATATGGAGTCTAGTCTAAATAATATGTCAATCCAATCAGTAAAGGGAACCCTCAAAATGCACCAAAGTGATGATACATCCCCAGGTTGCTTCAGACATCGCACACTGTCATGTCACTGTAATGGGTCATGTGGTGTATGTACCTGCCATTCACCTGAACAGATACAGCTTCCAATAATTCCAAAGCGCAAACAAACCAACAGCACATTAGATAAGATTGAAGCTCAGCTTAGCGCAATACAGAGGAATCTGTTTGAGAAGTGTTTGTTAGACGGGTGTGATGTGGTGTAAGACATTTTCACTTTGTCTCCAGAAGATCACAAGGAGTCCATCCTGTGGAAGGCTTGGCAAAGTAAGCGAGGCAACAGTCTCAGCAGTGTAGTCAGTGAGCAGACACAGGCACTGGGCAAAGACAAAGAGCCAAGTGATTTAAGACTGGAGGAACAGTGTTTCTATGCAGTCGTTTTCACACGAGGGAAAACACGCTCATTCTATATTAGGAGGCTTAATGATGAGAAAAATATCAAAATAAAATCCCCAGAACGTGTTGGCAGCCGTTCCCAGTACACCTACAACTGGCCAAGGAGAAATGATGTTTTAACAGTTGAAAGGAAGTTCACAATCGATAAGGTGATATTTGACGGCCTTCCTCCTTTCACCCTTGATAAGAAAGGGTCAAAACTAACTCAAATGATGCTTACAATGGGAGCGAATGATTGAACCCTCCAGCAGTGTTGTGGTGGATTAGATGGAGGGGGCTGTAGTATTTAAAGAAAGTTTTATGCATTGTGAAGCCCCACCCCCCACAATTCTCTGAAAGAAATTGAAAAAGATTCAATGTTGGAAACGTCTTTTAAAAAATAAAATTGTCATATGAAACCATCAACTTTTGTTCATTTTATGTGTGTTCTCTTTTGTTACCTTATAGGTCCTTTTTGTTACTCTGCAGATATTAAGCCTTTTCCCCTTAAATCTTTTTTTTTAAAAAACACTTTATAAACAAAGTAAAGTGCATCTGAAACCATATAACCTCAAAAAGTTGGTTAAAATTTCAATATTAATGGTATTTTGACAAAAAAAATGGTAACAAGAAAGACATGTCTTTCATGTTACTGCGGCAACATGAAAGACAACATGAAAAATTAAAAAATGCATTTTCTCATAATTAAAGATAGTTCTTGCATTGCAGCTTTGTAGAATCCTTAGAAATTCACCAAGACAACAAAATCAGGCCAAATTATGGGGAAAAAATGCATATGATTTGATGCGTGTCTTTCATGTTACTTGCACACTTGGCTGAAAATCGCCCGTATGAGGAAGGCAGCAGAGGTGCATGGCATTTCTCATGTCACCCTGTTCAGGTACTGCAAGAGGAGGGCAGAGGCAATAGGGCAGCAGACCAGGGCCCCGGGGTACAGGGCTCACAACTAAGTCTTCACAGAAGAACAGGAGAAGAGACTGCAGGCATATATAAAGAGAGCAGCTGATATATATATATATATATTTTCGCCTAAGTCCTTAAGAGGTGGGAGTAACACCGCAGACAGAGCTGCACCACTACCGCCATATAGCAAGCACCTCTGCTCCGGATCTGCCCCGGCTCTGAGCCGGATCAGCTGGAGCCGGGTCAGATCCGGAGCGGAGGTGCTTGCTATCTGGAAATTAAGCTCTTTATTTAATGTTGTTTTAGGTGCGAAAGTTTGCATATGAGCTGGCCGAAAATATCGGCCTCAAAACTCCATGTTTATGGAAGATAAACCAGATGGCCGGGAAGGATTGGCTCACCTCCTTCCTCGAGTGCAACAAAACCCTGTCCATCTGTAGAGCTCAAGCCACTAGCATGTCCCGTTCCACCGGCTTCAACAAGACGAACGTGACAGCGTTTTTTAACAACCTAAAGGCTGTCCTCACCTGCTATAATTTTGAAGAAAATGACATCTGGAACATGGATGAAACAGGTAAAAATTTATATTTAGATAAATTTAAAAGCAACACTGATTTGCAACGGCAATAATTCATTTTATTTATTATTTCAGGTACTACAACAGTTGAAGTGCCAGACAAAATCATTGCCACCAAGGGGCAGCACCAGGTCGGTGCTGTGACCTCTGGGCAAAGAAGGATATTGCTGACTGTTGTCTTTGCTGCCAATGTACAAGGCAACTTTGTTCCCCCTTACTTTACCTTCCCAAGAAAGAAGTTCCATGACCACTTCATCCGGGATGGTCCCCCTGGCTGCAATGGTTCTGCCAATGGATCGGGGTGGATGGAGGAGACAGATTTCTTGGGCTTTTTACAGCACTTTGCAAGACACACCCACGTGACCCTGGAGTCAAAGTTGCTGCTACTCTTAGATAATCATGCATCACACCTATCTGTGGTAGCTATTGACTATGTTAGCTGTTATTCACATGGCATTCCACCCCACTGCTCCCACCGTCTTCAGCCAATAGACCGAAGCGTTTTTGGCCCTCTTAAGCACTACATTAACAGTGCAGCAGACAATTGGATGTGAATGAACCCTGGAAGAACTTTGACCATCTACTACATCCCAAGTCCTGTGACAAAAGCTCTGCCTCAAGCTGCGACACCAAGCAGCATTTCATCTGGGTTCAAGTGTACCGGTATCTGGCCCTTGAATCCAGATATTTTCAGTGAGATAGACTTTGCTCCAGCTTTTGAGACCGACCATCCTGCACCAGCACCAGCTCCATCCCCAGTGCCAGTGCCAGTGCCAGCTCCATCACCAGTGCCCTCTTCATCACCAGCACCAGCTCCATCACCAGTGCCCTCTTCATCACCAGCACCAGCTCCATGACCAGCGTCAGCTCCATCACCAGCGCCCCCTTCATCACCAGCGTCTGCTCCCTTAAGACATCACCCAGATAGCAAGCTCCTCTGCTCCGGATCTGCCCCGGCTCTGAGCCGGATCAGCTGGAGTCAGCACAGAGCTGGGGCAGATCCAGAGCGGAGGTGCTTGCTAGCTGGGCACCAACCTAGCCAGAGTCCATTTGAGCTGCATCCCCATGAGTCTCCCATTCCGGTAGATGGTGAGAGTTTGTGTCTGTATGTCTTTAAATGTGCATCTTGAGCCTTGCCAATTATTTTTTTAGTATTATCTATCCAGGTATGCTAGTGGTTCCAGGAACATCTAGTGGGATGCCAATACAGAGGTTCAGCCCAGAAAAGGTTCGCCCATATCCAAAGGCTGGCTCAAGGAAAGAAAATAAAAGGAGAGGCAGAAAGAGATGAGTATAGTGTCATTTTTTAACTTGTCTTGATTCTTTTGCTTGTATAATAACAAGTTGATTCTGACTATAATCTCATTGAATGTTGCAGGTCAACAGCAATACTGACTGACACCTCAGTGAAAGCTGCTTTGGAGGAGGAGAGTCAGCAGAAGGGCAAGAAAAAACAGTCCCCTTCAAAACTTCCAAAGAAAAAGAGGCTTAGTGGACACACTGCAACCACAGTTTCTCAGGGCAATGATGAGGAATGTCTTGTTTGTGGGGAGACATTTGCCTCATCTTTGCCTGAAGAAGTGCGGGTGTGGTGCATCTTTTGTCTGCTGTGAACGCATGAGGCACGCACTGAGGGTGCCACTCATTATACCTGTCACAACTGTGATAACGAGTAATTTCATCCCAGATAGCAAGCTCCTCCGCTCCGGATCTTCCCCGGCTCTGAGCCGGATCAGCTGGAGTCGGCACAGAGCCGGGGCAGATCCGGAGCGGAGGTGCGTGCCATCTGGGTTATGTCCTGTCTTTATGTCATCTTTATGTTAGATATTGCACTCGTGAGGTAATTGCACAGAAATGCACATTTCGGAAGTTTTAACTGACCCAATTATCACTGTACAGGAATTCTTTCCAAGGTAATAGCCAGTTTTGTTTTCTTCCCATAAATTTGACATTCGGTTGTGCCTCTATGAAATATTACCAGCAGTATTAACTGGTAACAGTGGCATTCATACAGTGTTTTTCGCAGTAACCCAAATATTACAGGTGGTATTAACTCCTAGCAGTGGTATTCGTACAATGTTTTTTGCAGTAACCCTGTTACTGACCGCGCTGCCACACACTTGTATTTGTGCCTTTGCAGCTGACATGGTTTAGTTGTGGTGCGCACCAGAAAATGGGGCTCCCCCTAAAGCCAGTCTGTAGGTCACGGCCACTTTGTCGGAGTACCCATGCCTAAAGATTATCGTCCTTACCTCTCTCTTTGCAGTAATGTAACTTTTTTTTTTTTTAATTCATGTAACGCTTGTAGTCATTGCCCAGGCAGGGTATAAGCTTCGATATTTACATATCTTAACCAAATCTGAATTTACAGCTTTTAATCGCAGTTCTTAACTTAATTTCAGTAGTTTCAAAAATCTCTGTTGTTTTCTTTACCTCATGCAGGCCAATAATTTGACCCTTCTGAAACAAAACAACAACACAATTTCCATGGCCGCAGGATATGACCTGACATCGTTGCTTAAAAATGAGAAGCTACTAACTGCATCAGTTTAGGTTTAAATAACTTGTTACCAGCCGAAACATATTAATCACTGCATTAATTATCCAATGGAGTGCTCTTACCTTCTTGTTTAGTTAAATCCAAGAGGTGACTTTTTTGGCGGGGCAGTGTACGAACTCAGGACATGAAATAATTTGCTTCATTTAAACTGTTAGTATTTTTTATTTATTTAAATTTCTTTTTGATTTGTATAAAGTGTTTTAATCACGTTTGTACCAGTGCAATTAAATTTCACGTGACATTCCAGTCTTTTTCAGTCAGGCTTGTTAAATCTTCTGAGGGCTAGTGACTTTTCTCTCTGGCTAGTGGCAAAAAATGGGAAGATGCAGCTTTGCCGACAAATCAAATTAATGAAACTAATGTAGTAATTCTCACTTTTACCTGGCCAAAGACTCGGAATAAATGAAAATGACTATTCTCGTTTAACCCTTGTGTGATGTGAGGGTCTTTTGGACCCATTTTCAATCTTTACTAAAATAAAATCATACAAGTAATACTTTTTTCAACCTGAAACTCTGTGTCCTTGGCTTATTTTATGTGAAGAACAAAAAGGATAACTTTTTTGGGGGGAGCCCCCACTCTACACCCCCCCTCCACATTTACATCACACAGAGGATGTTTGGGTCCAAAGGACTGCAATGTAAAACAATAGGGCAGTAGTCTACTCTACAGCTTGAGTGTGAACATTGGAATAGGACCAAAAACATTGCTGCATGCCTTTACCTGCCTTCCTTCTACCAGAGACTATAATACCTGAACAATGGGTGGAGTGGGGGATATATTGTCCCCAACAAAACCTGACCCAAGGAGGTGGGGCTTCGCTACCACGCCTTTACGCTACACGAATCCTACAACCCAGTCCCTGTGTATGCCAGAGACATGATGCATGCACCAGGGGGTTCACAGGAACAGCCCCGAGTGCACTGTACTGTCCCACAACCACCCTTGATCCAAGGGGGCGGGGCTTCGCTACCACGCCATTACGCAACAGGAATCCCACAATCAAGCCATTGTGCGTCCCAGAGACATGATGGGTGGATTGTGGGGTTCACAGGGACAGCCCTGAGCGCACCTTACTGTCCTCAATCACCCTTAACCTAAGGAGGCGGGGCTATGCTACATGCCACAGGCAACACGAATCCCACAAGTGCTGAGTTGTGGGATTCGTGGCGTGCACGATGGCAAAACTCCACCCCCCAAGGTCAGAGTCATCATTGGGAGGGTCAGTGATGTCACAGCAACCCACCAGTAACCTTCCAGTGAAGACAGTGTGTCTCTAGCCCACACAGAGGCTGAGAAGTGGGGCTGGTGGCATGGATGAAAGCGTTTTGAATAGGCTCCGCCCCCTCAGATTGGAGCAAGCTTGTGGTAGGTCACTGACCTAAAGGACATCCTCAAGTTCCCTCTGGTGAAAACGGAATGTCTCTAGCCACCACAGGGGCTGAGTTATGGGCTGAAACCCCGACCCCTTAACACCCCGAGGATGCAGAAAATCCGAACACCACACAAGGGTTAACAGATGTCTGGCAACCATACTCTATATGCTTTTGCTGCCAAAGTACTGGCAACTTTTTTTTCTCCCTCTTCCCTCTGAACAATTTCATTGACAAAGTGGTTTCACTGCATTTTATCTGAAACATAAGTTTGCTTGGCTCAATAAGTGACGATTTGTGTTGGTTGGGATAGAATATTGTAACGCCCCTTGTAATGCTTCGCCCCCTCTGGGGTGAGAGCCTAGCTCCGCCCCTGCCAAAGTCAACATATATTGGGATGATTTAGCACCTGATGTTGACAGAGCACACACGAAAGTAGTAAATCGCCCCAAAAATTTTTCGGTCTGTAACGTTATCTTTTAAAATGACGTTCCATGTGAAAAATGTTACTTTCGTACCAGCTCTCCCCTATATTTTCTCATACTGGTCAGTCACAAACGCTCTGCTGCAGTATACCTTTAAACAGTGCCGGGCGGTGGACGGAAAACTGGGGGCGGAAAACATCCCTTGAAACAGATGAGATTAGTGACCCTATTTTAATCATTGTTCTTATAGGCCTAATGAAATGTAATCTCGTATAGTGAAATGTGTAGGCGAGTGAATAATAAATTCTATAAAATGTTTAATTCACATGCCTTAATAGGCAACTCTTCACGAAAAACCATTGTGGATTTTCTGTGTTAAATTTTGTCACATCCTAATCAAGTTGTCAAACCTGTGCGTAATGATTATTTAATTGAAAATGATTGATATGCGCTCTTTTTTGCGTTCAACAAGTGCGTTTGATTTCTTGTCTTAACAAAAGCAATTAGCTACACCTGAGAGGGGAGACTTCAAGTGTCTTTACCAGGAAAATTGACTGAAAACTGATCAAGACTAATAAGCAGTTTAAAGACATATTTTTCTCCCTCCTTGTTCTCTGTTCACTGCCTGCCACTGACTTTAAAACATCAGATTCCAGCTCACCATTCATTGATTAGGTGATGGTCACTTTCCTTGCCTTTTAGGCTGTAAACTCAGCAATTAAATCCTTATAATCCAGCCTGGATGCAACGTCTCTCCTGTGACATGGAGGTCCGAAAATAGTTTTAAATTAGTTTTAACTTCGAAAAGCTTCTATTACCCTGATACCAATTATTGATATCCTCAATAAGACCCTGAGAGCAATCTCACAGCTGGGAAAGGCGATTGAGCAGCGAGACAGAGCATGTAACGTATGACGACATAAAATGAAAAATAAAAAAATCTGGGCAAGTTTTTATGGAGATGAAATGGTAAATAATGAAACTGACAGAGAATTGTCATTTTAGGAGCATGATGAGTCAAGTGCAGTGATGCAAAATTTGGAGGGGAGAGCTGCCTTGATTGTAACGCGTCACAATTGTAACGTGATCGTTTTCTCTTGATTGGTCAATGCGGTCGCGATGTCATCACATCAGCATGTGGCGGGTACCGTAATGCACATGCCCGGGAAGTTGCAAGTCTTTTCATCCATGCTGCAGGGAGATAATGCCAGATAAGTTGGTTTCCACAAAGTAAGTAAAAATTCACTCCCATAGTATTTTTTGACTACAGATTTTTTCTTTAATATTACGGACCTAAAATCCGTTTGGGTGTCTGTATGTATACGTTTGTTACTAGTTTGCATCATTTTAACACATGATGATTGCTAGGTCCGTTCTGTAAGCAACGCCAAATGAACGGTGCGCTGAGCGGCACAGTTGTAACACATTACATTTGAGACAACGGCAGACATTTGCAAGCACAGCTCAAATAATTTTGCTCTTTGTTTGCTTTTTTGTTTGTTTCACAGAATCTCCCCTCAAAAATGCACATTTTAGAAAGTGCAGTAGATGCTGAATGGCACATATTATGTTCTTTGCACTGAGATGTAGGCTTGGTCCCACCTTGAAATTTAATAAGCTAACCTATTTGGTTCTGTTTGTATGCAAATGTTATTGTAGCCTATTTTGGATTTTTGCAATAAAAGTGTAAAATACAAGTATACTGTTTTTCTAGAGCATAGACTGTAAAAAAAAGTAGTGATTTGGGGTGTTGCTCAATGCATTTTCCAATCAAGGAACTCGCAAAAACGCTCCAACTGGTACATCTGGTAAGTTTTAATATAATACAATATTTTTGATGGGACATTCTTATCACATTATTGGTGTTAAAGAAACGTTAAACAGTTCCCTGAATGAAATATAATTGATTTGACCTGAAAATAATTAGTTTAATGCTACTTTTTAGCAGTTTTACAATTGTAACTCCTGCGGTTACAATTAAGACTCAAATGCGTTTTAGTTGTACCACCGGACAGAGTCCGCTTTCAGTTATATTACTCAAGACCTGTTTTATCATTTGAAAAACTTTAAATGGTTTATGATTGCAGACGTGTTGGTGTTTTGCCTGAAAATATTATATAAGTAGATAAAACGATCTCGTAATAGAGTGAAAAGTGAAAAACGTTACAATTGAAGCGGCTCTCCTCTATTAATTTATAAAAAAAATTTTTAAAAATTCCCACACCAGCCGCGAGGCCCCCTAAAGGCGCGAGGCCCTGTGCTGTTGCACACTTCGCACAGCCCATGCGACGGCTCTGGTTTTGCCATTACGAGAAGCTGGCGCCTCTGTTTTCAGCGAAACGATGACGTCACGGCACATTTTGCGACTTCCTCAGGCATTGGACTCTATAAATATAGACATTATCGCCACCTACTGTCAGAAAATTGGAAATTTGAGCATTTGTGGTTATTTTAATGTTTTCGCGCAGACGCAAATAGTTCGTTAAGCGAGGTCTTGTGGACAGACGTTTTTTTATTCCTTTTAAATGGAGGGAGTAAGATATCAGTTTGGTAGACAATCCGTGTACGAGTGGAAAGGGCCTGAAAATACGCATAACGTCGCAAGTTGTTTTCTTCATGAAGACTGCTGCTCTCGCCAGAATGTCAGATGAAGGTGTGTGTGTTCACGCGGCTTTTGCGATTTTAAAATTGTATCACTCAGGGATTACATCGCTAATGAAGTTAATTGTTCAGTCCTACAATAAATTGTATATTTTACTCCTTTAGTGATGATGATAATAATAATAATAATAATAATAAGTGTAAAATATTGCATGTGCGGTTTTTTAGGTCGCCTGAGACGAAGTCTCAGTGACTTATTCTAATTGCCTTTTGTCCGTCGTCGTCAGTCGTGCGTCCTCTGTCGTGTGTTCGTAACAACTTACATTTTCGACTTCTTCTCAGAAACCGCTCATCCGAATTCCGTAAAATTTTGCAGGAACCTTCATTTGTCAAATATGCACCAAAATTCTGAATTATATGGTGCCCGCCCCCAGGGGCTCTGAGAGGCGGGGCTAAAACTGGTTAATACATTTTCGACTTCTCAGAAACCGCTGATCAGATTTCAATACAATTTTGCAGGAACCTTCCTCAGTCAAATGCACCAAATTGTGAATTATGTGGTGCCCAACCCCAGGATCTCTGAGGGGAGGGGCTAAAAGTGGTCAATACATTTTCCACTTCTTCTCAGAAACCACTGATCCAATTTCAATAAAATAGAGCAGGAACCTTCATTGATCAAATATGCACCAAAATTGTGAGTTATATGGTGCCCACCCCCAGGTGCTCTGAGGGACGTGGCTAAAAGTGGTCAAATTGGCTGAAATTTTTTGAATCTTCTTCTCCAGACAGATATGCGGGAAAAACAATACTCATCATAGATCGAAGGCTGTTGAGGTTCTTTATCAAAATTGTGAACTTCATGACCTTCAAGCTCCATGTTTGCCCCTGGGGAGGTGGTGAAATTCACTATAGTTTATATAGGAAAATTATACTTTTGGGTATATTTTGTTCATTTTCTACTGGAAATCATTCAAACTTGATTGGCATTATAACCATGACATGACAGTTACTATGACATTTTTGACCCTGTCGCTTCCCAAGGGGCTTAGGGGTGGAGCCCAAATGGTGTCATATTGCCAAAAATTTCAACAATCTTCTTCTCCAGACTGTGATAGGCTGTTCATAGATGGAAGGGTCTTGAGGTGCTTTATCAAAATTGTTAATTTCATGACCACCAGGCTCCATGTTTGCCCCTGGGGAGAGGGTGAACTTTACTATACTTTATATAGGAAAATTACACTTTTAGGTGTATTTAGTTCATTGACATCAATAACATAAGTTTTTATACAACACAGGTGACCATTACGGCCCATGGGCCTCTTGTTTTAAATTATTTATTTATTTATTTATTATCCTCATGTGCTTGTTGTTTGGGAAACTCCGACCAGCTTATTGTCCATTTGTAACTCTCTGACACGTTTGGATAAAATGGAAGTGTAAACGAAAGTTCAATCATGAGACGTAGGATTCTCAAGCAATTACGCTTACCCAATCAGTGCCTTCGGTCTTCTTTATATATGCTTCTGACATGTTCCTGTCTGCTGTTGCACAGATTCTGCATCACCCACCGCCTCCCCGCCACCACCAACTTCTGACACCGGGCTCTTCAGCATCTACTTCATCCGTATGACCCTTATATCTAATGGGGGATGGCTTTGCCCCTCCCTGCTACCCTGGCAGATCAGCGCCCCACCTCGCTTGAGGGTCCTCGAGGACGTAGTTATCGCTAAATACTGAATTTCTTTCATGTCATTGCATTGTTAAGAAATCTCCTTTCCTTACATCTGAAGTCCTTGTGATTGAAATGGTTGTGAACTGACAGCCATGTTAACACTTGCTTACTTCATTAAGGTCAGACTGCTGCCTGCCTGTCCCAGCGCTCTGGAGAGGAGTCTCCCCTAAGCCAGCGGTTCAAAGACTCTAGCCTGGAGAAACAGAATAGGAGGTTTTTCATATAGCCCCTGCGCTTCACCGTCACCCAAGGTATCCACTAAAATGAAGGAATGTTAGAAATGTCTTAGCACTGGGTCATTATGCAGCTGGGGATGCATTGGTGTGTTCTCGTGCTGGGTGATACAGTCTCACATTTCGGTCGGTGATGAATAGTCTCACCGGCACATGCATTAAATGGAATCATACATGGAGAGTGAGAAATATGGGCTTCACACACACTCTCTGTCTTCAAGAGCAGGCTGAAGCGGTACCTTTTTAGCCAAGCCTATGCTTATTTAACATATAATTGGTGATATATATTTATTGGGTTCTGGTGAGACAAACTACAAACTAGATTCAGGGTAGGTTCACATGTTTTTGGAAGCCAGTGTTGAAGGTGTCATCTCACGCCTTGTTCATTACTCGGGCCAGTAGGCCATGGGTCTAAGTTTTGGCTCCGTTCTTCTTTTTACTCGGGCGAGTAGCCCACGAGTTAAAGTTTCGGCTCCGTTCTTCTTCTTATTCTTTTTTCCTCGGGGTCGCGATTGTCCTGCTCATGCACTGAAAAAAGTGATTTTGACCCCTAGTAAATGTTCCATATATTAATTAAGCATATTTTAATAGAAATAGATGTGTTATTTAACACTACTTAAAAAATATAAGGTATTTCAAATAGTCAACATAATAAAAATATCTAGCTTCAGATAAAAATATTTTGTGCAACCACTTACCTTAAAAAAATTATATTCATTTAACAAAACATTTTTTTCAGTGTGTGTGCGCCGTTTTGCAATTGGCCCAGGCCTACACCCGGCCGGAGTACAGGCTCTGAGGCAGCCTGGTGCCCGTGCCTCGTTGCGCTTGCGCTTGCGCTACAAGTGAGGCCCTGGTATCAATGACTCAATGGCTGCCTCCAGTGAAGTAAATCCAAGATGGCGGACCAGGTAGGTTTATCATTGAAATGTCTTCGTTTTCATATTTCTAGGAGGTGTCATGAAACGTCATTGTGGTCATTAATACATTTCGATATAGGCTACCATGTTGATTACCGATCTCTATAAATTTTTAGAACAAAGGGATAATTTTATTTTGGCATGTGTACTTGCCGACAGTGGCGTTGCCAGCGGCGGTGCTGAGACACGTCCCTTTTTGACTGCAATTAGTAGTTCTCAATCATTTTCATGTATTGACGCGTTTTCCAATTACTGTAATTGGCAGCCGAAGACACGGTTTCTCTCCGTATGCGATCTAACAGCGATTAAATCATGGGCTAAATTCAGTCCAGTTGCAGAACAGGAACCGAGAACTGGGTTGCACAAAACTTCCGTTTAAAACAATCATTAGTCCGGACCTGTTCTCAGTCATTTTCATAATTAACAGAAGCTTCACTCCGAGAGCACTCCACAGTTAACCGGTGCGGCTTGTTCTCCCCGATAGGAACAGGTCAGTCGCAAAAGAGCAACGAAATGAGGTTCGGCTTTCCTACACTGTTATAAACGGACTGAATTTAACCGTTAAATTAACGCATTTTCTCCTTGTCATAATAACTGTAAGAGGAGTCCTTCGAGCATTTAACCGTGGTTTACACTGAACATGCACTGAACTCTGTGGTAAACTTACTGTAAAAGTACAGATAAAATAACTGGCAAAAAGGTGCCAGTAAAATTACCTGGCAAAAAGGCTTTAGTTTATTCGTTTATTATCAACACTGTATTGGCGGAAACTGAAACTGGCGCGGTTTCATTTTCATACTTTTGTTTTGAGACTTCTACATCGATCCCACTTGGGGCAACACGCAAAATCATCCTCTTATCCATTGTGTCTGGGCAAAGACGGATTAAATGAAGACAAGTAGGTAGGAACACTTTCGAATAAAGTTGTTCCGATCTTAAAAGCATAGGCCTACATATAAATTCATATGTGCATATAACGACTAGTTTCTCCCAGGTATAGACCTGAGTCAGACTCACAGGCACAGCTGGATGCGAACCCTTTTTTTTGAACGAAACGAAAACGTAGGTAACTGAGCGATAATATAAAGGTAAGGCAATCGCAGAGCTTATTCTTCGGCTTTGTCAAATAATGGAGTGTAAATATTGTTGATTTACAATTCTTTATTCGTGCCATTTTTTTAAGATGTGAAAAGATGAAGAAGAACATGGAAAACAAGTCCCCCACCCCCCAAAAAATAAAAAATAAAAAAAATTTGTCAGCACCCATGTGTACTGTTTAGGCTCCATGTGCCTCATTGGACATTTATACATACATAAGATGGCAGAGCAATTCTGCCGTGTACACTTTGGTCCAGCCAATGACGTTGTCCCCTCTAGTTTTATATATCTGAGCGCATGACGACCTTTAGGGAACATGATGACCGTTTACGAAAGGGCCAACCGCTACGCGGCCGCACCCATCTCGGTGCACCTCCGCCTACCAAATTGCCAAAGAGGCTGTGCACGGTGTTGCACCGCAGGAAATTACCGCTGCACGGGCAGCACCGGACGAAATTACCACTGCGTGAGCTGCGCCATCCTGCTCTGCGCCAAGAAATTAGAGCCCTATAGAGCTGCTTTCACACCGAACGCGAAACTGATTTTTCGCAGGGCAGATTACATTCAAAGTCAATGCAAAGACGCGAATACAGGCATTTCTTATTTGCGTCTTCGCGTGGACTTGTAATGTAATCTGTCCTGCATTCTTCTTACCACCTGTCTTCAGTCGAGTTCGAGTCCTTCAAAACCGGGACTGGAGTCCAGCAGCATAGCCTATATATAAATATTACACAAACGCGCGCGCATACCGGCACTGAATAAAAATTCTTTCTTTGCTGCATTACAGGGGGAGAGATATCCGTCGCGACGTGGAAGAAAATCTTGCGTGGCCTGACGCGGACAGGAACTTCAGCAGGAAGTCTATAAACACCGCACAGCAGTATTTGTGTGGTGTTTCGCCCACAGTAAAGACTGTTTTCTAAGTTTTGATTCATGATTTTGTATTTTTGAATCGATGCTATGCTATAAAAAGTTTCGTATTCTTCTTTCTCTGAATGACATTTTCTGTCAATCCAGTAAAATTACAATTACAGGCCTATGTGAATCCTGTCCTTTTCCTTGTAATCTCTCTCATAACTCCGCAAAATTGAAATTCGTATACAAGTCAAATTGAAAAAAGTGCAGCTTTGTGCATTTCCAATCATTCCCATCAAGCCCTGAGCCATAGTTTGCACCACAGACTCCACTGTTTAATTGACAACATGACTAAGACTGTCCAGTTCATGGTCACTGAAACAAGGACTTGTCGTTCTGATCACACTAACATGTTCATTGACATAAATATTTACTTCTAAGAGGCAAACTGGATTTTGAGAGTTATGTGCTCTAGCAGGTAATCCACTTTGTGATACGGTTTTGTCTTGAGAATTGCACTTTATGTTTTGCTAATGTTGCGGATGATTGTGGAAATTAGCCAAAGCAACTGAGAAAAACTGTCACCCATAGACCCAGTGATTTGCTGTCGGAGCCTCGGAGGTATAAAAACTCTTTAGAAACTTCCCCCTGAACCGCCCGATTACTCCAATATTACTCAAATTTACGTTTCCAAATTATCGACCAAACATTAATTTGCTGACTTGCAAGAATGAGTGGTAAAATTAACGACCAAAATGTTTTAGGGGAGTTATTGTACACATTGCATCACAGAGACTAGTTATCCGACATTTCCATATGTTTCCTCATTGATGACATAAAATGAAATAATGTGAAATATACCTGAATTCCTTTTGCGCCAATTTTCTATAAGTCTTTGGTTTTTAATCAGCCGAAGAAGATGTTTCCAATTTGAAATGCATTCTTTGCAAGGAGAAGAAACGCATATCAGAGTTGGAGAGTTGCCTAATGTAGCCCATTTGTCACTGTTAGATCGCATGGCGGGAGAGAAGCCGTGTCTTCAGTTGCCACTTGATTATTCTTAAATTGGAAAACGTGTTAATAAAGGAAAACCATTAAGAACAAGCCAGGACTAATTGTTGCCAATAAAGGGATGGATTTGAGCGCCGGCCCTGCGTTGAAGGGCTGAGTCTGACGGCAAGTTCTCGAGTGGTGGGCATTTCCGAAAATACTTTTTATATTATAATTATAATGAATAATATATTAAATACTATTATATTTTAATATTATTTTTGTTCTTCGATAGCAGGCTATAATTACTTTCTTCTTCTCCATCTGGATAGACCACATAATCAAATCAAATCAAATATCACCCTTCAATGTGATAATCAAGAGAGGTAAATAAAACTAAAACCTATGCATCAAGCAGTTTTGCAGGTGCTTGCTATACCATAATTGTGTTAAGGTCATGTACCGTGCCACACTGGCAGACTTAACCATGTCAGAACACGAATTGCTATAGCTTAAAAGACGTCCGGGCCACTCTCCCATCATAAACGAGTGATTAAAGTCTATAGAATATGTCTCCCTTTCTGCAGACATTTTTTATGTTGTCATAGGGCTTAACGTTAATGTCGCTGTCTGGTCCTGGCTGCTTTTTCTATAGTGCCACAGTCATTCTTGCTAAACCCCTGCGGTTTAATAGACGTATCTTCGCAAGGATTCAAAGAGTCTCTTTCTGCAAGTTTGTCCAAAATTAGGTGTCCTTTCTCCTTCAGGTGGCTGCGCTTACCTCGTCTTTTGTCTTTTTGATCCCCTCGGAACGGTTTATATTCGTGTTTAGCTCATCCCCGTCTAAATGATTGCCTCAACACCCTGGATTGCCAATTGCTCCAGACTTCGAGCAGGAATGCCCCCGAACTCTAGCATTTAGACAAAACCAGTCTGCACACATTTATATTGCTAAGATGCTCCAACTTTTCCAGCATCAAATTGCAGAATTGAATTGATCCTCTCTTTAATAGCCTACTGATCAAATTCATGACAACGTTCGTCACCACTCTCCATCAAGATTTTGCTGCGGAGAGCAATATTCTTTGGAGGCTTTTCGGAAACGTCTGAAACAAACACTCAAATTAATCTAAAACAAAATTGTGTCAATCGTCGTTCAGAGCACTCTTTGCGTTCATCGTGGAAACATTATTTTCTGTCATTATAGCCTACGTGTTACTTTCCTTGTCTGTGGTTAGATGAACACTAATGTTGGTCTTAGAAATGATCCCTAGGCTTACTGACAGTTTTCATTTTAAGGACCGCTGGGACTGCTTAGCCGTCTAGATGAGCCACTGACAAAGACACTGCAAAAGGTAACATTATAGAGGATGCATTAAGAATTCCGAAATGCGTTGTAAATAGCAGAATCTAAAGTCAATGAAATCTTTAGGCTCAGTCCCTATACATGGAAAGATTCATATATAGTACAAATGTCTTTCTTTTCATTTCTCAAACAGCAAATGCGCTTTTGAAAAAAAAAGAGAATTAATAATAAATTAATTAATTAATTAATCAAATAAATGAATACATATGTATAAAATAATATGTCTAATAATAATAATAATAATAATAATAATGCATAAATAAGAAAATAAATATTATTCAACGGGTACATGTATATGCGGGGTTTTTTTTTTTGCTCTGTCTTAAGAGTACGAAAGCGGTAGGAAAGAGTACCAACCGAAAAGCAAAAATAAGAAAAAACACGGGCACAATGTAATATATATATAGGCTATATATGCACTTCTTTGTACGGAATAGGATTAGTTATTTCCATTAGATAATAAAATTGGTCTTTGGCAACGAAAAGCATGCAAGGGAAACTGAAATAATATTTCCTATATGTTACTTTATTTGTGCAAATATTGAGGGCTATATATGTGAGCTTGTTTGTGCAAACGTAACTGATTCATGATATTTTCGAGAAATGAGAACTTCTTGGAATCATCT
Organism: Gymnothorax reevesii; assembly: GCA_029721435.1. Lineage (NCBI taxonomy): Eukaryota > Metazoa > Chordata > Actinopteri > Anguilliformes > Muraenidae > Gymnothorax > Gymnothorax reevesii. Next base: position 78,408,744 of record CM056579.1, read on the forward strand.
GTTACCAACCAGGATGCACTAACGCTACATTTTTGAAAGGTCTTTTAGCTTAAAAGACACTTAAAATGCACTCCAAATGACGAGCGATAGCTAGGCCTATTCTAATGTCAACAAAATTTAATGAAAAGTTTAAGATTAGTTGTCTGCTGATTAATGGTAACAATGGCATAATTCGATCGACAAAAATAATGCATTCACTCTGAGCACTTTCAAGCGAGGGATGGCAGAAAAATAAAGGCGATAGGAAAATTAAGATGAAGCGTACAAAGTCAATATTTTTTCAGATGTAGGAGGTTTAATCCTATGTTTTTGGTATATCTGAAGTTTGATTACAGCTGTTCGCCTGAAAATAACACCAGGGCTGCATTAATGGTGATCAGCTAAGCAATATAACAAGTATTCGTTTCGACCTGTGAACAATAATAGCAATGCTATAATCCACACAAATAAGAGTGTTATTGTATGCTCTAACCCCCATCTAGCACATTTTAGCCCACTGCGCCAACTTTGGTTGGTGGGTAAACCTGCTGTTCCGCTGAATTAAATAATTATATCTATTCCATGAAATGTTATTGACATATATTGGAGCAAAAGAAAATGAATTTGTCCGAAATAAAGTTATCGTTGATGGTTCAGCGGGATATTTAATAAAACAAAACACTGGAAAATTGTCAAAGCCATTAATAAAGTCTATGCCTATGCATGGAGACAACCCCATCGTATTATGGCATCTGATTCAAACTGTTTAATCAATTCAACTAATCAGCTTTCTTGTTCCAATAATAAACTACTATTAATCACGTAGGACTTTAAAATGTCCAAAACCAAACAAATGGGACATAAACGCTAATCGTGAAAAAAGCTTAACGTGGCTTAATGCACCAGAACAGCGACCAAACGGCGCCAAATTCCTCTCTGGCATTTCTGGTCAGGAGCACCTTCTCCAATTAGAAAAAAAATGAAAACCGAAGTCGGAAGAAAACACAGGTTAGATCACATTAAGGGGGGGGGGGGGAAATCCCTTGAAACGAATGAGATTAGTGACCTGATTTCAATCATCGTTCTTGGTCAACATGTTAGTTTCCCTTATAATGCCATGCCTAGGCTACTCTTCACGAAAAGACACTGGATTTTCCACGTTAAATTTTGTCACATCCTAAGCAAGTCGTCAAACCTGTTTGATTAAAATGATTGTTTAATTGAAAAAGATGCACTCTTTTTGCGTTCAACTGGTGCGTTTGATTTCTAGTCTTAACGAAGACACTTGAGAGGGGAGAGTTAAAGTTTCCTTTGCCAGGGAAATTGACTGAAAATAGATCAAGACTAATAAGTAGTTTAAAGACATGTTTGTCGCCCTCCTTGTCCTCTGTTCACCGCCCCCCACTGTGTGGTTTCACGTTCCGAAACAGCCACCAATAATCACCCAATTCCTCTCTGATGTTTCTTGTCAAGAGCACTTTCTCCTAAAAATTAGAACCGAAGTCTGAAGAAAACAGAAGTTTTATCGCATCAAGAGTTTTCCCTCAATTGACGCGCATTATGAGGAAAAAGCTGAACGTGGTTTCATGTTCCGAAACAGCGACCAAAAATCACCAAATGCCTCTCTGACGTTCCTTGTCTGGAGCACTTTCTCTAATCAAAAAATTAAAATCGAAAATGTTTGCGAGGAATTTCCCATTTTTTGTCGCTGTTTAAGTACATTCAACTATGTTAAGCTTTTTCCTCATAATGTAGGCCAATGGAGGGGAAAATGCTTACCATATTCCTCAGTCTTCGGTTTTAATTTAAAAGTGCTCTGGCGCTGATTGGTCGCCGTTTTGGTGCATTAAGCTACGTTAAGCTTTTTCACGTTAAGCGTTTTAGAATGTCCCAATTTGATCTTAAACACAAAGTCAAATCCTGGATTACCAACTTATTGGCCATTTAGGCCCCGTATGTTGAAGAAAGGTCAGTTATGCTAGTTCTTTGTGGATACCTGATTTTATTTACTCGTGAAGTATGACCAAGGTGTAGTTTATGAAATGACTAATTAGATGCAGCCAATGACCGAAATGAAAAAAAAAAAAAACAGTTGCCGTATTTAAGATCTCATGGAACAAACACGCATATGGTGCTGCTGAAAAAAGATGCAATGCAGTCTGATTTAATTATGGGCCATATGTAGACATAGATCAAATTAAATATAAACACGAGATTCACAAAAATGTTCGCTCAAAATATCTCACAGGTTCCCAAATCCATTATGTCAGCGGCACAATGTTCGGGGGTTATGCCATGTGCTGGTTGCATTTATGTTGCAGGGCAATAGGTCGAAAATGACTTTAGCCAATTTTCTCCCTTAATGAAATAGAGTTACAGTAGTCTTGTCAGGTCCACGATTATAACCAAACGGATGTATGTACTCCGCACACGATCAGGCAAGTAAATCTCAATGTAGCCTTTAAAAAAGAAAATGGTCCTCAACTAGTCCTTTTAAATTGCAGGCACAAATCTTTCCATGTTACCAGAATATGCTTGGTGTCTCATGTACGGGTTTGTGTTAGGTATGGGGTCACCGCTGTTATATTGAGCTAACGACGGAGGAAATACGGGAGACATTCCCCCGTATGGGTCCACGTAGTCATTTGTCACAATAGAAGAACCGGGGATCCCAAATCTACCCGAAGGCCCGTAAATTTGATTATTGGCCTGAGAATAGGCGCTTTGACCTGGCAAATGTCCATTTGGCAGGGAGTACGAGAAAGACGCATGATTGGTGGGTCGAGTCAGCATTGCTCCTCGGCATGATTGCGTTTGAAAGCCAGCGCCAGGAAGGTTGCAGGAGTTGGCAGACCCCAGATCCGGTCCGAAGCCGTTGCCATTGGGTTGCTGAATTAGGTCAGGTCCCCCACCATGATGTCCTATGAAGCTGCCGATGCCAAACATTCGGGACTGGCCGTGATTGAAGCTCGGTGAATGAGTGGGGTAGTAAGATGATGGTATTTGTTGGCTGTAAGAAGGACTAACCGCCACATTGGAGTACATGGAACCGGAGTACGAAGACCGGTTCCCCGGAACCTGAGTGAAAACTGGGGAGTCGTGGACATAAGCTGGGTAGGTTGACATATCACATCGCTTGAAGCGTTTCCGGCGCCGAAGAAAGCTGCCACTCTCGAACATGTCCTCGGCATTAGGGTCAAGAGCCCAGTAGTTACCCTTACCAGGTCTCCCAGGTTCACGCGGTATCTTGATGAAGCAGTCGTTTAGAGTCAAATTGTGACGTATAGAGTTTTGCCATTTTTTGGAGTTCTCCCGGTAGAAAGGGAACTTCTCGGTGATGAACCTGTAAATTCCCCCTAAAGTCAGTTTACGGTCCGGAGAGTTGGATATGGCCATAGAAATCAGAGCGATGTAACTGTAAGGGGGTTTCCCTCGCTGAAGGGGCCGTTTCCTCCGACGTCCTCTTGGGGTGTCATCAGTTGGAGGACAGGCAGTAGAAGGAGAAACATCGAATGATGAATCTTTCTCAACTTTAATCACTGGCATTGTATTGTGGACATCTGCTGGAGTCTTGAGAGTCGAGTAATCGTTGCAAGGTTTTCTTTCCGTTGTCATTCCGCGTCTTTCAGATACGTGCATATATTTATTTCACTCATCATAAATCAAAGTCCAATGGAAATTCAGCAGGAAGAACAAGATATAGGACGTGTTTCCGAAAGACTTGTCTGATATGTTGTCGAAAATAAAGTAAATTATTTTCGTAGTTCATTATTCAAATCAGTAAAATCCTGAGAAAACTTCCGTCATGGGTGTCGTACCAAGAAAGAACTTGCAGGTATGAGTAGCAAGACGAGGAATTACCTTACATATAGCCTACTGCAAGGGAGTAACTGACACGCCCACTTTTAAAGGACTATCCGTGCCTCTGCAGACCAGGATAAATCTTGCACACCTGTTCAAATATTATAGGCTGATGATATATTAGCATTTTGATCGGCCTTGTGGAAGATGACAAGAAACGTAACAAAAGATGGTTCTGCTGTAGACACTATGCGATGGGGAGCTTAATGTGAATGAGCAATATTATCAATTAATTTAAACTGTGATATATTTCAGCAAATAGGCTTTATTAAGTTTTATTTTATGAAGGAAATCCTTGGCTAGATTAAAGCGTGGCCTCTATCATCTTTTTTTTTTTTTTTTTTGCTGTAACATTTATTCAACCAGAATAAGTGGCTTAACTGAAGACGAAACCAACTTAGATGAAACCTGCAGTCATAATAAAAGCCTACGGAAAGAAAAATCTACCATTTATAAGGGAAAATGCAAAAATTATGATACAAAACAAAAGGAGAATATTGGGATATATAGTTAGATTTTTACGCAGAGCCAAAATTAATCAACTGATCGTATACCACGCAAATTGCTTTGAGAGTATTGACAGTGTTTGTTTAAACAAGACTTAACGCATGACCCACCATGTTGCTGAGCTATTATTAACGATTGCTGTAATGATGATGTAGAAAAGATTAAATGAAAAAGTATCAATCTTTCTTTAATTAACCTCTTGTTGCTGTTTTCCTCTTGGACTGTTAAAATGGCGGTGGGCGGGGGCTTGGTTACTGTAGCAGCCACTGTGCGATAAAGAGTTAAAGCATAGCCTACTGTGTGAATGCCCCAATTTTCCCAACATATTCGAAATTTTCGGCGTTTGCTGGATCTGTTTATTTGGAGTACATGCCACGATACGACTTCAGATCGATCAATAAATCATCATAAACTAAATAAACTCGCTCGAATAACAACAAAACGTGACAAAAAAGAAGTTTGTGGTAGTGAATGCTCAGGTTTCTTTTTTATTTGCATTGACTGATAATCAGAACCACCAATAGTCTTTTATCTGCATTAGCCTTATCGCAATATCGGTTCATCTCTCTGATACGCCTCTTAAACTCAATAAATTAAAACTTCGCTAATTGTGCTGCATGTTTCTGTCTGATGTTGCGATTAGAATGGTGCTTCAAGTACCTGCAAGCAAAAAGCTTAAAGTTATTACTGCGTGCATTATGCAAACCGACTTAATAATAAATGGCCAGGGTCGCTAAGAGCAAGGGCGCGTTCGCTTTCACGCCTGTTCTCGGAGCAGAATATGGTTTTGTCACGACTAGCAGCAGTCTGAACAGGCAAACATTTGATAGTCAATGTTTATTCCTCTTTGCATGATTAAGTCAAAATAAAATGCACAATAGATATTCATAAAACACATACACACACACACGCGCGCGCGCATGCACGCACGCACACACTCACACACAAGTCAGCTGTCCTTGTTAGGACATTGCATTTACTTACAGACAGTCTACCCCTAACCCTAACCTTAGCCAAATCATACCTGACCTTAACCTTAACAAAACCTCAATTCACACCTGACCTCTGACCTCAAACATTACCTCAGAGATGACATTTTGCTGTATTAGGACCAGGATTTGGTCCCCATTAGGACTACTGGTCCCCAACAAGATGTTTTGTGGGTCCAGTGTTTATACTGGAAAAGGTCCCCAAAAAGGTCCCCAATAGGTAACAAAAATGTGAACACACACACACACCCACACACACACTTTTCACAGATTTGAATATTTTGCCCACAGTAAAGCTGGTAGGTGTTGGCTGCTTCTTACACTATTCTCAAAAGCATTGTTCTAGATATTGATTTAAATTTTCCATACATCAAGCTTTGCATTGAGGCAAAACCATTATTGGCTAGACAAATTTGTTTTTTTCAACAAGAAGGCAGAGAAAACTATTTAAGTTATATTAACTGAACAGTTAATGAATATTTGAACTATGTCATGCTATTTCTATTTATGATCATCAGACAATTTAGAAACAAGGACAAAGTTTTTCTGGTATTTAGTTCACAAGTCATTCAAACACTGCTAAACTCAATGTAAACAGAGACAAGCATGTCAATTTCCTCTCTGTTACCAGATGTAATTATTTTATATGAAAAAAGCTGCAATAATATTTTTGGTAAACATAATTTCACAAATTGTGAAAAACATGGAAATCAGTGTAGAATAACCACCTGATACTGATGTCCTGATGTTAATAAATATAGGTCAATCATATTTAGGTTAATGTACTTAATGGGTATTCTCTTGTCCTAGTTTATCAGTATTACTTTGTCATAAGTAGCCATTTTGAAATGATCTAAATGTGTTTTACCACCTCTTACAATAATAATAGAGAAATTATACTGATCATTCCAAATCCAAGTTTTCCAAAGTAAATATCAAGCACACATTTTTAGATAAACAAGCTACATGTTAGTTCTAGCTCTTTCTTCCAACTTGCGTACTAGCTAGTTCGCTGTATTAATGTTTCAAATTTTTATTTTGTTTGGTACAGTTTTAAGTACAGATGTTATTCATCTCTATCCATTTTAAGATTCACTTAAATTGCTTACTTTTTAAAGTTTGTCTCAGTTTCTTAATTTCTCTGACTGAATAATATTGGTGGTTACTGTGCAAATGTCTTGAGCTGATTTGAAGCAATATCACTGGGCAAATATGCTTGCAGAAATAATGAAATTAATAGTTTCTAATTGTTTTCCTCTGAGAAAAGTACTATACAGAGATGTAAACTATTTAAACTTTTAAAAAGTAAACAAATAATAGGTGTGACTTGCTTTGCCTAAAAGATTGGGACACTGTCCTGTTGTGCTATAGTTTTATAAGATAATTGGTTTTTTGCTTGTTCCAAGCAAAGTGGAAAACTAGCCACTGTTCTCCTGCAAGACTGACTGTCTCTCTTGCATCTATCCCTCCTGATAAATGCAGACAGCCATGATGATGTTGACATCAGGGATCTGTCAAGACTATATTATTTCTATAAACTGTTTTCAATTAAAAACAAACATATCTTTAAAACTATTTTTTAAATGAGCATTTGGAATTCCAAGTATTCTTTTATCTTCAGCAACACCATAGTGGCAAACAAAAAGTAAACATCTCCAGCCCGAATTAAATTTTAAAAAGTGTAGGGTGCCGAAGACTTTTGCACAGTACTGTATCATTACATATTTGAAAGCTACTAGGCACTGTACATCATATTCAAATAAATCAAGATATACCTTTCTTCACAGGAAACTAGCCCAAATCCTTACAACTAAAACTCTGTTCTCCGAATTACATTTTCTTAAAGGTCATTTTTCAGAAAAGTACATTCATGTTTTCAGTAGTATACAATATCAGCCTGACTGCTGTCTACTTTTGAAATTCTGTAGACAACCACTCTACATACTGTTATCACAATCCATGGTGCACCTAGAGTATGTGCAACTGTCCCAAACCACTGTATGACCACAGTGAGCACGACTTTCACAATCCATGGTATGACTATGACCACAGTGCACTCTGCAGTCACTCAGTGTTCTTCACTCACCAGCCACTACATTAGGTACACCTTGCTAGTAGTGGGTTGGACCCCCCTTTGCCCTCAAAATAGCCTTAATTCTTTGTGGTATAGATTCAACAAGGTGCTGGAAACATTCCTCAGAGAGTTTGATCCATATTGACATGATAGCATCATGCAGTCGCTGCAGATTTGTCGGCTGCACATCTTTGATGCCCTTGACGTGAATCCCCTGTTCCACCACATCCCAAAGGTACTCTATTGGATTGAGATCTGATGACTGTGGAGGTCATTTGAGTACAGTGAACACATATTCATGTTCAGGAAACCAGGTCGAGATTATTTGGGCTTTGTGACATGGCACATTATCCTGCTGGAAGTAGCCATCAGAAGAAGTATACACTGTGGTCATAAAGGGATGGACATCGTCAGCAACAATACACAGGTAGGCTGTAGCATTTAAACAATGCTCAGTTGGTACTAAGGGGCTCAAAGTGTGCTAAGAAAATATCCCTCACACCATGAAACCACCACCACCACCAGCCTGAACCATTGATACAAGGCAGGATGGTTCCATGCTTTCATGTTATTTATGCCAAATCATGACCCTATCATTCGAATGTCAAGCAGAATTCAAGACATATTGGACCAGGAAAGGGTTTTCAAATCTTCTGTTGCCCGTGTAAATTATGGCCTTAGTTTCCTGTTCTTAGCTGACAGGAGTAGCACCCTGTGCGGTCGTCTGTTGCTGTAGCCCATCTGCTTATAGGTTTGATGTGCTGTGTGCTCAGAGATGTTCTTCTGCATACCTCAGTTGTAGTGAGTGGTTATTTGAGTTACTGTTGAATTTCTTTCAGCTCAAACCAGTCTGGCCATTCTAGTCTGACCATTGGCATCAAGAGGGTATTTTAGCCCAGAGAATTGCTGCTCACTGGATCTTTTATCTTTTTTGGACTATTCCCTGGTAACTGTTGAGATGCTTGCACACGAAAATCTAAGTAGATCAGCAGTTGCTGAAGTACTCAGACCAGCTCGTCTGGCACCAATGACCATGCCACAGTCAAAGTCAATTAAATCACCTTTCTTCTCCATTCTGCTCCTTGGTTTGAACTCCAGCAGAATATATTGACCATGTCTACATGCCTAAAGGCATTGAGTTGCTGCCATGTGATTGGCCGGTTAGATATTTGCGTTAACGAGCAGATGAACAGGTGTGCCTAATGAAGTGGCCAGTGAGTGTATATTGTGACTATCTTATTGTTTCTGACTATAATTCCTGTACTGAATAACCCCAGTGCATGCAATGGCCACAAGCCTTTAGATTAACACTATTCGTCACATTCCCTTGTGAGTAATAGTGTAACAATATTGGGAAAATTATGGATCGTACCAGTTATTATGTAAACCACTATTTCAGCCTAATGCTGTAGGCTTTTGTATATTTTCGTTGAATTTCATTTTTTAACCCTAGTTCTGCCGGTCGCTGATGTATAGAGTACCCATAGTCGTTTCCCTGTGAGTCAGTTGTTGATATATCCTTCCCTGGTTGCTATTTCCCTTTATGCCGCTCAGCGATATATAGTGTTATAGGGGTAGTGGGACAAATGGTCTTTTATCCAATGAACAAAATCTTGCAGGCATGAGAAGAGGGGGATAAGCATTAGCCAAGAGGCAGGACTATGGTTAAGATATTTCATATATTGCTTGTTATTCTTTTAACCTTTAGCTGCGTCAAACTTAAAACGAGGAGCAATGCGTAAAAACACAGAAACAGCACTCCAATCACTTGATTTAATAAACTAGATGGTATAGCAAGGTCAGAATCTCAATTACAGGCTGACACAGCTGTGGATGAGCACAGCACAGAGAGGCAAATGAAGTACCATTGTTGGCCGTTCACCTCTAAAGTCACTGGAACGTCTCTTTTTCGAAGCAAAGATAAACAAATCGATGGCGCCTGAATTTGAATGGGATCTTACTTAATCACACGCTCTCTCGCGCAGGTGAGATGCCGAGGTACCAGGACATCAAAACAAGGTCAGGTCCTGTAACAATGGTCTTGAAAAACCTTAAAAAAGCTAGCAATGGCTCCAGCCTCCCCTAATGACCAGAGTGAATTTTTGAAGAGTTAGGCTACTCTGAAAAGCATCTAAAGAGCAATCCTTTTCTGTTCAGCCGACTGAAATGAACTTTGCTCATAGAACTCAAGATCTATTCAAGATTATTTTAACCTCACTGAAGTTTGTTCTCTATGTCTGGTGTTCCCAAACTTGGTCCTGGGGGCCTCTGTGTCTGCTAGTTTTTGAGGGAAACACCCTTGCAATCTCAGAATTTTAATGAGTTGCTAATTTTTCTTTACTGTGCTACTCATACTCCTATGGATTATTTACACTTTTGAGCCAAATTATGTCAGAAATAGCTATTTTTACCAATTGCTGAAGAGCTGTACATTAAAATTATGTAATAATACAAATTATATTATTGCATAAAAACAGAGAAAAATTGAGACTCTTGAAATTGTAGAATCAATTGACATTTAATTGTTGAAACTGTGGACATGTGTTTGCTAAAACTAACCATTTATTAGGTTATTAAGGTTTCAAAGACAAAGCAATTTATAATGAGTCAAATCTGTTTGTTGTCTTTTTTTTTGAGTGGTTTTAGGAAAGCCATTTGGAAGACAGAACTTGAACACCTGTGTTCAGAAGTCTAATTAGCAGCTTATTCAGTCACCAGAGTCTTGATTTTGATCATTAAAAACTTATTGCCACCTTGGCTTGGCTTACTTACTGGGAATGTGACAAAATAAGCACAATCTAAATGTTATGTTTTTAAAAATCATAATATATATATATATATATATATATATATATATATACAATCTTTCTGGTATAAATTGATCCTTGTCTATATGATTTTGTTCCAGAACTATACAGGCATTTTTACATTTTTTGGAATGTATCCTGTTTTTGAGCCTTACCAATAGTTTGCATGATCAACCCACTGTATTTACTCTGATGAAGTCTTCTCTTCATTACTGATTTTGGCACTGATGCGCCTACCTCCATGAGAATGTTTTTCATCTGGCCAACTGCTATAAAGGGGTTTTTCTGAACCTGGGAAATAATTATTTTATCATCCATCCATCCATTACATTCCACTTATCCAGGGCTGGGTCGCAGGGGTGACAGACTGAGCAGAGAAGCCCAGGTACCCCCCACCCCAGCGACTTTCTCCAACTCTACCTGGGGGATCCCAAGCTGTTCCCAGGCCAGCTGGGAGATATAATCCCTCCAGCATGTCCTGGGACTGCCTCGGGGCCTCCCTCCAGTTAGACATGCCTGGAAAACCTCTAAAGGGAGGCATCCAGACTAGATGCCCGAACTACTTCAACTGACTCCTCTCGACGCGGAAGAGCAGCAGTTCTACTCTGAGCTGCTCCTGGATGTCTGAGCTCCTCATCCCATCTCGAAAGGTGGATTTCCACGTACTCTGTCTGCACCGCACAGCACCGCAAATCTGGAGCGACCGACGGCGCGAGCATTCACCCACTGGATGCGTGTTTTGGAGCTCTACTCTGCGCAGCGGAGCCCCGTTTGGTGCATTTAATTTCCTGTCTGGTGCGATCTGGTCTATTTCAATTGACGTGAAAGGGGAGCAAAGTCACTGAAAAATAGACCAGGCGTGTATCTCTGGCGAAGCGGAGTGCAATGGTGCTTTTGGGATGCTCCAGAGACACTTTGCAGTGCGTGCTGTGGAAATGCAAAAGTTGACTAGAATAGGAGCTATTTGCTCCACAGTGCGCAGTGCTGCATGGCGCAGAAGGTGTATGTGGAAATTGGGGGTAAGGGTAAGCCCAGCCATCCTGCTGAGAAAGCTCATTGTGGCCGCTTGTATTCGCAATCTTGTTCTGTCAGTCACTACCCAAAGCTTGTGACCATAGGTGTGGGTTGGAACGTAGATTGACCAGTATAATCAAGAGCTTTGCTTTTATGCTCAGCTCATTCTTTACCACAATGGACCGGTACAAAGTCCACTTCACTGCAGATGCTGCAGCGATCCGTCTGTCAATCTCACGCTCCATCCTACCCTCACTCGTGAACAAGACCCTGAGATACTTGAACTCCTCCCCTTGGGGTAATAACTGATCCCCCACCGGAAGGGGAAAATCCACCTTTTTTCCATGGCCTCAGATTTGGAGGTGCTGATCTTCATTCCAACCCTCTTCACACTCAGCTGAGAACCGCTCCAGTGTGCGTTGGAGGTCACAGTGTGATGATGCCAACAGGACCACATCATCTGCAAACAGCAGAGATGAAATCCTGAGGCCACCAAACCGGACACCCTCCAAACCTCGGCTGTGCCTTGATATCCCGTCCATGAAAATCATGAATAAAATAGGTGACAAGGCACACCCTTGGAGGAGTCCAACACCGACTGGAAACGAGTCTGACTTAATGTCGAGAATGCGGACATAATTCCGGCTTTGGTTGTACGGGGATCAAATGGCTCGAATTATCGGCCCTGGAACCCCATAATCCGCAGCACCCCCACAGGATACCTTGAGGGACATGGTCATAATAAGCCTTCTCCAAGTCCATAAAACACATGTAGACTGGATGGGCTATCTCCCATGACCCCTTAAGTATCCGTGTGAGGGTAAAAAGTTGGTCCACTGTTCCACGGCCAGAACGGAACTCGCCTTGCTCCTGCTGAATCCGGGGTTTGAAAATCAAGTAGAGCCTCCTTTCCAGCACCGTGGCAAAGACATTTCCTGGGTGGCTGAGCAGTGTGATCCCCCTATAGTTAGAGCACTTCCTCCGGTCCCCCTTTTTAAAAATGGGAATCACCACCCCAGTCTGCCAGTCCATGGGTACTGTACCCTATATCCACGCGATGTTGAACAGGCGTGTCAACCATGACAGCCCACCAACATCCAGGGCCTTCAGCATCTCAGGGCGAATCTCGTACATCCCTGGTGACTTGCTGCTGCCGAGCTTTTCAACCACCTCAGTGACTTCCACCAGGGAAATGGGCAATGACTCGTCCGAGTCCTCCGTCTTTGCCTCCACAATGAAGGGCATGTCTGCCAGATTCAGGAGTCCCTCAAAGTGCTCCTTCCACCGCCAGATGATATCCTCAGTCCAGGCGAGCAGTTCACCATCCCTGCTGAAAACAGCCTGAGAGAAGCCCTCAATCCCCTTCCTGAGTTGTCTGATGGTTTGCCAGAACCTCTTTGAGGTCACCCAAAGTCCTTCTCCATAGCCTCCCCAAACTCCTCCCAAACCTGAGTTTTTGCTTCAGCAACTACCGCAGCTGCAGTCCTTCTAACCTGCTGGTACCTGTCTACTGAGTTGGGAGTCCTCTGGGCCAGCTAAGCCCGAAAGGCCACCTCCTTCAGCTTGACGGCTTCCCTCACCACTGGGGTCCATCAACAGGTTCTTGTGTTGCCACCACGACTGGCACCGACAACCTTCAGGCCATAGCCCGCGGCCGCCGCTTCCACAATAGAGACTTTGAACAGGGTCCAATGGGACTCCATGTCCCCAGCCTCCCTTGGGATATGGGAAAAACTCCTCCGGAGATGTGAGTTAAAAATCGTCCGGACAGGGTCCTCTATCAAACGTTCCCAGTCCACCCTCATAACACGCTTAGGCTTCCCAGGTTTGTCTGGCAGTCTTCCCCGCCATCTGATCCAACTCACCACCAGGTGGTGATCAGTTGACAGCTCAGCCCCTCTCGTTAACTGAGTATCCAAGACATTTTGCCGCAGATCTGATGCCGCGATTACAAAATCAATCATCGACCTTCGGCCAAGGGTGCTCTGGTACTAAGTACACTTATGAACACCCTTATGCTCGAAAATGGTGCTTGTTATGGATAATCCATGACTAGCACAGAAATCCAATAACAAAGCACCGCTAGAGGTCAGATCAGGGAGGCCATTCTTCCCAATCGCTCTCCGTCATTGCCCACATGACCATTGAAGTTTCCCAGTAGAACTATGGAATCCCCAGTCGGAGCCTTTTCTAGGACCCCACCAAGGAACTCCAAGAAGGCTGGATACTCTGAACTGCTGTTTGGTGAGTAAGCACAAACACCAGTTAGAGCATTCCCCTCCGCAGCCTGCAAGCAAATTGTAGAGACCCTCTTGTTCACCGGGATTGACTCCAGCACGACAGCAGTCAGCCGACACTAGTATCCCCACACCTGCTCGCCACCTCTCACCTTGGGGAACTCCAGTAAATGAGAGAGTCCAACCCATATCAAGGAGCCTGGCTCCAGAGCCAGAGATGTGCGTAAAGGTGAGTTTGACTATATCTAGCCAGTACTGCTCAACCTCCCGCACAAGTTCCGGCTCCTTCCCCATCAATGAGGTGACATTCCATGTCCCAAGAGCCAGATTCCATGACCGGGGCCCAGAATGCAACGGCCCTCGTCCCGTCTGCCACCCGATCTTCTATTCACCCGACCCCTACCATTCTCCTCGCGGGTGGTGGGCCCACGTGGAGGCAGCTCCACGTCGCCTCTTCGGGCTGAGCCCAGCTGGGTTCCGGAAAAAACCCAGCCACCAGGCACTCGCCTGTGAGCTCCCCTCCCAGGCCTGGCTCCAGGAGAGGGCCCCGGTGTCCCTAATCCGGGCAAGGTTCTTATTTCCAAAGGGGAACTTTCCGTAGGAGTCTAGTCTTTTATCATCTACCACAGTTGTCATCTGTGGTCTTCCTGGTCTTTATATATTCCTCACTAGTGCCTTTTTCTTTCAAAGATTATACCAAAAAAGTTCAGCTGGCCACACCTAATGTTTTTCTTTTTTCTCTGGTGGGTTTGTTTTGATTTTCCACCCGAATATTGGCTTGCTTGTCTGGCACTGTCTACTTTTGATGTCAAATTGAAAGCTGACAACAGAGTCCAAATTAAAATTCTAGAGTTACATTTTTTTTTGAAGACCCTTAATTTGTTCATGTTAAAATGAATTCAATAAAAAAATAAAATTGCCGGAATCGAAATTTTAAAAAAGTGAAAAGATATATAATATTGTCGAAAGACAAAATTAAATAAAAAAATGTTCATTTTGGCAAAAATCGAAAAAAATGACATCATGCTGTGATTTTCACTGACATGAGTGTACACGGCAGTGTACAGAGGCACACAGATTGAAGCAAGGCTGCTTGTTTGCATGCCACCAGAGGATTCACAGAGTGAAAGCTGACTGGAGCTCTTACTCGCACTGAGTTTACATAACTGAAGCACTGCGCCACAGAGACAGCCGTTAATTTACTATTTGTGTACTGGAACTGTCCATCAGAAAGCAAACACCTGCGCTGACCCAACTTACACTGCAGATAAATAAATAATGTCAACGTGGCATGTGAAGATGATTTTGGTAGGCTATACATATTGTCACTTTCTATATCTAATATTGATGAAACATTCTATTCAGAATTAAGACACTGAAGGGTTAACATATCTATAAACAACATCACACAAAACATAATTATCTCTTTTAAATGTATTAGATGACCAAAATTTATTTCTTGGCAAAATGAAATCCACAACAATGCAACCATTTGTAATTTGCAGGCACAGGCAAGTTTAATTAATTTAAGTGTTACTTTCCTTTCTTCTCATGTTTTATTTTTCAAACTCAGCTTGATGAGGCAATTTTTTTATGACTGATGTACTTGCCAAGCTATATTTGCAAGTGAAAAATCCAGCACATGCCTTTATTTGAAAGTCAAAGCCCAAAACAAATGTAGATGGAATCCAGGGCCAGTGATATTTTTGAGATGATTTGCAACTCCACATTAGTTTTCACACCTTGCAACAGGGGTGTCCAATCTTATCTTTAAAGGGCCGGTGTGGGTGCAGATGTTTGCTTTTTCCCAGTGCCACAACAACTGATACCACTAATTATCTGATCAGTGGGGTCAATCAAGACCTTGATGAGTAGAATCAGGTGTGTTAGTGTTGGGGTGTGACAAAACCCAGCACCCTTTGTGGATTAGATTGGACACCCCTGCCTTACAAGGTGACCTAGAATCCACTTATGAATTTCAAAGGACTCCAAAATGAAAAAATTTGACTATGAATTTCCTGCAATAAAATTGGAGACACTTCAGATTTGAATTTATAAAGTGATGAACTACTGTCCAGTGCCCCCACTTCAGACAACAGCAAATCACGAGTGTTTTATCATGCAGCAAAGCAATGATGGCACCATTGGACAGTTCTATTTAATAAGGCACAGTAAAGTTACTGCTTATTTACACGTCACTGAAATTAATAGAGCTGGCAGACTGTCCCAACGGTCGCTTTGTATGTTTCAGTGTTGGAGAATATGTGATTGTGCGCATCCATAATCACTCTATTTTTATGAGTTCTCAGTAGGGAGACAACAAAACAGCAGAACATGTTGTGCACATTACCCTTGCATGGAAGAGTAGCCTGAGATCTTCCAGAAGGAGAGATCAGCCGTTGGGCTGCTGGTATGAAGAGATTGATATGCATAAACACAAATCTCTGCTTAGAAGCAGGAATGATGCAAATCAGAGAAGAACTGGCATGTACCCTCCATAAGCTCCCTCTTACGTGCCATGTGAGTAATATCTAAACCAATATCCAGAGTCTGGTGAGATTTATTTCAAGTTTCATTTAGCACACCATACTCTATTGATTAGCAGCTCAACCATTAGAGCAAGATGTGTGATATTAAGGTTTAATTTGAATCCTTTCGGATGGCAATTCTTTAAAACGGGGATAGCAAGGGAATAATTGTTCTATATTCATTTGCAAACAATTGCATCATTAAAATAAAATACCATATCTCCATTAGGCTTGCTGAGGGCATTTGTGTGCTTCCATGGCAGTTGAGCAAACATATTTTAAATCAATCAGGAAATGTTTCCATTTTGGTCCACTTCTCAGAAGCTGAATCTGGCAGTACCAGACCTTTAAAGTACACGTATTTTCAAAACTACTATGGAATTTAGTAAAAATGGAAACCATAATCTTGCTAAAATGTGTGCAAAATATTTTCAGCAATCATGGATGTCCTATTTTGGTATGCTATAGCTACAGATATCACATGCGCAGCCATTGTGTTTTATGCCTTAGAAGATATGAAGACCTGCATGCAAGAAGTACCAAAGTCACATTTTTGAAAAAAATTCAAGCTGGCACCAGTTCTAGAATCTGTACTCATAAAAGAGTAACTTAATACCAAAATAAGGAAAAAAGAAGTACTTCACCTGTTTATTGTTAAATGGTGTTTTCTGAATCCACTAACATTTTCTGCATGAAGTACTCAAGTCCATAAAATTTGTGTCATAAGTGCCCAGTCCATGACTGGCAAATCAAAATGCCGGAAAGAGTCATATGGCGGGTTAATTTAGGACGTTGTTTACTGATTTATGAGTTTTTCGACTTTTGCAAATTGGTGGAGTTAAATTCATAGTCCCCTCATCCACAAGGGTATTGGTATCCATGGTAATTTCCTACTCTTTGGAGCAGACTTTGTTGATATATTGGGTAGATTTCAAGCAAACAGTATCAACATAAAGGAATCTAAATCCATGGGAAATACAGTTTAGCTCCGAGAGTAGTTTTCTTAAGGACATTCCTGATTTAATCGAGTTATCTTGGACTGAACTTTTTGGGTCAGGAGTAGCAGTATTTCTCACTCATCAACCATAGAATGTTTGAGGGGTTACCATGGTTACCAAGGGAATGTTCATACTCCCAGAAGTAGATTTTGCTGTTTTAAACATTACATAAGTTAGGATTTTGAAGCAATCATTCAAGTAGAAAGGAGGTGTTGTTTGAAAGACAACTGGTTCTCCAAAATTAGATTTTTCTGTATTTTGAATATTCGTTTCGGATTTGTTTTAGTGACTTTGGATTTTACCAAGTTATTTTAGTGTTCAGCAAGTAGTTCTGTACGGTGGCCGACAGGGGCAAACGCGCTGCGACGGCCAAAAACATCTCCAATTGGAGAAACACGCTGTAAAATGGAAAAGATACAAATTCAAAAACACTTAGACCAAAAAAGCAAATCCAAGAAAAAAAATGCTGCATAGCCACGTCAACACAAACGCGCTGCACTGGCCCGAAACATCTCCAATCGGAGAAACGCGCTGCAAACCCAGAAAAGATGCAAACTCAAAAACGCCTAAACCACAAAAGCAAAAGCAAGAGAGAAAAAAGCCGCATTTTGACATCAACTCAACGGAAGTGCTCCTAGTCGTTATGGGGAGCACCAACTAACACAGCTTTTACTTTTGACTTGAGCGAGACAAGCTAGCTAAGGGGCTGTCCCATTTCTCCACACGTGGCTGAGTGCGCTTGGTTACGCATACACTTTGGTGATGTTTTGCCACATGGAACGTACATTTGCCTATAGTTTGCAAGCACGTATTAAGTGCGCATGGATATTTGAAAGCTACTGGGACATACTTGACAACGCATATGAAACTCACGCATATGACCATCTTCACACGCTCTTGCGACATGCCTCCTATTTCTCACAATGTGAAATAAAAAATATAAATAATAACAACATTTTATTTTGAAATTTGGGCCTAAATATAATAACAAATGGTAAGATACAGTGGGGTGCAAAAATTTGGGCACCCCTGGTTTAACTGTCTGTTACAATTAATGTCCAAGTGATTGACAGCAAACCTGAACACTAAATGCCGCAAAGTTAAACATGACAAATTTAATCATATTTTAAATCAAGAATAATTTTAATTTTTAACTTTTCACAGTTTCAAAATGATAAAACAAGGAAAACACTAAAATTTCAACTTACTACTCATCAACATCTTGCTGTAAACTTTGCAGCAATACTTTAATCGCAAAGATTTTCAAGTAGCTCCGCCGCAAACTAGCTGGCGACTGTAGATGTCAAAGAATGATATGCACAAGTAATGTTACTGCTGAGCCAGAAAGACAAACCAACATCGCTCGCATAACTATCGGTGCAATTGAGCTTTTGTCAGACTTTGACTGACTCGCTAATATTTATATTAATGCACTAGCTAGCTGGTCAGTAGCCTGGTTAGCGTTTTGCACATCGCCTAAAGCAGCTAACGTTAACCCTTTTTAAATTTAATTTTTCTAGCTGGCCGGGTTGAATTGTTGAATATTACAAAACTTCACCATCGACTTCAATTTAAGTTAATCCACTTATTTTGGCTATAAACGCCGTTTCAAACATTGACAATAGGGACTTAAAGCAACGGCGGATTTTGCGACGGCTATGGCGCCTGGAAATAAAATCTCTCCTGACGTTGGTCATGGACCTATAAGGAGAACTGGACAGACAACCAGGGGCTGGAACACACACCGACATGGTCCTAGCAGTGAACCTGATATTGCAGGTCACGTCATGCCATGGGGGCCAAAAAGGAATTTCTCCATAGGGAATAATTGAAAAAGACACGCTGATAAATCAGCGAATAATTTCTTTTGACAGCCACAAATTATCAATACGGAAACGGTTTATTTTTCTCTTTGAAATCATTGATGTCTTGTTTCTCGGCAAAGATAAAATTTTTTATTTATATTCAGGCTATGCGAACAACAACGGGTCCTCATATGACAGCGCGTTCTCGTCTCCAACGAATTTAGCACTGCAGCAGATGTGAGTGGGTGGAGCAATGGGCATTCCTTGCCGTCTGTCTGTGTTCAACATTAAAGACGTAGCCAAGTCGGTAAAGTGAGCTGGCAATGTTACGGTGCAAATATATTGAGCGACAAAAGAAACGCAAGTTAATTAAAGACAGACAGGAAAATAAGTTTGCGTGTAATAACCATAGAAATTCAAATTTACTAATTGCGAGCAGATCTGGGCTGATCAGAACTGCGAGGGCCTTGAGGCTTTTCCCGGGGTCTGTCATGCTTGTTATTATGCTGCCCAGATTGATGACGCAGATGTTGATGTGATTGCTTATAAGATGTTTCTGGGTCCAAAGCGGGTTAAATACCGCTACTAAGGGTTGCTGGCTCTGTGCAGTGGGCAAGCAGGCTGCCCACTTCTGTACTTGCGTTCCTCAGTGGGTTGCTTCTAGAGTGGAATCATTTAGAAACACAAATCACCAGCACTAACACCAGAGAGGCTATCTTGAAAGGACCAGTGGGCTAACCCAAGCAGGGGCTGATCTTGGTTTTTTCAGGGCTTACTCCCATAGATCCGCTGTGTTTTGCAATACTAGGGGCGGCACTAAGAGCCACAGCATGCGGTCTTCGGTATGTGAGAGGCTAGGTAGTGCGACCACTTGCTAATGATAAGCCACAAATAGACGCTAGGTGGTGCTACAGCACTTGCCCCTTTGCCCTTTATCAATGAAAGTGCCCTTTTGAAATTTCGTTTTTTTTTTTAATGATTATATTTATTTTTATTATTATATTATTATTATTATTATTATTAACACTTTAGTGGGGCCAGTGTTGAAATGATCTTTTAGAAAAGCTGTGTGATTAAAAACTACTGAAAAAAAATTGCCCCGAAATGGGCCACCTCCTCACGCACTTCCGACCTCTCTTCCTTTGTCACATGAACACGCGCGCAGTGCTTATAGATGCGCTGCAAGAGCATATCAGCTGAGCGACTGGAAGCCACAGTCTTGTGCCCCACCAGCCAGGTAACACACAGATCAAGTGAAATCGAACAGCTTGCCCTCCAAGCCCAACCTGTAATCATTTTGTTGTGCAGTAGTGTTGTGCATGTCTCATACGCAGTGACGGTCCACCGGCAGAAACACAGGGCCAGCAATAACCTCACCTTTCACTTCTTAATGACCGACACCTCTCGCAGTTTACCTACCCGATTAGAAACAGTTGCTCAGACTGATTGGAGGAACCGACGAGAATCTAACTTGTTTTTGAAAGTCGTGTTATACATTGGACTATGAAATTATACGGCGTTTAACTTACTTCCGCACATCAATGAAGATGGAAAAAATATCAATAGCCTACGTCTTTGTAATTTCTGAATTTGCGTAAGTTAATTTGCGACGTTCATTGAGCAATTAGCCATGAGAATCCGTTCTATATACTCTGAATGTGGCAGCTAAAGTGCGTAGTAGCACAGCTGAGTAAAGACGAAAATAATTGCTGTGAAGTCCACAAAAGTTTCGGATTTTTTGCAGATTGTCATCCTTGCGGATTCACATCAATTATATCAACATAGCCAACAGGCAATCGCTTTGTACTAAGCATTTCTTAATCATTACGTGTCACGCATTGGTGGTGGCTATCCTGTTAATTAACTCTTTGATTGTTAATCAATCAAACCTGATCGCAAACAGTTTAAGAGCAATTATCCGAGAAAGGGTGATGTTACTGAAGGCCTTCCTGGCATCTGACGGTACGCCACTGCTCATAGAGCACCAAACAACTAAGCGTTTTTTAGCCGACTGGTCACCTGATTAGCTAGTTTAATGCTGCAGCCCAAACAATGATAGATAACGTGAGGACGACCACCACAAACAATGTCGGTCGACTTTGCAAGTCTATCTGTTAAGCTGAACGTTTTCTTTTGTGTAGGTTTTGTTAGGCAACATAAATGAACACATAAAGAAGAATCCGGCAGTTCCCCATTGCCTGAGAAAAATATCCCCAAAAAGGCTACCCATGTGCTTTCTTGTGATGAATGACAGTAGTCATGAATTGCATTGAACTTGTGCATGTAATGTTTATTTTATTTTTTTAATCTCACATTATAATAACATGTTCCACGTGTGCAAAAAAGTGCCCTCCCCCTCCCCCTCCCCCTCCCCCCTGAGCACTTGCCCCCCATAATGTCTGTGCACGCCACTGTCTCAAACCATGATTAAACCTTTACCGGCAGCTATGTTTTTTTTCCGTTCCGCTCATACGTACATCAGGGTGCAGTCTGCAGTGGTCAGATTTCCATTTCCGGTGAAAAGTGATCGCGAACACGCCCCCTCTGTCGGAGTTCCACGAGCGCGAGCCGTTGTCATGGACACCTCGGATACCAGCGCGCTCATGAGCCCCACACTACGCATGTGTGAGCAAAAATCACACAGCGCATGTCCGCGTGGGTCCGGAAGCTTGGCCCCCATGTTGGCGTGCTGCGCCATTGAGCAATTTCTATTGAAATGAATGGGCGGCCATTTTCCAATTGTATATCCAGTGAAATATAAAACATCCTTGACGCAGGTGCCGTATCCTCAAAGCCATTGCAACAGGCTGACTTTTCCCAACAGTGCAGACAACGTCACAATCTTCTGACAGCTGTGGTTACTCATAAGAACAGCAGAGTTGATGACTGTCTACAGCGGACCAGAACGCCTTTGGACAAATGAATGATGAAGATTTTTTTAACTGACAGCAGCGCACAGCAATGGCTCAAAACGTCTTCTGATGAAACGTTGTCGGATGAAAGCGACATTTCCGCGACATTTTAGATTTTCGGTCTGTATATGCACATCGATCCCTGGGGAATCAGTTGCAGTCAGCTGATTTAAGCACACATCTAATCAGAGTGTGAAGGAATGGTAAAGTGCAAGGGCGTGTGCATATGTGTGCTATATGCACGGGAGTATAAAGGCACTAATGTACATTGGAGTAAATACAGATATGTATAGGGTATACAGATAAATTGTATACCGTATGCGATGCAAAGATGAGGGGAGAATATAGCCTACAGCAGAAGATAGTGAACTATGGTTTTTACTGTGGAAAATATACACATATGGGTACGTAACAATAGGCGCCAGGCTGGCCATATGTTTACGTCAGATACCTAAAACTCCGGTTTGATCGCAGTTTGATTGCAGTTCGCTGAAACATGTAATGTATAGTATGTCACTATCAATTGTAGAACACATTTCATCTCAGAAATCCAATGAAAACCTTTCAATGCAATCACCTGAACCACGCGTAACCACTATGTCTGATTGGCTCTTCCCACGTGGTAGCCTACATCAGGTTGCAACGGCAAGGCAACGCCGGTACACCGGCTTTCTCGATCAGCGGAGCACAGATGTATTTCTGGGTCTCAAAATCCGCCGTTGCTTGAAGTCCCTAACTCCTCGAAGGCTGGTACGTGACCGATGCACTCATTCAAATGAAATAAAACATATTACGATACAGCTGCGATTTAGTGAAGGTGGGGCGAGCAGAGACTAATGCTACACTCCGATTTGATGAGCATCTTGGTGCTTTTGAGGGAGTGGCAGGCAGGCTGTAGCTAATCGAAAGCAGCACGCAAAAATGATCTGTCATCCGCGGCGCTACGGTTAAGGCTTTCACACTGGACGCGAAACAAATTTTCGCACGACATTAAATTCAAAGTCAACGCAAAGACGCGAGTACGACTCTGAATGTAATCTGTTGTGTGAAAACTTCGTTTCGCGTCCGGTGTGAAAGCAGCTTTAGTCAAATAAATATTTCAATTCAAATTAAGGTGGCGGAATGCAGTTCCGACCGTTCCTGCCCCCTTTAACGCCTGGTTTTGCAGCAATAGATGCCGCAGCAATAGAGCTGTCCTGAAATACCTGGCATCTTGGTTTCCTGGTTTTTCGGGTCTGCCCGATAGCAAGCATCTCTGCTCTGGATCTGCCCCGGCTCTGAGCCGGATCAGCTGGAGTCGGCACAGAGCCGGAGCAGATCCAGAGCGGAGGTGCTTGCTATCTGGGGCAATGTTCAGGTTATGACTGATTGAATGAATCAGTCTTGGCGATGTTCTTTAACAAGGTGGTTTTTCTATGTTTTATTACAACCCTCGCTCAGTAGCGAACAGGTAATAATTCCTCCCCAGCGCGTGCGCCTCTCAATATCCTCCGGTATAAACACACGCACGTATAATGGTACTGTACATTGTACATTCACTCACATGACATCTTCCCTCCTTTGAGTCGGAGACGGTGTATACTGGTCAGTACAAAATTACTGCAGTGTTCTTTTCAAATATGCAAATAATCATGGACTTGATTGCAACAATGAACTCTCCTCTGTTAATTAAACAATCAATTAAATTAGAGAAGTAGAAAGGTGCCATTAGTCAAAGTGCTCAAATATCATAACAATATTCTCCATCCCTCTCTTTTTTTTTTTTTTTTTTACTACAGGGGAAGTTAAAATACAGCAGAAAGGCACAGTAGAACATTATCCAACATTATTAATACTGAGGTTATGGGGTAGACTACCCAGTCACCTCAATAGCTGCCGGAGATTATTCTGCTCAATTGAGGCAAGCTATATGTTACTGACACACAAAGTCTTTAAACCTTTCAGGTGCACGAATGACTCTGCCCCTGGAAGTCACCCAAGCCGGTTCTGGAAGACGACTCACAGGTGCCGCCGGGACGACAGTCTCCCGAACAGGGGAAACGGTCTCTCTAGCTGGTGACACGGCCCCTCTCACAGGTGAACTTGGAGGTGTAAGCTGGGGTGACGATAGTTGCTTGCCCACCTGCGCTTTCTCCGCCTCACCAGGAAGGAATGTTAGTCGTAGATGGCGCCTATTTCTCCGCAGGGTCCCGCGCTCCGTCTGGACCAGATAAGACGTCGGAGCTGGGTGTGGCTGTTGAACTGTCGTCGCTGTCGTCCAGCCAGACTCACCATCGAGCTTCACTGCCACGCTCTGCCCTGGGATGAGAGGTGGAAGTGCTTTGGCACCGAAGCGTCGGTTGTAAGCATGCCTGTAGCTCCTCTTCGCCCTGGCATCAGCTTTTCGCACCTTTCTGAAGTTGGGCCATTTAGGCAACAGGACTTTTTCGATTGTAGGCACCGTCGTCTTGATCTGACGGCCCATCATCAGCTGTGCAGGACTGACACCCGTGGCTTGTATCGGTGTAGCTCTGTAACTCATGAGAGCTAGGAAAGGGTCATCCTGCCGTAGAATCTTCTTCGCTGTCTGTACTGCTCCCTCAGCCTCACCGTTGGCTTGAGGATAGTGAGGACTAGAGGTGACAAGCTTGAAGTCATAGTTCACAGCGAAACTTTCGAACGCTTTGCTCAAGAACTGTGTGGCATTATCACTGTGAACCTCATCTGGGCACCCCCACCTGGAGAAGATATTCTTCAGGCGGGCTATTGTGGTCTCACTCTTAAAGCGGACATGAAACAGCCCAGTTTTTGCAAGTTTTGTACAGACTTAAGTGTGTTGGAACTTATTTGAGAAAAAATTTGACAAAAAAACGATTACACGTTAAAATAAAATAGATTTATGTTTGGTACTGATGTAAGCTTTCGTTGGCTTGCCGCCATATTGCTGTCGCACCTCTGGTGACGTCACGAGGTTGGTTTGTTGGAGATTCGAGATATTCACAGGCGTACGTTTCACATGTCAGAAGACGAGGCTGAGTGGTATTTTGAGGGGATCCAAAGAAATCCAATGGCTTATGCCTTCGAGCCAGTGAGGAGGAGAGAAAGGATGGACAATATTTCATCTGAGGAGCAGCTGTCGGTTCCCTCTGGTGTGGAGAGGGTGGGTAACACACCCTGGTGTCTGTGTGGTCACTGCACTGAAATGCCGACCGCAAGCGAGTCCATCTGCTGTCGGGAGGTGAACGTGGATCACTTGCTCGGGGATATGCAGTGCATAACCCTGTCTCGCACCTACCAGATGCTCTGCTGTGAGAGGGAGGTATTGGAAATTTCCATGCTCTCCGTGAAGTCCGTGCGGACACTCTGGAGCGGCCCATCAACAGCAGGTATTTTAACCTTACCTAACGATAGCTACTTAGCATGTAGGCTAAAACGAGGCAGACTAATGTTTGAAACTTCGGTATGGATGAAAAAGTCTACTTTCGCTTAGTCACTAATACAAGTCGCTGTTAGGCTGATAAAAGCACTTAATCAGTTTGGAAGCTAGTGCATAAAGTATATAAAGTTGACTTTGACTAGTCCGGCTGGTTAGCATGCTTATCATATTGTCAATTTGTTAGCTAGCTGTAGCTGGCTTAGATGGGAACTATTTTGAGTTGCAGCTTGCCAGTTAGTTTCAGAGAAAGGATGGAAAAGCAATTCACATGTTGTGCATTGTGGAGATGTATGTAAAACTGCCTGCCATTCATTGTCGAGTGTGAATCACATAATCTATTTAAGTAGCTCTAACGTTACATCCTCATTGATAACCTGGCAGAATTAAATTTGTCCGTCAACTGTAATTGAGTCTCAGGAGAACATTAGCATTTTTTAGTGCTGGCGTAAATTTGCCTTAAAGATTAAACCAGTCAACACCTGGTTTTGTTGTCTAGTTAGTCTGGTCTAATATAATCGACAGTGTTACACAGCAGTTTTACTGGATTATCTCATTTATGCCGTGTGACATTGATTGATCTGGTTAACTTCAGTTCGGAAATCTAGGTAGCTTTAGGTTAACCTGATGGATCACGTTAGCGAACATTAATTTGAATTGTTCCAATAATAACCGTTAGCTAGGCTAACATTGACACATGTGGCTGCAATATATTCGTTGAAATTCATTTATGTGTATCTATCTTCACTACAGCCATTGTCTCGCCACATCCCCCAAAAAATATCACTCCACATTGCACGGCTGCACATCAGCGCTTCTCTGCCGTAGAATACTATACGGCAGGTTGCTTACTACCGGGCATAGTAAAATGGCCGCTCGACCACTTCCGCTTGCTTCAACCTCCCAACGCAGTTCTCTATCACGTCAGCAATCCAGTTATTCTATATAGATCAGTGGTCTGCACCCTCCCCCAGAATCGAAGCGGCCAGGCAGCCAATCATAGCAGCGCCTCATTAGCATAGCCACCCCTCCCACTCCAAAAAGCTTGTGTTTCAGGCCAGCACGGACTTTTACGCAGATTCACGCCGATGTAAGATTGTGGCAAGTTATAGGGGCGTCGCAGTTGTAACTGGGGCGAGTCCTGAACAGTCGCAAAAGTTCGCAACGAAGTTGTCGTCTCGTTTTCGTCGTGGCGCAAGTTTCAAAATGTTCAAAAAATCGTGGTGGTTCGCAAGCTCGTCACGGATTGTCATATGTCTTAGCAATGTTGCAGTGGTGTCATAATGGTGTCCTGACAGGTCCTGTTAGTGTTGTGATGGTTTGTGAATATTCCTCTGCAACCGTCTTGTGGAAAATGGCCACGATTGTGGAAGTTGTCGTCACAATATGCTACGAATGCCCAGGACATGACACAATGTGAACATGAACAGAATGAGACAGACCCACGATGAACAAAGATAATATGATGTCAAATGGCTCGGATGCGAATAGGCATGACGCCACCCCGACTCTATCACGAATGAGCCACGAAGTCAACATCGTGGCCGCAACAGAATTTTGTGCTTTTTCAGGCAGACGGATCGCGACTTACTACAATAATAGGTCTTGGTAAATCAGCGTGAATTGGTGCAGAAATCGTGAAGGTAGGAACGGGGCTTGAGAGAAGTGGTCTCAGTTGGCCTGGATGTGCGTGGATTTTTTTCAGTAACTGAATTCTTAACATTATTTTAAAGACCCATTCTCAGACCTTGAGGACCATGATTTTAAGATCCCTCATATATTGTACAGACCTTTTAGTTTCGTACATCACAACATAAAAGGACAGTAAAATGCTTTAGTGTTTGACTTAACATCCCACATTTTAATATGAGTGAGTTGTTTCTGTAAATAAATTCAGTTTTAATGGTTTCTTTTTTTAATTTTGGATTGATCAAATTCAATTCATTTAATTTATTGGATATAAAAAACAATAGGTTAGCAAATAAAATATAGCATTCTTTTTGTATTTTCCTTCTATTCAATTCCTGAAAAAACACACATACAAATATGCACCCAGAATCACTCTCTGATTCACGAGCGCACGCGCGCACACACACACACACACACACCTGTGTGACAGACACACCTGCATTTCATATCAGATTTTCTCAAAAGAAATATTGTGCGCACAATAGCGCATGTAGTCACACAATGTTTGCTGCGCCTGATTGCAAATGTCTGCTCTTGCACTGTAGCAGATCTGCCTGGATCTATGTTTCAACACCTCCATTAAAGTCTCTTTTTAGTGATCTCTCTTCACTGCCTTTCACTTGGCTTGTCAAATCAGAATTTTCTATCCTGTCTATACCTGAATAGCTTTGTGTTGCACAACTGGGTGCATGGAATTGAATGCATCAGATGTGCTTTTTATTCATCATTAACAAGGATTAATTTCTTACTATGTGGTTCTTACAAAAAACTGACAAAGTGTCATAGAATGGCAGGTATCCAAAAGGCTACATTCTTTTAATTTACTGGTGACTCTTGCAAATTAAGCCCTCCACTAAGCCATACTTTTTGCCTTTAGCATTATATGCACTTGCCCATACAACATTGCATTGTAATGAGTCTTAAGGTCTTGTTTTCTTAAGGTCTGCTGATTTAATTAAATATTTCTTTCACAGTGCTTCATTTAATATTGACATTTAGTTTCAAATGTTAGCATAAAGTGCAGTTCTGTTACAACCACCAAAATGTGTTTTTGATTCATTGACCCAAAAACGTCCAAATCTGGTAAGGAGTTGGAGATTTGACCCCGAGATACTGTCAAGATAAAGACTGCAAAGTAACACTAAATGTCTGACATGGTTTGTTGTAATTTTCAGAATGAGTAAGGCAGGAGACAAAAGCCAGCAGTTCCTAGAATTACCCACAAATAAAATATCCGGGTAAACACCATGCATGAAAGACCGATAAGTGGCCTTTGGTTTCTGCGTTCACAGAATTCTTCTCACGCTGTTGCATCACAAAAAACAAACAAATAAATAAAAGCACAAATCTTAAAAACGCTTCAAATTTTGTTATTTTAACAGCTTAGCAAAGTTTGAGAAGTTGGTAGCACGCTGATAGGTTCTTAGAGCATGTAATTACCGGCTGGTCATCTTTTATAGGCCTACTACTGTATCAAAACCACACTTGTGCAATAGCGTCATATTTTCTACAGAATTTTCAAAGGAGCTCATTGTGAAGACGTTTTGTCATGATAGTCGCCAGACAACACGCATTAGCTTGTTTTTTTTCACGTCTGTTGTCAGGCGTGGGCACCACTCCCAGTAGATTAACAGGCAGAAAGTATCAAAGTATCTTTGGCTCACTGCACGCGCTCCTTCTATGGAATAGTGGCGTAACACGTTCCGTCATTAAACGGCAACTGAGAATATACAAGAGCGCTTTACAATATACAATTAGAGCCCGTGATTTGCCAAATGTTTTTCTACGAGTATTTCGCAGATTTTCAACTCGGACAAAGCCTCTGTCAAAATGAAGGTGCTTCGAGGATCGTGATTATCATGTGTCGGTGTTTGTGCGTTCATGTTTGGGGAACTTTTTAGATTCATGCTTATACTTACCATATGACTGCCAAATGATTTATTGAAACCAGCTCTCTGTCACCAATTCGTTTGATAATCAGTTATCTGCACAACAGCACAACAGTCAATTGACACTTCTTAAAATAGTTACCTAGCACGGTTTTTGTTTTCATTACATGGTTAAATGCAGTCAAGAGTTACATAACAAAGACTTCCTAAACTGAGATTATTTGTCAGTCTTTCACCCTGCCAGACCGCAATGTTTTTACAATGTATATAAAATAAAATATATTTTGAATAAAACTCAACAAAATTATTATAAAAGTATTATACTTGAAAAAGACAGAATTAAGTTTTGTCAGAATTTGTTCTGCATTTGTGTGCATGAATATATCTATGAAAAGCATTTGCCTCCAACTCAATTTGGATCTGTTGTAGCATTTTTTTTCCCCGACAGAAATGTTTCAGACCATCAAACTATTTTTAAAATGAGATCAGAATGAGAGTAAGCACAAATTGTAAGTTTTGTATGAAGATTTCATTTATTACCCTAAAGCACAACCTCCCACTGGTGGTCACGCTGGCGTTATGGGATGTGCAGTGAGCCTCTGACCCGAAAACATTGCTTTCAAACTGGTCCAGTTTAAGATCACTTCATTTAATGATCACACAATTTATTTACTGAATAATCAAGACCAACATCTAAGCCAATAATTATAAGGAAAGAATTAAGAAATGACAGATCACTGAAGGGCTACATTATGAATGTGCTTAATAGTGATATTGTGTGGATGAGGCCACGCCTCCAGGGCTCCAACACCAGGCTATTATGACCCAGACCGCATTCCTCAGTCCATGATGATTACCTGCATCTATTCCCTATTACCATCGTGTATAGCCTTTCCAGATTACATCTGAGCTTCACGCTTATTCGTTGCGAAGTCTCGTAAGCATCACAAGACTGTTTGCTCTCCAGTCTTGTTTAGACTTTACTCCCATATTCGTGTGTAAAACTCTTAATCTCAGTGCTGAATATGTTTGGGCACTTTAATATTATAATCCAGGAACCTCGATACCTTGTTCTTTTCTTTTTGTAGTACATAGTACTCTAGCTAAAGTACCAGTTGTATGTATTACTAATATTATTATCTAGGAACCTCATTTTCTTGTTCCTCTGTATTGTGTCCTACTATGCTTTCCTGCTCAGCTGCGAAGGCATAATAAATACAAACCATATCTATCTTTACACCTGAGTCTAGTCCACTAATCCTGATCTCTGTGCACAGCAAAAGTGCTCAGAATCAAACCCTTACAGTATGGATGGAGGAAAAGGAAAACGTTAAAAAAAAATTAACCCAGCGCTTTCCCTGAATTACATCTCTCGTTCAAGGATTTTTGTCAGCTGTGCAACCTAATTTATTTTAAGATTGCACTTAATCAAAATGTTTTTGGTGTTCAAAAGAATAGGCTGCACTTATGGGGAAGCTTAGTTGCTTACTGGTTGCCGCACCAAGTGGTAATAATTTGTTTATTAAATTGCCAGCGCTCCTTGTGTCAAAGCATTGGTACTTGAGTAATTTAGTAAATTGTTAATTGGTGCATCCTGAAAGTTTGACAGATGACATGCATTTAAAATGCATGACATACATTGAATTTTCAAAGTTGCAAAGTCATTCATGAGGTCCTTGTATTCTACCTTCAAGGAAAGTTGTAGGAAGCCTATAATACAAGATTGTATGAATGGCTGTTATGTAATTAATGAATTAGAAATGAAATCTAAATCTTCTCTGAAGACCATCTTTAGCAGCATTCACTTCATGACATTCTAATTCAAGATGGAATTTTGAGAAATTTCAGTTAATTTCTGTCCTTGCAATCTCTTATTGTAGCCTACCTCTATAATGAAAAGCTACATGTCTTAATTATTAATGGACTGCGGTCAAGCTATTTGGCAACACAGCTTATTGGAATCCTATTTGCTCAGTAAATTAATTCAATTTATTGTCCGATTCAGGTTGAGTGTTGACCTGCTTTATATAAGGTCACTGGCTCCAGAAAAAGTTTTCTTTTACATAAGCAAACTTATCATGTGGACCGGAGTTGGCAAATCGCATTTTTTAAAACCTTTTTTTCAGCTTGTGAAACTGATCGGACGCAGGCGCAGAAAAAAAATATATGTTGTTTTCTGAGCTGCAGGAATTCAGAAGCACGCAAATTTGGTTTAAATCCATTCAAAGGTGACATTATAGCCAACAAATGGTGATAACTCTTAAACCAATTGTGTGAGCAACTTTACATTTTACATGCTTCATAATTCAATTCAATTTTATTTGTATGGTGCTTTTCAGAGAGTCTATAGCACTTTTCACAGAGAGACTAATAATGGTGAAGGTTGCCATGCAATTCTGGAAGGACAAAGTGATACTTCAAACAATATCGCTGATTGCTGAGAAAATAAATCTTTAAATATCTGGCTTCTATTTGTCAGTCAGATAACAGCTGCTATTTCAAAGATATGGCAGTGATTAATTAGCGTGACACATGCAGGCCAAAGTATACTATGCACAGTTATGTGCCAAGAACTGGAAATGTTTGAAAAACTTATGCAATTTGTGTCCTCACTGCTTCAAAACTGATGATTACCTCATGTTATGTGCTTGGACCCTGTAGTTACTGCTTGTAGTTATATTTTTTACAACACAAATGACAAAGATGTCTTTATTGTCCGAGAGTTGGACCCAAGGTTAAAATATACTACCACTTGTGAGCTTACATATAATCCAAAAGAGCTACAGTGCCCTTGGAATTATTTTTATTATGTCCTGTTGGCTGAGTCAATGACCTGATTTGAATCCAAATGAACATGCATCCTAGACACCGAGCTTCTGGTGATGTCTATGATTCGCAGACTTCAAATAGTTATTGCATGCAGTGGATGTATGAATAAATACGAAAATTATTGAATTTCCCATCTTTACATCCAATGGTGAATCAATTGAAAGGGTGCCCTCATACAAGTACTTGGGTATAGATAACATGCTTTTTTAGTGCACATATTGCCAATCTAGCTAGGAAGCTAAAATCAAAGATTGGCTTTTATTTCAGACATAAATCTTATTTTACTCTCAATGCCAAAAAAACTAGTGAAAGCTACTTTTCTGTCTGTGATTGATCGTGATGACATTGTCTGAATGCATGCAGCCTCCTTCATCTTATGAAGGCTTGATTCAGTATTTCATGCATCTCTGTGTTTCATTACAAATCCAAATTCCTATACTCAGCATTCCTTACTCTATGATCTGATGGGTTGGACATCATTGACCACACGCAGACAACAGTACCCATACTTGGTAAATGTCTGCCTTACCTGTGTACTCCTCTATGTCTCAATTCTGGTAGTTTGAAGCTACGGTCCTCCTCATATGTCGTGGTTTGTGAAGTGTGCATGTGGTTTGGACTTTTCTTTGCAGCTCTCGTCCCGGGACGATATCGAATCTTTGGCTATCAGATTCTTAACCCAGCTGGCTGATTGAGCTGGGGCGGCGCCTTCCCGGACTCTATATAAGCAGGAAGTCCGGCACGCCCCCTTCGCTAGAGTGTCTGTTTTTAGCCTCGCACTATAGCCGAAGATATCTGTAATCAGGTTTTTTATGATTTTCTATCTTCTGATCATTGGAGTTTCTTCTCCCTTTTTTTTATCTCACTTTGCTTCCGTGTTTCAGACTATCATATGTCCTTTGGAAGCGCAAGTACTTTCGTTTGGGCTGTATTATTCTCTTTTGTACTGTGTCCATGCTGCTCACTTTCTCTCAGGTCGTTGCACTTAGCCTCCCAATTATGCCGGCCATTACAACATGGTTGTTTTTTATTGTTCCCCGGGGTTTAGACAGATCTGGGCAAAACTGCATTTTCTTACTATGCACCATGGGCATGCAATAATCTGCCAAAATATCTAAAACTCAAAATATTTGTATCCCTACATGAATTTAAGGGCATCATAAAGTAAGGCATGAAGTTGTTTTTCTTGAGAAGCCACTGTGTTTTGAACAGTTGTTTTTCTGTTTTACGCTGATTTTTGTATATCATGCTGTATACAGTTGTGCTCAAAAGTATGCATACCCTGGCTGAATTTGTAAAATAAGTAACACTTTTTAAAGAAAACATGAGTGGCCAGCCAAAACACATTTCTTTTCTTTCTTATCGGATTCATATCCAACTGTAAGTCATGCAGAATAGCACAATCATCAAATAAAACATGGAAACAAGGGAAAAAAATGAAATGAGCCCTGTTCAAAAGTGTGCATACCCTTAGTTCGTAATACTGTGTATTGCCCCTTTAGTATCAATAACAGTATCAATGCAGTCTTTTGTAATCATCCATTCTCTCTGGTGGTAAAGCTGCTCATTCTTCCTTACAAAATGCCTCCAGCTCCAGCTGTAAATTCTTTGGTCATCTTGCATGAACTGCATTTCTGAGATCGCCCTAAAGCGGGT
Source organism: Gymnothorax reevesii (assembly GCA_029721435.1). Taxonomy (NCBI): domain Eukaryota; kingdom Metazoa; phylum Chordata; class Actinopteri; order Anguilliformes; family Muraenidae; genus Gymnothorax; species Gymnothorax reevesii. The sequence goes on from CM056579.1 coordinate 78,441,930, forward strand.
CATTGATATTGAGGTCAGGATACTGTTATGGCCACTCCAGAACCTTCGCCTTTCTTTTCTGTAACCACTAGAAGGCTAACTTGGTCTTGTGCTTTGGATCATTGTCATGCTGGAAAGTCAAAGTGCATCCCATGTGCAGTTTTCATGCTGAAGAATGCAAAAGTCTGCCAGTATTTTCTGATTGCATGCTGCATTCCTCTTGCCATCAATTTTCCTGAGATTCCCTGTGCCTTTAGAGCTCACACACCCCCAAAACATCATACAGCCGCCACCATGCTTTTCAGTGGGAATGGTGTTGACTGCTCTCCAAACATATCGCTTAGGGTTGTGACCACAAACTTCTGTTTTGCTCTTGTAACTCCAAATGACAATATTCCAGAAGTTGTGAGGTGTGTGAAGGTGTTGTCTGGCATAGTTTAGGTGGGCTTATTTGTGGGATTGGTGCAATAATGGCTTCCTTCTAGCCACTCGACCATGCAGCTCATTGCTATTTAAGTACCTCTTTACTGTACTCCTTGAAAGGACCACACCATCTTTTTCCAGAGCATCCTGTATTTCTCTGGAGGTAGCTTGTGGATTTTTTTTTGTGTCCTGAACACTTCTCCTGGCAGTTTGAGCTGAATCTTTTCTGGCCAACATGAGCTTAGCTTGGTATCAACATATCCCATAATTTTCTACCTCTTCATCACGGACTGAACAGCACTGTTCAAGTCTTTTGAAATCTTATTACATCCTTTTGCATCTTTAAAAAGTTGAACCATCTTCTTATGAAGATTCCTAGATAGTTCGTTTCCGCTCCCCATGGCTCAGGGTCTGGCCAGATCAGTCCATCTACTTAGGAGCTAACAAATTCATTGACTATACACAGACACTAGTTACATTTTAAAAAGCCACAGGTGTGGAACCCTTAACAGCCATTTAAACCTGACTGTGTCACCTTGAGTCCATATAACAAGGTGAAACCTTCAAGGGAATGTAAACTTATGATCAGGGTCGTTTGGGTGATTTCAGTTATTATGATTCAAAAAGGAGCCGAACACCTGAGTGATGACTTCACATGATCACTATCCTTAAATAAAACACAGATTTTTTTTGCAGGATGAGTCTTATTTTCAAAATAAATGGCAACATTTCACAAATTCAGGTGGGGTTTGCAAACCTTTGAGCATAACTGTATGTTACATTTTACTGTCGTGACTTTACATGGCTGCTTCTGTGCCTTGGGCAGGTCTCTCTTGTAAAAGAGATTTTTAATTTCATTGGGCTGTTCTAGTAAAATAAAGGTTAAATCAATATATAAATATATGAAAACACCCTCAAATCAAAATTGCTGCACTTCAACCTCATTGTTACTGTGTTCTTACGCACTTAATGTGCTGGAGTACTGAGCCAAAATAAAAATGTGTCACTGTCCAATGAATTATGGTGCTTATTGTATATCAATCTGTAATACAATAGTCAGCACAGCTCTTCAACTATGAACATAACTGTGTGACAGTCTTGACATGACGAAGCATAGACCAGAATGTTCCCGAAAACAAAAGTGGAGACATGGGAGTTAGTGCAGAGCACCACACTGGGCAAAATGTCAGACGGTGAGAGTTTCTGTTAGCAAAGTTTTTCACCTTGATCCTTTTACCTCTTCTCTGAAGGTACAGAAACAAAATGAATGGGGCAAAAAGAAGACATCTGCGGTATGTCCGTACTCCCACAACCACCTGCATGACTGTTTCTCAGGGATTTTGATGTCTTCAACCACTGACACTTACGGCTTATCTATACTTAAGTCAAATACCAATACATGTCAAATCTTGTGGGGGAATATTCAAACATTCATACACGGTCTCACTTCACGACTGTTCCTGTTTTAATTAGCAATATTAGTGTCATTTTTATTGCCATTATGTCTTGTTATATGTTTTTCTATTCTGTGTTTATGGCTTTGTACCATAGACAGCAACATCTTTTCAGGGCTGAGCTGAATTTTGTTCAATCCCCCTTGTAGTTTTTTTTTTTTCTTTTTCTGGTACCTGAGGATTGTATAGAGACAACAAGTTGGTCTACCCGGTTAATCTCTCTGTGAAAGCCCAAATTCCCCTGCTCTTTTGTGGGGCTTGCGGTCACCTCCATCAGCGATATCCACACAGGGCTCTTGAGGGGAGGGGTGAGCCATTGTGTGGGGCACAGACAAGCTTGCAGACGGAGGAAGTGCTCCGACAATGCGCCGCAGACGACTGGAGCAGACAACTCAGTTTGCCCTCTTCTGTGCTTTTGTTTACACTAAAGGGCATGTAGGGTCACTAATCTCTTCATTTTAAGTAACCATCCCAACCACACGGCTAATTGGGGACCTAATGGAGAGGCTGCCCTTGCTTAGCCTCATGGAAAATGCCAGTTCACTACCACTTTAATGTCCACTGAGGCTGTGTGCACGACTGGATACATAAAGACAAATCATGTGGTTAAGTTTGTTTAGCTGGTTGAGCGTCCATTTTGTGCGTTAGGTCAGGATTTTCATGCTGACCTAAAATGGCATTGACTTCTTTGTATATTAGACAAAGCAAAATTCACTGTGGTGAATATAGTGATTTCAACTGGGGTGGAAATTTATGAGACCTTAGCTTATGAAAAAAATCTGACCTTGTGCCAATTGGTAATTCATAATGATCAAAATATTGTGAGTGTTCAAAGAAATGCTTTGCATTAACTGTTGCAATCGCTGTACAACACTGGGATACCTGCTGTTTTGTGGTCCAAAATTGAATTTTTAATCAAAATAAAACACTCGCATAAACAGCTACACTCTTTGACTAGACTCTTGAGAAAAACTGAGCAGTCACCAAAGCGACTGGCTGAAAGCAGGCATCTTAAGTGATGGACTCAACGTTCCCATGTCTGAATCAGGCGGAACGGAGATCGAGGCCCTTTGTGCAAACACATCGGTGGAAGTCAGTCAAGCAGCGAGAGCACTTCTCTAGTGTGTCAGAACAATGCGAATCTGGGTGTGACTTTCAGTGGAGATTACAGCCTGAGCCCAGGGATGAATAATGAGGTGTCCGTTGGCGGTTTCTGCAAATGCTCTTCGTTTCTGTAGAGCAAGAGCCTGTCCAAGCCCTACTTTAAAATGCAAAGCAGAACTGTAATGCAATGACTTGACATTTTATTGGGGCTGAGTTTGAAAAATAGGACAAGCTAATACAGAGTACGATTGATATGCACAGAGGATTACCACTGCAGACAGATAATTATTTCAACACCTTCAGACGAGCAAACCTGATGAATGCTTGTGCGCAGCCATACACAGGAGTATTATTGGAATGTTACAGCAACTCAACTTAGGTCTGCATTACACAAATAACACAACTTAATACAACTTCAAATTAAATCTAAACACTTATTCTATGTGAGCATATTCTGCCTACTATCAATGATTACAATGAAAGCAATTAATATTAGACAGTTTTATTTTTTTTTTGTAGACCCTCTCGCCTTATAGTTTTGCTTTATGGTTTATTATGTGTGGCTGCCCCCTTATGAAGACGTGATTGCACTTACATGTTTGAACACCTTATTTTCAGGGTCATGCTTAAGCTTAAGTATCCAAGTCTCTCATCTCTTGAACTATCAAAAGTTCTGTGGACATAATGTGCACTTTAGCAAAACTTGCGGAAAGATCAGAGAGGGATTTCAGCAAGTAGTAAGACCCACATTGCACTTTGATAGTGACCATAATTGTTGACACCAGTGACAAGTATGTAGGGTATAACATTTACTGACAGAAAGACAGAAATGCCACTGGAGAAAAAAGAGCAAAAATGGTCAAAATGGCATGGTAATGGTTACTTTCAGGGGAGATATGAGTTTAAAAATGACTATCATTTTTTTCTATAAATCAAACTAAATAGGATTCATCAATTGCAGTTTGACATGACTAGTTCCACCTTACAGTTGGGTTCTAAGTTGCACTTTTCAATTTCATGAACTGAACTCAAATTCAATTCCTAGATTAACTGAATTATAATGGAACTGAGCTCAACCATGAAGACACACAATGCTACTGACTATTCTGCACAGACTAAGTTTCACTTTAAGTGTCATCACGTCTTTTTCATACATGAACACATTCCACAAAATTTGCTCACTTTTCTTGTTCCAATGCCAGTATGATGTATGGCAATTTTACAAAACGGTATATTCAGCGGCTTTCAATACTAGATCAGAAAATGTTTTGAACTGCCCGGATTTCAACCTGTTAGTGTGGATGAATTTTATGCAGTTTCCCTTAAAAGAAAAAAAAAATTAACCTGCAAGAATTGAATCATTGAGTTTCCAAAGGGCCCAATTCCAATGAATTAGAGGTCTGCATATCTTACAACATAAAGGGGAACTTTCTTGTAATTTCAGCCAAAAGTATCGCAATGACGCTCTCGAAACTAAAAATATATGGATCATAACATATGGGCAAAAAAAAAAATCAAAATTTCCCAACCTTAAAGAGTGTGTGCCTTCGAGTTGGGCCCTTTGGAAACTCAAGGATTCAATTGAATTGACTGAACTGTCATGCTGTTTACATATACCCCGAAGGAAGAATACGCACTCTGCAATAGTGTATATAAAAGTAGTTTTCAGAGTTTTTTAAAATTTTACACTGGCATTGTTGTTACCTCAGTAAACATGTCTGTCTGTTAGTATGTTTGTTTGTATGTCTATTTTTTTTTGATTTGTTTGTCCTTACAATATCTCTCAAATTTCTAAATCGATTTCAATAATATTCAGCGTTTCCCCTAGGTTTTTTTTACAGGGGGGGTGGTGTCTATCCAGTCCGGTCCGGTCCAGTCGAAAATTAATAAATTAAGCTAAAGTAAACCTTAAGGTAATGAACCGAACAATTTTATTCACAAAATTTTAACAAAACAGAACAACATTAAAACACTTCACTGAAGGGCAGGGCAAGCTTAGGCTGAGCAAGGCTGGGCGGGGCGGGGCTGGGCTGGACAGAACAGGTTTGGGGCTGGGAAGAGCAGGTCATGCTTGGGCTGGACTGGGCTCAATGGCACATTGTGCAGCTCTGGCCAGAGCACTTGATTTTTCTTGGCTTTGTGAAAAAGAGTTTGAGAGCCTCCTCGTAGGGGAAGTCTTGCACTGATGGGCCACGTGATTGAAATACTCATACAAGCCTCAAGATGCACCCCCTGCAGTCTATTCCAGAGGTCTGTCTTCACCTGCAAACAGCACGACCTCCGGTACACCTGCGCAGTTGCATTATTTTTGGACTTAAAAACAGAAATCAATGGAGTATCTTTGGCCAACGTTAGCATAAAAATTTGGTAGCTATAGCGAACAATTAATCAGCCTTGTCAATGCATAGGCCTAACTGACCTACCTATACAGCTAATGTGAATTAATTGCAATTCACTGTTTTTTATTGATATGTGAACCGCAAATAGATAGCTGAGCAGGCGAACTAGCTTGCTAGCCTAGCGTGCAAGATAGTTTGTTGGTTTCTCGGTCAATGTTAAGATGCTTTCACACCGGACACGAAACAAATTTTTCGCATGACAGATTACATTCAAAGTCAATGCAAAGTGTAACCTGTCTTGTTTTGCGTCTGGTGTGAAAGTGACTTTAGCTGGTAACCTTTTTATTCGGGTGCATTTTAATGCCAGCTAGCGAGCTAGATACTCGTGGTGCAACTCCAACCAAATTAGTTCGCATAATAATGGCTATAAGCGTTTTAAATTGACTAAATTTAAATGCAAGAAATATAATGTTAGATGGCTAGCAAGAGAGCCTTTATGCCAACCAAGCTAGCTATATTTATACGAGCTAGGTGCCTAAATGGCGAAGTTATAAGTATTCACTATTATCCATTGACTTCTATGAGCAAGTCCAAAAATAATACAACTGCGCAGGTGTACCGGAGGGCACGGCGAAATAGCCATTGAAATGTAAAAAGGTTCACGGCAAAATATACACTTCGTTTATGAAATGGTGGGAGCATTTGGGCAAGGGCAATTTCTCCTAATCACCTTGTAAATAAAGTACTCTGTTTCCATAAAAGCTTATATTTTTTTTACAATTATGGGTACTACCAACAACGGAACAAGTGGAGTCTGAACGCATTCTGTCTACCGATCCCTCTTTATTACAGCGAGCGATGACCGGAAGTAGGAGACCGGCACCGTTCTCATGGCGGCGCGCATCGTTAGAACAGGAATAAGGTGGAGAACTAGCTTTAAACCGCCATAGCGGCGGTTAACATCAAGTTTTAAAGCTTTTTTGTGTGAGAAAGACGCCATTTAGTTCCCTGTTGTGCCGCCAGCTTAACGCTGGCGTGTACATTTTGCTCCAACGTTGAGGGAGAAGCCCTGACCAGCTGCAAGTAGCGGAGCGGCGGAGCAGCCCAGCCCAGGTCTGCAGAGGTGATCTGCGGTCAAAACTTCACCGTATTCCCGGTAGAAGAACGCGAGCAGATTAATTTTGAAAGATAAAATGTAGGCCTCATAGATGAGAATAAACATCTGTGGCAGCTACGTTAGCTTATTTGAATTAAAATTGTAAAATCTAAATCGCATCTGACAGTGTGCAGAGAAACAAGTGCGCACCTGCAGCACACATCAATGTCAAAAGCACACACACGCAGACATACATGGAGAGATTTTTGGCGCATTAGAGGGGCGGGGATTCACGTTGGTGGGGCGGGCTGCCCTGCCAGCAGAACGGTAGGGGAAACACTGATATTTGTGAAAATGTGGGGCATGGGCTAAGGACCAATTGATTAAATTTTAGAATACGTGAAAATTCAAATATGGCCACTGTTAATTTCTTAGTGACCAATGAACTGAAGGAGGTATTGTATTGTAGTTGTGTACTGTCATAAAGTATGGATAGAGGTTCCAAAATGTCCCATCTTGGGCACAGGAAAATGCAACCAAAATTCACCAACAACTGGAACATGCAAATCAAAACAGAATTAAGCGATTAATAAATTGTATTTTGGCAAAACTTTGTTGAAAACAGCTTAAAGAAAAAATATTTTTAGCTTCACTCTATTAACTACTCTGAATTTGATGCTTGAAACAAGCTCCAAAACAGTTGACACAGGGAATTGAAAAAACTGGAAAAGTTGTAGAATCGTCAAGGCCCGTCAAGAATCGTTACAGCTGTGGTAAATTTCATATTTATGTACATAAATGACAGATTCCATACAAAGTGTGACCAACAGGTCCCACTGTACTTAACAGGATGAAATTATAAAGTTAAAAACTCAAACGGTGACAAGACTGTCTGAGCCAACACCAATAATGGCATGATGAGCAGAGAAAAGGGAAGACACATCAGTGACCAACCCACTAATCCACAATAAGCAGGGCTTTCTTAAGTCCTGAATATCTACTCTTGAACAGTGACCTGAAATGCACTGTTTTTACCCGGGATTATTTTGCGGCAATAAAATTCATACACTGGATAATTAGTCAATCCTGCCCACTCATTTACAAGTTCCTCAACTTGGGACTCTTTTTGAGCCACCCTGTTGTGTGGATGTGCCCACAGAGATAAGAAAACTAGAATGGACAATCTTGTGTATGTATATCGGAGCAGACATTCAATGGAAAATGCAGTATAACTGGCCTAAACTGTGCTCGTATGCAGAGAAAACGCTCATACTGAAGTTCCGATTTTTCTGTAATGTCTTCCGATTAAATGAACATCGAATATACCGGATTAAAAAATAAAAATAAAAAAAAATAAAAAAAATAAATATATATATATATATATATATATAGTTGTTTGATTACAATTCTTTACATACACAATTTATTACATACACAAGGTGGCGAAGCTATTCTGCCGTTTCCGCTTTGGTCCAGCCCACACGTCGTCCACTCAAGTTTTCTTATATCTCTATGGATGTGCCAACCACTTTAAGTCAAACCAAGGTTGACTTGATCCATCCAGGGATTGGAGTGAACTCGTCCATTTAATAAACCGTGTTCGAACTCCACTTGCTACTGAAATTCAATAACTGATCCGGGTGGGCCATCTAGTAATAGATTATTGTAACTGCGTGCATAAATCTGCTGCTCCGTGTCCACTGGCAGACACATCTGCACAAAAGGTTTTAAATACCCTGCGAGCAGCCGCCCAAATCTCATTCACAGCTGTGTTTAACTAGGATTACAGGTAACGTGGTAACGCTAACGTTATTACCGTGGACGGAAATTTTTACCTTTTTGATCAGGGACACAAACGCGAGTTGGTGAAAATTCTAGAAGATACCTTATCTTCGTCGATGTTGCGTGAATACCTAACAGAAAAAGGAGAAGATGTGGACTTTGAATGCTTCGCCAGCGTTCGCTTGGCTGAGACGCTGAGTCACTTTTATATGGATTTAAGAACAATATATAGGTTGCCACCGTAAGATGAAAACGGTAAGATAAAAACGTTGTACAGCTTTTCAAGGGGGTATATGGCGTGATGTACCCTGCCTCTGAGTCTATGTTCTATGGGGAATATAGATTCAGAGGCAGGGTATATCACGCCATATACCCCTTGAAAGAGCTGTTCAACTTATATTGGTTCGAAAATAGAAGTTGTCAATTGGTCACACTTTCTGTGGAAGCTGCCAAATTGGAACAATAAACAGGGAGGGCAATAAACGGCACTGCTAACGCCACATCCAGCCAGCCAACTCCGTTTGTCGTAACAAGTGCCAGAGAAGCCCCGGGTGTAAGCTCGTCCACGATCACTTGTCTGCTGCTGAATCTTTAAATCAGGTCGGTCCGGGCCAAGCTCCCTTACTTTCCTTTGTTCCTCCAGTGAACGCCTGGAGAAAAGCGGTTTTTGTAAGGAAAGGACCAAATTGTGTTCAGTTTCCGCGCTTCCACTTCAACTTGCCATCTGGCTCAGCTACTAGGTTGAAAGGGCGGTGGATGATTTGACAGTCTAGATAAAGCGTTGCGGTGGGTGTGAACATGATTGACAGCCACGAGAATTGTCCAATCATATTAGATCAAAAAACATTTAAAAAAATACCAATTTGCTGCCAATAATAGTGGGAGTGTCTGGGGCGCGCAGAACTGTGCGCTGTAAGAAAATCTGAAGAAACCAATGAAACAGCAGCCTCGGGTTACGTGCTCACCAAAATTTTGAGAGCTTATATAAAGTCAGAGGCTGCATCCAAATCACCGCACTTCACTGCACTTGCTGACTCGCGGACTTTGCCAGCATGGCCTCCCTCGTTGCGCTTGCGCCGTTGCGCCGTGTTTGTTAGACTCTCTCGACCATGTAGACCTATCGTTGTGGAGTTACAAGTCTTGAAAGCCAATGAGTGCAGCCTGGTGCCCGTGCTTCGTTGCGCTTGCGCTCAAGGGGGTCTATTCTCCCATGCGTGTAAAGCCGTTTTCACATAGCACGCGCATGGCGCGGATCTCGGCCACTGCAGCCATTCATTATCTATGTGATAGCTGGGCGTGAGGGCGCACCATTCTGCGCCGAGGAGGGCGCAGCGAGAGGCTGGCGCCGCCACAGGATGGGGCGCTGCGCCCAAGTTCAAAATATTGAACTTGGGCGCAGCGCCCACCTCGGCGCGTCCAATAGGAGAGAATATTGGAATCGGAAAAAAATTGGCGGATTTTGTTAGAAAGGCAGGGCAAAAATGGAGGAGAGCATCACTGTGGCGGTCTCTCTGCATGCAGGGCTGTGGGAAACGAGACTACCGGGATCTTGTTAAAAAAAGCCCAGGCATGGAGAGGGATATCCCACAATTTGGGAATACCAGGTGTGGTTAAAAACCGGCAGAGATATCGTTAGCCTCATAGCATAATTGGCTCCTAGGGCCGTCCGCTCCGAGAAAGATAACTCACACGACTCACCTCACTTCTTACGTAAATGCTGATTTAGCTACTTTCATTAGTTCACATTGGCTGTACTTTCTCTTCAGCGAACCCATTTTTGCTTCGTTGGAAAATTGACGCTGGCCTAGCTTCATGGCTACTATTCAGCGAATACATCTGACGAGTTAACTTAATACAAGGTATCCTTTTGGACTTAGATTAACGTTATGTAATGAGTTTCTCAGCGAGGTTATCTGCCATGTTGAAGTGAAGCCCTATAAATTCCGACGGATTTGATGGGCGGTCAATTTTTCCATCGTTCGTAAAATTGCTCTGAAAGTGATCACAGCGATATCGTTTGCCATTATCGTTGCCGTTATTGTTGTGGGGTGGACTTCGCCATCTACATGAGTTGGAACGATTTTTAAAACTATATCTTTATTGTTATCGTTGTACTTATCTTTCTTGATCGGTAGCATAGCAAACAGCGCCACATGCGTGCACAACGCGCATGCGTGCTCCCTACTCGGTTCCATCTCTGCGCCGTCCAAACCGCGTGCTATGTGTAATCGTCTGCGCCGTACCCAGCGCAGAGCGCCGTCCAAACCGCGTGCTATGTGAAAACGGCTTAAGTCGAAAAAAGCGCGTAGCTACGCGCTTTTTAGCCTACGCGTATTCGCCCCTACACTTAAGTCTGTGCATTACGCGCCCCGAAGGCAGTTACGCGCTTGGGGAGGAGCAAGGCCAAAATCGGGGCGTTTCCGGGCGTTTCTCATGCAAATAACTGTTACGCGTATTCTCCCCCTGGCTTAGCGCTTTTTCTGTTAAGCGCCTTTGAGGGCTGTATTAAGGTCAAGCGCCAACATAAGGCGAAATGGAATATTGTGTATGATGTCGTTTATTGGCCGAATTTTAACATTACTTTTATTTTATTTTACATGGTAAAGGTTGAGGCATTTAATATTCGATTGTTCTTCCTTATTTCTAAGCTACATTTCTCAAAGCCATAATAATTAATCAAACGAAATCATCACATGACATTATGCATCAGCCTCTTCGCCAATCAGTTCAATTACAAACGCAAAACAATTAATACGAGTATACATAAGACCATCATTCTACCATGCCCTCAAAATCTAAAACCAAAATGCCAGTCCTGCATTTGCTTGCACTCTTGCGTGATAGGGAAGGAGTAAGAGGAGCGCGCCGAGCTGGAAGATGAACACGCATATATCGGCTTCGTTTGGACATCCTGGGACTAACAAACATCGAGGGCATCCAGCGCTTTCGTCTGGACCGTGCATGAGGCAATCATCTATCTTTGCCGAATTCTGGATGTACAGCTATCCAGCCGCAGCAATTATCCACAAAACATACCCGTGGTCATCAACGTCAGAACTGCGCTTTCGCTCCTGGCATCTGGGTCGTTCCGGTCGTTCCAAAAAGCCTGGCTTTTACAGCGCCCCGCAGATCTCTCCATTTATGCAGTAAATCGGGGATACTGTGCTTACATCTCCTCATCGAAGCCACATCCAGAACGATTCGCAGCTTAATTCCTGAGATCAGCCTTCAGTTGCCATACAACACCAACGTCTGTGAAATTTGGTTTTCGGCTTTGGCTTGACGTCGCCATCATTATCTTCATGTTCTATTAACAAATGCGACTGCCCTATATGTTCGTGATAATCTAAAAAGTTGTGATATTCTCACGAGTGAGGAGATTGATCTTGTAATTGAGGATATCCGTATTAACTAACTCGTGTCTTTGTAATTTTTTTGCCATTGATCATATTGTGTATTTAAATGTGTGAATAAAGATATTATGAAATAGGCTACTCAGATTGAGCCCTACCCTGGCCAACACCGAAGCACTACCCATTTGTTAATCAATTTTAGCCCATAAAGAATAGCCGACATGGGAAGAATCATTATCAGTAAATGGGATAATTGATTATACTAAAGTAGGCCTATTAGGCACAAGTTCAAGTGAACGTGTCGCTCAAGTCAAATAGGATATGGGCTATGGATATGGTATTCCGTCATTGCTGAGACGGTTTCGGAGCGGGGAGATGATCGCGTGCGGGGTAAAAATCCTTGTTAAAGGGGGATTTACATTTGAACGTACGGGCGTCTGCGTGCAACTTACGTGCGAAATTTGGGAAAAATGACTGCGTGCTCGACGTGGCGAGTACGTGACAAGTGCGTGTTTTGCTGGCCGCAGGGCACGTAGAACCGCCCGTAGCAAAGAATTGGTCTGCAAATTAATTCCACGGTGCACGCAGCGATCAGTCGAAAATAGTCCACGCCAAGTACATGGCAAGTACGTCCCACGTGCGTGTGAAAAGGTCCCTGATCGTCACGGATTTCGCACATCACGCCAGCTTCATGTAAGTGGCACGTATTGAACAAGTACTTACCCTGTACGACCAGAAAAATTGGCTGCGTGCGCCACGGTCGGTCTGCGGGTCAGATTTGGCCGTAGAATTCGGGTCGCCCGTAGAATACGCAGTTCACGTAGATACGCACGATCAATTGTAAATAGCCCCTAAAGCGTTTCCATGTCCTTCAGTTACAAACCTGACATCGGAGTAGTTTGAGATATCAAGTGCGCAATTTCTAAATGAGATCATATAAACTGTCTTTGTCTTTTTTTTTTTTTGTGTCTCTGTAGAATGTTCCCTTTGTCTTCCCTGTCTTCCATGGAAAAAACAGGCTGGTGTAGGAGGGGCACATTTTCAATGATCTGATTGCGCTGGTTGAGAAGCGCTAAATTCTTTATTTATTATTTCATTATCGCGGCAATTTGTTTGTTTGCATAGCTTTAATGCCATGGTGGCAAGAGTAAGAAATAACCAGTTTGACTTGTTTGACTCTGAAGAAGACCTTGTGTCGAAACGTTAGTCACCTGCACCTTAATAAATGGCTTTATATAAGTGTGTGCTCCAGGACTTCTTCCTTTGATATAAGAAATAACAAGTGTTTGCCAAAAACATGCATATATCCCCCGCCGCCTCAATTTTATGTGTCCGTACGGAAGGACGGACGGAGCCCAATGCTATACCCCCCCCCTTCGCGCTAATCGCAGGCGGGGGATAAATAAAGAGATGTCTGAATTACTTCTTGTAATTGGTAGGCCTACAGATATACATAAGCCTACTATTACAGCGGCATATAAAACCTCGTATCTTCAAAATGACAAACTTCACAGGAAAATAAAAAATAAAAATAAATAATAATAATGAAATAATATAAATGGATAAATATTGGTTAAAATAAAAAATTTTGAATTTTGCATGTAAGAATAGTGGACATACGAGTTTTCTTTTCTTATCAGTTTGGAGATACAAGGTTTTATCAGCAGGCCCACGATATTCAAATTTAAAGTCCGGTTTGCGTTTTCTATGGACCACAAATGCATTTTCATGGTTAATCAGAAAATCCTTTTTCCATGTTTTCCTGATAGCCATAATCAATGAGCATGGTACTGAGTCTGCCTCTCTTTTGGATCAGTCACACCTCTTTCATAAGGCCGCCTACATTCTGAAGTTAAGCGCTGTGGGCGTGATATACACGTAACTCAAAAGCGCTAAACTCGAATCGCGTAAAAAAGGACTTACGCGCTAATGGGAGAGTAGACCCCACAGTGAGGCCCTGATAACAATGACTCAATGGCTGCCTCCAGTGAAGGAAATCGAAGATGGCGGACCAGGTAGATTTATCATTGAAATGTCTTCGTTTTGATATTTCTAGGAGGTGTCATGAAACGTCATTGTGGTCATAAATACATTTCGATATACCATGTTGATTACCGATCTCTATACATTTTTAGAATGAAGGGTTAATTTTATTTTGGCATGTGTAATTGCCGACAGTGGCTAGCCATCGGGGTGCTGAGACATGTCCCTTTTTGACTGCAATTAGTAGTTCTCAATCATTTTCATTTATTGACGTGTTTTCCAATTATCGTAATTGGCAACCGAAGACACGGTTTCTCTCAGCGATTAAATCATGGGCTAAATTCAGTCCAGTTGCGGAACATGAACAGAGAATTGGCTTGCACAAAACTTCAATTCAAAACAATCATTAGTACTGACCTGTTCTCAGTCATTTTCATAATTAACTGAAGGTTCACTCCGAGAGCACTCCACAGTTAACAGGTCCAGTTTGTTCTTCCAGATTAGGATCAGGTCAGGAATTATTGTTTTAAGCGGAAGTTTTGTGCAACCCAGTTCTCTGTTCGTGTTCTGCAAGTGGACTGAATTTAGCCCATGATTTAATCGCTGTTAGATCGCATACGGAGAGAAACCGTGTCTTCGGTTGGCAATTACGATAATTGGAAAACGCGTCAATAAATGAAAATGATTGAGAACTACTAATTGCAGTCAAAAAGGGACGTGTCTCAGCACCCCCGCTGGCTACACCACTGTCGGCAAGTACGCGTGCCAAAATAAAATTATCCCTTTGTTCTAAAGATTTATAGAGATCGGTAATCAACATGGTATATCGAAATGTATTTATGACCACAATGACATTTCATGACACCTCCCATAAATATCAAAACGAAGACATTTCAATGATAAACCTACCTGATCCGCCATCTTCGATTTCCTTCACTGGAGACAGCCATTGAATCATTGTTACCAGGGCCTCACTTTGAGCGCAAGCGCAACGAGGCACGGGCACCAGGCTGGACTCATTGGCTTTCAAGACTTGTGGAGTCTGCCTGCGCATTTGGGATGATGCAGGTGATAGGTACAAAGCTGCTTTCACATTAGACGCAAAACGAATTTTTCACACGACAGATTACATTCAAAGTCAATGCAAAGACGAATACACGCAAAACGCGCATATTAGCATCTTTGCATTTACTTTGAATGTGTTGAGGATTATATTTTAATATTCCTTATCATATTCATCAGTAACTAAATTAATTTGTTTCGCGTTCAGTGTGAAAGTGACTTAAATGGCGTTAACGGGAGAACCAGATGTAGGCTACCCAGTGAAATGTTGCGAGCTTGCTTCATGTTTTGATCATTTCTATGACTGTTAGGCTTGCATGCTTTTGTTGCGCTGCACGCACATTTGCTTTTACTTTCGGTAGCCATCTCCACTGTGCACACCTAGATCACCCAAGACAATGGCTAGGGAGTGAGAGGTGTAAACAAACGGAATCAAAACGAAACAGATACCATTCAGGCTCAAAGCAAGATGTAAACACACAGTTGAACAAATCTGATATGGGCCTCAAAATCCGATCTAAGTCCGATCTGGGCAACAAGACTCGCAGCGTAAATCCAGCCTATGGCACTCAGCCACATGCATTGGCAAGGATAACATCGGCTGTTGATTGAGGTAATGTACTATTTTTGTCTTATCCATGAACATTGAAAAGGACAGCGACATTATCGGGTGGTTATCTAGTGGGTGGCTGGTACGGTGGCGGTGAAGAGTAATAAGACCTAATATATTATGTTAACATTGTTAATCTACAAACATGTAGTGCTTTTTACCGTCTATCCTGTCTCATACTGTCATTTGTATTGGATTATTTTACCACGTGGTGGTTAGCTGGCTTTGCTGTTCCATTTTAGCAAATGCTTCGGCAACGGGTAAAATCAGCTGTTGGAGCTCTCTGGTTGAATAAACATGTGACAGAGTTCTGGTTAGTTTATGTAAGAACCCAAATGTGCGAATATTTCACACATGAATACTGCTTAAAGGGTTTTTTGGGTTGCAACTGGCATCAGCGATATATGATATTTTTAATCTATGAACAATGCTAATACAGCGACATTGATTTTAGCTGCCGGTTGGTGAACTGGTATTTGCTTAGCCTAACGTTAGCATTCGCACAACGAGGTGGTTAGCTAGCTTTACTGCTCCAAGTCGTTTTTTTTAATCAATTATCTTACTGTTGCTGAAAGGTAATAGAACAGTTATAAATATTAAGTTTGACAGAAAAATCCTCCTTAAGAGTGTTTCTGATTCTCTTGACCAGCTGGCTCTGTTGTCTTGGTCTTTAGATGTCATCGAGTGGGATCTCTGGTTGTAAATAGTTGCAGGTCTGTAACTGACCAATCAGCATTCATTAGCAGAATGCTAGCATGTTATGGCCAACAGCAGCCCAACCTGTTGGGAATTGAAAGGACATAACTTCTCGGCAATTTAACTTTTAACGTATAATCCATATTGAACTTGCAGAAAATGCAACAGGATTTGCGATTTTTCAACGATTAACAGGTGAAAGGGACAAATTTAGCCTTCTCGCTCCATAGGACTCCATTCATTCTGCACTTGCCCGCAATCACTCTTAGTGGAATTCTGGTGGAACTGCAACCAAGTTCGATACTATGGGGCTAAATGGAGAGTGGTAAGGCTCTTCGTAAATAGGTTCTGGTAAAGTACCGTTTGGCCGGCACCCCTCACCCAGGAAGTACGTGCATACAGAGATATCAACCAAATACCATTTGGAATCGATATTTAGGGTCTGTTGACAGGCTCTCACAGACTGAAAAACATGTTTATTTAACAATTATTTGCATTATACGACTAAATTATATTTAACATGTTTAAGTACATTTTCATCTCTTGATATTTGAAGGGGGGCGGCGCCCCAGCGCCCTCTACTGGCCGGCCGCTACTGGTTTTGAACCCTGCCTTTCGACTTCCTTTTTTTGGACATTGCTTTTGGCTTGGCAGTTCTTGTGTCTCCTGGTCCTGACCACAGATATATAAGAAAACTAGAGTGGACGGCGTGTGGGCTAGACCAAAGCAGAAACGGCAGAATAGCTACGCCATCTTGTGTATGTATAAATGACCAATGAGTTGCATGTAAACAGTAGGCTAAACATGGGTGTCGACAACTTAGAGACTTTTACTCCGTGTTCTTTTTATCTTTTCGTACTTAAAATGGACACAAATAAGCAATTAAAATCAAACAACAAAATTTATTTTAAAAAATCAATTTTTCTAAATTCGGTGTATTCGATGTTTATTTAATCAGAAGACATTATAGAGAAATCGGAAATTCAGCTGTTGTCCCGTATGAGCGAGTTTTCGTTTTTTTCGAGCACGGTTAAGGCCATTTATACTGCATTTTCCATTGAACGTCTGCCCCGATATACATACACAAGATGGCGGCAGCGTGCTGCCACGGAAACGACGGGATTGTCCACTCTAGTTTTCTTATATCTCTGTGGTCCTGACCCTTTTTGCAATAAAGCCTTATGACTTTTGGATTATCCTTGAGTTGCGATTGGTTCCTCTGAGCGTATCGTTACAGTTTCTCAACATGCAATTGTACGAACTTTAGGTATCTCATCATCCACAGTCCAAAATATGGTAAAAAGAGAAACCAGAGCAATCACCATGTAAAAAAGACCTGGCTGAATTCCAATTTTGGATGTGCACTACTTTTGAGGCTTCCCACTGCACTCCATTAAGCCCTCTGTGCTGAGGAGCAGTTTGTAGATGCTAGCGTCTGTGGAGCTGCTGAACTGATGCACTCAATTACAGTATCCTAACAGTATGGTATAGATGTGAACTGTATATTGAATATTCACAAGTAAGCGGTGCTCATAAATTATTTACAATATAGAAGTGTTAAGTCCCACCTCTGTTGCCAAGCCATTGTATGAATTAAGCTCTTCAACCAAGCCTGATCTGCAAACAGCCTAACATGTTTTCCAGTAGCATCCATCCACCAGTTGATAAAAATTATCTTTCACAACAAACAGTAGTAGCACCTAAAAACCGAGAAAAAGCACCTTCTTCCGAGAAATTCCCACAAAAACTTGACTGAAGATTTAAGGCCAACTCGGTAAACCTCGGAAAAATTTTACCGAGGTATCCCTAAGTCTGTCCGGCTTACTTAAGTTTGCACAACACCTCAGTAAACCTCAGTTAAATTTTCCCAAGACGCACCGAGGATTGTCTGGTCCACTGAAGTTCAGAGACCACATTGGTATTCCTCTGGAAAATTTAACGAAGGTAGACCGAAGTTGCTAGGCGCTATGCTCACACTATAACAAAGGGGAGGTGTGAAGACAGTCAAAACACATGCCTCATAAAAGTCCTCCCACCAGTACTACAGTACTGACCATTCTAAAGTTCTAACAAAATTTGGCAAATATTCATGTTTTTTCATACATCTGAAAATTTTTTGGATGCCGAAGAAATTTTCAGATAGTTTTCCATTAAGAATTTGGTGGCCGAAAAAAATTCAGGAAAATTTGCAGAACGAATTATCACTGAAAATTTGGCAAATTTCCGATTGGGAAACTTTGGAATGGCCAGTACTGTAAGCCTGTACTTCATCCGGACTGCGTCTAAGGCCTGGCTTAATTACATTGCACCTCATTGAACAGGCAGTACTGGCAATTTGCATAATTAATTGGTGTTTGGACTGTAGTGCTGGTGGGAGGTCTTTAATGAGGCATGTGTTTTGGATGTCTTCACACCTCCCCTTTGTTCTGGTGTGAGCATAGGCCTAGCAGACAAACTTTGGTCTACCTCGGTGAAATTTTCCTGAGGAATACCGATGTGGAGGTTTACTGATGTGTTGTCCAAACTTAAGTAAACTGGACAGACTTCGGGATCCTGCTGTAAAATTTTTGCGAGGTTAACAGAGTTGGCCTCAAATTTTCAGTATACCTTGGTGTATTCTAAGTTTTTTAGGAATTTCTTGGAAAAAGGTGAATGTCTCATTTTTGGGCACTACTCGTGAAAAGAATTTGTGTCCATAGTAGCAGCAAGCTGAAGCCACAAAACCCCAAAGATATGGCAATTTGGCACTGAAAAAAATCTGATTTCTGCAGCAAAAATTCAACATGATATTGATACCATTGTTCTCAGTGGCGGCACCAGAGATTTTTTCTTACTGGTGCTATAGTGGGGCTGAATCATTCAGTGATGGGGCTGATGAATGTATCGTATTCATGTATTGTATTCAAGAGTACATAAGTTTCAGATATGTTTTTACAAATGCCTCTATTGATTCACAAAACTACAGCGAGGGATACAGCAACATGGGAGACACCTCGGGGCTACACAAGAGCATAAACAGTAAATTAACAGAGCTTCCGAGCCATAGTGCACATCATCAATCACACACCAATCCAGCAATCAGCATTAAATGCAAGCTTTTCAGCTGAAAACTTCACTACAACTGATATTAAATTGACAGACATCGCCAAAAGTCAAATAAGGAAAACAGCAGATGCAAATCTTTTTAGGAGTTGTTGGAAAAATCATATGCAATAAACAAAACCATAATTAAACAAAAACCAAGAATCACACTTTGGAGGTCCAGAAGCAAAACCAATAAGCTTAATAGCATACATTTAGATCACAAGATTGCTGATGATGTCATATTTACATTACCCAAAGTGAAGTACCTGGCTGCTGAATTGATACAACAAATTTCTTCATTAAAATTAATGGTTTCCTATGATGCCAATATTAAGTAAGTTAATATAATCGTTAAAATGCCAAGATACGCAGCTGCGTGTTGCAGCAATATTCATTACGTTTCATGCTCAAGTTATCGTAGACGCGTAAATTTATTCATTCAATGGAGAAAATCACGTTTGCCTGTTAGCTATCTTAATTATCCGTCCCATGGACTTGAATTGAACCTAATTAAAGCAAATGCCAGCAGTTGTTAACGGTCACCAGCTAACTAGCTACCTTGGTAAACTTTCCATCGCGGAGACGACGTTGACTTGGCAGTTAATGTTTATTAACACGGCAGCTAACAAGTTTGCTACTTGTAGTTGACATTCAACAGCAATACTTTTTACCCGCAAAATATTTAAAACAGTGTATAAGCTGCCATGCCTGTTTAATTGATTTCCAAAAGTCAAGGAGGAGAGAAAGGCTTGGCTGTTACAAGTCAGGAGAAAAAACTTTTCACCATCCCCTCGTTAAGAGCTGATCATTTTGACAAGAAATGTTTTGAAAGGTGAAACTCGTTGAAAAAGTAGCTCGGTGGTGCTATTGAAATCTCTGCTGGTGCTATAGCCCCAGCAAGCGTCACCCTAGTGCCGCCCATGATTGTTCCACTGTCCATTACAGACACTGAATATCGTAAAACATATTACCCTACCACTGACTTAGGTGTAAATATGTCCCTCTCAGGATTTAGTTGTCACTTATTGCCTCAAACAAAATATTGCCGAATATACCATCTGATTCATCCCCACTAACATTGGATGAAAGCACAGATGTAGTTCATGGCCACATTGAACCTTCCTGGACATTATCTGTTGATTGATTAGTGTTTTATCCAAAAGAAGACAGTGAACTTTAGAACCTCTAGAAAAAAGCCTATAGACCCTCGCGTAACAGCAAGTTAGGTTGCATCTCCTTAAATTGGCACATTTAAATGCAATGCAATCGCATTGTTAGATTATGTTGCCATATGCAACCTAATGAGTGTTCACATTACTCATGCAAGGTGGAAAAGCTATATACCCATCTTTCAGGCATGGACACCAGGAGTGAGTATGAAGGGGACAGGACCGAAGAGTTTTCTGACATCTTTGATTCTCTGGAGGAGGAAAGCTATGGGGAGTCTTTCTCCTGGATGTGTAAGTATTGCTGTATGGAATATTCCAGTTATGTTGCGTGTCATTCAATTTTTCAATTTTTCACCACTACTATGATTGTGATACTGTTATAACTAGTTAGTCACATTGGTTATTATCACTTATTATTAGCCTTTGATAATAATACTGGATATAATGGCTTATTGCTCTCTCTAGCAATCAGTTTTACAATTTATATTGCATTCAACAAAATAGAATGTCTAGGTTTATGGTATTTTATTATCTGGACAGTACAAGGACTTCTGTGTACCCACTGTTATGTTCAATGCACTGTTGGGACCTCACTACATGGCCAAACAAAGAAAGGCCGACATGTATAGTCCAAAGCCTAACTATGGAATCCCGCCAAAACCCCATCAGGCTTTACTCCTCGCACCTAGGTGTGAAGTTTTGGGTCAAACTCTGGTGTGTAATGTGGAAAAAAAAGCCACTAGATAGCAATATTGACGTTTTTTTTTTTTTGTTAAGCCCAGTTTGGAGCTAGGTTTGGGCATATCCCAGGCATGCCTCAGAGGGGAAAGTCCCAGAGAATTGAAAAAAGTTTCGAAGGTGGGAGGGGGCTGGAAAAGAGTACATAAGGAGAAAAATTGAGAGAGTAAAGTAGTAGGAGAAATTGCAAGGAGAAATAGTGGAAGGATACATTTAACCAGACCTGTCACTCTTTACAAGACCTGTGAAGCTCGTTTTGTGGATTTTTGCCTGTGTTGGAGCATTTTCCTGTCCCAGGACATCGCAACAAAGCAACCCCATCTCAAGTACCAAGGGACTATCTCATTTTTTTTAAATTTTATTTCAATCTTGGTCAGTGCTTTGGTTAATTAAATCTGTTCAAGTTCTAAAATTTTGTCTGTCATCCCTTGCTGTCCGATATGTCATAACAACTTGATGTCATCACAAATTGGGGCCATAACAGGTGTCCCATTGGACAAGAGCCGTGGACACCCCGGGGATCCCTAAGACAGCCATGACGTCACGGGGATTATAAGACTCAGAATACACCTCCATACTGCGCCCTTCCACAGTGACGCGAGTCGCTGTAGGAGGTGTCGGTAACGCAAATATTTGTATTACTTTCTTTAACCTTGGCCACAGTCCCCACTAGCTGGAGAGCTGCAAACTGTTTCCCGGTTTTAATTTTTATTACTATTATTACTTTCGGATCAGTGAATTAATTCTGATTCTGGCCTTCCTCAAGAGAACAAGATACAGTGCATCCGTTATTCTGCAAAAACGAGAAGAATAACGCCTACACCTGCTGCATCCTGCTCTGCTCCACATGTGGATATTCCAAGTGACATTCACTGATCTCTATAGAATGACTGGATAGCTGACTGACCCCAAGTCTATCTTTCCAGCGCAGCAAACATTTAGCAAGTTATTTGGCAAGAGAATTCATTAACTGTCATTGTGATGGATATATTGTGAATAATATATGAACGTTAAATGGCTATTATCAGTTTACCCTAACAAGACACCTTAGCCAGCTATAATCAACTAGTCAAGGTGGTCGTCCCCAGAATATAGCCCACTTAAAATTAGTAACCCTTTGCGTTAGCCTAATTTATACTCAAGATTTCACGACTGCATCAGACGTTATCAATGAGACCCATGTCATACGCCTTAACTTTTTTTAAGCCAGTATCATTGATACACAACGCTGTTTTATAATAGAACTAGCTGCTACCCGCTGTTTAGCCTATTAGTTTGTCGCTTTTAGATCGCATGAGGGAGAGAAGCCGTGTCTTCAATTGAATTTGAAAACGTGTTAATCAAGGGAAACCATCTAGAATCAGCCAGGACAAATTTTTGTGAATAATTGCCGCCGAATTTTCAGGTGTTACGCCTCATTCACACATATTGCTACTCGCCCATCGCCCCTCGCTGCTCGCTGAAATTGTACTCGCCAGCAGAAAAATTCTCTGCCGTCAGCATTGGTTGCCATTAGCCTCCGTTGCAGACGTCTTATGGTGTTCGGTTAATTTCCTTCACCCCACAAAGTCTGCGCACTCGAGCGAGGTTTTGTGTTCCGTGATGTAATGTGATTGTGCTTGATGAGCCAATCAGAATGCTTGTTATATGTTATGATCTCTGTCATTACTATGGCTTTTCCCTGCGGCTTGTCAAAAATAGTGAAATGGCGGGTTAATAAACTCCTAAAAAACTTGTAGAAAACAACATTTATTTTGTGTGTAAAACAAAAATCCTCTCAAAAAAAGACAAGATACGTGTGCATGGAAAAGGCAAGCTTGATATCGCTGCAGTAATAAGCTCTGCCATCTCTGTTAACACAGCGGTATACACGAACGAGTTATTCGTCTGCCGAACGGGCTGCTACGTAGACATCTTTCCTCTGGATGACTAAGTTGTTCATTGCTTGTTCTTGTAAGCTATTCATACTTTCAATACTGAAGGTTTTGCAGATTTTATCCAAAGCTCGAGAGAAAACATGTTCGCCATTTTGACTTTATCTGTTTCTGCATTTATAATTAGCTCCTGGATTTTAGGAGCTAGTTTCTGATTGGTGGAACACAAAACCTCGCTTGAGTGTGCAGACTTTGTGGGTGAAAGAAATTAACCGAACACCATAAGACGTCTGCAACGGAGGCTAGCGATGGTTTACTTCCCACTGCAAACGTGTCAGAGGGAAGCAAGTTGTGGCTGTATAAAATACCAGCGGGTGCATACACATAATTATCTGCCTTGGTTAAGATCGCTGACAATTCTAAATGCATAAAATTAACACATAAATAGTACCACTTATAGATCGCCTTTTCTGTTTTCTATTGTCAGCTAAGGCATGGTTTGATGTTCACAGTTAGCGGACAATTAGCTTCCAAAAGCATTTTCGGCTAAAGAGAAAAACGTAATTTAAAACATGCTCTCACCTGAAACGCAGATGATTGCAGACACTCTGTTCCATGCGTCATCCTTTCGGTTTTTATTTCTATAATTTTTGAGGGTGGTATCATAGAGCTCCGGCTGGTTTGAGATGGCTATTATTAGCTGCTCGTCAGACATGATGTAGGAACCAAAATTCTTGTGCGTTGCGGTGTTCAAACTGTCTGTGGAACTGTTTGTTCACGTCAAGTGAATCATCTCTTTCCTACATTCCCACTGGTAACTCTCTCGCATCGCTGACAGTAAAAAATATTTTATGACCGTACCTGCCCACATCGCATCGCTAGTCCTCGAGTCGCCAGTCCTCGCCACATTCTGCTGGAACACGTTCACATTCCATTGACGGTTCTCGCTCAGAGATGGCCGAGTAGCGATGTATAAATGAGGCTTAACGCCAGCCCTGCGAGTGTTCAACTGTCAAATTTGAATTTGGGAGCTGTGAAGTTCGACTAATCAGAATGCTGCAGAACGCAGTGCCCTGTCAAAAGCCCGGGTTTCGTGCAGGCTCTCTTATCACTCCCTCGGCCCCATTGCAAATAGTAGCCTGCTCGCAGGTTACCTCAACGCGCGTTCGTAAGGACACTGCGGCTCCTAGCAGTGCAGCCGGATATTGCTACGCCATCATCGTCATCAAGTTATATAAGTTTACTTGCTACCCGGAGTGAAATTGCCATTTTTTTTTGCGAGCATGACCGTTTTCGTCATTGAAACCTGGCTTAGGTGTTAGTTTGGAAGCACAGGTATCACTATGTGAAATTAGAAAAAAATCCATGCACAAATATGGCCGTGCATGGTGAACACACAGACACACACCGTCTGCCTTATATATAAGAAAGAAAGATGGGCTTACAAATGCTGTTAAACAAAATTTGGGCTGTAGATGGGGTAATTGGATCAGTTATGGAAAGCTAAACTTCCACGGAGGTGAGTGCTGAGGGTACGTGTACCACTGGACGTCCCTGACTATTTTCAAGCAAAAGGGAGAAAAAAAAAACAAGCTGAAAAATAGCGACCTTACGCCATACATGGATTGCATTTTTTCCACATAGCTTAATACCACAGGTTAATACCAATACTTTGCCTATTTTGCGTATGATCGTGAATATGTTGATGTTTAGAAAGCACGACAGGTCCATAGGCTGACAGATGCCCAGACGCTAGGCTAACGTTTGGCAGTCACTGGTTAAATCATCAAGGCTAATTTTAACGAGCACAAACGAAGCGAACGCCTTCATATCGCCCAAAAATCTGATTTGAATATAATTTTATAATAAAAAAATTATAATAATTTTGTTTATATTGAATCATATGGCTAATGCCAACGTTGATAAAAGGAAGCGCTAGTCAAGCCTTTCTCTCCTCCTTTTGGAGCTCTGTATAAAACAGACAAAGCGACTTGTCCACTGTTTTAAATATTATGCGGGTAAGAAGTATTGTCGTTGAATGTCAATTACAAGTAGCTAGCTTGCTTGTTAGTCACCTTTTT
This sequence comes from Gymnothorax reevesii, assembly GCA_029721435.1. Lineage (NCBI taxonomy): Eukaryota > Metazoa > Chordata > Actinopteri > Anguilliformes > Muraenidae > Gymnothorax > Gymnothorax reevesii. The sequence continues at coordinate 78,466,757 of CM056579.1, forward strand.
CATTTATTTACCACTGAGTCAATGCAGTCCCCACGACGCCAAGGTAGCACACTGGTGACCGTTATCAATCGCTAGCGTTCGCTTTCAGTCAGCGATCTGTTCAAGTCAATGGGACGGCTAATTAGCTAGCTAGCACGAACCGCGATTTTTTTCTATTGAAGTGACACCTTTGCGCTTATACGTTAACTTACGCATGAAACGTTTTATTACAGCTCTTCAAATAAATATTGCTGCAAAAGGCAGCCGCACATCTCTGCATTTTCTTGCTTGCATCGACTTATTTGAAATTAGCCTCATAGGAAACCATTCATTTTTATGAAGAAGTTGGGTGTATCAATATGGCGGCCGGGTGCTTCACTTTGGATAATGCAAATATGACAACATCAGCAATCTAGTGTTCTAAATATAACTATCTATGGCCCTCTCGCATTTTTTAGGCTTTTTCACCGTAGTCCGTAATAATCCATTGAATGCTTAATGAAATTCTCGTGTGGAATCAAAAACCTTGTGCATTGGAGTTTCTGTTTCACTTGCACAAAGGTGCACCTCATCACAAGCAACATGGAAAGCGATTATGACTCTGGACTTTCCGTGCTTCTCTTTAATCAGGGATTGGAAACAATGCATGTGTTTCAGGCTCGTTTGAATTGTTTTAATGAAATAAGACCATTTGAACCATTTTTATGCAATTCCATTGCTTTTAATCCCTCAGTAAAGACAAGCCTGAGAATCCCCAAGTCATAATCGATTTCCGTATCATAAGTTGGGATAATAATAATGTAATAATTAATATAACTGCATCAGTTTTATATAGCACTTTTCTAGGCACTCAAAGACGCTTCACAGTGGATACATTATTCATTAACTCATACATTCAAGCTCTGATGGTGGTAAACTACATTTTGTAGCCACAGCTGCCCTGGGGCAGGCTGACGGAAGCGTGGCTGCCAGTATGCGCCTACGGGCCCTCCGACCACCACTCATATACAGTCATACATCCTATGATGCATGTGTTTGTGGGTGGGGGAAACTGGAATACCTGGAGAAAACCCACGCAAATACAGGGAGAACATGCAAACTGCACACAGAACCCACAACCTTCTTGCTGTGAGGCATTAGTGCTAACCACTGTGCCACCATGCTACCATAATGCACAAATTTCTTCAGTGCGCTTCTATTGAATAACTGCCGACACAGAAACTAAGAGGAGAAACTCATGCCTAAGACGTAAGCCTTGCCATCTCTGCCATTGAAGTGTGCTGAACTGCGGTCCTCATTGTACTCCGCTCCTCCCGTTCAACTTTCCCAGTCATCGTTTTCGAGTGACGTACCCACTCACATGGTTACATCGGCCATCTTGCTCTCCCATTTCCCTCTTTTCTAGCGAGGTATCTACTCACGTGGCTGCGTCAGCCATCTTGCTCTTCCTTTGTCCCACTCCTCCTCCGGGTGACGTACTCACTCATGTAACTGCGTCGGCCATTTTGCTCTCCCTTTTCCCTTCCTCGTTCCCCTTTGTGCCCTCACGTGTGCAGTGTGTGTTACACTCAATCTTAGTTGCTTGTACATGTAGCCGTTTGTTGTGGTAGTTGTAGAAATAATAGATGTTTGTTGACTAAAGTATTATTGATTGCCATTAATGTTTCCAAAGAGAGAGTTATAATTTCTAAACAACTCCCTGTGATTATTTGTGCATGTTTATTGTGGTAACAGCTGGTCAGGAGGTCTAGTGTTCGAATTTCACCCTTCATTGTCAATTCCAAAAATGTAGCTATTTTAATATTGACATTTGGCTTAAACAATTCCTTTGAGGCTAAAATTTTGGTTTGGTTATTGGTCCCTGATCCCAGGGTGGTACCCTGTTGCTATTAACTCATATTAGCAATCCTATTAATATTGATAATTCTATTAATATTAATTATGATCATTAATACTTGTGTGAAACCATACCTGTTCTTCCCAGAAAACCCCAACAGCACTGATTTCTATTTAAGCTACAGTAGCATTATTATCTGCTTTTTCCTGGTGGTGGAACATCTTTTTTTGTAAAGACAAGGTATATTTTGGATAGTATTGCAGTATTGAGTTATACTTCCTTCTTAGGTTGTGGACAATGTGTGAAAAGTGTTTATACAAGTTTGCTGCTCACTAGCAGGTCAGGTTGGCATGAGCTATAGGAGAGTGAAGCACAGCAGAACTGAGCATGCTGGCTTGTGTTCCTTGTAATTCCTGTGGTCTGAAGAGAACATCTTTTTGATTGTTTCAGGAAAATAATGGACGTTGTGCTCTCTGAGGCCAAAGAGGAGAAGGGCACTCCCCACTATTATCAGAGACATGTTCATAAGCCAGTGTCAGTCATGGTCTGGGGCTGCATAAGGGCACTTGGCATGGGCAGCTTGCACATCTGAGAAGGCAAAATTAACATGGAAGAATAAAACACTGTGCTTTCCAGATGTCATATTTATCAGGGACGCCCGTGCTTGTTCCAGCCATAGAAAACCATGTACTGCAACAACATGGCTTCAAAGTCACAGAGTGCTGTACTGCCTGCAGCCAGGACCTGACACCTATTGAATTTATGTGACTGATTATGAAGCACAAACTGAAAAAACAGAGACCCTGGATTCTTGATCAACTGAAGTCCTACATGTGACATGAATACGAAGTTGTTCTTCCTTCAAAATTTCAATTTCATTTCCTCAGTTCTGAAATAACTAATGAGTGTTAATAAAAGGAGATTTGATGTTACTTGGTGCCGAACAACTTCACTGGATCATGCTGGTGGAGGCATGACGTTTCGAAACAGTTTTTGTTCTTTATAAATCAATGGTGTTGTTAAAACACTACTTATTTTGTTTTATGTTTTATGTTTTTTACCCCAATAGAATACAGGTTATAATGGATTTGTAAATTGCTGTTTGCTGTTTTTATTTACATTTTGCTCACTGTCCCAGTTCTCCTGTAATTGAGGTTGTAGCTTTGACAGCTGAAGTACTGAATGTTGATTGCATTAAACAGTGAACCAAGAGCAGTCAATTGGTTTAAATTGTCATCCAGCTGTATCAGTCAGAATTGTGAACAGACATGTCTGCATTTTTCTCTCATGACAGCTTCCTGACCACCCCTGCACTCATTTCCCCACAGATATCCTCTAAGTTCTTCATACCTGCAGATGACACATAGCTCTCATTTGAGTCAGGAACATAGCCCAGGCCAATCCCTTGGCCATAAGCCAGATAAACACGCCACAGGTAACATTAGTCAACGCAGACACAGACACACAGCTATGAAGACACGCGTACATATACACATGCGCACGCACTCACAGACCGACAAACATATGTGTACGGGCATGGACGGGAATATGCCCAAGCATGAACGCGTGCAAATGCACACATAGGCATAACGTTACAGGTATACACCCAAGCAGATATACTCACACAAACAAATGACCAGATTTGTGCACACGCTCACAATTCACTCACACACACCGCTCACAAGCATGAGCACACCCACTTACACAGATATTCACATACACATTTGACCACACACATACAGACACATGCACAAATTTACATCCGCACACACACACACATACCCACACACACTACCCACAGCTACAAGCAGCTGCCAAATCAAGGACAGCATCCCACAGTCAGAGCATGGAGTTTCCTCTCACACGCCACCTGCGCGGCTGAGTTAGGAGTTACCCAACCTGTCTTTCAGCTTCATTTATCTCTCTGATTATTGTCCGTCATGAAGGCTGAAAGACAGGTAATTAGGAAATCATGTTGGGCGTTGAAAGAGGAGCTTTTCTACTGAATGGAGAAAGTATGTAAAAAAAGACCCAATGGAAAACATGTAATGACATAGGCTGGCACAATTGCCTGACAGCTCGCTCTTAATACCGGTCCCAGTCCATGCCAAGAAAGGAAGCAAGTATTATTCAAGGAGAAAACAGAAAATCTGAAAGAAAAGAGGCAATTTTTAAGACACCTGCTGCCAATGCTGAGCTTGTGGTCCCTTGGTTTTCATGGGGACTAAGTGGAGAGAGCAAACAAGCAGCTGACAGAAAAGCGAACAGCACCAAACTGTGTAATCCACAATCAAAAAACGCGCTTCTCAGATAATCTGCAAGTCAAGGTGTAGCAGAAGGGGGTTAGGGGCTACTCAACCTCACAATGTTAAAAATATGACATTCTGTCCCCAGAACTTTCAAAAGCTAAATATTCAAACGGTATTAAAATGCATGTATTCCACTATTGACCCAGGTAACACTGAATTGTTCCCCCACATTCAAAACCACTTTTATGCCTCTGCAGTTTGTCGTAGCCTGTAACTGCTGAGTGGATGACTTAGATAAATCCAACTGCAACCGTTTAATTTTTTCTTTTCTTTTTTTTTTTTTTTAGAAATATGTAACTCAATCAAGTTGTATACTTTTATACTGTATACAGCAGGGGTTCCCAAACTTTTCCAAATCAGGGCCCACTTGAAAATCTAAAAAATGTCCGCGGCCCACCTTTGTCCTATAAACAGTACATAGACGAAATTATGCATTCTCAAAACACTTAACAGCAACAATAATTCTTGTTGTTGAGAAAATAAAATAAATTAAAAAAAAAAACAATAATTGTTGTTGTCTTTTATTTATTATAAAGATTCAGGATTGAAATAAAAGCAGGGGGATAAAGGAAGCCCAAACTTTTAATCTGTGGTGTACACACAAGACAGAATTAATTATCGAGCACAGTACATGCTCCTCCGATTCTGACCCCCGGTCATGATGACCAGAAACCTACGTTCCGATCATAAACTATATAAGGTTCCTAAAATATTGTGAGGTCTATAACACTCAATAGGTTATTACTTCTGAATTTGTTTTAAAATCGTGCAATAAATATTTTACAATAAATTATTTAAAAAAAACATATTTGCAAAAATGAATCATATTTTTAATGACTTCTCACGGCCCACCTGCAGTACCACCACGGCCCACCAGGGGGCCGCGGCCCACACTTTGGGAATCACTGGTATACAGGATTCCAGTAATGTCTGGGCTTCAGTAACTCTAACAGGGATACCACCAAGTGATATTCAAGGCCCTCGGAACAAGAGTGATCTAACTCCATTTTTTATCATTTTGAGAGAACAGCTTCCAAAGTTTTGACGTTGTCAAATTCAGCATGCCAGTAAGTATTTAGCCCTGTCTTGAAGTGACATCCTTTGAATCTTTGCTTTCATGGTCAGAAAGTATTTTGAAGTCAACGTTGATGATTTTTGTCATTTTTGCATGTTTCACTTAAAAACTAACAATTTTGGAGTTAGACCACTCTTGCACTACTACACTGCCCGGCCAAAAAAAAAGTCACCATTTGGAAATTAACGAACAAATTCAATAATTGGGTCATTATTGTGGTTATTAATATGTTTCAGCTGGCAATAATCATTTTACCCTGACTGATGAAGTGCGTCGCTACTCATTTCTTAAAAAATCATGTTGGAATACACATCCCCTGATGGAGGAAATGATGTTACAATATTTCAGAACGGGCAAATTATTGGCCTGTATTTAGCAAAGAAAACCATGAATGACAAAAACAAGTATGAGGAATCATTTTCACAAACAAATTTGTCACCACAAAATCCTGACCTTAAACACATTAAAAGTTATTGGGATGTGCTCAAGAAAGACCAGAGTGGTTCAACCATTATGTCGAGAAGACAAGATCTCGGCCAAAAATTATGGCATTTCTGATCTAAAAGAAATGTTCTGGCATTGCATATAGATGTTGAAACCATGACAAGAAGAATATGCACTGTAATCAGAGCTACAGGGGTTCCAACTAAATATTTCAGAGTACGACTTTTTTTTTGGCCGGGCAGTGTATCTGTATTTCAGACGTGGAAGTAACAATCTTCTGGCCCATTATTGCATGGATAGATTTTACAAAACCCAAAACCAGTAAAGTTGGCACGTTATGTAAATTGTAGATAAAAACAGAACACAATGATTTGCAAATCCTTTTCAACTTATATTCAATTGAATACACTGCAAAGACAAGATGTTTAATGTTCAAACTGAGAAGCTTTATTTTTTTTTTTTTTGCAAATAATCATTCACTTAGAATTTAAAGGCAGCAACACATTGCAAAAAAGTTGGCACAGGGGCCTTTTTACCACTGTGTTACATCGCCTCTCCTTTTAACGACACTTAGTAAACGTTTGGGAACTGAGGAGACCAATTTTTGAAGCTTTTCAGGTGGAACTCTTTCCCATTCTTGCTTGATGTACAGCTTAAGTTGTTCAACAGTCTGGGGTCTCCGTTGTCGTATTGTACGCTTCATAATGCGCCACACTTTTTCAATGGGAGACAGGTCTGGACTACAGGCAGGCCAGTCTAGTACCCGCACTCTTTTACAACGGAGCCATGCTGTTGTAACACGTGCAGAATGTGGCTTGGCATTGTCTTGCTGAAATAAGCAGGGGCGTCCATGAAAAAGACGTTGCTTGGATGGCAACATATGTTACTCCAAAACCTGTATGTACCTTTCAGCATTAATGGTGCCTTCACATATGTGTAAGTTGCCCATGCCTTGGGCTCTAATACACCCCCATAACATCACAGATGCTTGCTGTTGAACTTTGCGCCTATAACAGTCCGAATGGTTCTTTTCCTCTTTGGTCCGGAGGACACGACGTCCACAGTTTCCAAAAACAATTTGAAATGTGGACTTGTTAGACCACAGAACACTTTTCCACTTTGCATCAGTCCATCTTAGCGAAGTCGGTGGCGTTTCTGGGTGCTGTTGATAAATGGCTTTCGCTTTGCATTGTAGAGTTTTAACTTGCACTTGCAGATGTAGCGACGAACTGCAGTTACTTACAGTGGTTTTCTGAAGTGTTCTTGAACCCATGTGGTGATGTCCTTTACACACTGATGTCGGTTTTTGATGCAAGACCGCCTGAGGGATCGAAGGTCACGGGCATTCAATGTTGGTTTTCGACCTTGTCGCTTACGTGCAGTGATTTCTCCAGATTCTCTGAACCTTTTGACGATATTACGGACCGTAGATGATGAAATCCCTAAATTTCTTGCAATAGCTCATTGAGGAATGTTGTTTTTAAACTGTTCGACAATCAGCTCACGCATTTGTTTACTAAGTGGTGACCCTCGCCCCATCCTTGTTTGTGAATGACTGAGCATTTCAGGGAAGCTGCTTTTATACCCAATCATGGCACCCACCTGTTCCCAATTAGCCCGTTCATCTGTGGGATATTCCAAATAAGTGTTTGATGAGCATTCCTCAGCTCTCTGTCTTTTTTGCCACTTGTGCCAGCTTTTTTGAAACATGTTGCATCAAATTCCAAATGAGCTAATATATGCAAAAAATGACAAAGTTTACCTGTTCGAACATTAAGTAATTTGTCTTTGCAGTGTATTCACTTGAATATAGGTTGAAAAGGATTTGCAAATCATTGTATTCTGTTTTTATTTACGATTTACACAACGTGCCAACTTCACTGGTTTTGGGTTTTGTACTAATTATTATAACATTTTAAAAATATCGCTTTCAATGATTTTAGATGCCACTATCAAGCAAAGAAAAAGCGGCATGCCACAGGCGGGGCATTAAAAATTATACAGCTGCAAGAGAAAGATGTCTTGCAAAAAGTGATGTCATGTAATTGTAGCACACGACTCATATAATTAATACTAAGTTAATAGTTTGGGACCAGTTTCAGAAGGCTAGATAGGGCAATTAGAGGTAGTGGTGTAATGCAAGGACAGAAGATAAATAGAGCCTATTAAGGAATCAAAATATAAATGGTATTTATTAAATACAATCAATAATTAGGAAAAATAATTAATTAAATTAAATAATTGGCTGTAAATAGTAATGCATAAGTAAATATAATGATCAAATAATAAAATAAAATAATTATAAATAACAAAGTGCAATTCACAATTCGAACATCAAGTAACTTGTCTTTGCAGTGTATTCAATTGAATATAGGTTGAAAAGGATTTGCAAATCATTGTATTCTGTTTTTATTTACGATTTACACAACGTGCCAACTTCACTGGTTTTGGGTTTTGTACCTTTAGCGTGAAAAGTATGGGTCTAACTTGGAAAATTAGAAAATCGGAGTTAGACTACTATTGCTCTGAGGGGCTCATTTCTTGGTCAGGCTCATTATAAATTGAAATTTTGATGTTTAGCTTTGATGTCCATCACTAAGCATCTTATTCATGTCAGTCTTAGACATAGAAAGAGATGAGTGTGTTTCAAAATATCTTGACCAAGATTTATCAGACAGCTTTATCATGGTTATGCTTACTCATATGCTTATTCTTACTGTTGCAAAGCAAATTGACAACCAGACTATATACTATAGAGAGCTGTACAAGGGATTATAAAATATACAACTCCATTTCCAGAAAAGTTAGGACGCTGAGTAAAATGTAAATAAAAAAACTTGAGGGCTCTTGGTGAGTGCATTTACCTCTGCAAAACCTGCATTCCGTCTTAAGTTGCCAGTCCAAATTCATTGCTTTGCTTGAAAGTGAGGAACGGATAACCAATGCAGCTCCCAATTGGCAGCTAGGAAGTTGGCAAAGGATGAATAATACTGCTAGAAGCGTTCTTACGGACCACGTGTCCAGAATACATTAGATCTTAACAAAATCTGTGCTGCCACACAAAGTTTTTCCAAGATATACATGTTACTTGCAACTCTTTGTGGCCTCTTCTGTAATATTTTTGTTTCATAATGTGCCACATGTTTTAAGAGAGTGACAGGTCTGGACTGCAGGCAGCTCAGCTTAGCACTTGGACTCTTTTATTATGGAGCCATGTTGTTGTAATACGTGCATAATGTGGTGCTGAAATAATTAAGGCCTTCATGGGAAAAGTCATTGTGAATTGAATGGCAGCATATGTCGCTCCAATACCTGGATATATCATTCAGCATTCACAGACATGCACGTTACCCATTCCATGTGCACTAATGCACCCCCCATACCATCACGGATGCTGGCTTTTGATCACTGTGCTGATAACAAGTTCCCCTCCGCTTTAGCCCAGAGGGTTGGGCAGACCACAAGACAGCTCGCCTGAGTCCATCTTAAACGAACTCAGGCCCAGAGAAGGCGGCAACATTTCTTGATCTTGTTAATATATGGTTTAATCTTCACATGGTACAGCTGTAACTTGCATTTGTGGATTCAGCAATGAACGGTGTTCACTGACACTGGTTTTCCATAAGTGTTCCTGTGATTTCCACTACAGAATGCTGTCTATTTTTAAACCAGTGTAGCCTGAGGGACTGAAGATCACAGCCATTTAATATTAGGTTTTGGCTTTGTTCATTGTGTACGAAGATTTCTTGAGATTTTGTGAATCTTTTAATGATAAGAGAAAAAAAAAAAAAAAGCTCAAAAATACTTTTTGCAATTTTGCAGTGAAAATGTTTATATTTAAATTGTTGCACTCTTTTTCCATGCAGTTTTTCAAAAAATGGTGCAGCCCTCACTATCTTTACCTCTGAAACACTCAGCTTCTCTGGGATGCTCTTTTATACTTAATCATCTTTCTGTCCTCAATTAATCCAATTTGTTATGAGATGTTTTGCCATGTTTATTTTATTTTATTTTATTATCTTTTTAGCACCATACAACTTCTCCAGTCATTTGTTGCTTGTTTTTTTTTTTTAAATCAGAATGTTTTTAAAACATGTTGCTGGCATCAAATATTTAAACATTTCTCAGTTTCAATTATTTGCAAATTATTGCATTCCGTTTTTATTACGATTTTACACAACGTCCCAGCTTTTCTGGTAGCGGGGTTGTACTCATCATGAATGTTACCAATAAGGACAGGCGAAGTTGGGTACAACGAGGCCTCTTTGTGGACATTATCACTAGTATAGCTTGTAGGTGACCAATGGTTTTAATGAGTTTTCTCAAATACCAAAGCCTGTCAGTCTACATGAAATGGTTACAAGTGTTTGGCATGTAGTTGAACAATGAAGACTACCACAACATCCATCTACCTGTGCACGCGTTCAAAGAGCTGTCGCCCTCTCTGTTTTTTTAGGACCATCAAGTTTACTGATGGCTCGTCTGGTGGACCACCCACCTTGAGTGACAGAGGAATGTTTTTTACTGAATTGCCTCCCTGCCTCCTATTCCTTTGTATCTGTATCTGTGGGGACTTCCTCTCTGTTTTACGCTATGACAACGATAAACGTGTGACTCCAGTTAGCCTTTGCAGTCTGAAATCCCAAAATGACCCCTTCCTCAACTTCGAACCCAAAACTCGGCAGAACCTCCAATGAAATTCAATTTCTTAACTGTATTGCTCTAGGTTGGGGTTCTTGTTACGCGCCTCAAAATTTCTAGCTTCAGTGCGTTCTCTTGAAACAAAAAGTGATGCTTTTTTATTTTTGTTGTTTTTTGGCTGAGCACTCCTTGGCGGTGTGCTATGAAGCTGGCTTTGTGATTAAGCCTGACTTCAGCACTTAGTAAAACCCGGAGCCTCTTCAAATCTGGAACATGGACTGAAGTAAAAGGAGCTGCTCCAGGTTTTACTTAAGCTTAAAGTCAAGCTTAGTCAGAAAGCCAGCTTTGTAAGACACCCCCAGAAAAGGGTATTTTTGTATTACTGAAACAATATAAGTTGTGGTGCTAGTTCTCAATGTTAGCTTTCAATTAAGGGTGTTTATATTCGTATTTAGTCTGCCATGGAGCAATTCAGAAATCAGTATTAATTAAATTGTAATATCATTTATTATTATTATTATTATTATTATACTGAAAGGGAGCAGAACCAAGATGAAAAGAATGGGAAAAATGGTTTAGAGGGATGGCTTTGTTCTTATTATAATTAACCTTATAACCTGAAAAACTTCCAAATGCATCAACCAAGTTCATCACCTGAGGGATTGATTGGTTGCGTTAATGTTAATAATGTATTGTCCGTATACATGGTTAGCTTTAAAGTCCAGCCCATTGATGTAAATACCAGTAATGCTCTTATCTGCTCGTATTGGACATGCCAATGGCTCAAGCGCAAGAACAAAGAGGAGCTGCGAGGCTTGGCAACCCTGCCGAGTAGATCTTATACGGTAAAAAAGAGTCGAAGGCAACGCCATTGATCTAGATTGATGCAGTTGGTCGGTTATAAATTTCCTTCACCCATCGAATAATAACAAGTCCAAAACCAAATTTAGAAAGAACATAAAACAAATAACGCCACTCAATCCTATCAAAGTCTTTCTCAGCATCCAGCACTTTCTATTCTTTCTATGTTTCTATTTCCAGTCCCAATAGGTCAGCAATTGCATTTGTTTGTGTAGGTCATCAGTTTTTTTTTTTTGTTTTGTTTTGTTTTTCAGTTTTGTTTTGAGGAAGGAAAAAATGCCAAAAAAGCAGGTTAGTTAGTATCATTTAATGTTATTAGTCTGTATTATTTTGAATAAAGCAATAAAATTTCATGAATTTTCCTGAAGGAATTATTCCCACAGACAGAATTTAATAAGCATATTCATGAAAGAACCTACAATTAATTTTAGTGGCTTATTTTTACCCTACGCTGGTATCGATAGCCACTTAGCACATGCGTCAAAAACTAGGTCATTTTCTTCCACGACCATCGATGTGAAAAACTGGTCATTAGAAATTTGTTTTCTTTGATTGTTGGCATTTATTTCCAAAAATATTTTAGCGAATCTAGTCTTTGCAAACATAAACTACAGTAAATATAAACCCCCATTTTGTTTTAGGAACAGTAATGTAGCTGGGCAGTTTATTGGTATAAGTGCGTCGAAAACTTGACCCCCTTTCCTTTCTTTATTTATTTGTTATTTAACCAGGAATAAAAACTTGAGATTTGAAATCACTTTTTTAAGAGTTTCCTGGTGAAGAAAGGCAGCTCAGGTCAGCAAAAGCAACACAATGTTAAACATACACACTGTACAAATAATAAATAAACATGTAAAATATCCTAAAAAATTGATATAAAACATAATCTTAGACATGAAATTCTTATAAAATGCTTATAAAAACAAAGTCCTCAGAAAATTTTGTCACCACAGACAATGCAGGCCAAACAAGGACAGTACAGTCAATCAAAACATTCACAGACAGACAAATCTGCCTCCACTGTGTTTAAGATTTGCTTGAATTAATTTTAAAAAACCAGTTCCTTCAGATTCAGATGATTTTGCAGCTGATTCCAAAAAGGAGCACTATACATATATATATAATATATATAAATATATATATATATACACTGCCCTCCATAATTATTGGCACCCCTGGTTAAGATTTGTTCTTTAGCTTCTAATAAATACAGTTTTTTTCTAAATAATGTAGGACCACAATGAAAAAAAAAGGAAAATCCAATTTAAGTGCATGTATTCAGTGGGGGGAAAATCCCACATTAAGAAATTATTCTTTTACATCAAATCATGTGTGCCACAATTATTAGCACCCCTGATATTAATACTTTGTACAACCCCCTTTTGCCAACAAAACAGCACCTAATCTTCTCCTATAATGTTTCACAAGATGGGAGAATACAGAAAGAGGGATCTTCGACCATTCCTCTTTGCACAATCTTTCTAAATCATCCAGCGACCTGGGTCCTCTCCTCTGCACTCTCCTCTTCAGCTCACTCCCCAGGTTTTCAATGGGGTTGAGGTCTGGGGACTGAGATGGCCATGGGAGGACCTTGATTCTGCATCTGGTGAACCATCTCTGTGTAGATTTGGCCACATGTATAGGGTCATTATCTTGCTTAAAGACCCAGTGACGACCCATCTTCAGCTTGCGGGCAGAGGCCACCAGATTTTGATTTAAAATGTCCTGGTATTTCAAAGCGTTCATGATGCCATGCACCCTGACAAGGTTCCCAGGGCCTCTGGAAGAGAATCAGGCCCACAGCATCACCGTGGGCATGAGGTGCTTTTCTGCATACTCATCTTTTGTGTTCTGCCAGACCCACTTGGAGTGTTTGTCGCCAAAAAGCTCCATCTTGGTCTCATCTGACCAAAGCACACGCTCCCAGTTGAAGTCCCAGTATCGCTTAACAAACTCCAGACGTTTGCATTTATGATTGTGAGTGAGAAAAGGTTTTTTCCGTGCATGCCTCCCAAACAGCTTGTTGGCATGTACATAGCGCCTGATGGTTGTTTTGGAGACTTTGTGACCCCAAGATGCTACCATTTGTTGCAATTCTTTAATAGTGAGCTTTGGAGAACTTTTTATTTCTCTTACCATCCTCCTCACTTTGCATGGTGGCAAAATAGCCTTGAGTCCTCATCCAGGCTTGTTTACCACTGCCCCAGTTGTTTTAAACAACTTAATGATTCCTCTGACAATAAATATGGACAGGTGCAGGCGAGTGGCTATTTTCTTGTAGCCATTGCCTGACATGTGAAGGTCGACACACCTCTGCCCTACTTGAGTGGTATGTTCCTTTGTTTTCCTTTGAGTGTATAAGAGAAATGGCCTCTGTGTCACGTCATATTTATACCCCAGGGAAACAGGAAGTGATCATTTAATAATTAAATGTTCCTAGATACTCTGATCAACTTTGTAAACTACTGTAGAAATGACAGAAATACTTAAATTACATTTATTTCCTAGGAATTTTTAGGGGTGCCAATAATTGTGTAACAGGTGATTTTATGAAAAATAATTGTTTCCCCTTAAAATTCACTTGAGTCGAAGGTTACATTTTTCTACAATTTTCAGTTTGAGAGTATGCTTCTGCAATAAAAATTGAATTTATTTTAAGGCTTTTAACACATCTTATCCGGGGTGCCGATAATTATGGAGGGCACTGTGAAATGCCTTTTTTCCCCAGTTCTGTGTGGATGTTGGGGACAGACAAAAGAAATAAATCCTTGGAATGAAAACAATCATTTCTGTTCATTTTTTGAAGGATGTAGGATTGTAAGTGAGCAGGGTGCTGACCAAGAACAGCTTTATAGATGAGAATGTGCCAGTGTTTGAGTCTTCGAAGAGACAGAGCAGACCAGCCAATCCGAGCATATAATGTGCATTGAGGTCTCAGAATTCTAAGGGTTGTGATAAACTCTAATGCTCCACGATAAACGGTATGTAATGTGTGTATTTAAGATTGAGCTTCCCTCAGTCTCTCTGTGAAGTCTGTGTAACCTCGTGCCTCTTTGACATAGTGGTCTTGTACAGGCTTATTCTCCGAAACTTATACTAATACCTGGAATCCGTGCTGTTTATTATTTTACCAGCAAGTTTATATTTAAGGAACCTTGCTTCATATTTCCTTTCCTATTTGTAATACATTGTAACTGTGGTGTAGCCCAGACTTTGTATTACTCATAGTGTGTATATTTAGAAACCTCTGTTCCTTGTTGTTTTGTATTTCTACATTTGTGCATTTTGCCGTGCAGTTGGTCATTAAACATAACCGAGTTCATCCTTCACCTGATTCCAGTCCTCAACTTCCTGTCCTCCATGCATCTGCACACTGCACAAAGTGTTGTACCAAACGGGGAGAAGCCAATTATTGACGCACAAGGGTTTTGACAAATTACATTTTGATAGCAGAAGAAATCAGTATAGAAATTACATTTTATTTACGTTTCAGAATAAGACATGTTTTAAGCTGCTTAAACTGCCTACATAATTGCAATTGCTATTAAAAGTATCGAAAAAAGTAAGTGTGTTAAAATGGAACAAAACATAATAACTAAGGTCTGTTGTACTGAAGATGAAATCAACAGAAGACTGGGCACAAACTACACCTAATCAATGGTACTATGAAACATTTTGCAGCTAGTCATATCAAGGATGACTGTTCCAATATAAACTATTGTTTCAGAAATTGGAATTGAATTGTCAGTTCTGCTCTTGTGTTTGATGAGAGGCATCATAGCAAAGGAGAATAGGTTGCGATCAATTAAATATTTGACAAAAAATATAATATCTAAGTTTATTTTGTGAAGATTGAATATTCAAATAAAGGCAGGTTTGTAAACAATAATATGTGGTCAATTGGTCAGTTCTTATTCACCTCTGTTAAATAACCCAATTGGTCTGAAGTTTGATATGTATTAATATTGTATACCGAGTGAGTAAAAAAACTATACACTTCTTAAATGTCCAATTATTATATTCTGTAGCAATGTATTCAACATCTTTTACTTTTACAGGTGCATGTTCAGCAGCTCTTTCTGCTTCTTTTGATTCCAGTTTGCACCTTGTTAGATTAAACCCATGACTGCTGTGGAGCAATTTAAGGAGTTAAGTGAAATGTCACTTGTGCCAACTGATCAGGCTCTGATACAAAGCAAACAAGCCAGAATTCCCTTTGTGAAGTTTCAAGTCAACATAAAACATTTATGGCACGATAGGAAACTGACGCCAAAAACTCAGCAGCACATTTGTAAGGTTCCGTGTCCTATGATATTCAGTGACCAAGAAGGCCCTTGGCCTGGGGGTAAACTGGACGCACCATGCTTGGCAGTGCCAGGTCATTATGACCAATGCACAGGCAAGATTCATATGCCTGTTTTTAAGTTCAAATGACTATTCAACTCATTATGACATGCACGGTCAATTTCATATCCAGCCCTGCTCAGTTGGCACAAGTCAGATTTCACTTGAGTCCCTTAATTGTCCTCTGTGCAGTCATGCCTGAAACCTAATGAGGTGTAACTGGTACCAATATCAGCAGAAAGATCTGAGGCAAAAGAACATAATATGTTGTATACATGTATATTGCTACACCATCACAAAATGACCCGTTAAAAAGTGTATTGTTTTTTTACTCACTCTGTATACACGATAACATTCCATAATGTCACAATATCCACCATGCACCTTGGAACTTAAATGGCTGCTACCTTAAAACAACTATGTAGTGCCGATTGCTAAACTTGCACTAAGCTATGAGAAGGAAGTTTATTTCAAGTTCAAAAACAGCCATGGTCGATGAAAGGTGTGGGTGGAGATGACAAGGAAACAGGCACAGGATAGCAGCTTTTTTTTCATTCCTCCTGGTTTGATATTCTATATCTATTACCAGGGAAATGTGAACAAATAATTGGAGAAAGCATGACAACAAAGGCCAAAAACAGAATAAAACCATTCAAGAGTGTGGTTTACTTCCAGTTCTTCTTCAATTACACATTAACTCTGAATAGTCTTTTTTGAATTTGCCACATTCTGCATCGAAAATTCATTTTATTTATGCCAAAATTAAACAAAAACATGTAGAATTTGCAGGCTTTTCTTCCCCAGAAAGGTTATTGCTAATGGTGGGGACATTTCAGTTTGATGTCTCTTAGTTCAAAACTGCAACTACAAATGAACTCAGAGGCATTTCTCCCAACAGAGCTGGGAGCTATATTGGTAGTATTTTCTCCAATAAATTCTATGATGTTCTTTACTGTTGCTTGTGTATTATTTAGTGTGTGTTTTATGGTACATGAGTAAATATTCAGGTTGACTCGACAGGCTTAAAGTGTTTTACACTGTAATCCAAGAGAGCATTACTTATAGCAGGATGACTGAGGTTAATGCTTTGCTCAGGATGGTAACAGCAGTAGTCCACATACTTGACATGAAAAGCTCCGGTCCAGAGTCAAATTGCCATAGCATTACTGCACTCTGTTGTCCCAAGGGATCTGACTTAATACCCAGTACTTTTAAATTACCCCCAAATAAACCAACAAAAGACAAACGCAAGCAAATTTGGAAACGAAAAGTATACCTAAGTTGACAGGATTATGAACAGCTGTTCATCTGTGGCCATTCCTATAAACATAAAGTGAACTCATTATTTTGTCTAAAGCTTAAAGATATAATAATAACAAGCTGTCATAAGGGACTGTAAAAACAGGCGTGCTATTGAAAAATAAATAAATGAAAATAATTTTGTATGAACCTATCAACCAGTTAAATCATCTGACAGTGGTGTTTTCTCACTATAAACCCTCGTGTTAACATAAATAATATATACAGTAAAAATATATTATAAAAAATAAAGTTAAATTGGGGAACATTATTTGTATTGGGAAAGTATGAGAATTTCATTCTTCATATTCTTTTTTTTTTTTTTTTTCATTTTAACCAAGGGAATGACGAGAGAATTGCCATAGTAAAAACAATTGGCAAACATTAACCTAAATCAGTTCAAAAACTGTCTTAATTCTGTTTTATAATGACCACCTGTACAGGTAAGTAAGCTGCTCATTTTTGAAATTTTCATGATATTGAGAACATTGATAAAATTATAAATGATCTTCCCACTCCTGAGTACATGATATCCATCAAACAGTACATTGACTTACTGTAGCAGGATTCTCAGATACTTGGTGACATCTGGTGGTGGAAACGGTTGGCTGTACAATTAATTGTCTTTAGTTGCGCGAATAGCACTATCTACTTTCAAACACACTTGTCCCTGGTTTGGGGTTCAGTTGCCCCAAGGGTAAATTTTGAGCCTTCAATTAACTCAACATGCTTGCCTTTGTATTGAGGAAAGAGGCCAGAGACCCTGGAAGAAACCTAAGCAAACACAGGGTAAAGATGCAAGATACATACTAAAAGGCCTGAACCTGATTTGGATCCACAACCCACTACACTAGCATGTTGCATTCAGGAAATAAAATATTTTATATTCAATGCATTTTATATAGTTCAGTATTGAAGAAAGCAGTTTGGAGTAGGCTACTCCGCTACTGTGTGGGTCAATGACAAATCAGCCTTTTAAAAATGTTTTTTTTTTTTTTAATAAATCTTTAAAAATGTACAGAATACACTTATTTGAAGGTGGAAGAGAGTGCCTAAACAAGTATTAATGGTTGCACAACACTTACAGGGTTTTAGTACAGTTTTAGACAGTATTTGCAATTTCACCAGCCAAAAAATGTCAGGTGGCGCAACCAAAAGTTTCTTGAAAAAAAAAAGACACACTTCCCTCTTTTTTTCCTAAGTGATTTTCTTTTGGTAAGTATACCAGAGTGTCTACTCTGCCTAAAAATTACTATTTTGTAGTTGAGCTGGGTATTGAAAGTAACTTATGGATTCTTTATTGTAGGGGCCGGGTATTTTGGTTTTCCAACATCCAACATTAGATTTGAAATGTGAATAAATACTTTACAAATTTAAAACGTATCTTGTTGTATAGAATGATTATTTATACCACAATTTCCAAACATTTGTTCACGTCAATCTCCATTTCTTGGTTTAAATTAGCATTTTACCTGGTTGCACCAGCTGACGATGTGGTTGCGCTACCTGACAAGATTCATAACAGCAAATATGTTGAATAATTGCATTTTTATTTCACAGAATAAAAATCCCAGGTGTCTTGGGTCCATTCAAGTATTAATTTGTAAATATAAAAACATGTTATCATTCTATTTTGTAAACCCTACTAAACAGATCAGAAACAAGATTGTTTGGGCAACAATGCAGAACAATAATGACATTTCAAATTCAAAAGCTGAATATGGTCGAATGAAGCATTAATTGGTGCAGATAAGAACCAGTTTTCATTTCATTTAAGTAAAGTGTACTATACTGATCAGAAACAACATTGTTTGGGCAACATTATGTAGCCCAGTGCACTACGGTGCACTAAATTATAGCTGGCACTCCGTTAACTTCAGCTACCACCCAGCCAATCGGAACACAGCCCATGCCTCTCCTAGGCGATAGTTCAACACAGAGAGAAAACGCAATGCAACAGCGAAATCAATGGATGAACGAAGCATATGAAAACAGAGATATACGAGATTATATATAAGGTAAATAACAAAATATGATAAATAGACTTTGTTTAGGGCCATAACGAAGCATAGCCGATTATAACTAAAATAATATAATCGTAGAACTGGAGGAGCGACATTGAGAAGCGACGCCGACGCGAAGCTGCGAGAGCCTCCTAACAGAGCTCGGTGAGTTCGTTAGTTCCGTTACTAACATACAGTAGTATACTAAGATAGCACAATCTAAAGTAGCTCAACATACAGTAGCAGCCAGATAACACTGTTAAGCAAGCTTGATAAATATTATACGCCTTATCTTAAAAATAAAAGTAACTTTTTGTTTATTTTACTTATGGTATTCTAACCATGTAATATACAGGTCAGGTTTTTTTTTCTTCCCTCCGATGAGCACTGAAATTGATGGCGAGCCTCCCAGATCGAACCCCGAACTCCGTAGAACTGCGATTTCCACGTCGTCCTTGCCTTCTCCCCGGTGGTAAGACTATCGACTCTGACTGACTCAAACTGACATTGATTTTACTGACGAAACTCCCGACTTGAAATTTACATGTGAATACTTTCTGATTGATAGATTTTGATTAACCTGATTGATAGGCCTACCTATTGATAAATTAATTGACATTGATTATCTCTACATTTGTACATATTGAATCCTGAAAGACATTGAATCTATAGACTATTTTATTACAATTTTTATTTTGTTATTTTATTTGATATTTAGAATTAGAATTAGATAAGGGTGCACCCAGTTAGGATATTTAATCTGTGAATTGCACTTTGTTATTTATAATGATTTTATTTTATAATTTGATCATGATATTTACTTATGCATTACTATTTACAGCCAATTATTTAATTAAATTAATTATCTTTCCTACTTATTGATTGTATTTAATAAATAACATTTATATTTTGATACCTTAATAGGCTCTATTTTTCTTCTGTCCATTCATTACACCACTACCTCTAATTGCCCTATCTAGCCCTCTGAAACTGGTACCAAACTATTTACTTAGTATTAATTATATGAGTCGTGTGCTACAATTACATGACATCACTTTTTGCAAGACATCTTTCTCTTGCTGCTGTATAATTTTTAATGCCCTGCCTGTGGCATGCCGCTTTTTCTTTGCTTGAAAGTGGCATCTAAAATCATTGAAAGGGATATTTTAAAAATGTTATAATAATTAATACAAAACCAGTGAAGTTGGCATGTTGTGTAAATCGTAAATAAAAACAGAATACAATGATTTGCAAATCCTTTTCAACCTATATTCAAGTGAATACACAGCAAAGACAAGTTACTTCATGTTCGAACAGGTAAACTTTGTCATTTTTTGCAAATATTAGCTCATTTGAAATTTGATGCCTGCAACATGTTTTAAAAAAGCTGGCACAAGTGGCAAAAAAGACTGAGAGAGTTGAGGAATGCTCATCAAACACTTATTTGGAGCATCCCACAGGTGTACAGGCTAATTGGGAACAGGTGGGTGCCATGATTGGGTATAAAAGCATAGCTTCCCTGAAATGATCAGCCATTCACAGACAAGGATGGGGCGAGGGTCACCACTTAGTGAACAAATGCGTGAGCTGATTGTCGAACAGTTTAAAAACAACATTCCTCAATGAGCTATTGCAAAAAATTTAGGGATTTCATCATCTACGGTCTGTAATATCGTCAAAAGGTTCAGAGAATCTGGAGAAATCACTGCACGTAAGCGACAAGGTCGAAAACCAACATTGAATGCCCGTGACCTTCGATCCCTCAGGCGGTACTGCATCGAAAACCGACATCAATGTGTAAAGGAAATCACCACATGGGCTCAGGAACACTTCAGAAAACCACTGTCAGTAACCACAGTTCGTCGCTACATCTGCAAGTGCAAGTTAAAACTTTACAATGCAAAGCGAAAGCCATTTATCAACAGCACCCAGAAACACCGCCGGCTTCGCTGGGCCCAAGGTCATCTAAGATGGACTGATGCAAAGTGGAAAAGTGTTCTGTGGTCTGACGAGTCCACATTTCAAATTGTTTTTGGAAACTGTGGACGTCGTGTCCTCCGCACCAAAGAGGAAAAGAACCATCCGGACTGTTATGGGCGCAAAGTTCAACAGCAAGCATCTGTGATGGTATGGGGGTGTATTAGTGCCCAAGGCATGGGCAACTTACACATATGCGAAGGCACCATTAATGCTGAAAGGTACATACAGGTTTTGGAGCAACATATGTTGCCATCCAAGCAATGTCTTTTTCATGGACACCCCTGCTTATTTCAGCAAGACAATGCCAAGCCACATTCTGCACGTGTTACAACAGCATGGCACTGTAGTAAAAAAGTGCGGGTACTAGACTGGCCTGCCTGTAGTCCAGACCTGTCTCCCATTGAAAATTTGTGGTGCATTATGAACCGTAAAATACGACAACGGAGACCCTTAAGCTGTACACCAAGCAAGAATGGGAAAGAGTTCCACCTGAAAAGCTACAAAAATTGGTCTCCTCAGTTCCCAAACGTTTACGAGTGTCGTTAAAAGGAAAGGCGATGTAACACAGTGGTAAAATGGCCCCTGTGCCAACTTTTTTGCATTGTGTTGCTGCCTTTAAATTCTAAGTTATGATTATTTGCAAAAAAAAAAATAAATTGTTTCTCAGTTTGAACATTAAACATCTTGTCAAGAAGTTGAAAAGGATTTGCAAATCATTGTATTCTGCTTTTATCTACGATTTACATAACGTGCCAACTTCGCTGGTTTTGGGTTTTGTATATAAGAGAATCACCTGAAAGAACATTTAGCAAGTAATTCCATTTACTGGCATCAGGTGTGTAACATGATTGAAAAGGGATGTCTCAGAGAGGCTGAGTCTCTCAGAAGTAAAGATGGCCAGAGGCTCTCCAACCTGTGAAGACTTGCGTAAAAAAAATGTGGAATACTTCAAAAACAATGTTCCTCAACGTCAAATTGCAAAGGTTTTGAAGGTCTCGTCATCAACGGTGCGTAATATAATCAAAAGATTCAGAGAAACTGAAAAATCTCTGTGCGTAAGGGACAAGGCCGAAGACCTTTACTGGATGCCCGTGATCTTCAGGCCCTCAGTCGCCACTGAATCACTCAGCAGCATGATTCTGTCATTGACATTACTAAATGGGGAATGCTTTAAGAAACCAATGTCTGTAAACACAATCCATTGTGCCATCCACAGATGCCACCTAAAACTCTGTCATGCAAAAAGGAAGCCTTTGTTAAGCATCCTGAAGCGCTGCCGTGTTCTGTGGGCCAAGGCTCATTTAAAATGGACTGTAGCAAAGTGTCCTGTGATCAGACAAGTCCAAATCTGACATTCTTGTTGGAAATCATGGACTTTGTGTCCCCCAGCCTAAAAAAACATCGCGTAGTCTGATCCAGGCATAAGACTGACCGCCCCCACGGCACCCTGAAAGAAGTTATACGAAGTTATACAACGAAGCAGTAATAATTTCATTGGTCAACATGGAATCTGATATTTTATTGTTTGGCGATTTTTGACAGGAATGTACCGCACAACAATCCAAGCGCTAGCAGAAATGTTCCGATTGCAAGCAAAAATATTTCAAGCACACAGATTCAGACAGTTTTGAGCGCAAGGAGAAAGAGCTGAACTTAGTGCGCAAAAAAAAGATCTGTCTACGAAGCAGCGGATCCAAGTGCAAGTGATGTCTACACATAAAATCGATATGTCTGCTCTCAAGTTGAAAAATTATGCTTTCAAATAAAGATAGGGATTTACCTTCATAGTCAGATGTATGATTTCCCATTTGATTTTAAGGATTTGACTTTGAAAATCTGAAGACGTAACATTTTGTACGAACTGCTGTGAGTTGATAAATGATTTACATGCTTGTATGAATGGGATGCGTTGGAATTGAATTGAACTTGTATTCATTAAAGGAAAGCCAAGGTTAACTCAGATACCTAAATGTAGAATGAAGCACCATAGGAATTAAACAATATCACTGTACCTACAATTTAAAATAAAATTGGTTTACTATTAAATTGGAAAAAAACACGAGTTAACTAAGGTATCTTTTTTAGTTAATAAATTAAGGTCACTTCATTCAATTAGGTCAAAGAATTCAGCAAACTTATATCCTGATGGTATTGAACTAAACAAAAAAGGAAAGTTTATTTTATTTTACTAAAGGGGACCTAATATGCTATTTTTCCAAGTTTATATTTTGGTCTTAGTCTCCCCTTGAGTACTCCTGATCACGCAAAGTAAAAATAGGGTACTTATTTCACTTGTATTGCCATCCTCAAAAAACCCCATTTGTAGTCCATAGTAGTCTATGCCTGAAACACCTCATTGGGGTGGCTCTTCCGCTATTGCCCCCACTCCCCGTCTGCCCACTTTCTTCTGATTGGCCAGCTCTGTGGAGGGCGGTTTTAGGCGGGACGATGCGGTGTCACAGTGAAACGTGAGACGCGTCTGCCATCTGAGCTGAGGAATCAGCGGGGAAATTCTGCTATAAAACGCAATACATGTGAATAGATCTAATGAAATGGACATGTTCAAGTAAATGCAACAACGAAAGTGGAGGACGCAGTGCGAAAGTCAGGCAGCTCAAGCAAGAATTTGCTATCGGCTACAGTTTGCTACTGCAACAGTTGGTGAGTGCAGCGGTTTTACTACTCCTAGCTAGGATGCAGGAGAAGCTAGAATCCACCCCATACAGACACATTTGTAGAACGGGTCGACATGCCTGTGTGTAGACCGGAGACCGTAGAAATCCGGTGGGTTTGAGTTTAAAGGGAAACATGGACAGTGAGGGGCAGCTAAAAGTGGACCAACAGCTTATGGACTGCTTCGATGTGTATTAGTACCTGTCGGTTAGTGTGCATAGCTGTGGTGTGTTGTTAGCGTGGAGAAACGAGCAGCTTCCGCGCTGGTATATGACGGAGGGGCGAAAGCTCCAAGCTAAACGGCCTTTTCGGGAAATTCCCCGTGGTAATGGTTCACTTATTGCTTTGGAATGACCAGCTTTTCCTCACGGAAAATGGGTGCATTATGGATAGCGTGGGAGAGCTAGACAGAGCTCCGGTTATGTCATGAACATAATACAGGTTTTACAGACCGTAAGTTTCATCTGCGTGAACCATTGCTTATGTGGAGCTCGCGAGTCGATCACTTTTACTGGAAAGATTTTAATATTCAATCAATAGTAATGCAGCGTCTGTGATACCGAGCACATTAGCCTGTGCGCTTCCCTATTGCTTTCACCTGTAGTATCAGTGTTATGATTCTGCCTGTCTGCCATGTCTCTGATCTGCTTTGCCATGTCCATGATCTGCTTTGCCACGTCCCTGATCTGTTTGCCTTGTTTTTATTTGGATCTTAGCTATGTCTGACTGTGCCTTAGATTATGAATTGTGATTTGGTTACTTATGTAGTTCATGTATTGTCTTAGTTTTGTTTTTCCATGTTTTACTTTTTACCATAGTTTTATTCCGGTCCATGTTTTTGTTCCAACCATGCATTGCACTTTGTCTCCCCCTGTCTGGTCTCTTGTCTTCTTTCTGCTCACAGCCCCGGTATTGCATGCCACTCTTTCAGGTTATTTAATGGTTTCTGGATTTTAACCATTCTTTCCAGTCTTGTTTACTTCCTTCACCTTACTTTTATATATTACTAAATAATACTAATAGTTTATTGTTTTCGCTAGAGTTACGAATCCAACTAACATTGTATATAATACTAACTTACTAACGAGCACTAGGGATTGTATAGCTGCACTTACTAATTCATTAACAAGCTCTCTCAGTGCTCGCCCTGTTCTAGTCTCCGCCTCTTGTCTTTACCTAATCTTCTCTGCTGCGTTTCAGTGGATCCTCCACACTGGTCACGTTGCCCTTTCCCTTATTATCTATGCACGTTAGTACTCCTTGAACGAAGCCATATGTCTGTCTATAGGATTGTCTCGTGATCCCTGTCTGCGTTTTGGCTTTTGCCTATTTTATGAGATTAGGTTCTCCCTCTTGTTCCTCCCATTGTAATTTGTATCATTTCCAGCTCCTGGGTTCTGTGTAGCATGTGACTTCCCGAGAATGTATATTAGGAGTCTTTTCACCGCACTTCCTAGTCAGAACGTTTCTCTCAGCTTGCCTGTGCCACACGTTTTCTCGCCTTGTACTCTCAGCGATTCTCTTCTGACTGGACCATCCCTGTTTTTGATTTTTGCCTGTGTGATTTTGGATTATTGTTGCATCTGTTTTTGACCCATTACTGCCCGACTACGAATTCTGTGATTGCTGCTCTGGTTACGGTATGGATTACGCCCACTGGATTTTGCCTTTGCTTCTCTGACATATCTGTGCCTGTATACCAAACCTATTTTTGCCCGACCACGAGTACTGTGATTGCTGCCCTGGTTTTTGTCTCTGTTTTTGCCCAACTGGATTGTGATTTTTGGATAGTGGACTTTGTACCTTTGCCTTCTGCCCTGCGGGGAATTTCCCCCTTGATCAATAAAATCAGATCTACTGCATTGCTTGGTTCTCGCGACTGGTTCCTGAGCGTATCATCACAATCAGACAGCTTGCCCAGCCATTAGAGATGTATCAGGCTTACCAAGGTCATGGATAAATGAAGCGTTTGTTTCATTAGCACCCAAAAACGCACCCCCAAGCTCTCCAAAATGTATGTCTGGTCTAACTGCAGCCCAACTCGCACACACATACAGCACCTCTCCGGTTAGCTTCAATTGTAGTGGCTACAATCAGGCAACATTATGATGAAACTGCCACATTGATGCTTACTGAGGTAACACAAGCATACCGATCATAATTGCTGCATATAAGTTAACCAGAAGCATTTTTATCTAGCAGAGCACGCAAACTAACTTGCAGTAGCTGATAAGCGGTCATGACATCAAAAAAACAATAAAAATAAATAAATAAATTTCAGAATTCAGATATCACTGAGTTAGCGAGTTGTACTTGTTCCTTATAAGTGTTGAAATTAGTTTGTGAGCTCGTACGTCAGCTCTGCCGGTTTCATTGCAGAGTGAATGTCCTGACCGTTTAATCAGCAGTTTATTTATTGACTGTGTGTGCTGGCTTGCGGGACTTAGAAGAAAAATGGACAAAACTCTAAACTTTATGATGGAGAAATGGCATTTTTTGTGTTTGGAGAGGTTACTGGTGACCACTGATGTTCAGCTGCACTTATATTGATAAATTCATGCTAAACTCAACCAGAAAATCATAAGTTCATATAAAATTTCATGCCTCAAAACTTTATTTGTGTTAAATAGATGATTACTTGATGATTTGACAATGCAACATCTCAGACTTTGGGGAGACACTTGGATGGCTGTGTAATTTGGCTAATAGCATGTAGGTAATCTAGAATGTAATGTTGAAGATGAATTCTACATGTGGTAAAGGAGTTTATGATCCGAGAAATGTATAGATTTAAGCCCCTGCAGTTTTTCCATTCTCAGTATTGTTTTTTTTTTTGCAATTCTAATGGTGAATTCTGATGAATATTTTTTATGTTTGCAGTCCATTTTCTCTACCAAAATCATGAAAATGAACTGAAATACGATGTAATTCTAAATGCTGTAAGTGTCTTTTCTGAGTAAAGCCGCATGAAGCTTTAATCTTGAATTATACAGCATTAAATTGGGTAACCCATAAACAGCCAAATTTGGCTTCTGCGCAAAGGGGTCAAGCTACCTGTAGGGTAGGCTACTTGCCTGCACAGAACAGTTTGGAGAGATACGTGACTGGCAAGGAAACTTAAATCTTCATAGGCTAGCTTGCGTTCCACTTTGACAGAACGGTTGGGAGAGTTGTATGCGACTGGCGAGGAACAGCAAAAACTTCGACGTTGAATATCTTGATAAAAAACTCTCTCTTAAATCTTCATTGATTTCAGGTGTGGATGTTCATATCAGTAGCCTGACTCACCCTTGATGTTCAGTTGCAATCAAAATTATTCAACTACCATTGCAAATTGGGTTGACTGGCAAAATTTCAAACTTTCAGGTGTTTGTGATGAACAGATTAAACAAG
This sequence comes from Gymnothorax reevesii, assembly GCA_029721435.1. NCBI lineage: Eukaryota > Metazoa > Chordata > Actinopteri > Anguilliformes > Muraenidae > Gymnothorax > Gymnothorax reevesii. The sequence goes on from CM056579.1 coordinate 78,493,595, forward strand.
AACATTTTAAATAACTCACTCCAACTAATATTACAAGTGGTTTCTCCAAATTTAACTCAAAATGTCACTTTTAATGACTACTGCTGTCTCAAAATTATTCAACCCCCTGAACATAAATCATAAAACCATTAACTCATTTAATAAATCTTTCTATAATGACAGGTAGGTTTCCAGATCTCTGGAAAACTGCTTTTGTCTCTCCCATTTTTAAATCAGGGGACACAGACCAGCCATGTAATTATCGTCCAATTTCTATACTCCTTGCAATGTCAAAGATTTTGGAAAAAGTTGTGACGGAACAACTAGTTGATTATTTAGAGTCAAACCAATTGTTATATCCTGAGCAATTTGAGTTTAGACATATACACTCCACGGAAACTGCCATTTGTTTTTTTGTCGAAAATTGAAGTCTTTTATGGATGGGGGTAATGTCCTGTTACTCAACTTGAAGAAGGCCAGATTTGAACCCGGGTCCTTTTTGCTATGAGGCAGTAGTGCTAACCACTATACCAACAGAAGACAGTTTCCAAAGAATCCTGACAATCAGACTTCTGTGGAATTTGCGAATGAGAAGAAGGTTTGCTTTGAGCGCTGGTGTACTTCTATGGAGGTCAAAGATGATTTCAACTCTCTAAAAGAGATGGTGTTAGTTGAAGAATTCAAGAACTGTGTTAATGATGATATTAAGACCTCCCTTAATGAGAAGCAAGCAATGAATTTGCAATCAGCTGCCAAATTTGCAGATGAATATGTTGTGACACATAAGTCCAAATTTCAGTCTAGCAGTAACAATAGATGGGTCCAATTTCAGAAAAAAGGTAACAGTGATACCCAAGATTCCTCACCCAAAGACAAATCTGGTGATGGTGCTCAGAAATCCAGTCACAAGTCTGATCAAAGTGTGAAAGCTGACAGTGACAAAAGTGGTCTAGTTTGCAGTTATTGCAAGAAATCTGGTCATGTTACAACTAACTGTTGGTTCCGTAAAGCTAAGAAAGAAAGAGAAAAGGATACCAAACCAAATACCTTTGTGAAAACAAGGTTAGAAACCCCTGTAGTAGATGACCGATCTGCTAAATTGCCTGCTCCTTGTGGGGCTAAGAAGCCTGATACTGCTGACTTTGTGAGGGAGGATTTTCTTCCATTTGTGTCAGAGGGATTTGTGGCTCTGAATGAGCATTCTCCTCCTTTCCCCATATATATCCTAAGGGATACCCGAGCTTCTCAGTCACTTTTGTTGATGACTCCTTAAAGTTACGTGATGAGACCACTTCTGGGGATTTCATACTTGTACAAGGTACTGAAGGGAGAACTGTATCTGTACCCCTGCGCTCTGTATTCTTGAAGTCAGATTTAGTTACAGGACAGGTAAAGGTGGGACTTATGTCAAGTCTACCTATCAAGGGTGTTTCTCTGTTGCTAGGCAATGACCTGGCTGGGGGCAATGTAGTTCCCCCTGTTCATCTTACTTCACAGCCGAGCACTGAAGATGGCGATGAAGACCCATCTCTGTATCCTTCCTGTGCAGTGACTCGTGCTATGGCTAAGAAGGCTAAAGAAGAAGATGATGTGGTGCCGTCCAGCACATTGAATAGTCAGGACTCAGGTGGTTCGCCTCATGACTCTGTTCGGCCTACTATGGTTTCTCCGTTTGAGGACTTATCAGATACTTTTATCAGTTCTCTGTTCAGCCAGCCAGATGGGTCTGGTGATTCTGATGTGTCTGGGGACTTGTCTCTGTCCAGAAAGCAGTTGATTCAGGAGCAAACTAATGATCCTGAGATTTGTGTACTAAAGAGGACAGCCCTTCCTGATACAGAAATAGACGCAGTTCCAGTTGGGTATTATCTCAAGGATGGTGTGTTGATGCGGAAGTGGCGCCCTCCTGGTATTCCTGCCAATGCAGATTGGGCAGTGGTTAGGAAAATTGTTGTTTCGAAGGTCTACAGGAATGAGATCTAAACAATGGCTCATAGTTTACCTTTAGGAGGTCATCTTGGTGTTAACAAGACTGTTGATAAGATCATGAAACACTTTTTCTGGCCTGGGCTTCGGAAAGACGTTTCCAACTTTTGCAAAACCTGTCACACCTGTCAGGTAGTTGGAAAACACCAGTTAGACCCACCTGTAGCTCCATTGCAGCCTATCTCAGCATTTGGGGAGCCCTTCTCCAGGGTCACTGTTGATTGTGTTGCTTCATTACCCAAGACTAGATCTGGAAATCAGTACTTGTTGACAATGATGTGTGCATCTACCCGATTCCCTGAAGCCATACCTCTACGCAACATCAAGGCCACTGCAATCTCGAAGGCTTTGATAAAGTTCTTCACGTTGTTTGGCCTTTCCAGGGAAATTCAGTCAGACTAAGGTAGCAATTTCACTTCCGGATTGTTTCAGCAGGTTGTGTATGAACTAGGTGCGAAGCAGATTCTTTCTAGTGCCTATCATCCAGAAAGTCAGGGTGCCTTAGAGCGGTTTCATTCCACTCTCAAGACAATGATGAGGACTTATTGTTATGACCATGAGAAAGACTGGGATCAAGGTGTTCATTTGCTGTAGTTTGCAGCTAGAGAAGCAGTGCAGGAGTCTACTTGATTCAGTCCGTTTGAGCTAGTGTTCGGCCATTAAGTGAGAGGACCTTTGCTATTGTTGAGTGAACAATGGCAAGACAAAGAACCACATATCAGTCTGTTACACTATGTTAGCAAGTTCAAGGAAAGATTGCGTGCAGCTTGTGACCTAGCCAAAGAGAACTTGAAACCAAGTCAGGGAAAAATGAAAACTTGGTATGATCATACGGCTAGAAGCCGTGAGTTTGAACCAGGAGACAAGGTCCTTGTGTTGTTTCCCTTGCAGTCCAATCCATTGCAGGCTAGATTTCATGGTCCTTATGAAATTCTGACAAAACTCAATGATCTCAATTACATTGTGAAGACTCCAGATAGGAGAAAGCCAAAACAGTTGTGTCACATTAACATGCTGAAGCCTTATCATGACAGAAATGCTAGGGTTGCAGCTGTCACTTCAGATTCTCCTATGGTCGAGACGTGTGAAGATGAGGGGGAGTTTCCAGATGATGAACCTAGAATTAAAGCTGAAGTTCTTTCATGTAAATTATCAAATTCTGAAGTGTTGCAAAATCTTGATGGAAAACTCCAGCACTTAAAATCTTCACAGAAAGATCAGTTTGAGAGGTTGATCAAGAAATATCAAGATCTATTTCCTGATGTTCCAAAGAGAGTTTCTATACCTTCTCATGATGTAGATGTTGGTGATGCCAAACCAATGAACCAGCATCCGTACTGGATGAATCCTGAAAAGAGAGAGATTGCTGAGAAAGAGGTTGAGTACATGTTAGAACATGATATTATCAGACCCTCCAACTCAGATTTGAGTTCATGCTGTGTGCTAGTCCCAAAACCTGATGGAAGTACTAGATTCTGATTATTACAGATTATCGCAAAGTCAATGCTGTAACTAGAACTGATGTGTTTCCAATACCTAGGATTGATGATTGTATCGATAGAGTAGGGAAAGCAAAGTTTCTGACTAAGATTGATTTATCGAAGGTGTGTGCCTTTAACTGAGAGGGCCAAGAGCATCTCTGCTTTTGCCACACCATCTGGGTTGTACCAGTATGAAGTCCTACCCTTTGGCATGAAAAATGCCCCAGCCACGTTCCAAAGGATGATACAGTCTACAATCGCCAGATTGCCACACTCAGGTGTGTACATCGACGACCTGATCACATGGAGTGACTCCTGGGAAGAACATCTGAAAGATGTAGAGACGTTGTTCCAGCACCTGACCCAGGCTAACCTGACTGTTAACCTGAACAAGAGTGACTTTGGTTGTGCTACTGTCACATATCTTGGCTACGTCATAGGCCAGGGTAAGGTGGCACCCATAAATGCTCAAGTCCAAGCCATCATGGACTTTCCAGTTCCTGACAACTAAAAAGCTTTGCGCCGCTTCCTTGGAATGATCGGGTACTACCGCAAGTGCTGCAAGAACTTTGCTGAGATTGCTCTCAGTTTCACCAATTAACTGAAGAATGGTGTAAAGTTCACTTGGGATGAAGCATGCCAAAGAGCCTTTTATCGCTTGAAGTCTCTGCTGTGTCACTTACCCGTGCTCAAATCTCCTGACTTCAACAAACCGTTCTCCATCACGGTCGATGCTAGCGACCAAGCTTGTGGATCTGTGCTCCTACAGAGAAGTGACTCTGATGACATTGAGCATCAGAGGCATACTTGGCATACTTCTCCAGGAAGTTCAATTGCCACCAAAGGAACTATTCCACAATAGAGAAGGAGCTTTTGGCTCTGGTTCTATCCTTAAAAACACTTTGAGGTTTATGTTTGTACTGGGCAAAAGCCAATGATTTTGTACACTGACCACAATCCGTTAATGTTTTTGAGTAAGATGAAAAACAAGAATCGGAGATTATTGAATTGGAGTTTGATTTTACAGGAGTTTGACTTGGAAATTAAGTATGTAAAGGGTACTGACAATGTAATTGCTGATTGCCTATCCTGTGCTTGAGCATGTGTATATATCACATGTTTATTAGCATATTGTATTATATGTATATATAAACACAAGTGTCTATTTAACCATTTTTGTATTGAAAAGAAGCCACTAGATGGCAGTATTGACTTTTTCTTTTGTTAAGCCCAGAATGGAGCTAGGTTTGGACATGTCCTGGGCATGTCTGAGATGGAAAGTCCCAGAGAATTAAAAAAGTCTAAAAGGTGGGGGGGGGGGTCTGCGAAAAAGTATATAAGGAGGAAAATTGAGAGAGTAAAGTAGTTGGAGAAATTACAAGGAGAAGGATACATTTGACCAGACCTGTCACTCTTCATGACCTGTGAAGCTTTTTGCCTGTGTTGGGGCAGTTTCCTCACCCGGAACATCACCAAGCAACCCAACCAAAGGGACTGTAAATATTTTTTTTCTTGTATATATCAATCTTGGTCAGTAGAGTAGATAGTAGATTAGTTAAAAGTCTTTGTTTAATTAAATGTGTTTAAGTTTTAAAATTGTGTCTGTCATCCCTTGCTGTCGTAAATGTCATATATGTTGTAACAAAGTGGGGCCATAACAGTTCCTAAGTTCAGAGTTAAAGGAAGAGTGGCTACAGTACCAGGATGTGGCAGAAAGAGGAAGCTATGAATGGCTGCCACGAGATTTCTGACTAGACAGGTGGTCAAAAACCCTTGGGTGACAACAGGAAACCCGCAGCAAGGCTTGGAAGCAGGAGGCACTGAGGTTTCAGGTCGCTCAGTAGGGCGCATACTAAAAGTTGAAGGTCTCCAAGACACAAACTGCAACTGATCTAAAAGCACAAGCGCCAGCATGCTCAAAACCACATAAATAAGCCACAGAAGTTTTAGGATACTGTTCTGTGGAGTGATTTAACAAAACTGGAACTTTTTGGGCTTATGAATCAGTGGTATGTCTGCAGAAGGAATAAAGAAGCATATGCTGAGAAGTACACCCTGCCTACAATGAAGAATTGTGGGGGCTGTTTGATGCTTTGCAGCTGCCTTGCTTCCTCTGGCACTGGAAATCTGCAAAGTGTGAAGAGCAAGATGGAGTCAGTCAATTACCAGGATATCCAAGGAGCAAATGTCATGTCGTCTGTACGGGACCTGACGTTGGGGATCATTGGACCTTCCTACAGGACAATTATCCTAAGCATACCTCAACTTCCACCAAGGCTTGGTTTCAGAAGAAGTCTGGGAAGATTCTTGAGTGCCCATCACATTCTCCTCACTTGAACCGCATAAAAAATCTCTGCTGGGATTTGAAGAAGGCAGTTGCAGCAGGCAAACCCTAGAATATTAGTGAAATGGAGGCCATTGTCCATGAGGACTGGATTTAGATTCCTTGGGAATGCTGCCGGAAGCTGTAGTCTGCCTATGCATCACATTTCCAGCAGGTCATAGCGGCAAAGGGGTGTTCTATGAAGTATCAAAGATGCTTGTCATGAAGGAGTTGAATAATTTTGAGCCTGTAGTAGTCATTAAAACTGGCATTTTGCGTTGAATTTGGAGGAGATACTAGTAATATTTGTCGTGTTGAGCAATTTAAATTGTTCTTGTTTGATTTGTTCTTTGCAAACAGCTGAAAGTTTGTAAATTTTGCCAGTAAACCTAATTTATAGCAGGGGGTTGAATAATTTTGATTGCAACTGTAGCTGTGGCCTACTCTGGATGTCCTCCATGTCTCAGTAATCTTTTCTGTAAGTAGGCTATTTCTTAAGTTGCACCACACTGGTCTCATCTGCTCATCGTGTTTGCTGACATGGCTAGAACATGGTCTGATTGACTAAAACATTGCCTAAAGTTCCCATACCAAAGTATGGCTAGATTGGAAATGTTTTTACCCCTCAGCCCGACAGGCACGGGGGGTATTGTCGTCCCTTTGGCGGGCGGGCGAGCGGGCGGCTGCCAATTTTGTCCGGGCTATTTCTCTGTAACCACTTGGGTTAGGAAGTTCATATTGCATATGTGGACTCCCCATGGGGGGTAGGTGTGCCTTTTTGAGGTTTCATCCCAGTTTGACCTTTGACCTTGCAGCAGTGACCTTCGGGGCTGAGGGGTATTGCTCGCTTCAGCGAGGCCCATTTTATATATTTATTTTTTCTTTCAGGCTCTATGCCTAGGCTCTCCTCTTGCAAGCATTTTAAGACTGTTGGCCTGAGGAATGCTGATGATGTTTTCAATATTTTATTTTCATGTCTAGATCTTCTTTACGATTCAAAGCACTGTGCTTGTGCAATCTTGATTGATACTCCCAGAGTTTTTTTTTTAATAGCATGCGGTTGTGGATAGGTTATTTGTTGCTTAATCGCATTAATTTTGAGACCACTGTCCATTCTCTTCCCTGTGATTTCACTTGTGAGCACTTCTAACCTATTGCTTGCATATCAAGACAGATACCTTTCAAAATGCTGCGCTAGCGGTTTATTTTGTCCCCATCTTCCTCTGACAAATAAACGCTGGTCTCAGAAGTTATCATGGTCTGTTTTTTTAGAATTTGGTTCTAGCCCACATAATTTCCGGATCACTGCTTAGTGATTGCTTAAATTAGGAAAATGTTTAACACGCACATTTCCAGCAGCTTAAGCCAGATTTCTGTAATTGAAAACATCTGTAAATATGGAGTAGCATACATTGACTTATAGAGAGTCTAACCGACCAAAAATTTGGGTTTGTGCAATGAAAGTGGCTTGCTCATTACATCCTAAACGTTTTAGGCCAAAAAAGAAAAGGAAAAAAGTTAAAAGTTAAAATACCATTATGGGCTACTACTATACCGCTCTTAGTCGCTGGAAAGTTTGCATAGGCAAATGAAGTGGTTGCAACGTCTGTATCATTGGCTATGAAGTGGTGCAATTTGCATTGACAATGAAATTGTGCCATTCTATATGGTTTGGAATCCCGCCATTTTGACAGTGGTCCATCACTAGGTGCACTAAGAATTCTCACCACTAGATGGCATTTTTGCCACGGATTTCCAAAGGAATTTGATTCAAACACATATGTAGTTTTCTAAATTGCTCTGTTCTTATCAACAATATTTACATATTTGCAATTTTTTGACATTACAAGCTCGCTGAAGGCATTGATTGAAATAATCTGAAGTGTCTTTCATGTTAGGTAAATTTAAGATACTGCTAATGGACAAAATATCAGAAACACCTTTGGAAAATGACTTTAAATCACAATTGCAAAAACTACTAACTTGAATTCCAATTAGCAGTGTTTGAACGCTAAATGGAGGTCTGCCGCACTGGTCTGATTGCAAGTCAAAGCTTAAAGACAGGTACAGCAGGACTCTTGGTAGGATAGCTGGCAATAACCACAGAGCCACAACTCAATAAGTCATCACAGAGTTGAATCAATCCATACTTTTACCGGCCTCAGCAGATACTGTACTTCTTAACCTTCATGGCTTTTATTTTAATGTAATGAAAAAACAAATGCATAGGTCACTGACTTGTGTCTGAGTATTTATTTGAGTATTTAACTTTTTTTGCTCACATCAAGCAGTACATTTTCTTTTAATCCAGCACAGAAAAAGAAAAAATAAATAGACAAATAAATGGCCTGAATAAAAAACCAAGGACAACATCAGTGTGCAGCACAATAATTCAGCCATTACCCATTAATAATAGTTAAATATTATTAACAGTTCTGAACAAAAATAAGAGAAGCTAGATGCATAATCCAACACACGAGGTAAAAACACCACAAAAAGCTGTACAGTCCTCATTGAGGGCAAAAATACTGATAGTAATTCAAAATCAAAGATGGGAAACTGTTATGGAAATATCGCCAGATAACCTGAATGCCCCAATAACTAACTCCGTTTTCAGACTGCCTGCAAAGAATACTATGTTCAAGCTGTGCTTCCAGTTATAAAATCAATCATTTATTGATGCACTTGGTCACGCTCCAAAATACTATCCTTATTTATTGGTCCGTTTTCAGTTGTATGGATAATACTGTATAAAAAATGTACAGAAAATAAATTTGGTGGAAAACAAGAATGACATGATCATGTCCACGCCCCCCCCACCCCAAGAAGAAAAAAAAGTCCTAAACCCTCGGTTTCCATTGTAATGCCTTACAGTTCATTCCACAAACTGCCATCAGTACAGTGACACTAAAGTTCTTACCAAAGCAGCCATTATTCGCGGAGCAACAGTTGAACATGTGAAAATGAAGAGGCTCAGAATCAAGGGAATATGTTCATGCTAATTCTTAACTGGTTTATTGCATTTGCTGTTTGATAAGCTGTTCAGTCCCTTCTGAGTACTCATGCCATTCAGACAGATTGCAGATCGCAACAGATATTTTAAGTTTGTTAGGGATCTGTGCATTTTTACATATGGCCACCCCTTGAGTAACTTTTCGTTGCATTTGGGTCATAGATAGACTGTATCCAATGTACTGGTTATCCTCAGTCAGAGTACAGGTAACACACTTTTAACCCCAAATCTTATGCATTTTGTTCACAAGAAAGTGAATCATTATGGCACACTGCTGTACTTTTGAGGTTCCGGCCAAAGGCAAAATTTAATTTCGTCTTTCAACCAGGCAAACAATTTTTTTAAAAATCTTTTTTTTTTATTGAAAATGTAAATTTTGACTATTTTTCTTTTGCTACTTACCTATCACTGTTATTCATTAAAACAAGTTGTGGGAGAAAATTTTAGAGGTCAAATGGAACACACACAAAAAAAATCCATATTCATCCATATCACCATTTAGCCATCACACACAGTAATAATTGCATGTTAAATTTCAGCAATTTAACATTTATAATGTTTTTAGGGCTCCAAGGTAACTCAAAGGTTTGAACTCAAATGTCATTTGTCAGACTTTTACCGTACTTGGAAAACTCTGTATTTAGCTGCATAAGCTCATACAATTTCTAGCAGTTGAATACATGCTGCAAAGAGTCTAAGTAAAGAGCATTCTGAAATGAACATTGAGGCATTGAGTTATACTGCAAAAAATTCAATTTATTTTGTGATAA